>CM038677.1:171348311-172088225 GCA_021605205.1 Aegilops longissima
ACTTGCACTAGAGTCAATAATCTAGATCACATCGCCATGTGATTTAACACCAATATTCATATCTGTATATGATTAACACCCATAGTTCACAGCATCATGTGACCAACACCCAAAGGGTTTACTAGAGTCAATAATCTAGTTCACATCGCTATGTGATTAACACCCAAAGAGTACTAAGGTGTGATTTTGTTTTGCTCGTGAGAGAAGCTTAGTCAACGGGTCTATCATATTCAGAGCCGTATGTATTTTGTAAATATTCTATGTCTACAATGCTCTGCATGGAGCTACTATAGCTAATTGCTCCCACTTTCAATATGTATGCAGATTGAGATTTATAGTCATCTGGATCGGTGTAAAAGCTTGCACTGTTGTAACTCTTTACGACGGGCTCTTTTATCACCTCCATAATCGAGAAATATTTCCTTAGTCCTCACTAAGGATATTCTTGACCGATGTCCAGTGATCTACTATTAGATCAAAATTGTATTCCTTTGCCAAACTCGAGCAAGGTATACAATAGGTCTGATTCACAAACATAGCATACTTTATAGAACCTATGGTGAGGCATAGGGAATGACTTTTCATTCTCTTTCTATTTTTCTGCCGTGGTCGGGTTTTGAGTCTTACTCAATTTCACACCTTGTAACACAGGCAAGAAAACTCTTTCTTTGACTGTTCCATTTTGAACTACTTCAAAATCTTGTCAAGGTATGTACTTATTGAAAAACTTATCAAGCGTCTTGATCTATCTCTATAGATCTTGACGCTCAATATGTAAGTAGCTTTACTGAGGTCTTTCTTTTAAAGAACTCCTTTCAAATACTCCTTTATGCTTTCCAGAAAAATTCTACATCAATTCTGATCAACAATATGTTACTCACATATATTTATCAGAAAGGCGGTAGTGCTCCCACTCACTTTATTGTAAATACAGGCTTCACCGTAAGTCTATATAAAACTATATGCTTTGATCAACTTATCAAAGTGTATATTCCAACTCTGAGATGCTTGCACCAGTCCATAGATGGATCGTTGGAGCTTGCACATTTTGTTAGCATCTTTAGGATTGACAAAACCTTCTGGTTGCATCATATGCAACTTTTCTTTAATAAATCCATTAAGGAATGCAGTTTTGACATCCATTTGCCAGATTTTATAAAATGTGGCAATTGCTAACATGATTCGGATAGACTTAAGCATCGATACGAGTGAGAAAATCTCATCGTATTCAACACCTTGAACTTGTCGAAAACCTTTTGCGACAATTCTAACTTTGTAGATAGTAACACTACTATCAGCGTCTGTCTTCCTCTTGAAGATCCATTTATTTTCTATGGCTTGCCGATCATCAGGCAAGTCAACCAAAGTCCATACTTTATTCTCATACATGGATCCCATCTCAGATTTCATGGCCTCAAGCCATTTTGAGGAATCTGGGCTCATCATCGCTTCCTCATAGTTCGTAGGTTCATCATGGTCTAGTAACATGACCTCCGAATAGGATTACCGTACCACTCAGTGCGGATCTTACTCTATTTGACCCACGAGGTTCGGTAGTAACTTGATTTGAAGTTACATGATCATCATCATTAGCTTCCTCACTAATTGGTATAGGAATCACAGAACAGATTTCGTGATGAACTACTTTCAATAAGGGAGTAGGTACTATTACCTCATCAAGTTCTACTTTCCTCCCACTCACTTCTTTCGAGAGAAACTCCTTCTCTAGAAAGGATCCGAATTTAGCAACGAAAATCTTGCCTTCAGATCTGTGATAGAAGGTGTACCCAATAGTCTCCTTCGGGTATCCTATGAAGACACATTTCTCCGATTTGGGTTCGAGCTTATCTGGTTGCAGTTTCTTCACATAAGCATCGCAGCCCCAAACTTTAAGAAACGACAACTTTGGTTTCTTGCCAAACCACCGTTCATCCGATGTCGTTTCAAACGGATTTAGATGGTGCCCAATTAAACATGAATGCAGCTGTCTCTAATGCATAACCCCAAAACGATATTGGTAAATCAGTAAGAAACATCATTGATCGCACCATATCAAATAAAGTGCGGTTTATGACGTTCGGACACACCGTTACGCTGTGGTGTTCCGGTGGCATGAGTTTGAAACTATTCCACATTATTTTAATGAAGGCCAAACTCGTAATTGAAATATTCATCTCCACAATCACATCGCAGAAACTTTATTTTCTTATTACGATGATTTTCCACTTCACTCTGAAATTCTTTGAACCTTTCAACTATTTCAGACTTATGTTTCATCAAGTAGATATACCCATATCTGCTCAAATCATCTGTGAAGGTCGAAAATAACGATATCCGCCACGAGCCTTAATACTCATTGGTCGCATACATCGGTATGTATTATTTCCAACAAGTCGTAGCTCGTTCCTTGTTCGAGAACGGAGTTTTAGTCATCTTGCCCAAAAGGCACGGTTCGCAAGCATCAAATGATTCATAACCAAGTGATTCCGAAAATCCATCTTTTATGGAGTTTCTTCATGCGCTTTACACCGATATGACCCAAACGGCAGTGCCACAAATATGTTGCACAATCATTATTAACTTTGCATCTTTTGGCATCAATATTATGAATATGTGTATTACTACGATCGAGATCCAACAAACTATTTTCATTGGGTGTATGACCATTGAAGGTTTTATTCATGTAAACAGAACAACAATTATTCTCTGACTTTAAATGAATAACCGTTTTGCAATAAACATGATCAAATCATATTCATGCTTAACGCAAACACCAAATAACAATTATTTAGGTTTAACACTAATCCCGAAAGTACAGGGAGTGTGCGATGATGATCATATCAATCTTGGAACTACTTCCAACACTCATCGTCACTTCCCCTTCAACTAGTCTCTGTTTATTCTGTAACTCCTGTTTCAAGTTACTAATCTTAGCAACCGAACAAGTATCAAATACTCAGGGGCTACTATAAACACTAGTAAGGCACACATCAATAACCTGTATATCAAATATACTCTTGTTCACTTTGCCATCCTTCTTATCCACCAAATATTCAGGGCATTTCCGCTTCCAGTGACCATTTCCTTTGCAGTGTAAACACTCAGTTTCAGGCTTTGGTCCAGCTTTGGTCTTCTTCACAGGAGTGACAACTTATTTGCCATTCTACTTGAAGTTTCCCTTTCTTTCCCTTTGCCCTTTTCTTGAAACTAGTGGTCTTGTCAATCATCAACACTTGATGCTCTTTCTTGATTTCTACCTTCATCGATTTCAACATCACGAAGAGCTCGGGAATCTTTTTCGTCATCCCTTGCATACTATAGTTCATCACGAAGTTCTAGTAACTTAGTGATGGTGACTTGAGAATTCTGTCAATCACTATCTTATCTGGAAGATTAACTCCCACTTGATTCAAGCGATTGAAGTACCCAGACAATTTGAGCACATGCTCACTAGTTGAGCGATTCTCCTCCATCTTTTGCTATAGAACTTGTTGGAGACTTCATATCTCTCAACTCGGGTATTTGCTTGAAATATTAACTTCAACTCCTGGAACATATCATATGGTCCATGACGTTCAAAACGTCTTTGAAGTCCCGATTCTAAGCCGTTAAGTATGGTGCACTAAACTATCAAGTAGTCATCATATTGAGCTAGCCAAACGTTCATAACGTCTGCATCTGCTCCTGCAATAGGTCTGTCACCTAGCGGTGCATTAAGGACATAATTCTTCTGTGCAGCAATGAGGATAAACCTCATATCATGGATCCAATCCGCATCATTGCTACTAACATTTTTCAATACAATTTTCTCTAGGAACACATATAAAAACATAGGGAAGCAAAAAACATAGGGAAGCAACAACGCGAGCTATTGATCTACAACATAATTTGCAAAATACTACCAGGACTAAGTTCATGATAAATTAAAGTTCAATTAATCATATTACTTAAGAACTCCCACTTAGATAGATATCCCTCTAATCTTCTAAGTGATTACGTGATCCATATCAACTACACCATGTCCGATCGTCACGTGAGATGGAGTAGTTTCAACGGTGAACATCAATATGTTGATCATATCTACTATATGATTCACGCTCGACCTTTTGGTCTCCGTGTTCCGAGGCCATATCTGTATATGCTAGGCTCGTCAAGTTTAACCTGAGTATTCCGCGTGTGCAACTGTTTTGCACCCGTTGTATATGAACGTAAAGCCTATCACACCTGATCATCACGTGGTGTCTCAGCACGAAGAACTTTCGCAATGGTGCATACTCAGGGAGAACACTTCTTGATAATTTTAGTGAGAGATCATCTTAAAATGCTACCATCAATCAAAGCAAGATAAGATGCATAAAGGATAAACATCACATGCAATCAATATAAGTGATATGATATGGCCATCATCATCTTGTGCTTGTGATCTCCATCTCCGAAGCACCGTCGTGATCACCATCGTCACCGGCGCCGACACCTTGATCTCCATCGTAGCATTGTTGTCGTTCGCCATCTATTGCTTCTCGACTATCATTATCGCTAGTGATAAAGTAAAGCAATTACAGGTGTTTGCATTTCATACAATAAAGCGACAACCATATGGCTCCTGCCGATGCCGATAACTTCGGTTACAAAACATGATCATCTCATACAATAAAATATAGCATCACGTCTTGACCATACCACATCACAACATGCCTGCAAAAACAAGTTAGGCGTCCTCTACTTTGTAGTTGCAAGTTTTACGTGGCTGCTACGGGCTGAGCAAGAACCGTTCTTACCTACGCATTCAAACCACAACGATAGTTCGTCAAGTTAGTGTTGTTTTAACCTTCGCAAGGACCGGGCATAGCCACACTCGGTTCAACTAAAGTGAGAGAGACAGAAACCCACCAGTCACCTTTAAGCACGAGTGCTCATAGCGGTGAAACCAGTCTCACGTAAGCGTGACGCGTAATGTCGGTCCGGCCGCTTCATCTCACAATACCGCCAACCAAAGTATGACATCTTTGGTAAGCAGTATGACTTGTATCGCCCACAACTCACTTGTGTTTTACTCGTGCATATGACATCTACGCATAAAACCAGGCTCGGATGCCACTGTTGGGGAACGTAGTAATTTTAAAAAATTTCCTACGCACATGCAAGATCATGGTGATGGCATAGCAACGAGAGGGGAGAGTATTGTCCACGTACCCTCGTAGACCGTAAGCGGAAGCGTTATGACAACGCGGTTGATATAGTCGTACGCCTTCACGATCCGACCGATTTAAGTACCGAACGTACGGCACCTCCGAGTTCAGCACACGTTCAGCTCGATGACGATCCCCGGACTCCGATCCAGCAAAGTGTCGGGGATGAGTTCCGTCAGCACGACGGCGTGGTGACGATGATGCTGCTCTACCGGCGCAGGGCTTCGCCTAAATTCCGCGACGATATGACCGAGGTGGAATATGGTGGAGGGGGGCACCGCACACGGCTAAGGAACGATCCGTAGATCAAGTTGTGTATCATGGGGTGCCCCCCTGCCCCCATATATAAAGGAGCAAGGGGGGAGGAGGCCGGCCCTAGGATGGGGCGCGCCAAGTGTGGAGTCCTACTAGGACTCCCTAGTCCTAGTAGGATTCCACCTCCCTTGTTGGAGTAGGAGAAGGGGAAAGAGGGGGAGAGGAATAAGGAAAAGGGGGGGCGCAGGCCTCCTTCCTTTTGGCCTCTCTCCTCTATTCCCGTATGGCCCAATAAGGCCCATATACTCCCCGGCGAATTCCCGTAACTCTCGGTACTCCAAAAATACCGAATCACTCGGAACCTTTCCGAACTCGAATATAGTCGTCCAATATATCGATCTTTACGTCTCGACCATTTGAGACTCCTCGTCATGTCCCCGATCTCATCCGGGACTCCAAACTCCTTCGGTACATCAAAACTCATAAACTCATAATATAAGCATCATCGAAACCTTAAGCGTGCGGACCCTACGGGTTCGAGAACTATGTAGACATGACCTAGAACTATTCTTGGTCAATAACCAATAGCGGAACCTGGATGCTCATATTGGCTCCTACATATTCTACGAAGATCTTTATCGGTCAAACCGCATAACAACATACGTTGTTCCCTTTGTCATCGGCATGTTACTTGCCCGAGATTTGATCGTCGGTATCCAATACCTAGTTCAATCTCGTTACTGGCAAGTCTCTTACTCGTTACGTAATGCATCATTCCGTAACTAACTCATTAGCTACATTGCTTGCAAGGCTTATAGTGATGTGCATTACCGAGAGGGCCTGAGATACCTCTCCGACAATCGGAATGATAAAACCTAATCTCAAATACGCCAACCCAACATGTACCTTTGGAGACACCTGTAGTACTCCTTTATAATCACCCGATTACGTTGTGACGCTTGGTAGCACCAAAGTGTTCCTCCGTAAACGGAGTTGCATAATCTCATATTTACAGGAACATGTATAAGTCATGAAGAAAGCAATAGCAATATACTAAACGATCAAGTGCTATGCTAACGGAATGGGTCATGTCAATCACATCATTCTCCTAATGATGTGATCCCATTAATCAAATAACAACACATGTCTATGGTTAGGAAACATAACCATCTTTGATTAATGAGCTAGTCAAGTAGAGGCATACTAGTGACTATATGTTTGTCTATGTCTTCACACATGTATCATGTTTCCGGTTAATACAATTCTAGCATGAATAATAAACATTTATCATGATATGAGGAAATAAATAATAACTTTATTATTGCCTCTAGGGCATATTTCCTTCACCTGCCTGGGATCCTCCTAACTACTCCTGGTCGTCGTCAGCGGGATGCACGTAGTAGTAGGCACCTCCGGTGTAGTAGTCGTCATCGACGGTGGCGTCGCCCTGGGCTCCATCGTGCAGTCGCAGCAACCGGGTAAAGAAAGGGGGGAAAAGGGGGAACAAGGCAACCGTGAGTACTCATCCAAAGTAATCGCAAGCAAGGAGCTACACTACATATGCATGGATATATGTGTAAAGGGCCATATCAGTGGACTGAACTGCAGAATGCCAGAATAAGAGGGGGTTAGCTAATCCTGTCAAAGACTACGCTTCTGGCAGCCTCCGCCTTGCAGCATGTAGCAGAGAGTAGACTGAAGTCCTCCAAGTAGCATCACATAGCAATAATCCTACCCGGCGATCCCCTCCTCGTAACCCTGAGAGAGCGCGACCACCGGGTTGTATCTGGCACCTGGAAGGGTGTGTTTTATTAAGTATCCGGTTCTAGTTGTCATAAGGTCAAGGTATAACTCCAAGTCGCCCCATTATCAAGATCACGGCTATTCAATAGATTAACTTCCTGCAGGGGTGCACCACATAACCCAACACGCTTGATCCCATTTGGCCGGATACACTTTTCTGGGTCATGCCCGGCCACGAAAGATCAACACGGCGCAGCCCCACCTAGGCACAACAGAGAGGCCAGCACGCCGGTCTAAACCTAAGCGCACAGGGGTCTGGGCCCATTGCCCATAGCACACCTGCATGTTGCGTCTGTGAAAGCGTAACTAGCCCCTTAATACAAGAGCAGGCTTACGTTCCAATCCGGCGCGCGCCACTCAGTCGCTGGCGTCACGAAGGCTTCGGCTGATACCACGGCGCCGGGATACCCATAACTACTCCCGCGTAGATGGTTAGTGCGATAGACCAAATGGCCGACTCGATCAAATACCCAGATCTTGTTAAACGTGTTAAGTATCCATGAACGCCGACCAGGCTGTGCCCACCTCTCACCCAGTAGTCTCAACCTGCCTGTCGCTCCGCCTCAAAGATCCACTCATGGTGCTCCACAAACCGACCGACTTTAGTCACCACATGTATCATGTATAAGTATATAGTATATACCCGTGATCACCTCCCGAGTGATCACGGCCCGATAGTACAGCAGAAAGGCATGCACAAGAATGTAGGGCCACAGATGGAAATACTAGCATCCTATACTAAGCATGTAGGATTGCGTAAAGGTAACAACAAGAGTAGCAAGGACAAGGCTATGCATCGGATAGGTATAACGAAAGCAAGAACATGCTACACTACTCTAATGCAAGCGGTATAGAGTAGAATAGGCGATATCTGGTGATCAAGGGGCTTGCCAGTTGCTCGCAAGAGAGAGGGTAAATCATCTCCGTAGTCGAACCGGGCAGCAACGGCGTCGGTCTCGTAGTCTACCGTGAGAGAAGAGGGGAAGAAACAATGAATACCATGCAAACAGATGCATATCGATGCATGACATGACATGTAACTATGCTAGGGGTGCCCTAACGCGGTATGAGGTGATACCGGTGAAGGGGAAAACATCCGGGAAAGTATTCCCGGTGTTTCGCGTTTTCGGACAGATGAACCGGAGGGGGAAAGTTGCGAGTTCGATAGGTTAGGGGGGTGTGGCGGACGAACGGGTTGCGTATCCGGAATCGTCTCGTCGTTCTGAGCAACTTTGATGTTGAAAATATTTTCATCTGAGCTACGGTTTATTTTATATTAATTTTAAAAGATTTAAATCATTTTTTAGGATCTATTTAATTATTTAAAACAACATTATCCAGAATAGTAAAAGATGACGTCAGCATGACAACATCTCGACGTCAAGAAATAATCAGGATTGACCCACAACTACGATGTGGGTCCCGCACGTCATACACTTTTTAGTTTAAGTAGGGTTTAGCTAATTAACTATTGCTTAATTAAATTAACTAATTGATTAGATTAATTTAAACATAATTAATTAACTTAATTATTTTACTAATTAATTAATTAACTAACTAATAACTTTATTAATTACATTTTCATTTCTTTTTAATTTTCGTTTTAGGGGTGTGGGGCCCTCACGATGTGAGGGCATCGGGCCCCACCCCAGTGGGCTCAGAGGCCGACGGGCGGGGGTGCGTGGTAGGCGCATGCGCGTCAGGTCGGGCGCAGAGCCGAGGCGGCCTTCGCTGAAGGGGCGAGGCCACGACCACGGCCGATGGCGGCCCCAGGCGGTTGGCCGAGGAGGAGGAGGCATGGTGAGGGGGAACGGCGGCAGGCGGGGCAGCGGAGGTGTAAGCCACCGGCGAGCAAAGGGGGCTCAGGCGGCAGCGGTGAGGGGCTGGGCATGGCAAGGCGGCCCAGCGGCGTCTTGAGGCAGCGGGGCGGCAACAGACGGCGAAGCCGGGCCTCTGCTGCTGCTTGTGTGCAGACGCGGGCGCGGCGCAGGGAGGAGGGGCTCGGCTGGCGCACCGTCGGGCAGCCAGAGACGCAGGCGACGGCGTGGCCGACGCGGTGGTGCTCGCACGATCATGGGACGCCGAGGAGTCGAGAGGAAGAGAGGAGGCGAGGGCGCTGGCCGGATGGCCCGGTCGCGTGATGGCGGGCGCAGGGAGAGGAAGGGAGCGAGGCTCACGGCGGGGTGCAGGGTTCGTGGCAGCGGGGGTCGGGGTGGTGGTCGGAGACGGCGGCGTCGGCGAGACGGCAGAGCGGCGAGGGAGGCCTCGGGGATGCCGTCCGCGAGGAGCTCCGGGCGGCGACGTCCGGTGGTGTGGTGGCCTCGGATGCGGTCGAGGACGAGCGGCGATGGGTTCGGGGCGCTGCGTCGCCGATCTAGATCCAGGGGAGGAGAGGGGGTGCGACGGGGGGCTCGTCGGGGACGAGGACGGCGGCCGGCGAGGCGGCTCCAGGCGAGGGCCATGAGGCCATCACCGATCCGATCTGGATCGGGGGAAGAGGGAGACGTGGGGAGTGGGGGGGGGAGTGTGCAGTTAGGGTTTCGGGGATGGGGGGTTATGGGAAGGCCGGTTGGGCCAAGGGGGAGCTGGGCGGCTGGCGGTGTCGTGGGATTGGGCGGTGGCTCTCTTGGGGAGCCCCGGGGGGTTTCTCTTCCTTTTTTGTTGTTTCTTTTTTTTCTCTTTTGCATTTTCTTTTTTTTATTTGTTTTCTTTTTTAATTCATTTAAAAGTATTTAGGAATTTTATAAAAATGTGTTTACTGCACTATAATTACCTATGCCATTTTTGGCACAGCCCGAACATTTTAGTTTAATATTTTGAAAACTTTTGTCGTTTGATTGATTTAGGATTTAAATTTGAAATGGTTTCGAATTAACCCGAGATTAACTACAGTGACAGAGGTGACGTGTCATCATTAGTAGGGGATTACTGTAGCTTGATTATCCGGGCATCACAATTCTCCTCCACTACAAGAAATCTCGTCCCGAGATTTAAGAGGGGAGCAAGGGGAAAGACTAGGTTACGAAATTCTAACGATCCTTCTTGGTCTTCGTTACTCTTCTCGAAGAGGTAGATCCACTATGTTGATGTCTTCATTTCTCTGCTGCAGGTCATCATGATGAAGTCGACGTCCTTTCTTCGGGATCTCCATCGTACTTACGAAAAGGGTAAGGGGTAGCTTCAAAAAAGGTCAGACCTCTACAAGGTTGCTACCTGGTAGCTAACATCGGGGAAGGTGGCGGAAAGTAACTCTCGAACTAAAACTTAAGAAAATATCGAGAGCAGGTAAGGAGGTACCATGAGAAGTTTCAAGCGGGTAGGCAATCGTTCGTTGCCTGAAAAAGAGTGTGAAGGGGGTTCAAAGCAACGGAAATAAGTATTGTGTTTAATACCAGAATTGAGGATCACACGGAAGGTGGTTCGTGAATTACATACGAAGCCAAGCGTGAGGAATAACTTTGGAAACAGGGGGTGTATAGGAGAGTCAGGTTTCGATCCTAGGACCTGTGGGTTATGGGCCCACCATGTTGGTTAAAAGTAGAAAGGGCAGTAATGTCTTGCACGATCATGTAAGCAAGGCATGCGAGAGGATAACTTTGTCGCTTATGTTGGCAACAACATCGGTACCAAGGGCGAGGGACGAAGAGAACCATTTTCCTGCTCGCTGAACGAGGCGGACCAATAGGCAAAGTTCTCATCCATCGGCGGTTACCGGAATGTCATCAACAATAGTAACACGGTCTTACTAACAACGTGGTACCACAAGGTTCTTACCTAAGCAGGGAATTATCACTGCTTAGTTAAGTTGTATTACCAGAAAGGTTAAACAAAACAATAGAAAGGAAAATACGATTATCAGAATAATCAGAACAATGGTAGGGAAAATGTGTTTAAACACATGTTTCAGGGGTATATCCTTCCCAAGGACAAGTAGAGCAAGATATCCACGACGGAATAGAAAGTAGGTAAGGGGAGAGGAATTTCAAGACCTTAACCATACAACGGTGTTTGGATAATTGAGCAAGAAACATTTAGCATTGGGTTTCAAATGCTCTTATTGAAAATTGGAGTACCAAAGACATGCTTCGAGATAGCATTGACATGGTCTTCAAGCAAAGATCGGACTTTGAATACAAGAAGGATTCATCAGGAACAACTTGCAGAATAAGTCTTACAGTTTCCCCATGGAAGAATGGGTAACCTTGTTGAAAGGGGAACTATAACAAGCAGTCATCCGGCCAGGTGTCTTTGGGCATGCCATCACCTTACCGGTCATAAAAGACCAGTGTTATAACTCTTGGAAAAATGTTCCAACCATCATATCTGACCGAGATTCAGATCTGATCGGTGTTAGGATACCTCAGACTCAGGATGCCTGAGAATAAAAGGTGCAACTCAAATAGACGAAATGACATTGCAAGATTCTCGGGAAATGAACTATGGGAGCGGGTTCCTAAAACAATAGTTCATCATTAAACCAAGGAGGGGATGAGAAGGTGGCTGGTGGGCTCAGCGACAATCCATCGAGAATTCCAAACGGATGGCTTTCCACAATAATGTGAACAAGAAGATGAAACTTGCCAATTCAAATTATATAATGTTGTATGCTCTAGGAAAACATTCACCATCAATCATTAGTTGAAAGGTGCGCCCGAAGTAGGACCTTAGGCAGCAAGATCAATGTTAGAGTGCCGACTCAATAACCAACAGTCTAAGAACGAGCTGGCGATCATTAACTTCAAAGCAATAGGGTTGCTAGAAGTACAGAACTCAAACGGCACCGTTAGCATATTGGTATCCTGGTTAAAAACAACATGGGGACCAAGGAAGAATGGTGATGGTGAGAAGTATCATCATACCAAGAATTCTTAAGAGGTGGTGAAATTCCCACGACATCCTTGACATAAAAGATGGCAATAATCCAAAGTAGAACATAACACAAGCGGGGTAGGAAGGAACTCAAGGTAATACACAAAACATGAGCAGGTTTGTGTTGGAGGGAGGGCATTAATGTTGCCGATGATAATACAAACCATCGAGGGGCAAGGATGGTATTTCTCATCATGAATTCAATTGATATCTTGGAAGACCTCAGAATGTTGATGATGATCATGACAAATTTTGTCGAGAGGTTTCATGGAGATGTAATCGGTCGGCGATGACATCAAGTCAAAGGAATGATGGAGCGAAATGTTCTTGGGACCATGAGTACGACACAAACTCGAATTCAAGCTTGTCGTTCGAAGTGGAACAATAAGACGAGCAAATCGGCATAAGCTTAGCTCATCATCAAAAGTTGCGCTCCGGAATTAAGGGCCCGGTAGCACAGTTAAAATTAGCACGATAATGATGTAGCCGATTAGGCTAGGAAAGACTTGAAGGATTATTAAACTCATAAGCAATGAAAATTACTTAGAGTTAATGAATCAAAGTGCGGAATTTGATTCACTTATCAGTGTTCTCGGTTGACGACAACCCGAAACCCAGGAAAATCGGAATCGGTGAGAAATAACAGTTGATGAAGAACCCATAAGAAGTTATGTAGTTCCATGATATTCTCGCGGTACCAGAGGGTATACTCAAGGGTAGAACGGGATAGAGGTTGGACAAGTGAAGTCCTTTGGAGAAGGCAAGCACTTAAACTTGTCGAAGAAATGGGATCAAAGAAGAACAATATGGTCGAACCCACGATCATAAGGATCAAACCACGGATACAAGATGAACTTATAACAAGGGGGTAATTGGTTTTACGAGCAGCTTCCATGATAAGTTATACATCGTGTCCATGGGCATGAACGCAAGGTTCAAGGTCGACTCCCACTTCTTCAATGTATAACCTTCCATTCACTTCTCGCTTTGATAAAGGCATTAGTGTTGAAAGTTTTACCTGGTGAAATACCAGATGAGTATGTCTCGTGAAAACTTCCGAGTTCACACATATAAAGGAAGGCATAGGTTCAACCCGTCAGGGTATCGTGGAAACATATACCACAAGCTTCAATAGTAAATACCACCAGCTCGAAAGCAGAGCATGGTTGGCCAAGCAGATGATACAATTTACCAGGGGCATTATGTATCAGGTAAAGAACTTCCAACGTGATTGAATATGAAGGATATTGTCAGATAAAATCCAACAAAGGACTTGATGGTCCACAAAGGATCGATGTGAGTATCAATACTCAACCGTAAGAGGAAAGAATGAAAATGCAACAGGTTATGGAATCCTTGAATAATTTGAAGCTTAAATGCAAAGGAATTATGATCCCAAATCTAAGGATCAAGCGAGATGCTCGATCAAGGATGGACAAGTTGAATAGACTTAGGGCACAATCGGCGACAATTTGATTGGTCGAGAACTAGCTCTGCTCAAAATGACGTCGAGCCGGAGGATGATTTCTAGGACCTGATTGAGGATTGCGAGCATTCGCAACAAATCGAATCAACGGACTCAAAATGATAATGACAATGGATGTCAACAAGATTACTAGACTTATGGGATTAACCATAATGCAAGCAATCAAGAATTTCAAGAGCAGTAGGATGTTCAGGATTTTCGGAAGATCGAATGGTATTTCGAGGATTGGTGACATACATGAATCAACTGGGGATGAGTGGATACTCGGTAAGTGCGAGAAATTATCCATAGGGGTATTCATGTAACAAAGAACTGCAAGGCAATAGGCATAAAGCATTATCGGAACATTAGAGAGAATTTCGAGGTATCTTGTAATAACAAGATCGACTGGGTATAAAGTAAGAACGACGGGTGTAAGTATTTATCCATAGGGATATTGCAGTGGTAGGGAATTGCAAAAGCAACGGGCACAAGGTCTCGAGAGAATATCAGAAGGTATCTTCGGAATCCTTCGGTGCACAAGGTAATCATCCGGACTGAAGAGGCTCTCCGGGAGAAAGTATTATCGAGAACCTAGAGTCAGAGTTAGTAAAAATCGTTTAACCCGAATAGAAGAGAGATCAGATTCCCAGAGTACAGATCGAGGAGTAAAAGATCGTAATACCACCCAATGGCGACGTGGGCCCATGGGCCGCACAGCCATGTTAGTAAAACAGTTTTCATCGACTAGACTCAACTTCGCCAAGGAGTGTGGAAGGATTCCTACAGCAATGGCTCGATACCAACTTGTGACGCCCGATTCAATCGTACACTAATCATACACGCAAAGCGTACGATCAAGATCGAGGACTCACGGAAGATATCACAACACAACTCTAAAAATAAAATAATTCATACAAGCATCATAATACAAGCCAGGGCCTCGAGGGCTCGAATACAAGTGCTCGATCATAGACGAGTCGTCAAGCAACAATATCTGAGTACTGGACATAAGTTAAACAAGTTTGCCTTAAGAAGGCTAGCACAAACTGGGATCAGATCGAAGAGGCGCAGGCCCTCCGCCTAGGATCCTCCTAACTACTCCTGGTCGTCGTCGTGGGCTGCACGTAGTAGTAGGCACCTCCGTGTAGTAGTCGCCATCGACAAGTGGCGTCGCTCCTGGCTCCATCGTGCAGTCGCAGCAACGGGTAAAGAAAGGGGGAAAGGGGAACAAGGCAACCGTGAGTACTCATCCAAAGTACTGCAAGCAAGGAGCTACACTACATATGCATGGATATATGTGTAAAGGGCCATATCGATGACCTGAGCTGCAGAATGCCGAATAAGAGGGGATAGCTAATCCCGTCAAGACTACGCTTTGGCAGCCTCCGCCTTGCAAAGATGTAGCGAGAGTAGATCAAGTCCTCCAAGTAGCATCACATAGCAATAATCCTACCGGCGATCCCTCCTCGTAACCACGAGAGAGAGCGACCACCGGGTTGTATCTGGCACTTGGAAGGGTGTGTTTTATTAAGTATCCGATTCTAGTTGTCATAAGGTCAAGGTACAACTCCAAGTCGTCCTGTTACCGAAGATCACGGCTATTCCAATTTTATTTTTGTTCCTTGCTTTTTGTTTCTATTTAGTAATAAGTATTTCATCTAGACTCTGGTTAGATGTGGTTTCTTGTTTTAATTAGTGTTTGTGCCAAGTAAAACCTATAGGATCTTCTTGGGTGATAATTATTTGATCTTGCTGAAAAAGTCAGAAACTTTCTGCTCACGAAAAAAATTGTTAAAAATCACCAGAAAGTGATAAAATACTGATTCCAATTGAAGTAGATAAATAATCAAATTATCTAGGTCGTCCTATTTTGCTAGATACTTCTGAGTTACAGAATTTTGCGTTTGATGCATATTACTACAGACAGTTCTGCTTTTGACAGATTCTGTTTTTCGTGTGTTGTTTGCTTATTCTGATGAACCTATGGCTAGTATCCGGGGGTATGAACCATAGAGAAGTTGGAATACAGTAGGTTTAACACAAATATAAATAAAGAATAAGTTCATTACAGTACCTTAAAGTGGTGGTTTGTTTTATTTCGCTAACGGAGCTCATCAGATTTTCTGTTGAGTTTTGTGTTGTGAAGTTTTCAAATTTTGGGGTAAAGATTTGATGGATTTTGGAACAAGGAGTGGAAAGATCCTAAGCTTGGGGATGCCCAAGGCACTCCAAGGTAAAATTCAAGGACAACCAAAAGCCTATGCTTGGTGATGCCCCGGAAGACATCCCCTCTTTCGTCTTCGTCTATCGGTAACTTTACTTGATGCTATATTTTTATTCACCACATGATATGTGTTTTGCTTGGAGCGTCTTGTATGATTTGAGTATTTGCTTTTTAGTTTACCACAATCATTCTTGCTGTACACACCTTTTGGAGAGACGCACATGAATCGGAATTTATTAGAATACTCTATGTGCTTCACTTATATCTTTTGAGCTAGATAATTTTGCTCTAGTGCTTCGCTTATATCTTTTTAGAGCACGGTGATGGTTTTATTTTATAGAAACTATTGATCTCTCATGCTTCACTTATATTATTTTGAGAGTCTTTTAAAAAAGCGTGGTAATTTGCTTTGGTTAAGATTTTAGTCCTAAAGTGATGAGCATCCAAGATAGGTATAATCAAAACTATCATATAAAGTGCATTGAATATTATGAGAAGTTTGATTATTTATGATTGTATTGAGATATGAAGATGGTGATATTAGAGTCATGCTAGTTTAGTAGTTGTGAATTTGAGAAATACTTGTGTTAAAGTTTGTGATTCCCGTAGCATGCACGTATGGTGAACCGTTATGTGATGAAGTCGAAGCATGATTTATTTATTGATTGTCTTCCTTATGAGTGGCGGTCGGGGACGAGCGATGGTCTTTTCCTACCAATCTATCCCCCTAGGAGCATGCGTGTAGTACTTCGTTTCGATAACTAATATATTTTTGCAACAAGTATGTGAGTTCTTTATGACTAATGTTGAGTCCATGGATTATACGCACTCTCACCCTTCCACCATTGCTAGCCTCCCTAATACTGCGCACCTTTCGCCGGTATCATACACCCACCATATACCTTCCTCAAAACAGCCACCATACCTACCTATTATGGCATTTCCATAGCCATTCCGAGATATATTGCCATGCAACTTTCCATCGTTTCGTTTATTATGACACGCTCCATCATTGTCATATTGCTTTGCATGATCATGTAGTTGACATCGTATTTTTGGTAAAGTCACCTTTATAATTCTTTCATACATGTCACTCTCGATTCATTGCATATCCTGGTACACCGCCGGAGGCATTCACATAGAGTCATATTTTGTTCTAAGTATTGAGTTGTAATTTTTGAGTTGTAAGTAAATAAAAGTGTGATGATCATCATTGTTAGAGCATTGTCCCAGTGAGGAAAGGATGATGGAGACTATGATTACCCCACAAGTCGGGATGAGACTCCGGACTAAAAAAGGCAGAAAGAAAAGAGGCCATAAAAAAGAGAAAGGCCCAAATAAAAAAAAGGAGAGAAAAAGAGAGAAGGGACAATGGTACTATCCTTTTACCACACTTGTGCTTCAAAGTAGCACCATGATCTTCATGATAGAGAGTCTCCTATGTTATCACTTTCATATACTAGTGGAAATTTTACATTATAGAACTTGGCTTGTATATTCCAATGATGGGCTTCCTCAAAATGCCCTAGGTCTTCGTGAGCAAGCGAGTTGGATGCACACCCACTTAGTTTGTCTTGTTGAGCTTTCATACACTTATAGCTCTAGTGCATCCGTTGCATGGCAATCTCTACTCACTCACATTGATATCTATTGATGGGCATCTCCATATCCCGTTGATATGCCTAGTTGATGTGAGACTATCTTCTTCTTTTTGTCTTCTCCGCAACCACCACTCTATTCCACATATAGCGCTATGTCCATGGCTCACGCTCATGTATTGCGTGAAGATTGAAAAAGTTTGGGAACATCAAAAGTATGAAACAATTGCTTGGCTTGTCATCGAGGTTGTGCATGATTCAAATATTTTGTGTGATGAAGATAGAGCATAGCCACACTATATGATTTTGTAGGGATAACTTTCTTTGGCCATGTTATTTTTATGTCATGATTGCTTTATTAGTATGCTTGAAGTATTATTATTTTTATGTCAATATTAAACTTTTGTCTTGAATCTTTTGGATCTGAACATTCATGCCACAATAAAGAAAATTACATTGAGAATTATGCTAGTTAGCATTCCACATCAAAAATTATGTTTTTATCATTTACCTACTCGAGGACGAGCAGGAATTAAGCTTGGGGATGCTTGATATGTCTCCAACGTATGTATAAATTTTTATTGTTCCATGCTATTATATTATCTGTTTTGGATGTTTAATGGGCTTTATTATGCACTTTTATATTATTTTTGGGACTAACCTACTAACCGGAGGCCCAATGCAAATTGCTGTTTTTTTGCTTCGCAGAAAAGGAATATCAAACGGAGTGAAACCTCCGCGAGGGTCATTTTTGGAACAAAGCAATCCAGGTGACTTGGAGTGGACGTCAAGGAAGCAACGAGGCAGGCCACGAGATAGGGAGGCGCGCCCCCACCCTCGTGGGCCCCTCGTGGCTCCATCGACCTACTTCCTTCGCCTATATATACTCTCATACCCTGAAAACATCCAGGAGCACCACGAAACACTTTTTCCACCGCCGCAACCTTCTGTACCCGTGAGATCCCATCTTGGGGCCTTTTACGGCGCTCCGCCGGAGGGGGAATCGATCACAGAGGGCTTCTACATCAACACCATAGCCTCTCCGATGATGTGTGAGTAGTTCACCACAGACCTTCGGGTCCATAGTTATTAGTTAGATGGCTTCTTCTCTCTCTTTGGATCTCAATACAATGTTCTCCTCGGTTCTCTTGGAGATCTATTCGATGTAATACTTTTTGCGGTGTGTTTGTCGAGATCCGATGAATTGTGGGTTTATGATCAAGATTATCTATGAACAATATTTGGTTATTCTCTGAATTCTTATATGTATGATTTGATATCTTTGCAAGTCTCTTCGAATTATCGGTTTAGTTTCGCCTACTAAATTGATCTTTCTTGCAATGGGAGAAGTGCTTAGCTTTGGGTTCAATCTTGCGGTGTCCTTTCCCAGTGACAGCAGGGGCAGCAAGGCACGTATGTTATTGTTGCCATTGAGGATAAAAAGATGTGGTTTATATCATATTGCTTCAGTTTATCCTCTATATCATGTCATCTTGCCTAATGCGTTACTCTGTTCTTATGAACTTAATACTCTAGATGCATGATGGATAGCGGTCGATGTGTGGAGTAATAGTAGTAGATGCAGAATTGTTTCGGTCTACTTGTCGCGAACGTGATGCCTATATACATGATCATGCCTAGATATTCTCATAACTATGCACTTTTCTATCAATTGCTCGACAGTAATTCGTTCACCCACCTTAGAATTTGCTATCTTGAGAGAAGCCACTAGTGAAACCTATGGCCCTCGGGTCTATTTTCCATCATATAAGTTTCCGATCTATTTTATTTTGCAGTCTTTACTTTCCAATCTATACCATAAAAATACCAAAAATATTTATCTTATTATCTCTATCAGATCTCACTTTTGCAAGTGGCCGTGAAGGGATTGACAACCCCTTTATCGCGTTGGTTGCAATGTTCTTATTTGTTTGTGTAGGTACGAGGGATTTGCGTGTAGTCTCCTACTGGATTGATACCTTGGTTCTCAAAAACCAGCGCATGCTCAAGAGGTAGCGGATATGCATTGTTTTGTAGCCGGATATGTATGCACAATTTTGTAGCCGAATTTGCATTATTTTGTACCCCAGATATGTATGCATAATTTTGTAGCTGGATTTGCATAGTTTTATAGCTGGATATGCATTGTTTCTTAGCCTTCTTGTGCATGTAGTGTGTTCAAAAAGTTAGAGAAGAAACACTTTACCGTCATGCATTGTTGGTTGAAGTTGAATGGAAAAACCAAGTGGAACCTATACATTGCCAAGACTACCACCCAAGGCACTGAGGAACAAATCGATGACCCAACCAACCCAACAGAAGAAACGCCCAAGAAGGTTAGAAGAGGGTTCCGGGTAAAGAAGTGGGAGGAGGAGAGGGCGCGAACAGAAAGTGTGGCGGCCCAGTTCACAGAGAGGTTCAAAGACATCTAGAAGATGAAGGGGAGGCATACATCAAGCACTCCCATGTCAAGGAGGAAAAAAGGTGGAGAAGTTTAATTTGTTGATGAAGGCGACCGAGAACAATCTCAAGCTCTAATAGAAGAAGGCCATGCTCGAGGAGAAGAAGGTGGAGATCGCAGCCGCTTTGGAGGACTCGAAGATGCTCACCTTGAAGGTGCCAGATCTGGGTGACGATGCAAGAATGATCGTGTGAGCCATCCATTTCAAGACGTTGTAGTGGCAGAAGGGTGAGCTGGAGAGGGCGGAACAGTAGGAGATGGAGGGGGCAAGAAGGAGGCGAAGGCGGCCTACACGGTGGCAACAGTAGATTGAGCGTGTGGAGGCTCAATTGACGGTCCGGTGGGGCAAAAATGCACGGACTGCCAGACATTTTTTTTTGTGACTGGGCATGTAAGAACTAAGCATACTTGCCTCTTTTTGGTTGTGATCGGTCGATGATGTGATCTGACACTCGTGTGATCCGGCATGCGCTATGGATCGGACGTACTTGAATGTAAAATTGCCCTTTAATTGCGAGCATATAGTGCATAGCCTTAGATGACCGGCTCCCACACTAGTGTCCACAGACTGGTCCCCCCAATGGATGTGGGGTCCGGGTTGCGGGTCGTTGTTGGAGATGGCCTTAATAGGCAAAAATTCAACAACAACAAGTCTAATGATGTACTACTAAATATTAAAAATCAATATATCACAATAGTACACTAATAATTAACTAATGATTTTGTTTTGGCACATGAAATGATTTAATTGGTTGTATTGAGTGGAGGAGATTTCCTGTACGGAGAACATTCACTAACATATATGAACTTCATATACGAAAAGTATATACTAAAACTGTTGAGGGACTTTGTTGCTTTCTATCGCTCTAATATTCTCCCATAAAAGGTCGAGGTGGGGGCGACATGTAATGGGAGAGAGCTGGGCAGGTGCAGGTTTGGCGGCAGTGACGCGAGCATGGGATACGATGTGAAAGTTTTTTTTACATGAGCAGTGGTAGTTTTGGAAGAGGTGGCATGGTGGAGGGAGGAATACCACACATGATTTTGGCTAATGTGTTTTTCCAGCTACGTGATATATGGTATGACGATTTGTTTCCTCATAAAGGTGTAATTAAGGTACAACGATTCCTAATCAAGGTGTTTTGAAGATGATTAAAATTAACTAGTAAATATGTGAATTTGACATGATACAACATTGGGACAATACGACCCATTGATTATTGGTGGATATGTGCCTAAGATCTAATATTTATGTCTCAACTCACTTGTTTAATAATAATGAAATAATGAAGATGGAGATGAAGATGAGACCGGGTTCGTGCCTACCAAGAAGTCCCATCTTATCGACCAGACGTACGTTTGGCAGGGTGGCACCACAACAACTAGCTAAGTCTAGGGCTCACGGATGACAACTAACTCCCGCCTTACCAAAACCTCAGCGTTGATGGAATGCATGGGCATCTATTTGGTTGGATGCCAAAATTTCCAATCGACGTCAAAATTTTGGCCAACAATTCACTTTTCATGTCAACGCGAGGGCAAATCTCTATCGGTGAGTTCCCTCGCTAATTTGGCTCGTCCCCATTTTGGTGTGGCTGGCCTGGGCGCCATTCAAACGGATCCCTCATTTCGGGGTTGCAATGGTGGCATCATAGGTGTAGCTTTAACTAGTCTAGACTTCAGGCTGACATCTGGCGGGGCTCTGAGGTAATTAAACTTAGAGCTCATGTTGCGCTTTGGTGCCCAAGGTGATGCATTGTGTACACCAACTTGGCACAGATGCTGTGAAAAGGTCACCGACCGATCACTACGCGTCGTTTGGCAGTCACGTCGATTGTGCTTGCTGACCTGGCAACACACTTATGGCCACTGCAATCTTGTTGAGACCCCCTCATGCCGATGTCTGCATGAATTAACCCGTTAAACTTAGCAGCGTGTTCGACGCAGCTGGTCATTTACGTTCTGCGATTTCGTCCTCTCACTCGTCACTACCTCTCTATTTAGGACTATGTAGGTGGGACACACATTTCCCTCATGACTCCCCCTCCCCCAAATCCCTTGGTGGTCCTTTGCGCGTGTGCTCACCTTATTCTTGGACCTAACCTCGGCATGTCCACCACCGGCTCTTCCTTGTCCGGTCGGTGCTCTGTTTCCCAATGATTCCCCTCATGCATTGCCCCGATTGTGGTAGTGAGGTGAAACTGCTCGTCTCGGGGACATATGAGCATGAAGATTGGGTCTTCTACAAGTGCGACGGTGGGTAAGTCATCGGCGTCGATCTCTTATGTTCTTGTTTCGGTTCGTGTCTGCGATTTGTATTGTGTTGAATTTGGTAATCTGGTTAAAAAATTGTAGCATGCCTATAAATTCTGGAATTGAGAGCTGGAGTACGTAGAGTATTTAGTTTACCACAAATATCGCATAGGTAATGTTGTTGTTAATGCACTTGACTAGGCTGAAGAAAGAAGGGAATATCATCAACTTAGATTGACGGCCTACAACATCAACTCTCATGTTCAGCTTGCGCAAGGGCCTGCGCTGGAAGCGTCCCACCTTTGTAGGTTCAGTTTCTAGGTATATGAACCAATACCACAACCCCTAATTGAAGCAATAGCCTTATCCCTAAGTCAGGGATATACGTTGCTTGTGCGATTATATGCATAACCAACTATCTAGACCCCGTGACAGGTGAATGTATGTGGCTTGTTTTGCTGATTGAATTTTTATGAGGGGTTTCCTGACTCTAGGGGAAGAGAATCAACCCCTTTATGCTAAAAGTTGAGAAATCATGTGGCAAGACACGGGAATTCATGCTTATGACCTGCGCATTGTTGAGACGGATAGAGAAGTCCAAAGGATAATAGATTTACAGTCATTAGCGAATCAACTGCATGATCATTTTAGTGAAACAAAGACTGTGACAGAGTCACATGTGCATGATAACAATGCACGGGAAAGGGGAAGGAGAATAGTATAACCGCTTTCGTCCAAAGGCCTAAGATGACGAGAAATCCGGTTTCGCTAATGTCTAAGTACTCGAGGATGCTTGACAAAAAAGTATGAGGGAGATTTATCACAGTTTGTCACCAAAGTGCCCAAAGTCAAATGGGAGCTTGTTGAGACGTGGCATAAGTACGGAAAATTTAGTGCACAAAATTCCGGACTTAAACTTTCCCTAGAGGGAACACACAACAAAAATGTGTGCACACACATTGGCACGGGAAAGCTAAAGGACCGTGCTCTTGCAATGAGAAATTTGGTAGAGCAAAAGTTAGCGTCAGATGCACTCCATGACTAAATGACCGTAAATTAGATTAATATGGAGATTCGATGAACCAAGAAACGACGAATGCTGGCATTAACTTTTCTTAAAAAAATTGCCTCAGTCATAGATCACTAGTAGAAAAAACAAGCACTCACAGCGGCCAACGAAGGTTGTTACGTCACCACGTGACAAAGCCGCCTCTAATGATCCAGTGAAGGCGGTCCTTTTAGCGATGGAGGCGGATGTAATTTTGAAATCGCATACAGAAAACGCCAACGGCAGTTGTCATTTTGAAAGCGCCTATAGCTTACAAACACTATATGCGGTCATAGAGTATTAGAGTTGAAACTGCCTGCGGTACTTGCACCACCTACATACATAACGCAAGTCCCCTTGCCCCGTCACTCACTTTCTCCATCATTCACTTTATCAACTCTTGGTCGAAGAAATGGATCTGTCAGTGTCACATCCCCGCGTGAACATTCGAGCACATGACTGGGAGTTAGTGTTGGGGAACGTAGCATGCAATTTCAAAAAAATTCCTACGATCTCGCAAGATCTATCTAGGAGATGCATAGCAACGAGAAGGGAAGAGTGTGTCCACGTACCCTCGTAGACTGAAAGCGGAAGTGTTAGGTTAACGCGGTTGATGTAGTTGAACGTCTTGATGATCCAACCGATCTAGTACCGAACGTACGGCACCTCCGAGTTCATCACACGTTCAGCTCGATGACGTCCCTCGAACTCTTGATCCAGAAGAGGGTCGAGGGAGAGTTTCGTCAGCATGACGGCGTGGTGACGGTGATGGTGATGTGATCCGCGCAGGACTTCGCCTAAGCACTACGACGCTATGACCGGAGGAGTAAACTGGGGAGGGGGCACCTCACACGGCTAAGAGAATAACTGTTGTGCTTTGGGGTGCCCCCTGCCCCTGTATATAAAGGAGGGAAGGAGGAGGCCGGCCACCAAGGGGCGCGCCAATGGGGGGAGTCCTACTAGGACTTCACTCCTAGTAGGATTCGCCCCGCCCCCCTTTTTCCTTTCTCATGGAGGGGAAAGAGGGAAGGAGAGGGAGAGGGAAAGAGGAAAGGGGGCCGCGCCCCCTCCCCCCCTTGTCCAATTCGGACTCCCTTGGGAGGGCACGCCACCCTGCGGGCTCCCCTCTCTTTCTCCCCTATGGCCCATGAAGGACCATTACTTCCCCGGGGGGTTCCGGTAACCCCTCGGTACCCCGATAAATATCTGAAACGTCCCGAAACCATTCAGGTGTCCGAGTACCTTCGTCCAATATATCAATATTTACCTCTCGACTATTTTGAGACTCTTCATCATGTCCGTGATCTCATCCGGGACTCCGGACAATCTTCGGTCACCAAAACACATAACTCATAATACACATCGTCATCGAACGTTAAGCGTGCAGACCCTACGGGTTCGAGAAGTATGTAGACATGATCGAGAGACATCTCCGATCAATAACCAACAGCAGAACCTGGATGCTCATATTGGTTCCTACATATTCTATGAAGATCTTTATCGGTCAAACCGCAATTACAACATACGTTATTCCCTTTGTCATCGGTATGTTACTTGCCCGAGATTCGATCAATGGTATCCTCATGCCTAGTTCAATCTCATTACCAGCAAGTCTCTTTACTCGTTCCGTAATGCATCATCCAGTAACTAACTCATTAGTCACATTGCTTGCAAGGCTTATAGTGATGTGCATTACCGAGAGGTCCTAGAGATACCTCTCCGATACTCGGAGTGAAAAATCCTAATCTTTATCTATGCCATCCCAAAAAACACCTTCGGAGACGCCTGTAGAGCATCTTTATAATCACCAAGTTACGTTGTTACGTTTGATAGCACACAAGGTGTTCTTCCGGTATTCGGGAGTTGCATAATCTCATAGTCAGAGGAATATATATAAGTCATGAAGAAAGCAATAGCAATAAAACTTAACGATCATTATGCCAAGCTAACAGATGGGTCTTGTCCATCACATCATTCTCTAATGATGTGATCCCGTTCATCAAATGACAACACATGTCTATGGTCAGGAAACTTAACCATCTTTAATTAACGAGCTAGTCAAGTAGAGGCATACTAGGGACACTCTGTTTTGTCTATGTATTCACACATGTACTAAGTTTCCAATTAATACAATTCTAGCATGAATATTAAACATTTATCATGATATAAGGAAATATAAATATCAACTTTATTATTGCCTCTAGGGCATATTTCCTTCAGTTAGTGCGCCAGCGCCACCACTAACACCATCGGCAGGCCGCATGGATGACCACCTGGAGGAGCCACTCCCACCATCGCCTCGTGTCAACATCAAGGCAGGGTAAGGGGGTAAGTGTGTCGGCTCCACCATTGCCTTGGCTGACAAAGCTTGCACACGACCATTGGAAGGAATCCATACCAATGCCGCTGAGAGTAAGTCTGTTGGAACCACTGCCTCTGCCGCCAAACCTTGCAGACATTGTCGCCGAGGTGGCAAAAATTCGGGTGACCTTCGTCCGCAATTATGTGAAGAAGGACATCCCACCCCATTGAAAATGTGAGGTCCCTATTATCATTTAGGGTATTTGGGTAGGTGTTTAAGCTCCCGAAGATGTTCCCACCTTCGTTGCCACCAGATGTTTTGTATCAGGTGAAGCTAATGGGGGCGGCGCAGGCTCCCTCCCCACACCGCAGTTGTCGCCAAAGATGCTATTGGTCGACCCCGAAAAGCCTCTGTGACAGCGCCCAAGACCGCACTGAAGAAGAGTCATGCGGCCAATCATACCGAAGTGAGGCATGAGCGGCGAAGAAGCCTTGAAAAGACTTGTAGTGTAGTATCGTATATGTACTAGCAATGTAGTCTCTAATCCCAGTATTTATTTTTTGATCAAAATGGGATGTATTTTCATATGGAATCATGTAGTTCTTTCTTTGTTAGTGCATCTTGGGGCTCCACTGTCCTCAGTGACCCCAAGGTATTGACGGGCCCGAAGCGCGTCAGTGACGATACAAGCCGGCCAATCATTGCTATTTGGATATGCGGATGTGTCAGGAGCGGCAGACTCAAGAGACTTTTTTGTCAGAAAAATTTCCAGTCTATTCGTTAATTGTCAAGGAAGTACAAAGAACACCGAAAGTAAAAAAATACATCCAGGTCCATAGACCACCTAACGACGACTACAAGCATTGGAGCGAGCCGAAGGCACGCTACCGTCTTTATGCCTTCCTCATCAGAGTTGGGCAAACCTTGTTGTAGTAGACAGTTGGGAATTCGTCGGGCTAAGGCCCATAGGACCAACGCACCAGAGCAGCAACCGCCACCAATAAAGGGAAGCGTAGATCGGAAAGATCTAACCTATAGACACACAAACACAGACGGATGAAGACAGGATCCACATGGATCCACCGATCGGATCTCACGAGATACGCCAAAGACAAACCTCCAGACGCCCTCTGATGATGCTAGAGACACCACCGGAACGGGGACTAGGCGGGAAGATCCCTTTTCCATCTTTAGAGAGCCGCCGCCGCAGCCTCTCTCTGAACAAGACACAAACTCTATCAAAACTCAAAAAAGCATAAAAAACGGAGCCCTTCCGTCAGTAAAGGCTGGGATCCACCATGCCTCAATGGCTCTATGACCACAGGAGATGAGGTAGACCGGCTGCGGTACCGGCGGAAGGCACGAGAAACCTAGCCAATTCTTTCTTCCCGTGGAAGAAAGAGATGATACTCAAGCGATTTGCAGTTTCGAGTGCATGTACATCGTGTTGTCTGGCCGACGTGGTTGCCACTGATGTTGTTCATCGGCATGTCGGTTGTTGCAGCTATCGCAGGGCGGTGATGGAATTTCAAGGAGCATCTTGGGCACAAATAATTAGTTAACGCCTAAAGAGAGCGCAGTAAACTTGACACAGGCAACATTTCTCGAAGAGGACATCATACCACTAACTTATGTACGTCATCACAAGCAAGAAGCGACAGATCATAGAGCACATAAACTAACTGAACAGCAACCTCTTCAGGAAATAATAACAACTTGCTTACTTAAACTGACACGAACAAAGAACGGCACACGCGCCTGCATGCATGGAGAAAACAACTTCAGTAGATCGACAGAAGCAACGAGAGGCAGATCGACAGAGACAACCCAACACACGCGACAATTTCACGCGATAACTCTAACTTAACTAGATCGACTAGAGGGGCAAGCGGCAGATGCGCGCGCATGCATGCATGCTTTGCGCTCCCTTACAGAGCGAAGGCGGCGGCCGCCGCCGCGGCGCCGGCAGTGTGCAGTATCTGAAAATACAGCTGCGGATTCGCCAAGAATGCCGCGCGGGAGATGAAGAAGCCGGTCGCGCCTGGCGCCTTCATCGTGGCGCCGGCGGCCACCGCCCCAGCAGGCCAGAGGAAGTAGATGCCCACGGCAGCGCCGGCGACCAGCGCCGCGGCTGCGGCGGCTTCCAGCGCGCCTTCGCGTGTGGTGAACGCGTCCTTCGCCTTCTGCTTGAACGAGTCCATCTCGGCCATCGCCTTCTGCTTGAGCGTGTCCATCTCGGCATTCGCCTTCTGCTAGAACGCGTCCATCACTCGTCAAGCGTGTTTCTTTGCGAGGATGTTGCCTGGCTACCGATTATAGTAGATGGAGAGGGTATACTGTGTTAGCCAGAGGAGGGGAGCGGGTGGTTTATAAAGACGGAGGCGATCGCGGTGAGCGAACGCACTTCGGCCTTGGAAGTTGGGATACGCCGGGAAGATCGCACCCACCCAGCATGCAGTTGCACGTAGCCACGTCCGGCTCGATGCGGTTCCTCTTTTCCCCTCTGAAGTTCTAAATCACGTCTTAATTGGTGAGTGTGCTTGGTCCCAAAGCGATTCTCCGTTTAATACAGTTTCTTACTGAAAGGGTTTTCTTCGGAACAGGAAATTTACTGAAATGTTAAGTTGAGGCGGCTTCAGTGATGAGCAGCCTATATACGCGACCGCTAGATGCATACATACATGGACTAGCTAGGAGTATTTTCCGATAAAGAGTGAAGCGTAAATAATCTCAAATCAGAATGAAATGCCTCCATCATGACAAAGGAAAATGTGATGACATGGTGCGTACTGGGGTAGTACGTGCTCAGGCTGGTCATAGTGGAGAGTAACTTAGACTAGTAACATATATATGTTACTAGTCTATGTTACTACCTTCATAGTGGGTAGTAACATGTGGATGATAACATGCAAGCCTTCATTAATTGAGATATAGACTCATTTTACCTCGGGGTGTGTTATGTTACAGTAACATATTATGTTACCACAAGCATCTATTTTTTCATTAACTTCATGCCACATAAGCAATTTTTTCTTAGGATGTGTTATGTTACTAGCTATGTTACTCCCACTATGGCTAGCCTCGGGTCGGGCCATGGTGAAGAGTAGCGCAAGACGAACGTTTTGCTCCAATGGAATTCCTCTGTACCGTGCCGCGCGGCGCGCCTGTCAGGCTTTTCTAGGGAAGGATCGCAGCCGGAGCCCCGAGGTGCGTAGGTGCAGTTGTTTGAGAAGCGTGCCTCGTGCCTGTTGGCGCTGGCGCGCGGCGGCGTTGGGAACTCAGCTCGCTGAAGTTTTCAATCGTCCTCTTGAGCTTCCCGTCCTCTACTGAACGGATGCTTTTTTTAAGCGGCGTAATCAGTCAAGACCAGTGGTTTAAGAACCAGAAAATATTTTTGTTATCTTTTTTTTCGGCTAACTTTCAATCTATTCATCTCCAATCATAATAGTAAGCGAACATAAAAAATAATATCTAGATTCGTAGATCATCTGACGACGACTACAAACACTGAAGCGATCCGAAAGCACGCCACCATCATCGCCCCTCTCTCATCGGAGCCGGACACAACTTTGTAGTAGACATTCGGGAAGTCGTCTTGCTAAGGTCATATAGGACCAACGCACCAGAACAACAACCGTCGCTGGTGAAAAGAAATCAAGACCGGAAGAATCCAACATGAAGACATATGAACAAAGACGAACAAAGACCGAATCCGACCGGATCCACCAAAGACAACCACCGAACGAACACCGCGAGATCCGTCGGATACACACTTTCTCACGCCCTCCGACGATACTAGACACACCACCAAGACAGGGGCTAAGCGGGGAGAATCTTATTCCATCTTCAAGAAACCGTCACCGTCCACTACAAAAAAAAAGACACATCCATGACATTATGGTCTGAATGAATTTTTTTTGTCATTGATGTGACACTTTCATTACGATAATTGTAACAAAACACGTCTCATCATAGATGTGGTGGGCTCCTACTTCTATAAGAAAAAATATGACAGAAAATGTATTTTTCGTCTTGGGCGGGGCCAAGACGCATTTGCATGACATTCTTTGGGCCGTTCATAACGTAAAAAATTGTGGTAGAAGTGAGAGCGAGTAAATTTTCAGGGATTTCCGGGTATACGGTAGGCAATCGGTGGGTGGTCGGGCCCGAGCAATGAAGTGGTTCGCGCGTTTCTCTCGTACGCGCGTGTGCAGGCCTTTCGCTAGCTGAACTCGAGCGAGTCGTTCGCTTACTAAATTCGAACGATCGATCGCTCACACTACACTGAACCCGAGCGATCAATAGATCCCTCGCAATACATTGAACTTGATCGATCCCTCGCAATACATTGAACTTGATCGATCCCTCGCAGTACATTGAAGATTCCAGCGCTTCCACAAGAAGAGCCAGTTCCATAAAATAAGTTCAAGCAACTCCGAGGGTTCAAAAACTTCATCAAAACCTGCTGGAGAATACACTTGTTTCAAGTGCAAAAAGCCTGGACACTTCATTTCGAACTGTCCTCTCTGGGAAGCTGAAATACGTGCTAGTGGAAGATATGATTCAGGCAACTATCGAGGCAAAAGCAAGAGCAACAACTACGACTCCGATGAAGAAAAGAAAACGAAGAAATTCTTCAAGAAGAAGGACAGCTCCACTTCAAAAGCTTCGTCAAGATCTTCATCAAGGAACCCCTCCAAGTCCTTCTCCAACTGCAAGAATACTTCTCGCAAGGCCAAGGCGTACATCAACAAGGTGATGGATTCTGAAGAAGAAGAATCATCTGCCTCCGAAGAAGTTGATGAATCCGATGAGGATTCCGGCTCAGGCATGGCTGGCATATCATGCGCCTCCGCTCCTGTGGCAAATTTCTTCGGGAGCCCGTCAAGTGATGATGAATCTCCTACCTACTGCTTCATGGGCAAAGCATCGAAAGAAAAGGTATCCTCCAAACATCACAAGATTTACTCTAGTGACCAATATTCTTCTGATGAGGATGACCATGCTAAGTTGATCAAAATTGCCAATATTTAACAAAACTCTCTTGAGAAAATTGAGAAAACCCTCAGGAAATCTGAAGGGTTGTTGGTTGAGGAGATGGAGAAAAATCAGTCATTGACCGAAGAGAATTCTGCTCTCAAGTCATGAATGGATGGACTACCAACTCGTCATGATTTTCTCTCTGCTGACCACGAAAGATTGACCTATGGTTACCTGAAAAGGAAACATGAACTCGAGGCACTAAGAGAGGCTCATGAGGATTTGATCAGAGAGAATTCTCTTCTCACCCAACAACTTAAGGATAAACCTGAGGTGTTTGAGCCACCATGTTCAAAATGCCTTGAATGAACCAACGCAAAATAAAATGCTGAATCATCTGTGAATGCTAACCCCTCGGTCGAGGAAAGTGGTTCTGTTTCTGATGAAAATGCTAGGTTGAAGGATCTTCTTCAGACAGGAATGTTCAAATCTCTCAAAGGACATCAAACCCTTTGTGATGTTTTGAAGAAATCCATTCTTCACAAAAATCCAAGAAAGGAAGGTATCGGTTTCGAAGGGAAACTGAATGAAAATGGCACTTACTGGGAACCACATCAATATCCTCAAATTGTGTGGGTTCCTGCAAAGAGAAAAACGCTCGATCGAACATTACTTTCGGGATACAACTCTCTTATTTCCTGAATATCCTGATGATGATTCCCTAGACAATTATGAGTTGTTCAAGAATCAACATGGTGAGACTATTGCTCACTATGTTGGACCTAACAGCATAAACGGCCCCCAAAGAAAGCTATTTGGGTGCCTCAGAAAACTGTTGATGCTTTACCTGTTTCTGCTCGACTGAGCATGCAGACACAAAGAATTCGACAGAATGAGTATATGCATACTATATAATGGATAGTGGATGCACTAGTCACATGACCGGAGACAAGTCGTTGTTTGTTGACCCCAACTTAACCGCTTCTCCTCTGAAGTATATCACTTTTGGCGACAACAACAAGGGAACGGTGATTGGGCTAGGTAAAATTGCTATATCCAAGGATAAATCTATTGATGATGTGTTACTTGTTCAATCCCTTGGATTCAATCTTATGTCAGTTGGCAAGTGCTACCTCTTGAGCATGCGTTGGTTTTCCCTTGAAGAGGAAAGGGTGATGCAACAAAGTAGTGTAAGTATTTCCCTCAGTTTTGAGAACCAAGGTATCAATCCAGTAGGAGACAACACACAAGTCACCTAGTACCTGCACAAACAATCAAGAACCTTGCAACCAACGCGATAAAGGGGGTGTCAATCCCTTCACGGTAACTCGCGAAAGTGAGATCTAATAGAGATAGTAAAATAAATATTTTTGGTATTTTTGTTGTATAGATTGGAAAGTAAAGATTGCAAAATAGTAAACGATATGCGATGTAAATAAAAGAGATGTAATATAATAGGAAAGAGACCCGGGGGCCATAGGTTTCACTACTGGCATCTCTCAAGATAGCATGTATTACCGTGGGTGAACAAATTACTGCCGAGCAATTGATAGAAAAGCGCATAGTTATGAAGATATCTAAGGCAATGATCTGAATATAGGCATCACGTCCGTGTCAAGTAGACTGAAACGATTCTGCATCTACTACTATTACTCCACACATCGACCGCTATCCAGCATGCATCTAGAGTATTAAGTTCATAAGAACGGAGTAACGCATTAAGCAAGATGACATGATGTAGAGGGATAAACTCAAGCAATATGATATAAAGCCCATCTTTTTATCCTCGATGGCAACAATACAATACATGCCTTGCTGCCCCTACTGTCACTGGGAAAGGACACCGCAAGATTGAACCCAAAGCTAAGCACTTCTCCCATTGCAAGGAAGATCAATCTAGTAGGCCAAACTAAACCGATAATCCGAAGAGACTTGCAAAGATATCAAATCATGCATATAAGAATTCAGAGAAGAACCAAATAATATTCATAGATAATCTTGTTCATAAATCCACAATTCATCGGATCTTGGCAAACACGCCGCAAAAGAGTATTACATCGAATAGATCTCCAAGAACATCGAGGAGAACTTTGTATTGAGAACCAAAGAGAGAGAAGAAGCCATCTAGCTAATAACTATGGACCCGAAGGTCTGTGGTAAACTACTCACGTTTCATCAGAGAGGCAATGGTGTTGATGTAGATGCCCTCCGTGTTCGATTCCCCCTCCGGCAGATCGCCGGAAAAGGCCCCAAGATGGGATCTCACTGGTACAGAAGGTTGCGGCGGTGGAAAAGTGGTTTCGTGGATCTCCCTAATGTTTCTAGGGTATAAGAGTATATATAGGCGAAAGAAGTACGTCGGTGGAGCTATGAGGGGCCCACGAGGGTGGGAGCGCGCCTGCCCCCCTGGGCGCGCCCTCCTGCCTCATGGCTTCCTCGTGGCGTTCCAGACTTCGACTCCAAGTCTTCTGGATTGCTTTCGGTCCAAGAAAGATCATTGATACGTCTCCAACGTATCTATAATTTTTGATTGCTCCATGCTACTTTATCTACTGTTTTAGGCAATATTGGGCTTTATTATCCACTTTTATATTATTTTTGGGACTAACCTATTAACCGGAGGCCTAGCCCAGATTTTACATTTTATGCCTATTTCGGTGTTTGAGGAAAAGGAATATCGACGGAGTCAAAACGGAACGAAATCAATCGGAGAAGTTATTTTTGGAAGAAACCCACTGATGGACTTGGACCCCACGCGGAAGATACAGGAGGTGCTCACGAGGGTGGGGCGCCCGAGCCGCCCGCCTCGTGGGGCCCCGTAGCTCCACCGACGTACTCCTTTCACCCATATATACCACGTGCCCTAAAACTTCCGAGCAGAGATTAGATCGGGAGTTCGCGCCGCAAGCCTCCGAACCACCAAAACCAATGGGACCCCTTTAGGTACCTCTGGGAGGGGGGGATCCATCTCCGGTGGCCATCTTCAACATCCCGGCGCTCTCCATGACGAGGAGGGAGTAGTTCACCCTCGGGGCTGAGGGTATGTACCAATAGCTATGTGTTTGATCTCTCTCTCTCGTTTTCTTGAGGTGATACGATCTTGATGTATCCCGAGCTTTGCTATTGTAGTTGGATCTTATGATGTTTTCCCCCTCTACTCTCTTGTGATGAATTGAGTTTCCCCTTTGAAGTTATCTTATCGGATTGAGTCTTTTATGAGAACACTTGATGTATGTCTTGCCATGATTATCTGTGGTGACAATGGGATATCATGTGCCACTTGATGTATGTTTTGGTGACCAACTTGCGGGTTCCGCCCATGAACCTATGCATAGGGGTTGGCACACGTTCTTGATTCTCCGGCAGAAACTTTGGGGCACTCTTTGAAGTACTTTTATGTTGGTTGGATAAATCTAAGATTGTGTGATGCATATCATATAATCATGCCCACGGATACTTGAGGTGACAATGGAGTATCTAGGTGACATTAGGGTTTTGGTTGATTTGTATCTTAAGTTGTTATTCTAGTACGAACTCTTTTATAGATTGATCCGAAAGAATAGCTTTGTGGTGGTTTCGTACCCGACCATAATCTCTACGTTTGTTCTCCGCTATTAGTGGCTTTGGAGTGACTCTTTGTTGCATGTTAAGGGCTTGTTATATGATCTATCTATGTTATTATTGTTGAGAGAACTTGCACTAGCGAAAGTATGAACCCTAGGCCCTGTTTCCTATCATTGCAATACCGTTTACGCTCACTTTTACCGCTTGTTACTTTGCTGTTTTTATATTTTCAGATTACAAAAACCTATATCTACCATCCATATTGCACTTGTATCACCATCTCTTCGCCGAACTAGTGCACCTATACAATTTACCATTGTATTGGGTGTGTTGGGGACACAAGAGACTCTTTGTTATTTGGTTGCAGGGTTGCTTGAGAGAGACCATCTTCCTCCTACGCCTCTTGCGGATTGATAAACCTTAGGTCATCCACTTGAGGGAAATTTGCTACTGTCCTACAAACCTGTGCACTTGCAGGCCCAACAACATCTACAAGAAGAAGGTTGTGTAGTAGACATCAATCATCACAATGGTTTTATTCCGGTTGGACTCCGTTTGGTATTCCTTTTCTGCAAAACTCTAAAACAGCCAAAAACACAGAAACTGGCATTGGGCCTCCGGTTAATAGGTTAGTCCAAAAAACAATATAAAAGAGCATATTAAAGCCCATTAAACATCCAAAACAGATAATATAATAGCATGGAACAATCAAAAATTATAGATACATTGGAGACATATCAGCAAGCTATGTGATTTAGGCATGCTAGTGTTATTCTCTATATCCAAATGCATTGTTTTCATGGCCTTTGACAATTCCTTTGTCTTTGAGGGAATTAGAAAAGATGATCTTTATATTGTGGATTTCTATAAGGGTCCCTCAATCCAAACTTGTTTGCTTGCAAAAGCAACAGAAAGTTGGTTGTGGCGCTGAAGACTTGATCATGCAGGTATGAGAAATTTGCAGACACTCGTGAAGAAAAGTCATTTGTGTGGCATTCCTGATGTGAAATTCGACAAGAATCATCTCTGTGCTGCTTGTGAGGCTGGAAAATTAGCCAAGAAGCATCACTCATCAAAAACTGTCATGACCACAACAAGACCTCTGGAAATTCTTCATATGGATTTATTCCGTCCTGGAAATTATGCAAGCTTCGGTGGTAGTCATTATGGTCTGGTTATTGTTGATGATTTCTCTCGATACACTTGGGTATTCTTTCTTGAAGACAAGACCTGTACTCAAGATATCTTCAAAAGCTTCACTAAGAAGGCCTAGAATGAATATGATGTGCGAATTAAGCATGTTAGAAGTGACAACGGAACAGAGTTAAAGAATACTCATATTGCTGAATTTCTTGATGAACATGGTATTACTCATGAGTTATCTGTTGAATATAAACTCCCCAACAAAATGGAGTTGTTGAACAAAAGAACAGAACTCTCATTGAAATGGCAAGAACCTCAGTGAGTACAAAACTCCCATTCGCTTCTGGGCTGATGCTATTAACACGGCTTGTCATGTTATCAATCGTGTTTATCTTCACAAGTTCCTTAAGAAAACTTCATATGAACTTATCATCGGCAAGAAACCAAATGTTTCTTATCTACGTGTTTTTGGTGCACCTTGTTACATTCTTGATATGAATCATTCTTCCAAGTTTGCACCTAAGGCACATGGAGGTTTTCTTCTCGGTTATGGCTCAAACTTGCATATGTATCGTGTCTATAACTCTCACCACATGAAAGTTATGGAAACGATAAATGTGCGGTTTGATGAATCTAACGGCTATCAAAAGGAGCACCTGCCAAATTTGATAGATGAACCGCTGATATGGGATGATATTCGGAAAATGACCATTGGGAGCGTCAAGCCTGTTGAGGGAAATGTACCTGAGTCTTCTGATGATGATGCTCCTATGACTCGTAGCAGAACTCATCAAGCCACTACCGAAGCAAATGCTCCTCTGAATAGAAATGGCAATCAAAATCCAAAAGCCGATCAAAATGGCAATCCTAAAGGGTATGATGTTACAAATGTTGATACTGATGAAAATGACAATGATCATCAAGATGAAAATCCTCACCCTCGAGTGGCAAATCAATTTGATACTTCATTAATTCTCAATGAAACTGAGAACCCAGGTTATCGACCCACAACTCGCTCACGCACTCATTTGGCTAACTAATGTGGAAGTTTCTCCTTTGTTTCGCTGGCAGAACCTACAAAGTATGAAGAAGGCATGAATGATCTAGATTGGACGAATGCCATGCAAGAGGAGTTGGTGCAATTCGAATTAAATGATGTGTGGAAATGCTACGTCTTGAGCTTGCGTTGGTTTTCCCCGAAGAGGAGAGGATGATGCAGAACAGTAGCGTAAGTATTTCCCTCAGTTTTTGAGAACCAAGGTATCAATCCAGTAGGAGGCGACGCACAAGTCCCTCGTACATGCACAAAACGATAGCTACTCGCAACCAACGCGATTAGGGGTTGTCAATCCCTTCACGGTCACTTACGAGAGTGAGATCTGATAGAGATAATATTTTTGGTATTTTTGGTATAAAGATGCAAAGTGAAAAGTAAAAGCAAAGTAAAAACAAAGCAAGTATAAAAGTGATGGAGATTGATATGATGAGAATAGACCCGGGGGCCATAGGTTTCACTAGTGGCTTCTCTCAAGAGCATAAGTATTCTACGGTGGGTGAACAAATTACTATTGAGCAATGGACAGAATTGAGCATAGTTATGAGTATATCTAGGTATGATCATGTATATAGGCATCACGTCCGAGACAAGTAGACCGAAATGATTCTGCATCTACTACTATTACACCACTCATCGACCGCTATCCAAAGCATGCATCTAGAGTATTAAGTTAAAACAGAGTAACGCCTTAAGCAAGATGACATGATGTAGAGGAATAAATTCATGCAATATGATAAATACCCCATCTTGTTATCCTCGATGGCAACAATACAATCGTGCCTTGCAACCCTTTACATCCTTCGGGTAAGGACACCGCAAGATTGAACCCAAAGCCATGCACTTCTCCCATTGCAAGAACTACCAATCTAGTTGGCCAAACCAAACGGATAATTCAAAGAGACTTGCAAAGATAACTCAATCATACATAAAAGAATTCAGAGAAGATTCAAATATTATTCATAGATAAGCTGGATCATAAACCCACAATTCATCGGTCTCAACAAACACACCGCAAAAAGAAGATTACATCGAATAGATCTCCACGAGAGGGGAGAACATTGTATTGAGATCCAAAAAGAGAAGAAGCCATCTAGCTACTAGCTATGGACCCGAAGGTCTGAAGTAAACTGCTCACACTTCATCGGAGAGGCTATGGTGTTGATGTAGAATCCCTCCATGGTGGATGCCCCCTCCGGCGGAGCTCCAGAACAGGCCCCAAGATGGGATCTCGTGGACACAGGAAGTTGCGGCGGTGGAATTAGGTTTTTGGCTCCTGTTCTGATCGTTTGGGGGTACGTAGGTATATATAGGAGGAAGGAGTACGTCGGTGGAGCTTTGAGGGGCCCATGAGGCAGGGGGCGCCCCCCCCCCACCCTCGTGACCGCCTCTTCTGTGCCTTGGCGTAGGGTCCAAGTCTCCTGGATCATGTTCGGTGAGAAAATCACGTTTCCGAAGGTTTCATTCCGTTTGGACTCCGTTTGATATTCATTTCTTGAAATCTTGAAAAAGGCAAAAACAGCAATTCAGGTTGGGCCTCCGGTTAATAGGTTAGTCCCAAAAGTAATATAAAAGTGGAAAATAAAGCCCATTATAGTCCAAAACAATAGATAAAGTAGCATGGAGCAATCAAAAATTATATATACGTTGGAGACGTATCAGGCATCCCCAAGCTTAATTCCTGCTCGTCCTCGAGTAGGTAAATGATAAAAAGAGAACTTTTGATGCGGAGTGATACTTTGGCATAATTTCAATGTAAATCTTGTTAATCATGGTATGAATATTCAGATCCAAAAGATTCAAGACAAAAGTTCATATTGACATAAAAATAATAATACTTCAAGCATATTAATCAAAGTAATCATGTCTTCTCAAAATAGCATGGCAAAAGAAAGTTCATCCCTACAAAATCATATAGTTAGGCTATGTTTCATTTTCGTCACACAAAGATGTTCCCAACTTATATACCCCCGATGACAAGCCAAGCAATTTTTTCATACTTAAATAATCTCAAACTTTTTCAACCTTCACGCAATACATGAGCGTGAGCCATGGATATATCACTATGGGTGGAATAGAATATGATGATGGGGACTGTGTGGAGAAGACAAAAAAAGGAGAAAGTCTCACATTGACGAGGATAATCAACGGACTATGGAGATGCCCATCAATTGATGTCAACATGAGGAGTAGGGATAGCCATGCAACGGATGCACTAGAGCTATGAATGCTCAACAAAAGAAAACTAGTGGGTGTGCATCCAACTTGCTTGCTCATGAAGACCTAGGGCATTTTGAGGAAGCCCATCGTAGGAATATACAAGCCAAGTTCTATAACGAAAAATTCCCACTAGTATAAAAAGACAACTTATGAGACTCACTATATGAAAAACATGGTGCTACTTTGAAGCACAATATATGAGACTCACTACATGAAGAACAAGGTGCTACTTTGAAGCACAAGTGTGGAAAAAGAGATAGTAGCATTGCCCTTTTTATTTATTTTTTTATTTTTTTTGGGCCTTTCTTTTTTTTCTTTTTGGCCCTTTTTTTGGGCAATGCTCTAATAATGATGATCATCACACTTCTATTGATTACAACATAAGGATTACAACTCGAAACTAGAACAAGATATGACTCTATATGAATGCCTCCGGCGGTGTACCGGGATGGTGCAATGAATCAAGAGTGACATGTATGAAAAATAATGCATGGTGGCTTTGCCACAAATATGATGTCAACTACATGATCATGCAATGGCAATATGACAAAAGTAAAGTATGTCATGATGATGATGAACGGAACGGTGGAAAGTTGCATGGCAATATATCTCGGAATGGCTATGGAAATGCCATAATAGGTAGGTATGGTGGCTGTTTTGAGGAAGATATAAGGAGGTTTATGTGTGATAGAGCGTATCATATCACGGGGTTTGGATGCACCGGCGAAGTTTGCACCAACTCTCAAGGTGAGAAAGGGCAATGCACGGTACCGAAGAGGCTAGCAAAGGCGGAAAGGTAAAAGTGTGTATAATCCATGGACTCAACATTAGTCAAAAGAACTCATATACTTATTGCAAAATTTAGAAGTCATCAAAAATCAAGTACTACGCGCATGCTCCTAAGGGGATAGATTGGTAGGAAAAGACCATCGCTCGTCCCCGACCGCCATTTATAAGGATGCACAAGCCAGGTACACTTCACATTTCAAATTTGTTACACAACTTTAACCATACGTGCATGCTACGGGATTTGCTAACTTCAACACAAGCATTTCTCAAATTCGAAACTACTCAACTAGCACGACTTTGATATTATCACCTCCATATCTCAAAACAATTATCAAGCATCAAACTTATCTTAGTATTCAACGCACTCAAAAGAAAGTTTCACATATCTTGAATACCAAGTATATTAAGATTAAGCAAATTACCATGCTATTAATGACTCTCAAAATAATCTAAGTGAAGCATGAGAGATCAAGTTTCTTTAAAACGAATCCACCGCCGTGCTCTAAAAGATCTAAGTGAAGCACTAGAGCAAAAATTATCACGCTCAAAGATATAAGTGAAGCACTATGAGCAAACTATCAAGCTCAAAAGATATAAGTGAAGCACATAGAGTATTCTATCAAATTTAAAATCATGTATGGCTCTCTCAAAAGGTGTGTACAGCAAGGATGATTGTGGTAAACTAACAAGCAAAGACGCAAATAATACAAGACGCTCCAAGCAAAACACATATCATGTGGTGATAAAAATATAGCTCCAAGTAAGTTACCGATGGAAGTGGACGAAAGAGGGGATGCCTTCCGAGGCATCCCCAATCTTTGACTTTTTGGTGTCCTTGGATTATCTTGGGGGTGCCATGGGAATCCCCAAGCTTAGGCTCTTGCCACTCCTTGTTTCATAATCCATCAAAAGAATTCACCCAAAACTTGAAAACTTCACAACACAAAACTCAATAGAAATCTCGTGAGCTCCGTTAGAGAAAGAAAACAAAAGACTACTTTAAGGTACTGTAATTAACTCATTATTTATTTATATTGGTGTTAAACCTACTGTATTCCAACTTCTCTATGGATCATAAACTATTTTACTAGCCATAGATTCATCAAAATAAGCAAACAACACACGCAAAACAGAATCTGTCAAAAACAGAACAGTCTGTAGTAATCTGTAACTAACGAAACTTCTGGAACTAAAATATTCTACCAAAATTAGACGACCTGGAAAATTTGTTTATTGATCAGCATCAATTGGAATCAGTATTTTATCACGTTCTGGTGATTTTTAACAATTCGGGCACTGAGCGCAAAGTTTCTGGAAATTACAGCAAGATCAAATAACTATCACCCAAGAAGATCCAATAGGTTTAACTTGGCACAAACACTAATTAAAAGATAAAACCACATCTAAACAGAGGCTATATGGATTATTTATTCCTAAACAGAAGAAAAAACAAAAAAACTAAAAATAAAATTGGGTTGCCTCTCAACAAGCGCTATCGTTTAAGCCCCTAGCTAGGCATAAAAGCGAGGATAGATCTAGGTATTGCCATCTTTGGTAGGCAATCCATAAGTGGCTCTCATAATAGATTCATATGGTAATTTTGTTTTCTTTCTAGGAAAGTGTTACATGCCTTTCTTTAATGGAAATTGGAATCTAATATTCCCTTCCTTCATATCAATAATTGCACCAATCATTCTAAGGAAAGGTCTACCAAGAATAATAGGACATGAAGGATTGCAATCTATATCAAGAACGATAAAATCTACGGGCACATAATTCCTATTTGCAACAATAAGAACATCATTAATTCTTCCCATAGGCTTTTTAATAGTGGAATCCGCAAGATGCAAGTTTAGAGAGCAATCATCAAAGTCACGGAAATCTAGCAAATCACACAAAGTTTTGGGAATAGTAGAGACACTAGCACCAAAATCACACAAAGCATTAAACTCATAATCTTTAATTTTAATTTTGATAGTAGGTTCCCACTCATCATAGAGTTTCCTAGGGATAGAAACTTTCAACTCAAGTTTTTCTTCATAAGATTGCATCAAGGCATCAACAATGTGTTCGGTAAAGGCCTTATTTTGACTATAGGCATGAGGAGAATTTAGCACGGTTTGCAACAAGGAAATACAATCAATTAAAGAGCAATTTTCATAATTAAATTCCTTGAGATCCAATATAGTGGGTTTAGCAACATCTAGATTTTTATTTCTTTCAATCCCACTTTTATCAATTTCATCATCAAGATCTAAAAACTCCGAATTCTTAAAACACCTTCTAGGTAAAGAAAGATCATATTCAGTTTCATCAAGATTCATATTGCAAAACAAAGATTTAATAGGGGACGCATCAATAACTTTTAGATCTTCATCTTGATTTTCGTAGGAATTAGAAGAACACGCTTTAATAAAGGCATCTTTTATAGCACTCATCCTAGCGGTTCTTTCTTTGCACTCATCAATGGAAATTCTCATAGCTTTGAGAGACTCATTGATATCATGCTTAGGAGGAATAGATCTAAGCTTTAAAGAATCAATCTCAAGAGAAATTCTATCAACGTTCCTAGCCAAATCATCAACTTTAAGCAATTTCTCCTCAAGCAAAGCATTAAAATTCTTTTGTGAATTCATAAACTCTTTAACACTACTCTCAAATTCAGAGGGCATATTATTAAAATTTCCATAAGAGTTGCTGTAGGAATTTCCATAATTATTAGAAGGATTACTAGGATAAGCCTAGGATTAAAACTCCCTCTATACGCGTTGTTACCGAAATTATTCCTACCAACAAAATTCACATCCATAAATTCATTATTATTCTCAATCAAGGTAGACAAAGGCATATCATTAGGATCAGAAGAAACACTCTTAGTAGCAATTAATTTCATAAGTTCATCCATCTTCCCACTCAAAACATTGATTTCTTCTATCGCATGCACCTTTTTATTAGTAGATCTTTCAGTATGCCATTGAGAATAATTAACCATAATATTATCTAGGAGTTTAGTGGCAAGTGATTTCCATAAAAGTGCCTCCCGCGGCCGAATCTAAAAGATTTCTAGAAGCAAAATTCAATCCAGCATAATTTTTTTGTATAATCATCCACAAGTTCAAACCATGAGTAGGACAATTACGTATACTTAATTTCATTCTCTCCCAAGCTTGTGCAACATGTTCATGATCAAGTTGCTTAAAATTCATAATATCGTTTCTAAGAGAGATAATCTTAGCGGGAGGAAAATACTTAGAGATAAAAGCATCTTTGCACTTGTTCCAAGAATCAATACTATTTTTAGGCAAAGCTGAAAACCACGCTTTAGCACGATCTCTAAGCGAAAAAGGAAATAGCTTCAATTTAACGACATCATTATCGACATATTTTTCTTTTGCATATCACATAAATCAACGAAGCTATTCAGATGAGTAGCGGCATCTTCACTAGGAAGGCTGGCGAATTGATCTTTCATAACAAGATTCAACAAAGCGTTATTGATTTCACAAGATTCAGATTGGCAAGAGGAGCAATCGAGTGCTAAGGAAATCATTATTATTGGTATTGGTGAAGTCACACAATTTGGTAGCATCTTGAGCCATCGCGACAAACAAGCAATCCAACACACGAGCAAACAAGCGGACGAGAAAAAAGGCAAAGGGAAAAAAGGAAGAGGAGATTGGAAAAGAGAGGGCGAACAAAACGGCAAGGGTGAAATGGGGGAAAGGAAAACGAGAGGCAAATGGCAAATAATGTAATGCGAGAGATAGGGATTGCGATGGGTACTTGGTATGTTGACTTTTGCGTAGACTCCCCGGCAACGGCGCCAGAAATCCTTCTTGCTACGTCTTGAGCTTGCGTTGGTTTTCCCAAGAGGAGAGGATGATGCAGCACGATGGCGTAAGTATTTCCCTCAGTTTTTGAGAACCAAGGCATCAATCCGAGAGGAGACCACACACAAGTCCCTCGTACTGCACAAAGCGATAGCTACTCGCAACCAACGCGATTAGGGGTTGTCAATCCTTCACGGTCACTTACGGAGTGAGATCGATAGAGATAATATTTTTGGTATTTTTGGTATAAAGATGGGAAAAGTAAAAGCAAAGTAAAAACAAAGCAAGTATAAAAGTGATGGAGATTGATATGATGAGAATAGACCCGGGGGCCATAGGTTTCACTAGTGGCTTCTCTCAAGAGCATAAGTATTCTACGGTGGGTGAACAAATTACTGTTGAGCAATTGATGAATTGAGCATAGTTATGAGTATATCTAGGTATGATCATGTATATAGGCATCACGTCCGAGACAAGTAGACCAAACGATTACGCATCTACTACTATTACTCCACTCATCGACCGCTATCCAGCATGCATCTAGAGTATTAAGTTAAAAACAGAGTAACGCCTTAAGCAAGATGACATGATGTAGAGGAATAAATTCATGCAATATGATAAATACCCCATCTTGTTATCCTCGATGGCAACAATACAATACGTGCCTTGCAACCCTTTCTATCAATGGGTAAGGACACCGCAAGATTGAACCCAAAGCCATGCACTTCTCCCATTGCAAGAACTACCAATCTAGTTGGCCAAACCAAACGGATAATTCGAAGAGACTTGCAAATATAACTCAATCATACATAAAAGAATTCAGAGAAGATTCAAATATTATTCATAGATAAGCTGGATCATAAACCCACAATTCATCGGTCTCAACAAACACAACGCAAAAAGAAGATTACATCGAATAGATCTCCACGAGAGAGGGGGAGAACATTGTATTGAGATCCAAAAAGAGAGAAGAAGACATCTAGCTACTAGCTATGGACCCGAAGGTCTGAAGTAAACTACTCGCACTTCATCGGAGAGGCTATGGTGTTGATGTAGAAGCCCTCCGTGGTGGATGCCCCCTCCGGTGGAGCTCCGGAACAGGCCCCAAGATGGGATCTCGTGGATCTGAGGAAGTTGCGGCGGTGGAATTAGGTTTTGGCTCCTGTTACGATCGTTTGGGGTGCGAGGTATATATAGGAGGAAGGATGCGTCGGTGGAGCTTGAGGGGCCCACGAGGCAGGCGCGCCCTAGGGGCGCCCCACCTCGTGACCGCCTCTTCGTGCCTTGGCGTAGGGTCCAAGTCTCTGGATCACGTTCGGTGAGAAAATCACGTTTCGAAGGTTTCATTCCGTTTGGACTCCGTTTGATATTTCATTTCTTGAAATCTTGAAAAAGGCAAAAACAACAATTACAGGCTGGGCCTCCGGTTAATAGGTTAGTCCCAAAAGTAATATAAAAGTGGAAAATAAAGCCCATTATAGTCCAAAACAATAGATAAAGTAGCATGGAGCAATCAAAAATTATAGATACGTTGGAGACGTATCAGGAAACTGGTTGACAAACCGAATCCCAAGAAGCACGATATCATCGGCACAAAATGGATTTTACGCAATAAGCGAGATGAAAATAGTATTGTGGTGAGGAACAAAGCTCGACTTGTTGCTCAAGGGTACACACATGTAGAAGATATTGATTTCGGTGAAACATATGCTCCTGTTGCACGCCTTGAGGCAATTCACATTCTTCTCGCTTATGCAAATTATAATGATATCCTACTTTACCAAATGGATGTGAAAAGTGCTTTCCTCAATGGTGAAACTGATGAGGAAGTTTATGTTAGACAGCCACCTGGATTTGAACACCCTGAGTTTCCTAACAAAATTTTTAGGTTGAAGAAAGCTTTATATGGGTTGAAACAAGCCCCTCGGGCTTGGTATGACACCCTGAAGAAGTTTTTGCTCGACAAAGGGTTCAAGCTAGGATCCGCTGATCCCACACTTTTCACTCGTGCTGTTGATAATGATTTATTCATTTGTCAAATCTATGTGGATGATATTATGTTCGGCTGTACTAACAATGCTTGCAGCTTAGAATTTGGGAAAATGATGTGCGACAAATATCAAATGTATATGATGGGTGAACTCAAATTATTTCTCGGACTGCAAATTCGTCAACAGGCAAATGGCATTTTCATTTCTCAGGAGAAATATCTGAAAGAGTGCCTGAAGAAGTTCAAAATGCAAGATTCCAAAATGAAGGGCTATAAAACTCCAATGCCCACGAATGGTAAGCTAGATGCAGATGTGTATGTGATACGTCTCCAACGTATCTATAATTTTTTATTGTTCCATGCTATATTATATTCTGTTTTGGACACTAATTGGCTATATTATACACTTTCATATTATTTTTGGGACTAACCTATTAACCGGAGGCCTAGCCCAGAATTGCTGTTTTTTGCCTATTTCAGAGTTTCGCAGAAAAAGAATATCAAACGGAGTCCAAACAGAATGAAACCTTCGGGAACGTGATTTTCGGAACGAACGTGATCCAGAGGACTTGGACCCTACGTCAAGAAAGCTACCAGGAAGGCATGAGGTAGGGGGGCGCGCCTACCCCCCTGGGCGCGCCCTCCACCCTCATGGGCCCCACGCTGCTCCATCGACGTACTTCTTCCTCCTATATATACCTACGTACCCCCAAACTACCAGATACGGAGCCAAAAACCTAATTCCACCGCCGCAACCTTCTGTACCCGTGAGATCCCATATTGGGGCCTTTTCCGGAGCTCCGCCAGAGGGGGCATCGATCACGGAGGGCTTCTACATCAACACCATAGCCTCTCCGATGATGTGTGAGTAGTTTACCTCAGACCTTCGGGTCCATAGTTATTAGCTAGATGGCTTCTTCTCTCTTTTTTGATCTCAATACAATGTTCTCCCCCTCTCTTGTGGAGATCTATTCGATGTAATCTTCTTTTGCGGTGTGTTTGTTGAGATCAATGAATTGTGGGTTTATGATCAAGTTTATCTATGAACAATATTTGAATCTTCTCTGAATTCTTTTATGTATGATTGGTTATCTTTGCAAGTCTCTTCAATTATCAGTTTGGTTTGGCCTTCTAGATTGATCTTTCTTGCAATGGGAGAAGTGCTTAGCTTTGGGTTCAATCTTATGTGTCCTTTCCCAATGACAAGAGGGGCAGCAAGGCATGTATTGTATTGTTGCCATCGAGGATAACAAGATGGGGTTTATATCATATTGCACGAGTTTATCCTCTACATCATGTCATCTTACTTAAAGCGTTACTCGTTCTTTTGAACTTAATACTCTAGATGCATGCTGGATAGCGGTCGATGTGTGGAGTAATAGTAGTAGATGCAGCAGGAGTCGGTCTACTTTGTGCGACGTGATGCCTATATACATGATCATACCTAGATATTCTCATAACTATGCTCAATTCTGTCAATTGCTCAACAGTAATTTGTTTACCCACCGTAATACTTATGCTCTCGAGAGAAGCCACTAGTGAAACCTATGGCCCCCGGGTAGGGGTGGAAAGTGCTAGCGGATAATCCGAAATATCCGATATTCGTATTCGAGAAAATGCCTATTCGTATCCGAAACGTCCGCATCCGAACCAAAGTGGAAATGGAAATTATCTGTATCCGAATTTATTAAACAAATATAAAATAAAATATGGTAGGAGATTTTGACACAAATATGGATATGGAAGTGGATATATCCGTATCCGAATAAGATTATGGGAGGTAATTTTCAAAATTCTAGACCCAGTATTCCAATTATCCAACATAAAAGCCAAATAAGGCGTCAAATTTTACTCTTTATATGATTAAACTTATAAATTATTATGCATTACAATATTATTTATTCATAAACCTATTTATCATTGACTTATTGTATGTCAAGGTTGATTATTTTAGGTCACGAGCTATCGACTAATTTACTTAAGAAATATGTTGATATTATTAGTATCCGTTCGAATCAAGAAAATATCCAGTACGTATCCGTATTCGAATAATATCCGAGCCGCATCCGTATCTGATAACATCCGTATTCGGATTCGTATCCGTTTTGTAAATATGAAAATGGAAGTGGTAAGAGCACTATCCGATCCGCATCCGATCCGTTTCCACCCCGACCCCCGGGTCTATTTTCCATCATATTAATCTTCCAACACTTAGCTATTTTTATTGCCTTTTATTTTACTTTGCATCTTTATCATAAAAATACCAAAAATATTATCTTATCATATCTATCAGATCTCACTTTCGTAAGTAACTGTGAAGGGATTGACAACCCCTTTATTGCGCTGGTTGCGACGATTTTATTTGTTTGTGTAGGTGCGAGGGACTCGTGCGTGGCCTCCTACTGGATTGATACCTTGGTTCTCAAAAACTGAGGGAAATACTTACGCTGCTTTACTGCATCACCCTTTCCTTTTCAAGGGAAAACCAACGGAGTGCTCAAGAGGTAGCAAGAAGGATTTCTGGCGCCGTTGTCGGGGAGGCTTACGCAAAGTCAAGTCAAGATTTGACTCCCGACAACTAGCCATTTCTGGCGCCGTTGCCGGGGAGTCTACACAAAAGTCAACATACGAAGTACCCATCACAAACTCTTATCTCCCGCATTACATTATTTGCCATTTGCCTCTCATTTTCCTCTCCCCCACTTCACCCTTGCCGTTTTATTCGCCCTCTCTTTTCCGTTCGCCTCTTTTTTTGCTTGCTTCTTGTTTGCTCGTGTTGCCATGTGCCTTCTATATGCTTGCATCTTCGCTTGCTGAAAATCTATTGATATGGATCCACTTAAAGTGTTCTACTTGGATCATCTTCGATCCTTATCTTTCGTCTTTGAAACCCCAACTAGCCTAGTTGATGGGAAATCTTTAGATGAGCATGATCGTTTTGTGCGTCATCGTTTGTCTGAAAAAGGGAAGCTCTTATGGTATCATATAAATAGTTTGCTATGCTATGCTTGGAATCTTTGTGAAATTTGTGATTTTACTTGTTGCTCTAAGAACCCTAAAAAACACCTTCCCTACCTATGTGAGTTCAATGATAATGAAATCTTATCTTCTTATGCAAAGGGTGTTTATAGTTACTATGATATCGAACAAATTGAAGAATTTGTCGTTTTTAAGGGTGCTCATGAAGTTGCTTCTTTGATTGAAAAGTATGATTTTACTCTCAACAAATCTGAAAATTCTGTCATACTTAAATATTGCAATGAAAACTTTGCTCATAATGTCTATGTCCAAGAATTTATTGAAAGAATGACCGTTGCTTTGGATGAAAATAATGATATACATGAATCTATAGATAATGATGATTCCAGTGATTTGGTTGAAATATCCCTTGATGAACATGATGCTTGCTATTCTTGTGGCCATGATGTCAATATCTATGAAGACGAATTTGCTATAGGTCCTTATGTTAAAAATGAGATCGTTGCTATTGCACCCATGCTTGATAGTTCCTTCGATGAAAAGCATGATTGCAATGATTTTACTATAAATTCTCTTGGTGTCAATTGTGCTAATAATATGCAAAACCCTAAGCTTGGGGTGCTAGTTTTGCTATGTCCAATATTTGTTGCAATGATCATGATTGGGGTGATTTTTCTTATGATCTCGAAAATTTATTTAATCCCCATGATGAATATGAGATTGATAATATTGTTTGCAATAATATTGAAAGTGGGTTTGTAAAAGTGTCAACTTTAGATCCCACATATTTGGAGAATATTCAATCTTATGAAATTTTTGATAAAAGTGGTTTGGAGAGGTCATGACTTTAGTTAATGTTAATCCCACTATTTCGGAAGAGTGTCAACTATGCATGCATGTGGATCGTGTTGGAAATATTTTATATTATAGCTATATTGTTGAATTTGCTTATTATCCTACATTTAATTATTATGAGAGAGGAAAATATGGTTGTAGAAATTTTCATGTTACTAAATTACCTCTCGTCATGTTGATATAGCTATTGTTTCTTTCATCTTCCTTGCATATGCTAGTTTTTGCTTGCTATGATCATTTGTTTGCCTATAAGATGCCTATGCATAGGAATTATGTTAGACTTAGATGTGTTTGTCGCGTGTTTCATGATGCTCTCTTTGCGCTTCAATTCTTGTCTTTGATGTGAGCATTGTTAGAATTACCAATGCCTAGCTAGGGGCGTTAAACGATAGCGCTTGTTGGGAGGCAACCCAATTTTATTTTTAGTTTTTTGCTTTTAGCTTATGTTCAGGAATAAATATTTGATCTAGCCTCTGGTTAGATTTTTTTATGTTTTAATTAGTGTTTGTGCCAAGTTTAACCTATAGGATCTTCTTGGATGATAGTTCTTTGATCTTGCTGAAAATTCCAGAAACTTTCTGTTCACGAAAATAATTGTTAAAAATCACCATAACGTGATAAAATATTGATTCCAATTGCTGCTGTTAAATAAACAAATTGTATAGGTCGTCCTAATTTGGCTGAATTTTTGGATTTCCATAAGTTTGCGTTAGTTACATATTACTACAGTCTGTTCTGTTTTTTAAAGATTCTGTTTTTCGTGTGTTGTTTGCTTATTTTGATGAATCTATGGCTAGTAAAATAGTTTATAAACCATAGGTAAGTTGGAATACAGTAGGTTTAACACCAATATAAATAAAGAATGAGTTTATTACAGTACCTTGAAGTGGTGTTTTGTTTTCTTTTCGCTAACGGAGCTCACGAGATTTTCTGTTAAGTTTTGTGTTGTGAAGTTTTCAAGTTTTGGGTAAAAGATTTGATGGATTATGGAACAAGGAGTGGCAAGAGCCTAAGGTTGGGGATTCCCATGGCACCCCAAGATAATCTAAGGAGACCTAAAAGCCAAAGCTTGGGGATGCCCCGGAAGGCATCCCTTCTTTCGTCTACTTCCATCGGTAACTTTACTTGTAGCTATATTTTTATTCACCACATGATATGTGTTTTGATTGGAGCGTCTTGTATTATTTGAGTCTTTATTTGCTAGTTTGCCACAATCATCCTTTCTGTACACACCTTTTGAGAGACACACACATGATTCGGAAATTGTTAGAATACTCTATGTGCTTCACTTATATCTTTTGAGTTATATAGTTTTTGCTCTAGTGCTTCACTTATATCTTTTAGAGCACGGTGGTGGATTTGTTTTATAGAAACTTTTGTTATCTCATGCTTCACTTAGATTATTTTGAGAGTCCTACAAAACAGTTGGTAATTTGCTTTAATTATGATAGGCATTCAAGATTAGAATTTTTTTGCTTATGAGTGTGTTGAATACTATGAGAAGTTTGATACTTGATAATTGTTTTGAGATATGAAGATGGTGATATTAGAGTCATGCTAGTTGAATAGTTTTGAATTTGAGAAATACTTGTGCTAAAGTTTGATATTCCCGTAGCATGCACGTATGGTGAACCGTTATGTGATGAAGTCGGAGCATGATTTATTTATTGATTGTCTTCCTTATGAGTGGCGGTCGGGGACGAGCGATGGTCTTTTCCTACCAATCTATCCCCCTAGGAGCATGCGTGTAATACTTTGCTTCGGTAACTTGTAGATTTTTGTAATAAGTATGTGAGTTCTTTATGACTAATGTTGAGTCCATGGATTATACACACTTTCTTCCTTCCACCATTGCTAGCATCTCTAATACCGCGCACTTTTCGCCTGTATCATACACCCACCATATACCTTCCTCAAAACAGCCACCATACCTACCTATCATGGCATTTCCATAGCCATTCCGAGATATATTGTCATGCAACTTACCACCGTTCAGTTTATTATGACACGCTCCATCATTGTCATATTGCTCTGCATGATCATGTAGTTGACATTGTATTTGTGGCAAAGCCACCGTTCATAATTCGTTCTTACATGTCACTCTTGATTCATTACCCCGGTATACCGCCGGAGGCATTCACATAGAGTCATATTTTGTTCTAAGTATCGAGTTGTAATTCTTGAGTTGTAAGTAAATAAAAGTGTGATGATTATCATTTTTTAGAGCATTGTCCCAAGTGAGGAAAGGATGGAGACTATGATTCCCCCACAAGTCGGGATGAGACTCCGGACTAAAAAAAAAGAGAAAGGCCATAAAAAAAAGAAAAAGCCCAAAAAAATGATGAGAGAAAAAGAGAGAAGGGACAATGTTACTATCCTTTTACCACACTTGTGCTTCAAAATAGCACCATGATCTTCATGATAGAGAGTCTCCTATGATATCACTTTCATATACTAGTGGAAAATTTTCATTATAGAACTTGGCTTGTATATTCCAATGATGGGCTTCCTCAAAATGCCTTAGGTCTTCGTGAGCAATCGAGTTGGATGCACACCCACTTAGTTCCTTTTGTTGAGCTTTCGTATACATATAGCTCTAGTGCATCCGTTGCATGGCAATTCCTACTCACTCACATTGATATCTATTAATGGGCATCTCCATAGCCCGTTGATACGCCTAATTGTTGTGAGACTATCTTTTTTTTGTCTTCTCCACAACCACCATTCTATTCCACATATAGTGCTATGTCCATGGCTCACGCTCATGTATTGCATGAAGATTGAAAAAGTTTGAGAACTTCAAAAGTATGAAACAATTGCTTGGCTTGTCATCGGGGTTGTGCATGATTTAAATACTTTGTGTGGTGAAGATGGAGCATAACCAGACTATATGATTTTGTAGGGATAACTTTCTTTGAACATGTTATTTTGAGAAGACATAATTGCTTAGTTAGTATGCTTGAAGTATTATTATTTTTATGTCAATATTAAACTTTTGTCTTGAATCTTTCGAATCTGAACATTCATACCACAATTAAGATAATTACATTGAAATTATGCCAACTAGCATTCCACATCAAAAATTCTCTTTTTATCATTTACCTACTCGAGGACGAGCAGGAATTAAGCTTGGGGATGCTTGATACGTCTCTAACGTATCTATAATTTTTTATTGTTCCATGCTATATTATATTCTGTTTTGGACATTAATGGCTTTATTATACACTTCTATATTATTTTTCGGACTAACCTATTAACCGGAGGCCCAGCCCAGAATTACTGTTTTTTTGCCTATTTCAGAGTTTCGCAGAAAAAGAATATCAAACGGAGTCCAAACGGAATGAAACCTTCGGGAACATGATTCTCGGAACGAACGTGATCCAGAGGACTTGGACCCTACGTCAAGAAAGCTGCCAGGAAGGCACGAGGTAGGGGGGCGCGCCTACCCCTCCTGGGCGCGCCCTCCACCCTCGTGGGCCCCATGTTGCTCCACTGACGTACTTCTTCCTCCTATATATATACCTCGTACCCCAAAACTACGGACACGGAGCCAAAACCTAATTCCACCGCTGCAACCTACATACCCGTGAGATCCCATCTTGGGACCTTTTTGAGCTCACGGGGGGGCATCGATCACGAGGGCTTCTACATCAACACCATAGCCTCTCTGATGATGTGTGAGTAGTTTACCTCAGACCTTCGGATCCATAGTTATTAGCTAGATGGCTTCTTCTCTCTTTTTGGATCTCAATACAATGTTCTCCCCCTCTCTTGTGGAGATCTATTCGATGTAATCTTCTTTTGTGGTATGTTTGTTGAGATCGATGAATTGTGGGTTTATGATCAAGTTTATCTATGAACAATATTTGAATCTTCTCTGAATTATTTTATGTATGATTGGTTATCTTTGCAAGTCTCTTTGAATTATCATTTTGGTTTGGCCTACTAGATTGATCTTTCTTGCAATGGGAGAAGTGCTTAGCTTTGGGTTCAATCTTGCGGTGTCCTTTCTCGATGTGATGAGGGGCAGCAAGGCACGTATTGTATTGTTACCATCGAGGATAACAAGATGGGGTTTATATCATATTGCATGAGTTTATCCCTCTAAATCATGTCATCTTACTTAAAGCGTTACTCTGTTCTTTTGAACTTAATACTCTAGATGCATCTTTGGATAGCGGTCGATGTGTGGAGTAATAGTAGTAGATGCAGGCAGGGAGGCGGTCTACTTGTCGCGGACGTGATGCCTATATACATGATCATACCTAGATATTCTCATAACTATGCTCAATTCATCAATTGCTCAACAGTAATTTGTTTACCCACCATAATACTTATGCTCTCGAGAGAAGCCACTAGTGAAACATATGGCCCCCGGGTCTATTTTCCATCATATTAATCTTCCAACACTTAGCTATTTTTATTGCCTTTTATTTTACTTTGCATCTTTATCATAAAAATACCAAAAATATTATCTTATCATATCTATCAGATCTCACTTTCGTAAGTAACCGTGAAGGGATTGACAACCCCTTTATTGCGTTGGTTGCGAAGATTTTATTTGTTTGTGTAGGTGCGAGGGACTCGTGTGTGGCCTCCTACTGGGTTGATACCTTGGTTCTCAAAAACTAAGGGAAATACTTACGCTGCTTTACTGCATCACCCTTTCCTCTTCAAGAGAAAACCAACGCAGTGCTCAAGAGGTAGCAGTATGGTAACGATTACGATTAGAAAGCCTATTGTTCGATGATTGGATCTCTTCTTTACCTATGTGCATCTAGACTTGACATTATGTTGAGCGTTTGCATGTGCCCCCGCTATCAAAGCTGCACTGAAAGAATCACATCACCAAGCGGTCAAGCGCATTCTGAGATATTTGGCTCACACCCCTACCTTAGGTTTATGGTATCCTAAGGGAGCACAATTTGATCTTGTTGGTTATTCAGACTCAGATTGGGCTGGTGACTTGGTTGATAGGAAATCTACTTGGGCTGTTGGTCATCAAGGAAGCATAATTGTGTATCTCTCTCCACGGCTGAAGCCGAATATATTGCTGATGGCGCTTGTTGCACTCAGTTATTGTGGATGAAGCAGACTCTGTAGGATTATGGCATCAACGTCAAGCATATGCCTCTATATTGTGATAGAGTGCCATCAAATTGCACACAATCCAATGCAGCATTCTCGCACGAAGCATATTGCCATCAGACATCATTTCATTCGCGATCATGTGGCTCGAGAGGACATTGTTATCAATCATGTCAAGACCGAAGATAATCTCGCTGATATTTTCACCAAGCCTCTTGATGAAAAAAGATTCTATGCGTTATGGTGTGAGCTAAATATCCTGGACTTCGCAAATGTGCAGTAAGCTGGACTCGGCACTCGTGCGAACACTTCCACATCTTTGAAGGAATGGGTGCATAACACTCGAAGAGTTTGAAAATTTCATCAAAGTGAAATTTTATTTCTGAGAGTGAATACATTAACGAAGAACTAGACTTATGGTGCCACGATAATTGTGCGATGCTCGGGGTCATACAGTTCTTATACGGTGGATTACGCCAACACAATTTTCTTTCGTTGGATTTCTCTTCGATCGATAGATTTTATTTCTGTCCAAATGCATTTCTCTCATAGCTATTTGCTCGTGTGCTTGTGTTTCTGCCTGAGTGAAATGCCTAGGACCCTGTTTTCCCTTTGTTCTATCTCTTCTAGTCTATGCTGATCCGTTACAAATGCTAATTTTTTATCTAGAACGGAACTTTATCTGGTGTCGTTGACCATGATTAAGATTCGGTCCGAACATTAATCTCTTTTAGGGAAAGCTGTCCAAAATTTGGGGTTTTCCCACCCAAGTCAGGACCACAATCCTTTTGACGGTTGCCACGTGCAAGACATCAACTGTCAGTCCATCCTAACCATTGAATCGCAATCGTCTCTGCTTAGGGACAGTCTTATCACAATCCTCTGCGTGCGGTTATTTCCATATGCATATATAAACCGCATCGCTTCCTTTCTTCCACTTTACTCTCTTTCTCATCGCCTTCTCTCCACCGAAACCCTCACCGCAGTGCTCCACCTTGAGCTCAACGCCGATGACCCCTTCGCCGCTAAACTGCCGGAAAGAGGTCATCGGAGTCCTTCCACGTCACCGCTGGACCTCTTCTTCCCCGCGCCGCCGTAGCTGCTGCACGTCACCGAGCAAGGGTATGTGTGGTTCGAACTCGAGTCTCCTTCCTTCTTGAGTCGAGTTGGTCCGCGGTTAATAACTCTGATTTTATCGCATATCTTAGATCTAGGCTTTTACCCTTCTAGTGCGGATGTGGTTTGTAGTTGTTCCTCGCATCCGAATCTTTCAGATCTAGGGTTTGTGTTATGTTTCGCTAGAATGATATGCCTAGCTCGCTGTTTAGTATTTTCTTCGGACCTAGTAGCTCGATCTATTTGTTTCATTCATTCAAAACATTTCTCAAAGTCTGTATCTGATTCTTCCTCAAAGTTCTATTTGTTCAGAAAAACATTCCTTGTGAGCATTTGTAACCCTATCCCCATTTTCCCTCGTACCTATTCTATATCACAAGCGTATGCAGTCTGTTGAGGATTCTTCTTGACCACACAGTATGGCTGATGAAGAAGAGGCATTCATGGGAACAACTGATGAATCCAAAGCACCAAATGCTAAGGGCCCAATGGTAGGCCCATCTTTTAGCAAAAGAAAAAGAGCCAAACCAAATGCAAATGAGCAAGAAGCAGATGCTCCAAAGAAAAGGAAAGGTGGCAGGCAACCTCTCACAAATTCAGCACAATATATCTCTCATGATAATTACAACACAGTTCCTGGAGAAGATTCAACTCTCAGAAAAACGCATGTGCAAAAGATTCGGCGTCACTGGGTACAGAAGTGGTTCAACTACAAAATGGTTCATCCTCGCTATGCCAAGAACTTTGCCTTCCATCCCCCGTGGGGTGACTGTTGCGAAATCGGACTCATACGGGCATGTGAACCCCAGCAAAGGCCTCCACAACCTCGTGACGCTGATGAGTCGTCCCTTAAGACACCTGACTCCTATCCAGAAGAAAAGTCCAAGCGTCTCAAGAATGCTGAAAAGAGAGCCAAGAAGGCTGAAAAGGAACAGACAAGAGAAGAATAAAACCATCGTCTCATCAAATCAGACGCCGAGAAGAAAAAGGCTAAAGGAAAAGCAGAACGTCGTTCAAAGAACAAACATGATCCAAGATCTGCTGCTCTGAAGAAAAAGAGCGCATCGAGGAAAAGACCTGCTAAGCCAGTTGAACCTGAAAATGATTCTTCTGATCAAGATGATCCTCCGCTCACTAGAGAAGAAATTGACGCAACTCTCTCTGGACAAGTGAATGTCACTACATCCATTGTTCTGCCTGATCTTCAAGCAAGTGTTGTCCTGATCACCAAGCCCCTATTGAACCAAATGTTTTGGTTCCTCCCTCTACTCCTCCAATGACCTCTGAAGCAAATCCTCACCGATCTCCAGTGCCGATAAAGATTCCATGCCAGATAAAGGCATAGTTCCTGACAAAGTGTCTGATCCCTCTCCTCTGAGAATTTCACTCAATATTGCATGAAGAACCTCATATGTTGATCCTTCTGCAGCAAAATCAGCTTCTGCTTATCACTCAGACTCAGTTATTTATGGCGATGAAGTGATCTCTGTTGAAGATGAGCTCAAATACCCTTATCCTCGCGAGCGACTGCCATTGTTTTCAATCGACGTTGGCGTCAAAGGGCCAATCTTCAATCGAAACACTCACCCTGTTTTCTTTTAAGAAAGTCCATACAACAAGCCCCGCACTTCTGAATCTCCTCGGTTCTGGACTCAGGAACAAGCAATATACTATTTGTGGATTCTTTACGACAACCTCAAGAATTTCCCTCATGAGTTCCCGGACATAGTTGCTATGAAGAGCATCGGCTGTTTCAACCAAGTATTGCAAGACATCGAAGACTTTGGCCTCACGCATGTCTTTGCATATCAACATCCATGGAACAGGGAGATTATTTTTCAATTTTATGCCACAATGTATATCTCCTGTGATGAATCTGATAGCACAAAGTGGATCATGGAATGGATGACTGAAGGGAAAAGGATAAAATGATCTGCAATGGACTTTGTCTCTCACTTTCAGTTCTTGGCAAGGCTGAGATTCGAGTCCATAACATTGATGCGATCTCTGATGAAGATTTCCGATGCACAATGGATGAAGATAAAATTCGTGACTGCAATGGTCCTCCACTTCCTGAGCACTTAACCTTCGATAATCAGAGGCATAGCCTAGTGGTGGGAAGGGGCTGATGCCTTCCCACCCACCGAGGTTCAAGGCATGATACTTGCAATTTGGGTTTGTTGTACCAATTATACTGTAGGGGGTTCCCTTACAGTCTTTCTGTCAAAAAATCAGACTTTATATCATATTCTCACATACACCCTCTATCCGCTGGTTGGGATGAATACAGACAACTTTATATCTGATGTTCTTCGTAACACCATCCATGCCATCTCACAAGGTTTTAACTTTGATGTCGAAAACATGTTCTTGTGCATACTGATGGATTCAGCTCAGCACCCGAAAACTATCAAGGTATTTGCAACCTGGATTCAGAAAGTGGTTGACTATGCAATGAAGAACGAATATATAGCAAAAGTCTATCACAAAAGCTTCATTCGTCCTGTTCGTGATACTCTAAAAATAATGTAAGATTTTTCTTCGGGGAAAGCACCAGTGTCAAGCCCTCTTGATTATCATAACACCTTCTATGGACCAAAGCTACCTAAGCGTGATCGTCAACCGAACACTCAACCTCCTTCACATCTTGAAGTGAGCATGCACACTCAACAGCTACTGCTGAAGCATATGGCTGAAGATCACCAAGACAAAGAGCATTTGGCTGCTGAACTAAATGCAATCAACAACCGAACAAAATTTGTGCACATGATCACAGCAGAAAATAAGAAGAGTTTATGGAAATTGCTTCTGAAGTTCTTCTCCAAGAAGCAATTGAGCCACTCTCATCTCAAAGAACTCTATGAGTATATTGATCAAGGGTTTTCAGTTGAAGATTTTCAAGCGGATCACTCTGCCTCTGCCAGCTCGTGAACCAACAACCATTTTACTTTGGATTCAGCTGCACAAATTGCTCGATGAATCAGAAGCAACCTCGTCCACTGAGAAACCTGCCAAAGAAAATATTTTGTCTCGCAAGACTCAATAGGTTGATCCCAATGTGCCTTTGTCTTCTCAGCCCCAAGCCAGTATTGAAGGATCTGTTGCTGCTGCTGACGATGAAGATATACCAACCACCTCCGAATCAGTAACATCTTCAGGCAGTTCTTCGGGCGATGCCTCAGAGTGAATCAAGTTCATTTATTTTCCCACTCATGTCAATCGTCACCTTTTTTACACTAGTTGACAAAAAGGGGGAGAGTTACATCGAGAGTTTCGATAGATTTGCTCCGTTGGATTTTGTCTTCGTGTTTTTTTGCTTTGGTTTATGAGACTTCTGCGTTGTATGCTTCAAAGACTATTTAAATCATTTAATATGCTCTAATGTAAAACTTTTGATATAAGCTGTAATATTAATAACCCTGCCTGCTACACTATATTCTCTCGAAGTATTTGTTTTTGCGGGTGGAATTATTGTTAGAAGTCATGAATGATTGCACTATATTCTCATTGGATTACCTATCATCAGTGAGAATCATTACCTTGTATGACTGAAAAATCCTCCACACACTTCAATGAATTGCAAGGAATTTCATTGTGTATCAATTGACCCTGCATACATCTAGGGGGAGTATATTTCATCATCGAGTCAAGTAACACAAGTTCACTCTTGTTCCATTTACATTTCACTTATATATCTTCACTTTGATGATTATCTGTTTTGTCAACAACCGTCCAAAAAGGGGGAGATTGTTGGTGCAATGATAGGCCCCCTTATGTTTTGGAGTTTGTTGACATAAACAGTTTGGGACTTATGTGTTTGCTAGTGCACAAAGAGTAACAGGTCCTTGAAGTATCGAGGAGTTTGATGCAAACGACGAAGATAATCTCCTCTGCGTGACAGCGAACGTTATCACCGAAGATAAAGCTAACAAGAGTGACCCCTAAATATTGCTGAAGTTGAAGCAATAGGTTCGGTGCCTGCTCGAAGCAAATGGTTGTGCTCGAGGAAGAATGAAGACGAGATGAAGATGTAGCATTTATTTCGTTGTTCTTCTTCTTTCATTGAGTCATAGGACCACCGTACTATTAAGAGGGTTGTAGTGTTTGAAGCTTTTGATTCTCTGATGCTAAACCCAAAACCTATGCTGCGAGAGAAATCTCTTTGTGCTCCAAGCAAATACTTGCCAGCAAGAGACCATGATCTTCTTTGCTGCGAGAGATTTTACTTGGACCAAGGAGTTAGCATTACTTGTTCCTCAAGTAATGTTATCGTTGCTCCAAAATTCAACCGTTGTGAATGTGTCGGTTGGCCATTGGCTGGACCTCATGCCCAAGATGGTCATTTCCCATCTGGGAAGGCTGCGGCTACAAATAGCCACCCCGCGCCAGCTTTGTACGGTGGCTGGTCCATTTGATTCTGAGAAGATTATTGAGCAACCCACTCTCCGAGCGATTTGAGTTTAAAATCCATCGATAAAAAAACCCTAGAGCCGAAGAATTAGATAATGGTTCAGCATCACTGGAATCTAAGTTTAGTACGCTCTGCCTATTACTCTTGAGAGCTGCAAACTCTCTAGACGGTTTGGTGTCAATTTCTTCAGAGACCAAGAGTGATTGTGGTTCTCAAAGAAGAAGTCTGTACAGGTTCAGAGATCGCCTTCAAGTATCTACCACGAGTGATCGGCATCGGTTGACGAATCGATTGTCGAGGAGAATAGGGTGAAGAGAGTTTAATATTCTGTGTTAAGTCACAACCCCTCCAACCAGACATAGTCCTTGTGCAAAAGGACGAACTGGTCGAACATATACCTTGTCGCCATCGAGCATCTTTGGTTATCTCTGTCACTCATGTTTACCTTCAATGCATTTTCATTCGTATGATTTACATCAATGCATGCTCTAATTTCCTTTCGGTACTCTGTGTTAGTTTACTATAGTTTGTTTTTCATCCGTTCCGCTGCTGGGTTTTGAGAGATTTGAGTTTTCCGAAGAAAATTTAAAACTCCCATTCACCCCCTTTGAAAGACATACTTCGTTCCTACAGCCTCCTCCATCCCCATTCGTGTCACGCCGAGATGCACATCCATCGTCCGGAGGGCATTAAACTGTTGGTCCCAAAATATGGGATTAACCAGAGATGCCCTCCTCGCTAGATGATGCATGATATTCTCGGCCTCGAAAGGAGATGCAGAGTGCTTCATCGAAGACGACGGCTGAGGAGCACTTCAAGGTTCTTCGGGAGGTGGCATTTAGGTTTGAGCCGTCCCAGGGGCCGGGATGTTGGTTCCTAAAGCCTCGGCCGTTGGGAGTTCGACGGAAGAAGGAGGAATGCAAGATAAATCAAAAATCATAATTCATCATTTAATGGGAAAGAGAGAAATCCTTATAAAAGCTGCAGATATGCACTTACGAAGTGGAGGAGGGTGGCTCAGGCGCCGTACGCTCCTCGGGAGCAGCCTGCCCGATGATAGGCCTAGAACACCTCCTCGGATCATTTTCCTTTTCGGCGGGAGTTTTTCTCGATCACTTAGACCGACGATCCTTGTTAGAAGGGGCGATGGTGCTCACTTCAGGAGTAGCACGAGAAAGGGAGCGCTTCCGCTTTGTCGGATTACAAGCAGCAGTTGCGTTCACAATAGGAGGCGACATCCCCGCGTGGTCAAACAAGATAGGCACTTTGGTGCCGTCGATACCTGCTTGATAAAAGACTCCATCTTCGAAGATGAGGTCCATTCGGAAGTGCAATACTCGCTCCCGACCCGCTCCCTCCCTCTAGAGTTTTTTCCGCCGCCGCCGCCCTAGCCTCCTCTCGCCGCCATCAGCCGCGGTATGCCTTCAGCGCATCCGCCCCCTCTTCCCCCCCTCCGTTCCGCCCTGCGCCGCCTCCCGGGAGGTGGCGAAGGCGGCATGACCTCCCTTCCTCTCGGCCCCCCCCGTTGGTTCTCCCCGCCGCCGCCGGCGCCCGCGCGCTGGCTCGGGTGGTGCTACTCGTCTCCTTCCGGGCGGTGCGGCGGCGGTGCTTCTTTCGGTTAGGCGGCGATGCGCGCGCAATGGGCGCGGTGGCGGTGCTACCCTTGGCGGAGGGGCGGCGTGGTGACATGCGGTGGCGGCGGCGCGCCCCCGACCCAGATCTGGGCCCTCCCGGCCCCATCTGGGTCCTAGCGGGCCGGCCCCCGGCGTGGCCTCGTTGTCTGCGGCACGGTGTGGAGGAGGAGCGGCTCGGATGTGGGGCGACGGCGCCGATGGCGTCTTGGCGGCGGCGAGGCGGGAGCTTTACGGGCCCACGAGGGCTCGGTGGGCTTGTCGCGCCCACGGGCTGGTGTGCTACTACTCTGCGTCGGGCGACTACCGTCAGCAGCGGTGGAGGTGGGGCCCTTCCGCGTGCCGGCGGTGCGATGCCCTAGTCCGGCTCGATTCTTCGCCGTCTTGCATCTCTCGCCAGCGGTGCCGTGGTGAGGCGGCATGGGGCCTCATGACCGCGTTGGCGCGGGGTGGTGGTTGGTTTGGTGGCAGGCTCGGGCGCCGAGAGTGCGGGTTGGCATCGGAAACCCCGCCGGCTTGGCGACACGGTCTGATGGCGCTGTGGGAGCCACCTGACATTCCGGGAGGGCGTTGGGGGCTACCCTTCCTCTCGCCTCGTCGTGTACCGGAGGAAACCCTTGGCAGCAGCGTCGTCATCATCGCGATCCTTCTTGGAAGTGTTGATAGGTGCCGGCGCTTAGGAGTCTTGGAGCCTAGTGGAAGATCCCGGTGGGCGCAGCGATCGCGAGGCTTTTTCGTTTATTGTTGATCCGCCGTTGTCGGCATTTGTTTCTTTTGCTCTTTCTCTGTCGTTTATTTTGGGCGTGTATGTACTGCTTCCGCCCCAGCACCTATCCCTGTATGGTTCGATTGGTTGCTTTGTATACAAAGCGGGGGGAAACCCTTTTTAGGTAAGATGAGGTCCATATGAGGATCCTCGATCAAACCTCAGTCCTCGTCCCGAACATGGAGCTCAGGTTGAGGAGTGGGGGAATGCACCATCTTGATCCATCGCGTCCAATTCTGCTCGGATATGTTAAACATCTGACCAGGAAGGTAAATACCATGTTCGTTGAAACTAATGTGTGTAAATAAAGCTTACCGCTTCGACCGGCTTGTAGCTAGCGAAACTGTCAAACATCGAATCGTTGGTCAGGGCTTCGATCTTGGCAAGATACCCTGTTGCACTGAGGTTTCCCTTGTGCATGTTTGCCAGTGCAATTTTGGTGTTCACCAATCAAGCATTCGCATGTGAGGCGAACATTCCTTGGATGGCACTCTACTCGTTGGTGGGGCTCTAGATTGTGACGATGACTGCGAGTGTGTCCGATATTGGGAGGACATCAGATTGCCTAACACTTGTTGGTGTTGAGCAAGCCAAAATGATTGTGTCTTATTGGGTACTTGGCATCTTTCTCATTGATGGTGATGGTGATTGTGGAAGGTGGCTCTTGGCTCGCCCCATCGAGGACATGTCTTCGACATAATAAAATAACTTGAGGAAGGATGTAGGGCTCTTTGCCCATTTCTCGAGACCGAATCCAGGTAAAGTGTGTGTCTTATCGTCTATGCATTCTCGTTGAAGTCGTTAAACGTGTTCCTTGCGTCTCTTACTCACCATGCTTTCACTTACACTCTTGTGTATAGGACCGGATTGATTTCAACTCAACATAGGACAAACTTATAATTAAACGTTAAGAAAATATAGTAACATGGCTGAGCTATAGACACAAATTGATAGAGTCACAATTGTATACATCTATCACACATAGATACATGAATACTACTCCCTCCGTCGCTTAATATAAGACATTTTGCGATTCGTTTTGAGGCTGCAAAACGCCTTTCATTAAGGGACGGAGAAATTTTTTAACACACATTAATACTACTAAGAAGGGAAGGACCACAACACCATAACTATGTATGCTTTCCAAGTCTACACTACCAAAATACTTTAGCTATATGTGAGTTACATGTTTTTCAAATTTGTGTAAGTCGATTTCCGGACCATTGATTCTTTTTGTCAAGATTTCTTTTTCTTTTTCTTTATGTTGTTTCATGGCTTCTTGGGCTAAAATGTTGACTTGCCCCTGTTTGGTGTCAGTCGATTTTTCTTATTTGGCTTGAAACATGTTACATGTTGCCTCTTTTTGCTATTTTATGAGTTTTTGCACTTTTAGTATGTTTTTCTTTTTTTCTTTATGGATATTCTTGGGATGTTGGGTGAGTGTAAATGCACACATGCAAGTATTGTACAATATGTGTGTAAAATGATACTAGGGGTGTAAAACTTGCACTATTATATGCTTATTCTTTGCATGTTACAAAAGATGTAATTTTAGTGCAAAGTTGTGTGCAAGTTTTTTTAAATAGTTATATTATTTCTTCTTACGGGTAATGCCAATGCCACTCATTCATTCTTCCTTAGTAAACTTGATTTTTTTCATTATTACTCTTTTTATTTCATTTTTTCCTTAAAGTCGATGCCACTAATTCATCCCATCTTAGAATTTTTTTGGCAAAAATTCCACAACTATATGTTTATTTTTGCATATTGTAAAATACTCAATTTGTGTGTAGATTCTGTGAAATTTTAACTTTTGCATTAAATTTTATTTCCTTTCTTCTTAAGGGATAATAACAATGTCACTAGTTCATTCTTTTCTGAGAAAACACCATTTTTTATATTTGTGTGTAAGTATATACACAAGTATAATAGAACATGTGTATAAATTTTAGTATTATATGTGTATCCTTTGCATATTACGAAAAGTGCTTTTTCAGTGCAAAGTTGTGCGCAAACTTTTTAGGCTTTAAAAAACTTCTTAAAGGGTAATATCAATGCCAGTAATTTATTCTTTCTAAAAAAATCATTATTCTGATTTTGATTCAATTTTATTTCATATTCTTACTAATTTAAGGTTGATACCAATCACTAATTCATTCAATCTTAGAAAACTTCATTTTGTGAATATTTCACTATTATATTCATATTCTTGCATATTATGAAAAGAGTAATTTCCGTGTAAATTGTGTGCAAAAATATTATTTCTTTTACTTTGTTCTGTATTCTTTATTTTTAAAGGGTAATATGAATGCCACTAATTCATCCTTTCTTAGAAATAAACTGTGTTTTATTTCTGTTCATTTTTCCTTTTTTTTCTTGTGTCTTATCATGTACGTATCACATAGTTTCTGTTATATTTCAGACCAAGCCTAAGTACCTGGTGGACTTTTGTTTGTGGTTGCAAAGGATCGAGTGCTCTAAAAAGTTTAACTGACCCAAGTTGGTGCCAGTTGGTCCTGTTTCTGCCGTACTAAGGAAAAATCAACTTGCCCAAATTGTTTTTCAGATGACTTGTCCCTCATCGGTCCCCTATCAAAATATTGAGATGGAAACCTCATGGTATCAACCCAAAATTAACCGTAAAGAAGGTACAATAACCTCAATTCCAAGAAAGTTACAAGAATCTGAGCACATGGTGCCTAAAAGTATAATTAGACCTAGAAATCCTGGCCAAGACACTATGGATAAGCTTATCAAATATGCATCGATATGTAGATCTATCACATTGAGATATCTGAATAATAAAGAGAATAAAAACACACCCACATCTATGTAGGTTTCCAACATACATAGCACTTCTCAAGAGGAAAGGAATGCACCTAGACAATCCTTACTATCCTAACTGCAATTAGAGGGCAGAACAGACCACCATGCATCTTTTATGGGACTGTAACTTTGCACAAGATTGTTGGAACTCATTGATACCAAATAGAGAGGTACATCTGTGTATGAGGACACCACCTTTTTCCAATGGAACTCCTTCGAAAACAATTTGCATCAGAAATTGTTATATTGGGATGTTGGAATGCATGGATTAAGAGAAATGGCAAAATTTTCAGAGCTCAGCAAAGTCAATTCAGGCATTTTTTTCTAAAGATCCAGTTACTCTGGCTTTTCCTTGATTTAGCAGAGGAGAGGTTACAAAGCTTTGATCAAGTGGTCAGATAGTTTGCCCCAAAAGAAATTTTGTGGGCTGAGGAGGTCGTGCGGCCCGCCGGCGCGCCCTCTAGGTTAACCTAAGGGGATAATCTCATGTGATCTCCCCAAAAGGGGTCAATTGAGGCACGGAGGTTCTATCTGAAGCAAGACCTGAAACTCCTAAGATTTAAGATTAAGGATAAGTATGAACAAAGTTTCTCCCGGTGGTTAAACAATAATTTGTAAATCCATGACTCTTGTACCCAGAACAGGCATTGGCAGGGTACTGACTTGATCTTTTGCCTTTTGGGTCTTTTTTTCACTTCTTTGTAATATATTGGTTTTTTAATAAAATATACCATAGAACTATTGTTCTACGGTTTTGGGGTAAAAGAAAATGTTTCCAACATACGTTCTCTCAGACTCTTAATAGAAACAACTCATGAGACCAACCCAAACTAATCGCCAAAGGAAGATACAATAACTTCATTGAGTTTAAAGAAAAAAATTACAAGAACACGAACATATAACATCTAAAAGATAACCTGACCCAGTGGTGGCACATCCATATTAACCAGCTTCCACTCTTGAGCAAATTTGGGTATCTCATCCGGGTGGGCTCTGCTTGAATATGTTGTTCACGAGGCTTCACCTCAGTTAGATCTTTTTTCAGGATTATTGATCCGCAACTGACAGCACTCCTAACTTTTTCCCGCAATCCATGCTGCCATCAAGCACCTCCTCTGCCCGGTACTTAAACTTGAACCCCAGCTCCACAAGCTTGTTCGTGTTGGCCTGCACTCTGACTCCCTCTCCCACCACCGTGACAATCCACACGCAAAGATACATAGCATTAATCACAATTCACAACGCACCATGAGATACCTGATTTGGAATATTTAGTATAGAAGAAACGCACTCTTTCCGCGCTAGTTTGAGCTCTAGGTGCTTGCTCGCGTAGTGCTCCACCAGATCATGCATGTTGGGGTGCGCGGTGGCGCAGAGGTACCGGCCGGCGGCGACGTCACGCTGGAGCTCCATGCAGAAGACGCGCGTCTCGCAGACGTCGTCGACGTGCACCACCGGCACGGAGCCGAGGAGGGCCTGCGTGAACCTGAGGGCATTGTGGTAAGGCTCGATGCCGGTGAAAGGCGACAGCATGAAGTGTTGGCTCTCGTTGATGTACGGCAGGAGGGTGTCTCCTCCTACGAGGCCCAGTAACAGGACAACGACGTCGAACGCTCTACCCTCCGAGGGCCGCTCGTTGTACTTGACTAGCTCCTTCTCAGCGATGCACTTACGCTTCGTTTGGATGTCTCCATTGAAGAGCTCTGTATTGAATTGGTCTGAATTCCAAATCAGTGAGGAAATGGAAATGGCACGAATACAGATTCACATGTTTGGCTGTCCACTGAATTAGCCTTGAAATGCCTCTGAGATTTCAATACCAAATCTTGTTTGGATGACCAATTTTGAAATTACATGGCTACATTACCAAGTTATACCTTGTTCTACATGACTCAAAAAATGAAATCTGACTACGAATGAATATATAGCACTGAAAATAAATTAATAAATATTCTAGAAATGCATAAGGAAACGCAAATGGTCATACAATGACAACAAAATATTTTCTTACGATAACATAAAACAAATAATACATACTCTCAAATATGGTCTCGTACATGACATAAATCAGAACGATTTATAATATAGGTCCAAATGCTTGACATAAACAGTACATGGCAGTACATACATAGTTCCAAGTTCAACATGGCATGAAATAGATGGTTCGAAGTTCAACAACACATAAAAGCATCGATCTTCAAGGCAACATTAGCAGCCATGTCTTCCTCATGGTGATGGGAAGCTCCTTCAGAGCTTGAAACAGGCGATCATTGAGGACCAACTTCCCATAACACCTAAGCATATCTTGCTCGGCTAAATCAGGTATCAACCCAAGTGCATCAAGTATTTCAGCGGGTGTGGTAACCTTTGGTAGTGGAATGGGCTCAGTTGTCTTGAAAGCATCAACTAAGTCCTTCTTCATATCTCCAAGCATGCAAAGAATAGCATCACCTGTTCGCTGCCTCTTTGGCGCTACTTCTGGAGAGACTTCAATTGGCTCTTCTAATGGCTCTGCAGCAATCTCAGCACCTATCTTGCCCCCCTCACCATTAGCATGATCTTTTGAATATATGATACATATGGACTCCCAGTGCTTGATTACTTTGGTCTTGTAAGACTTTATCTCCTTGGATGCCTTGTTAGCCTGCACAATAAACACAAACTAGTAAAGCTACTGCCTTGTTATTGTACATATGCAAACTATATACAAAAAGTGTACTCATGATGCATGGTTACCCCACATATTTAGCCCAAACATCATCACTATCCATTGATGGCCTATTATTGGTCCAATCCTAGCCAAAACAACTTTGAGAAAGGATCTTGCTAACGATCTCATAGTGATGATCCAAAGTCCTCATCCTTCCATTTATGTTATCCTTTGTGATATCCTTATTGCACTTGTCCTTCACATGCCTTATGGCATGCGTGTACACATGTGGTTTCCATCCATTCTGGGCATGGTCACCCTTGTTGTGATGCTCAACATGGACTTCAAGCAATGCCTCATCCATCTCATCATCCCATGTGCAATAATTCCTCCTCCTTGGAGGTACTTTTTCGGCCATGGTTCTACAAGGAAATAAAAATTGTACATAATGCTAAAAACAAATACAATATTAAGTTTGACAAACACCATGATTGAAACATAATGTCATTCATTAGTTGCATGAAGATGATGCATATACAAAATCACGCTTCATCACATTAGCCAGCAGCTAGCTATACAAAAGAAGAGCACCGCAGCTAGCTATACAAAAGAAGACCACCGCAGCTAGCTATACAAAAGAAGACCACCGCAGTTACATATCATACTCTCATCCTATTCGATCTCTTGCTCTCCTTGCGCCACAAGGTACTCAGCAAACATATCATCAGCTAGTTGTTGCCTAAAGTTGGACCATTCAGTAGTGACTTGCACACTTCTAATGAAGTTGTCATCATCTGGATCATCAATTGGCGCATTTGCTAAATCACTATCCACTTCAGGCAATAACAAATCATCCATGACATGTTGCCTATCCCTTGCAAAGTTGTGCAACACACAACAAGCACCAATAATTCGAATCTGCAATGATATTTTAGTTCATAGTAAGCAATTGTCATCTCACACACTGATTTTATTTAACAACATATTTACTTTTTGTACCTGATCCTTTATGTCAAAGAAGGTTTGGGAGCATAAGATAGCCCATTTTTCTTGAACAAGCCAAATGTTCGCTCCACTACATTCCTAGCACGAGAATGACGCAAATTATATAACTCTTTAGCTGTTTGAGGCTGTTGTGCATTTGCAGCCCATTCTTTTAGATGATACCGAGTGGACCTGAATGGAGCCAGAAATCCTTCTCCATTGGTATAACCAGCATCAACTAAATAATATTTCCCTATATCAATAAGTCAGTTAGCTAACAATCAAGTCAAAGAAACTACATACCAAGAGTAAGAGTTTGTACCTTTAGGCGCAACAAATGAATCATGGCGGTTCGCCCTCATTGCATCACGCAAAACTCTCGAATCTAAAACTGAACCCTCCCAGCCAGGTAACACATAAAGAAACTTCGTGTTCCAATCAACAACACCTAGCATGTTAGTGGTAATGGCTTACTTTTTGTTCCTATACCTTCCTTGGTCAGCCACATCAACAAGCACGTCAATATGACAACCATCTAGTGCTCCAAGTGCATTACCAAACCACTTCCATTTGTAATCATCAGGAGCTTGAGCGGTAGAGGAAGGTAACATAATGAACTCCCCATGTAGAGAGAGTAGGGCGTTTAGGACAGCAGAGAAGTGTGTGCTAATGGTCCATCTGAGCGCTTGTAGGTGCCACATAACATCCTCATCTTAATACTATGACCAACTACAAGCAAGAACATTGCAACTTTCTCTTCCACTGTCACATATACACTATCACAAAGGCCACATCTCTCCCTTAACATGGTGCAAAGGTCATGAAAGTTTCGTTTAGTTAAACGCAATTGATCATAGCATGCCACCGCAGATCCATCATACATGCATTTAAGAAAATATTTCCTATTCCTAATCTTGTCCTCATCATCATTAAAAGTTCCTAGGTCCCTTGGTCCCCTATTCCTTTGTGTAGTAACAAATGCTAATGCAAGAGCACATGTTTCAACAAATAATTTAGTCAGAACAATTCTTTTCCTCTTCCGTCTTTTATTTTCTTCATTTATCCTCTCAACCAACTCCAATTGATCTGACATTGGGCTGTACAATTCAGTTTTATTATCTAGATGTAAAACATTGCAGCAAGACATCACATGCACAAATGCATAGCAAAAATAGGGGATTTCAGCCATATACCTTCACTTGGCCTGCAGATCGACGGACAGTTCACAAATCTGCACAATACATAAACAAAAACTTGGTTAATAACAGAGAACAGAAAGATCCTCACATGAACAAGTTACAGGTACAAGACAGTAGTTGGGCGCCATGGGCTGGTCCGCTGGTGTAGGAAAGGAGATGGGTACAGGGGGTGGGCGCAGCGGACAGGGAGAAGGCCCGAGGCGGAGCGCCCGTGGCCAGAGGAGACCTGCACCCCTGCCATCGCAGCCCTGCTGGTGGTCGCCGTGGTCCGCTGGACGCCGGCAAGATGCGACCTAGACCGGGGACGGAATAGGGTGAGGGGGTCGGGACGGGCAGAAGCGGACCGGGGAACCGGCGCCGACGCCGCCGAGGTCCTGCTGGTGCTCGCCGGCGAGGTCCTCGTGGTGGCCGCCAAGATGCGCGAGGACGGCGATGGGAACAGGAGAAGGGAGCGGGGAAGGAGATGGGTAGAGGAGCAGGGAGCGGGGCCGAATCGAACCTTGGGGTGGCCGCCGAGCTCCTTGGGACTCGCCGCCGAGCTCCCTGGTGATGGTCGCCGCCGAGCTCCTCGTCTCCTTCTTTTCTTTTTTTCCTCGAGGACGAGGGGATAAGGCAGCGAAGGGGTACGTTTTGCGGGAAAGCGGCAATTCGGAGGAAATCGGAGCACCAAGGCTCCGTATCGTTGGAGGGAAGTTTTGGTGGGACTGAATACGACGCTGAATTTGGTTTTGTTTCCGAGCGGCAATTCACAGTCCAACCAAACAGCTGAATTGTAATTCAGGGAATACCAAATCCATTTCAGGCACCTTAATTCGGACATCCAAACGCAGTGTTAGAGGAAAGGTAATCCTGCATGTAGTATAGCACAAGTGGCTTGGCGCCCAGGAGCAGGAGCAGGAGCGCGTCCGCGTACGTGCACGTGCGGGCCCACGAGAGTCGGGCGTGTACGGACGGCCAATTGTTTGCTGATTATCAGTACAGTTACTAAGCTTCCAGGATTGTGAGGCTCCTGGTGAATAGGTGGTGTGAAAGCTGTGTGGGTCAACTTTTTGTGGACTCTGAACACGTATCTTAGTCGGTTTGGCCTTTGTCGGTTTGACGTTTATCGTCGGTGTCTAGAGGCTGGCCCTTGTCGCATTCATCAGTTCTGCTCCACCTGGGGAGGGCCTCAGGCATTCGCCGTCGGCCTCCGTGGTCCTCGGGCATCTGGCGCACGAGCGGCGGTGGCGGTTCAAGGAGGCAAGACCGACCAAGCCCTCGCCACCAACGCAGGATCCTGCGGAGGCCGACACATGGGAGGCCGATGTTGATGCCCTGGTGACACATATCGGCTTCGGCTTTGTGATCTTCATCTCGCTCTCCGGTGGTGGCGCCGACGTGTGCCATGTGGTGTCGCTGCCAGGGGTGAAGCTTCTGCATGTGGTGTTCTTCGTTTCCTTTTACTGCTGGGGTCGCGATGACTTCTTTTCCTCTTCTGATTTGGGTGAGGAGAGTCCCGGTGTTGGTTCCCTTTCAGAGAAAGCAAGTGGCGGCTCTGGTTCCTGCTCTGAGAAGGCATGGTGCCGTCGATCTCTTCAGCGGGCGGGGAGTCCGGTGCTCTTCTGCTGCGTGTTTGGTGCCTACTTGGCTGCTTCTTCGTCGGGGTCAGACCTTCTGCTGTCGATTTCTTCTTCCTCTGCATCGATTTCTTTGGAGGGAGGCAGTGAGCTGCGTCGGCTGGTGGGTTTCCATCCCGTGCGTCCTTATTCTGCCTGTTCAGAGGTTTGTGATTGATGGAGCTTCCCTGGTATGAATCAACCAAGCTAGCGTATACTTCAATTTCAGTATGCACACAAGAGTTCACATGTTTCTGTTTTTATTTGAAAATAGTTAAAACGAACATTCCCCTCTAGATAGATATTTTGTTACTCCTGAGTGGTTGAATGTTTTCATAAATTACCACAAAATTTTGATAAGCGAAATCAGGGTGTCTTCCTTTATATAGTTTGATGGTGAGTTTATTCATAAAATTTGTAAAAGTGTTGAACTTTACTGACAGTAGCTTGGCCCAGCTTAAGAAGATTGAATATACAGAAGATGGTTGCCAACAAGAGCTTGATGGCATCAGTGGTTAAAAATACAACTGACATCTTAACTCTTTGACCGCTGCTACACAGACGACAAACGCTAGAAATTATGATGCATCATATCAAGCCGTGCTTGCGTAGAGCAAAACTGAACAACGCCATTCAATCCCACATGGTCCAGTGTTCGGCCGGGGTGTTGTCGTCCGCATAGTATTTTCATTAGTCTGTTTCGATTGGTATGAAACTATGAATACAAAGGTAAGCAGATTTATTTATTATCCTACTTGCTCAATCATAATAATTTCATTTACAGGTATATATGTCTGTGGTTTATGTAATACAAGCATATGGGGGTTCCATGCGGACATAAGGAATTCACGACGATTATTCTCTATATGATAATTTATTTAGTATATATATTGATTTAACATCATTTAGTGGATATGTCACCAGTCAAGATAATGCTGAATTTAAGAGTGAGAAGTGATGTTGACGAAATTACGCCACTCAGGCTACCATCGGTCCGGTGTCCTATTGAGCAACACATGTTGTCTTTTAATGTAGGACACCTTAATGGTAATGTAATATCTCTCCAACATAGAAGTTGCTTTTAATCGATCATCTATTTGTTTGTAGTGGTTTTGCCATTTGGTAATGTAAAACATATCCTGCATCACCACTCGAAGCACAAAATATGCATTGCAGAGCCGTCTCCATAGCCAATGGCTACCTGTATCTGTATTTTTTTTCTTATCCAATCCCCGAGTCATTAAAGAAGTGATTCTCACTCATGAATGTGAAAACACTTCAGGTTAGACTTGGTGTTACAAATTTAAATCATTGGTTATGGTTATCTATTATACATTTTTAGCTAAGTTATAAGTGAAATGGATGATGATTGCCTTCTGTCCAAAAAAAGATGATTTAAAGCTGCAGTGTGGTTTCCTTTTTGGCTAATTCAGTTTTGGCTTTGTACATGATGTTGAACTGTGTCATATAATGGATGCCAAGGGCACCTCCATTGAAGGGCAGCAGAGGTGTCTAATGCGGCAAAGGTTGATTTCCGTGCCTCCACCCATTGGATGGATGTTGACCTGAGGATACAAGCCAGAGCTACTAAGATGAAGTTATGCTATAGTTTGTAGTTTGCTTTATGTTCCTTTCATTCAATTGAGTGACATTGAAAAAACTGATTCCACTGTATCTCTTTATAATGCCATGTTGTCCTTTTGGTTTCACTTCCTATAATGTCTGTAAGGTTAGTTTAAAGAGACAGAGGATTCTATTCAGTTTTAAAAAGAACAACAAATTATTAAAGAGTGCCTGTTACTACTGGTTCTGATATCTAGAGTGATGACATTTGTTCATTTGATTGCAGCAAAGCGCGCATGCTCATCTAGTTATGCATCGGCGCCGCGTCAAAACGGAACGACCGTGTTAATTAAGCACAATGGCGCATGACGTCAGCATGACCACGTTTAGTTGTTCGATCGTATCGTTTTCTCTTTGTTTCTTTCTTTTTTCTTCAAAAAAACTGCCTGCAATTACGCCTCTCTCTCTCTCCTCGTTTCCGGCGAGGCTATCAATCTTTCCGGCGAATCGAATCACGCACGTCGAAGCCGACCGCGTGACCCTGCCCTCTCGTCTTGCCGCCGTGTTCGCCCTCGCCTCCTTCCTCTCCGTGTCCGGTCCAACAAAGATGTGGTCTTTTTCTCTCTCCTCCTGCCTTACCTTGCCACGCATCTTATTGCTGGGTCACTGTGACGCCCGGATAATTAAGCTACAGTAACCTTCTACTAATGATGTCACGTCGCCATGATTACTGTTGCTAATCTCGCGTTAGTTCAAAACGATTCAAATTCAAAATTTAATTAAAAGGCAAACAACAAAAGTTTTCAAACTTAAAAACTAAAATGTTCAATAAATAGTAGATAAATCAGAGGCTAGGATAAAATCGTAAACAACATTGTTGAAATATGATAAGTCATCTAAACAATCTCAAACAGTGGCTGAATACATTATTTAATAACCTTTTAATTAATCTAAATCTAATATGAAATAGTATTTCACCCAAACTAGTTTTTGGTGCTAGAATCTAATGCACTGCAATTTGTGAGCTAGCTCCCCTATATTATAAAAATCAATTAGGTGCTAAACATTTAAAAAAGAAAAAGAAAAAGGGAAAACAAAACAAAACAAATGGGGGGAGGGGGCAGACCCATCCTGGGCTGCTTGGCCCACTTTCCCCACCGGCCCATGTCGGCCCGCCCCCACTCTTCCTTATCCCCTGGACCCCGAAACCCTAACCCCACCACCCGCACTTCGCCCCACGTCGTCTCTCCCCGATCCAATCGGATCGGGACAATCCCCACTCGCCCCACCCCGCCGCCTCTCGCCCCTCCCCGGATCTGGATCGGGGAAAAGCCTCCATTGTCGCTCGACACCCTCACGCCGCCGTCGCGCACCATGGCGCTTCCGCCTCGTCGCCGAACCCCGACGCCGCCGGATTCTGCTTCGCTGTCGTCGAGAGCCCCGTCCCCGACTCTTCCTCGCCGGCTCGATGCTTCGCCACCACCTTGTTGGATGGACGCCCGCCACCACGCCGTTGGATGGACGCCCGCCGCCTCGTTGATGGATGGACGCGCCGCCTACCATCGACGCTTGCCTCCCCGACCTCCTCCCGGCGGACTCAGTCGAGCCTCACCGGCGAACCCTCAGCGGGGTGAGGACCCCGACCACTCCGCCTACCCTTCTTCTCCCTTCGTCCCGTCGCTAGCGCCGTCCCCGCCGTTGTCGCCATGGCGGCGCTCGGCCGCGTCTCTGCTGGCTGCGGCTGGCTCACCACGATTTAGCCGCGGCGACCCCTGGTGTCTCTCGCACCCGTGCAACTACTGCCGCCACTGCGGCCGGACGCCCACGCCTACCTCCGCTGGCCGACGGCGATGCCGACTAAAGCGGCTATTAGTGCCGCACTTCGCCAGAATCGCTTCGCCGCCAGGCCGTGTTGCCATGATCGGCCGGCCAAGAGCCATGGCCGCGGTCCACCTCGAATCGTCTGGCTGCCCGGCCGCGGCCAGCCCGCCAAGCGCCGGTCTAGGGCGCCAGTGCACCCACGCCCGGTAGCCCACCCGTTTAACCCCCTGTGCCATTGACAACTGGGCCCCACGCCCCCATTAAAAAAAAGGAGAAAAGATTTAGAAAATTAATTAGAAGATTATTAATTAATTAATTAGATAATTAATTAACTTAATTAAATATGTTAAATTAACCTAATGACTTAATTAAACTAAGTAAACTTGCTTAGTTAGTCTAAGTCAATGACGACAGGACCCACACGTCAGTTGACCGGTCAATGGTCAACGTTGATTCCGACATCACTCGATGTCATCTCGACATCATCATTTACCATTCGGATAATGTTGGATTTAATTAATTTATTAAATTCCAGAAATTAATAAAATCTTTAGAAAATCTCTTTTAATCCGTAACTCGGATTAAAATATTTTCAACATGAAAGTTGCTCAGAACGACGAGACGATTCCGGATACGCAACCCGTTCGTCCGCCACACCCCTCTAACCTATCGAACTCACAACTTTCCCCCTCCGGCTCCTCTGCCCGAAAACACGAAACACTGGGGACATTTTCCCGGATGTTTCCCCCTTCACCGGTATTGCCTATCCCTACGTTAGGTCACCCCTAGCACAACGTATTGCTGCGTCTTGCTTTGTGTTACATTTGATTGCTCTGTTATTTATTGTGTTCCCCCTCCGTTACTTCTTTCCGGTAGACCTCGAGACTGCCGGCGACCCTAGTTTGACTACGGAGTTGACGACCACTACTTGCCAGAGCAACCAGGCAAGCCCCTTGACCCACGAGATATCGCCTACTCTTCTCTATCTGCTTGCATTAGAGTAGTGTAGCATATTCTTGCTTTCGATTAATCCTATCTTCTTTGATAGCTTTGTCCTTGCTACTCTTGTTGTTACCTTTACCGCTATCCTCTTGCTTAGTATAGGATGCTAGTGTTCCATCGGTGGCCCTACACTCTTGTCAAATCGCCATGCTATACTCTTTGGGTTGTGATCACTTGGGAGGTGATCACGGGCATATACTATATACTTTACACTATTACATTACCGTGATATTGATGGGAGATGGGAAATTTGAAAGACGGTGGCTCCATCCCGTGAGAGGTGGGCTGGGTTCTGACGCCCCATTGTTACTTTGTGGCGGAGCAGCAGGGCAGGTTGAGACCACCTAGGAGAGAGGTGGGCTCGGCCTGGTCGGCGTTCGCGGATACTTAACACGTTTAACGTGATCCGGTATTTGATCCGAGTCGGCCATTTGGTCTATACGCACTAACCATCTACGTGGGAGTAGTTATGGGTATCCCGCGTCGTGGTATCACCGGCACCGTGACGTCGCCGAACGAAAGCGAGCGCGCCGGATTGGATCGAACGCTGCTAGGCTAGGTGCTTCCGGCCGCCACGCAACGTCTTGGTGTGCATTGGGCGATGGGCCCGGACCCTGCGGCGCTTAGGTTTAGACCGGCGTCTTGACCTCTCTGTTGAGCCTAGGTGGGGCTGCGGCGTGTTGATCTTCGCGGCGGGCATGACCCAGAAAGTGTGTCCGGCCAAATGGGATCAAGCGTGTTGGGTTATGTGGTGCACCCTGCAGGAAGTTAATCTATTGAATAGCCGTGATCTTGATGCATGGGACGACTTGGAGTTGTACCTTGACCTTATGACAACTATAACCGGATACTTAATAAAACACACCCTTCCAAGTGCGGATATAACCCGGTGGTCGCTCTCTCGGGGTTACGAGGAGGGATCGCGGGTAGGATTATGCTAGACGATGCTACTTGGAGGACTTCAACCTACCCTCTTCTACATTGCAAGGCGGAGGTGACGAGCGTAGTCTTCGATAAGACTAGCTATCCCCTCTTATTACGGCTTTCTGCAGATTCGGTCCTCGATATGGCCCTTTACACATATATCCATGCATATGTAGTGTAGCTCCTTGCTTGCAGTACTTTGGATGAGTACTCACGGTTGCCTTGTTCCCCTTTTCCCCTATCTCTACTCGATTCTGCGACTGCACGATGGAGCCCAGGAGCAGACGCCACCGTCGATGGCGACTTCTACACCGGAGGTGCCCTACTACGTGCTGACCCGGCGGCGATCGAGAGTAGTTAGGAGGATCCCAGGCGGGAGGCCTGCGCCTCTTCGATCTGTATCGGTTTGTGTTAGCCTTCTTAAGGCAAACTTGTTTAACTTATGTCCGTACTCGAGATATTGTTGCTTCACGACTCATCTATGATCGAGCACTTGTATTCGAGCCCTCGAGGCCCCGGCTTGTATTATGATGCTTGTATGACTTATTTATGTTTTAGAGTTGTGTTGTGATATCTTCCCGTGAGTCCCTGATCTTGATCGTACACATTTGCGTGCATGATTAGTGTACGATTGAATTGGGGACGTCACAGTCACCCACGGCACAAGAGAATCGATTATCTAGGGACTGTCTAATTAGCATCCGGCTGAAAACCAATTGGGTTTCATCCGGATTTTTCAGCCAACTGGAATGTGACAATTGTCCTCTGTCACTTGTCCCCTGTATGTCCCTTTTCCTGTCCCACTCATTTAAACAAACCGCACAAATCAAATAAAAACTTTTAACGGGTCCACCCCTTCTTCTCTAACCCGAACACAAAAGCAGCAAAGTGATGGCGTTTCCTCCATGTTTTGGGACACAAGCTTGAAGAAGGTCATGGTTGAAGAAGCAAAGCATTCACAGGTAAACACCTCCTTTGTTTGCATTCACCACACATCTAGCATGAGTAAAACAGATCTCTCTCATGACTCTGTACATCTAAAAGAGACAACCATGTGTGGATCATTAGGGCATCTCCAGCCGGCCCCCCAAGAAGCCTCCCCAAGCCGCTTTTTTGCGCCCATGACAAAAATGATCGAGGCACCCAGAGACCCGATTTTTGGCGGATTTGGCGATATTTACTGCCAGCGCTCTCACTTTGAGACCCAGCATCATGAGGCATTGGGACGCTTGTGATTGCCTTTTGCATGCAAAGGCCCACTGCCACCCCCCTCTCCTCTCTCTCTCCTCTTTCCTCTCTTTCTCTCTCTCTCTCTCCTTTCCTTTTTCACACCTACCACACACACAGATGGGCGGGCGACGCTTGCGCTCATGTGATCAAAGCCGCCCCCAGTAGCTCCGGACCCAAAGCTGCGGGGCGAGGCGGATGGCCGGAGACACGACCCGGTTTCGCTTTCATGGTGGTCATTGCCGCCTCGGGCACCAGACCATGTTGCCTGCTACCGCCTCATTGCCACTGCCGGATCAAGGGCCGCTCCTCTCGCCTCGAGCTCGCCATCGGCCTTGCTCCGCCCTCGCCTCGCCTTCGACCGCACAAGACGCCGGCTCCACGGCTCGGCACGAGTCGTAGAACCTCACGTGGATGCGCTCAAGACCCCGTTGAGAGCGCCCGGCCTGAGCTGTCGGGAACGCGTTGCGCGGCGTCGCCGTCGGCGGCGCCTTCCCCGCAGGGCCTTGCGCTGGCGGCTCCTCGCCGGTAGCGTCATAGTGCTCGCCGCCGCCGCGCTCAGAAGAGGTCCACGCCGTCGAGCCGCAGTGCGGCCAACGGCGGCCAAGACGCTTCGCGCCTACCGCCGAGATAGGAGAACGAGAGGTGGTCGGCGAGGTCGGCCAGCGCGACGGTTGGTCGGGAGCTCGTAATCGCCGCCGATGGAGAGGAGACGGTGACGCATACAATGGCGATGCGATGTCGCCCGGCGCCGGGCGGCGGGTGGCCGGAGAGGTCGAGGCGGTATTGCCGTGGCCAGAGAGCGGCGTCGCGAGCTTCCCGAGAGACCCTCGTCCTTGTTCCGCCCGAAGAGCGGTGGTGGCGGTCTCCGTGGCGGCGGCCGGAACGGAGACGGAGCGCCAGCCGGTTCGGCGGTTCGCGTCGTGGTGGTGGCGGGGATACGTGCATCGGGGGCGGAACGAGTGGATATTTTCTCGATCACAGGGAAAAAATTTCGCCGGCAGCCCCCCAAGGGGCGATAAAAATGACTCCTGGGGGGCTCTACGGCTGGAGATGCCCTTACATAGCTGAAGAAACACATCAGATTCACAAACCAAATCTAAGATCATAGGCAGGGTAATCATGAAAAAGAAACCTTATTAAAACTATAAGAAAATATAACACAGTTCAAATCCTCACTTACTTGCTGCAGGGACCAAACATTGAGCTCTGAAAGTGTGCTTACGTGTCACAAAAAAACACTAGAACCAGGAAGAATAGTAGGACCAAAGTAGTCTAGGGAGTTAAGAACGGAGAAACTACTTGCAAGTTTATGAATTCATAACTACAGTTACAACACATGGTCAAAAGAAAAAAAAACGATTAGGGGGAGCATGTTCAGAAAGATATGAAATCATTTAGGAAAAAATGCTTGAACAAAAAAGGCTACCAATGCTATATTTTCATGAAGCTATGACTGTAATTTCAAACACTTTGACAGTGACAAAAATTGTACGCTAATCAGAAACTATGATGATGTTTATAAGTTTACTCCTGAAGAAAAGCAATGAATCTATGACTGAATTTTATAAACTTTGGAATTGTATACAAATACCTTTTATTTGTACTTAAAGTTCGAAATGCTATGATCTTTTACTTGTAATTTCAAATGAGTACACACTAAAACTAAAATGATCATTGCATATGATTTAGGACTATGATCGGATAAAAAGATTCGAAAAATATTAGGCTATGCACTAACACTAATTGGCACAAACAATGTAGATAGTTATTGTTTATTCAATAACAGTTCACTGCTTGTACTTTTTTTGATAATATTTACAGGTGCCTGCAATGGGATCAAAGGGAACGGAATCTAGCATGAAAGGGGAGGAGTTGTACCCCGAACATGACGAAGCTGATTTCCTTAATATATGACTTTATTAGCATTAGAAAACTGAAAAAAAAATGAACAAACATATTCAATTATGCTTTTCTAACTTGATTCTTGACAAAATAACAGAGTGGGGCATACTCTTTTACTCAACTACTTCAGGCGCAAATGATGTACAAGGTACTATCATTGTGAAATTTACATATAAGACAACAGGGAAAGAAATCCTGCAAAAAAAAATCATTAGCTAATGCAAAAAATATTGTTCTACTTTGAGCAGCAACGGATTGCTACCAAAGCGAAAGAGCATATCACAATCCATAGAGCACTCTAGTTATAAACTTAAAATCCAGAGATCACCAAAGAAACCAATAAGAATTAGCATTCACTAGTTCACTGAATGTTACACCATATATAGATGAGTAGATCCTACACAAAAGAAAAGTCTAACAAGTGTTTTTACACTGTGGTTACAGAGGAACAGAAAAAGAACCTGTCAAACTAAATTACACTGGCAGATAAGGAATTTACATTGGCAGACAAACTATAATTACAGTACTAGACCACTAAAAATTCAGTGGTAAGCAATAAAAACTACAGTAGTGGACCAGGTTGAAAATTCCATTGTAACTATAGTTTGAATCACATCGCTATACCACTAGAATTACAGTGTAAGCGAACTGTAATTCCAGTTCTAGACCAATGGAACTACAGTGTAAATATAGTGTATTTATAGTAGAACTACAGTGTACAATTACTAAACAGTATAACTGAGCGAGCTACGAACCACCACAGCGATTCAACACTTTCAACCGTCGATGGCATCATTGGATGTCTCAGATCTTATAATTTTCCCACCCAGCGTTGCTGGTCAGTTTCACCGCGCCCCAGCCTGCGTGACGGCCTGCCCAACCTAAAAGGGCTGCTGCTCCGGGAAGCAACTTAGGCGGTCTCTCGTCAATTGGGCCAAGAAACAGCCCGTTAGTGTTGCACATAATCCCACACTCCGTTCCCCTTCCACCTCTACAAGACAAAAAAAAAAGATCAAAGTATAATGGAATGAGCTAGGAGCCTCCACGGCGTTTTGCCATCGCTAACCGTCCGATCAGGTCGATCACTTTCTGTTTGGATGTCATGATGTTTCTCTTGGGCAGATGCTCCATGGAGCTATCTAGGCCAGCTGTGATTATTCGGGCCACGAGTGCTTATTGGGCCGGTGGGTGCGTGCGTTTAACCCACCATGAAGTTTAAAACGTGATCCGTAGCCCAAAAGGTAGTGTATGCGTTCATCCCAGCGGCCGTGAGCATTGCTCGTGCTTTAGTCTTTGAACTTTTTTTTAAGATACCAATCTTTTACGTACTTATTTGTCCCGGGAAGCACTTCTATTTTGGGGTTAAGTCAGGCATGCCAAGAAGTATCTGTATATATATTATCTGCAAAACAATTGTTGATGATTCGTCGGTCCTGTCTGTGTTCTTCTTTGGTGGTGGCGTTGACATAATCAATTTCTTCGTTTTTGTGTCTCTCAGTTTGTGAGGTCGCGATGCCTATCTCATGTATGTATAAACCATAACAAACAGTATAACGGGATAGAAAGTGTCCTGTTATGTGAATAATTATCCTTTATGTAATTTTAATTTCTTGATTTTTTTCAAATATTTACACAATATTCTAACTTTTTAAAACACTACACGGGTGCAGCAACGCGCGCCATCATGATCTAGTACAATAGTGTTATAGAGCAAACGACAGTGAGTTCCACAGTAATTGCAGCAGATTTATAGTTTAATTTACACTAGAATTACACTATAAATACAATAATTCCAGCTGAAACCTAGTGACATTTCATAGTAGATTTAGAGTGTAAATAGAGTAGAAACACCTAAAAACACAGCTAGGATTTACAGAGCAAAGTCCAGAAATGAAACGGAGAATAAACTAAATTACACTAAGAAAATACACTGAAAAAACTCGTAAAATTACACTAATAATTTCGGGACAGACAAACTATACACTAGAGAGAAACTAATTTGTTCCTGCTCAGAAACCAAAATGTAAGTATGATTGAATATGAGAAACTTTGAAACTATATAAAACGGCAAATTACTGTCACTTGAACTTATAATTACGGTGATCTTTTAAATGTAATTAGTATGAAGATCACACTGAAACCGAAAATAAAACTAAGCACCGATACACATGGCACACACAAGAAACCAAATTTGGACCATCCTTTTGTACCATCGTTTGACAAAACATTACCAGCAGATTTACTAAGCGACGGATCATTTGATGCTTTCTTCGTAGAGTCAAGAGCAACAGACTTGCAACCTACATAGCAAAGCTGAAATGTCACCAGGGTTAAAAAAAAATAAAGAAACAACCAAATGCATGAAAGTAAATTACAAACAAGACAGAGATTGGCTACCTGACAAATGCTCAGAGCTAAAAAAATCCACATAATAGACCCTACTCAACTGCAGAGTACAAGGGTAAAACCCAACTAACGGTCCCTAATCAAATTCACTAAGGGTAGAATCCACTGAAATATTACAGTGTAAGCCCACTGAGACTTACACCGTAAATCCAATAAGAATTACACTGTAAAATCCACTAATGATAATACAGAAGTAATCCACATAATAGTCCCTAGTCAAATGCAGATTAGAGGGGTAAAACCCCACTAACAGACCCTAGCCAAAATACACTAAGGATTATAGTGTAAATACACTGAAAATTACATTGTAAAAATCAAGGGTTACATTGCAAATAGAAGGTAAATCCAAGAATAACTAACAATCACTACAAAAACACTAAGGATTACAGTCTAACTCCACTAAGAATTACACTGTAAAAATCAAGAGTTACAGTGCAAATACAAGGTAAATCCAAGAATAACTAACAGTCACTACAAAAACACTAAAGATTACAGTCTAAATCCACTAAGAATTACACTGTAAATTCACCGAGAATTATAGTGTAAAACACTAAGAAAACACACTGTAAATCCACTAAGAAAACAGGGATTTCTAGTAGAGCAATCAAACATTTACATAGCTGAAACGAAAAATACATATTTCACAGAAACACAAAGAACAGAGCTGAAATCTGCAAGCAAAAGGCACTACGTATGATAACTTAAGCTTGTTGACTAGCTATACAAGCAAAATCACAAAGAACACTGCATACAAACCTACATCAACAAATGACCCAGGGGACAGATAACCTACAACCACAAACAAAAACACTAGAGAATCCAAGGTGACCAAGGCACTAAAGTCACCGAAACACGATCCACCATGTATGAAATTAGCAGCTGCCCATGGCAACCACCCGAATTCCAACTACCAACTGAAACAGCTCAAATAAAACCTACAAGGCAAACCCTAACCTAGCACATAAGACAGATGAGATTCAATACCACTAACAAACGCAACAACGCATCTGCATGAAAAATAATTGTGGGGATTACCACATGCGAGATCCAAAAGGGGATAAGCAGCAGATCTGACTGACAAAACCATACACACTACCAAATCAGACTAGAGGATCAAACCAAAGCCACAAATACATACCGAATACAACGAACAGAAAATGTCGAGCGGAGAAAAATGGGGCCGGCGATGGGGCGGGAGTCAAGAGATGCTGCAAACCTCCGGCGGGGGAAAAGGCGATGGAGCAGGAGAGGGCGGGGCAGCCGGAGGGACAACGCCAGGCGCCTGACACCATCCTACTGAATCGAGCGAACATGGGAGCTCCAAGTCGCCATGGATCTCTCTCTCTCTATCTCGACGAGGGAGGGGATGGGACAGAGGCACCTACAGAGGAACGAAATGAAAAAAACAGAAAGAAAGGAAAAGGAACACTGGCCGACGCGGTGGCGAAGCGAGCGAAAACGCAAACGGGTCCCCTCGAAAATTTAACGGGCCCGATAAGAAAACAAATCAACTGAGAGCAGGGAAAAAAGTACGAATCTCGGGACAGAAAATGGACGGCCCACAAAACGGATGAAAGCCAAAAGATTTCATCCGGATGAGAATTAGCATTCCCGATTATCTATCCGTCCGCGCCAATGAAACAAGAAACCGCACCTACCAGCGACGCAGCATGCACGCGTTGCCGTGCAAGGTCTCTCGCTCGCCGCGCCGCCGCCGCCGCCGCCATGAATTGGACTTCCCGGCCCGAACCGCTTCCTTCCTTCCTTCCTCCTCAATCGATCGGGCTCGTCTACTTCCTCTCTGCTCCGGCCAGCGACGGCGGACATAATCGAGCCATTCCTGCCGTGGCGGGCCCTGGGTCTAGTACCTTCCCTTCTTGATGTTGAGCGAGCGCACGCAGGCTATCATCCATCGATCGATCGATCCCCAGTTAAGGATGCATGCATGACTTTGACCACGTCCGATCGACTCACTTACAAATCAACCTTCAACTCACGCAAGCTCCATAATTCCATTGCCGTCGGCGGCGGCGAGGTGTCCGGCCGGCAGAAGGCGTCGACGTACGGGCGGGGCACAAATTAACGCAAGGCCACATCGATCTTTTTGGCCTACCTCCTGCAACTGCAAGTACGAACGTCAACTGCAATCCGTACGGATCATCGATCGTCGACTGCCGAGGATGCCCGCGATTAATTTTAATTTGGGGGCGCTAATTAAGCCAGATAGCTCGCCGCCACTGCCGGCTCCCATTGCTGCCGCGGCGGCCACCACTCCCGCCTCAATCGACCCGACGACCTCACTACTTCCTCTATGATGAGCCACCCCGCCGCCGCCGCCGCCGCCACGGGATCCTTTCTCGTCGCTGCAATTAACACGTACGGAGGAGCACAAACAACACAACAGATTTTCCCCTCTCTCTCTCCCCCCGTTGCAAACCAAAACGTTTGATTTCGGCAACCCAAATCCAAACAAAACCTTGGTTTTCACGTCTCCTTCCCGCGTCACCGCGTCCGCCGATGGGCCTTGCGCGCAGGGCTCGTCTAGTGCGCCGCCGGTGACTCGATTACTAATGAATCTTCCCCTCATTCCTTGCCACCGCGATGCCTGTAATTGCCGACGGGAGAATCGTCCCGCCACCCGCGCCAATGGACCGGCGAGGAAGCATGCGTCTTTCGGCCTTGCGCCCTCAACTATCATCAGCTAAGGGCTTCGTCGGGGGCGCGCAACTCGCCGGACACTGACCGGCCGGGACATTCCTACCACGGCGGGGTTCTATGCTGCTTCTGATTCTTGGCGTTGGAGTTGAGTGGCCGGGGCTAGCTAGGACGACGATCTTCCATGCATGCATGACAACGTCCGACCCACTCGGAAATCAACCGTGAAGTGATTGTCGTCGGCGGCGAGGTGGCCGGCAGAGGGCGACATACGTTTTTTTGGCGTGCAAGTACGTGTGTGCAATTACAGTCGTCGAACGCATTGATTTTATATGCTCCTTCGTCAACTGCAATACGGACGGAGGCGAATCCACGCCGCGCCGGCGATGCGAGGAAGAAAAGCCCAGCATGCATGCGTACGTTACGTATGTGCACGTCGGAGCTTCGCCATCGGTCTAGCTCGTCCCCATCGCCGGCCGTGCCGGCACTGTCGGCGGTCCCATTGCTGTCTACCTCGCCTTCCTTCCTCTACGATAAGCCCCGCCGCCACCATGGGATGGTCAACTACGGCGGGCGACTCTCTTCTTTCTTTCTTTCTCGACGACTGCAATACGACCTCTTTCTGCCCATGCATGCATATATCCGTACCACACATGCGTATGTGCGTGACGTCTACTACGGAGTACCCCCTCTGTAAACTGATATAAGAGCGTTTAGCTCACTAAAATAATGATCTAAACACTCTTATATTAGTTTACGTAGGAAGTACTTGATTAGTTCTTTTTCATTATTAGTTTCTAAGTTTACTACACAAACTAGATGCAAAAAATTAGTTTATATGCCACATAAACATCCATATACGCGATTCCAAAAAGCGGAAATATTATCTGGCTAAGGGCATCTTCAATGTGAACCCTCAAACCTCCCACAAACGCAGTCCGGATGTGTTGTGCTGTGCGATTCAACACGGACTTATATCGGTGCGCCGCCCGATCCGGACGTAATTTCTCCGGCAAAATCGAGACCGGGGAGGGGGGGGGGGGGGGAGCTTTGCGGGCATCCGGACTGGTGATTGCCTAATTTGCTATGTTGAGAAGGTTGTATTTTCTACAACTACAAACGATGTCGTCTCCGGTCTATTCAAGAAGACGAAAGATCGAAAAGGAATGTTATATTATGCGAGTCTCACAAAACTTCATTTTTTATTAATGATATTTTTATGTGTATTTTCATACAGTTGTTGTTTTGTTTTGTTCATCCTTTTTTCACAGAGTTACGAATGAAGTGTTGTAGATAGTGTTTTTTCATGCATGTGTAAACAGTTGATTTTATAAAGTTCGCTCAACTAAGACTTAATATTACAATCTTTTCAATACAATGATAGCAGTGGCGGAGCTAGCGAATTGCCAAAGCCTGGGCACATCATAATCTAGAGTTTACTTTGGTTTAATAAAAACACTACTATTTCATATATCATAGAATTAAATAAAAACATGAGATATAGTACCAAATAATTTTCTAAACAACCAAAATTTCGAGGTTTTAACAGGAAAAGTCCAGTCTAATAATATTTATGTTTACGTTCATCCCTTTGTTGTGGGCTTTGCCGTGATCTCACTTGTGAATTTTTTCTAGTGTCAACAAAAAATCTGCTCAGTTCTAAAATTTAAATACGCATAACTTGAATCCGACACAATCAGCATTGAACTGCATAATTTGTCGATAAATTATAGAGCACCACTCACCTAGTTGTCGTGCGCCTTTCGAACCTGGAGTGGAATTTGGCCCTAGCGCTTGCGCTTTCGATCGCGACTGTCACCGGCCAGGGTGAAGGCCCTGCCGTCGCCACATCTTTTGCTGGCCGCTCGCCGGTTCTCTGAGCTCCGCCGGCACCAGTCCGACTCCGAGATCGACCGGGGTCGGCAGTGCGCGCGCCGCACGCGCGTCGGTTTCATCTGGCGATCGCGTGGAGACGAGATGGCTTCCTCAATCGATCACGTTACAGCTGGCTTCTTGTGTGGTTGCAGCGAGCATGGCCTATGGCCCATGCTAGGGAACAACTGAATGGGCATATGGCCTGCTGGTTATAGCGCGAAAGGCCCAATAGGCAAGGAATGATCAAACGCCCAGATAGTGCAGTTAGTTCGTTTCCAGCGTTTATGTCGCGATTTTCCAGCATATTTGAACATGTTTAGCGATTTTGATGGCTTGGGTAGCTCGCTGGAATTCATCTAAATGGCGCCATCGAGCCCGGGCACGTGGCCAGGGTGCCCCTACGGTAAATTCGCCCCTGAATGATAGAATAACAACATGGTTGGCTCAATGCATATTTTCACTCTTTATATCGCCCCAAATGTTATCTACTATATTGTGATGCTATAGTTTGTACTTTGTAGTTTGTGCCATAGTGAGAAAAGTTGACATTTTTCTCTAGTTCCTTTATGCGTCCACTCTTTCCCTCCCCACTCATTCTCACGGCTGCCTATAGTCACCCTGCATCCCCCTTCGATGTCAACACTCCCTGCTCTTCTCTTACAGCCTAGCTTGACGCAAGCCCCATCCTCCGTCCGCACCCTTTGACAAACACACATAGACAATCACGGCCTTCTTCCTTCTCTGCCTATATCCTGCACGTCCTCTTATCACTACGCGTCGCTCCTGAACCTATCGTCGCTCGGGCAACTTCTTACCCCTCCATCAAACATATCTGAATCGGCCGCTACAGAATGATCGGGCTTATTTGTAGGGCGGGGCGTGTTGTCAGCGGTATCAGCCGCAGCTTTCTTGACAATCTTCTTGTTTGGGCTGTAGGGGACACCCACATTGTTGGGAGCCCGAAGTGCGCAGATTTAAGTGAGGATTTCACTGCGGGTAAAGACGATCTCTTCCGGACGTTCACCGCGTCACTCGTGTTCGGCTTGACACTGCATCGGTTGTGCTCCGGTCTTCCGGTTTCTCCATCACATTGCTTTTGACAGTGGCGGGAACAGTATGGACGCAGGAACATAACCGACTTCGTCTCGCTGCTCCTAGCTACCGGTGCGTTGGGTATGTCTGTTGATTGCTTGCGTGGGCTACGACGCCTAGGTGGAAGACCAAGACGCTAAACGATCGCTTTAGCGAGATTCGCACCGATGTGAGCCGGAGTGTTGTGCCAAGACTCTCACCGTAGATGGCATATCATTGTGAATCGCCTCTCACCGCTTCGCTGTCGACGACAGAGTGCCACCACGCACGCGCTTGGAATCAGTGTCAGATGAGCGGGAATCTTCCTTGCTTAGGTTGGTCTCGGGAGCGTCCACTTCAACGCTTGCTGATGGGGTGGCATGGCTCACAGCAGCATCCTTCATTGCGAGAAGAGTTGGCAATATTTCAGCTATCCTGGCAGATACCGACTCGTCACTCCCCGATGTATGGATGCATGTTGTTCTAGCCTGCACATCTGCAGCCGGCGGAGATGGTCGGCCACTTGCATCAGAGTTAGTGGGAGCAGTTGACGGTGCAGCAACAGTATTGTCGCCTGGCGCCTCATGTGTTGGAAATATGCCCTAGAGGCAATAATAAAAGGATTATTATTATATTTCCTTGTTTATGATAATTGTCTTTTATTCATGCTATAATTGTATTATCCGGAAATCGTAATACATGTGTGAATACATAGAATACAACATGTCCCTAGTAAGCCTCTAGTTGACTAGCTCGTTGATCAATAGATAGTCATGGTTTCCTGGCTATGGACATTGGATGTCATTGATAACGGGATCACATCATTAGGAGAATGATGTGATGGACAAGACCCAATCCTAAGCATAGCACAAGATCGTGTAGTTCGTTTTGCTAGAGCTTTTCCAATGTCAAGTATCTTTTCCTTAGACCATGAGATCGTGTAACTCCGGACACCGTAGGAGTGCTTTGGGTGTACCAAACGTCACAACGAATCGGGTGACTATAAAGGTGCACTATAGGTATCTCCAAAATGTCATTGGGTTGTCGCGGATCGAGACAGGATTTGTCACTCTCTATTACGGAGAGGTATCCTTGGGCCCACTCGGTAATGCATCATCATAATGAACTCAAAGTGACCAAGTGTTTGGTCACGGATCATGCATTACTGATGCGAGTAAAGTGACTTGCGGTAACAAGATTGAGCGAGGTATTGGGATACCGACGATCGAATCTCGGGTAAGTAACATACCGATTGACAAAGGGAATTGTATACGGGTTGCTTGAATCCTCGACATCGTGGTTCATCCGATGAGATCATCGAGGAGCATGTGGGAGCCAACATGGGTATCCAGATCCCGCTGTTGGTTATTGACCGGAGAGCCGTCTCGATCATGTCACGTGTCTCCGAACCCGTAGGGTCTACACACTTAAGGTTCGGTGACGCTAGGGTTGTAGAGATATGAGTATGCAGCAAACCAAAAGTTGTTCGGAGTCCCGGATGAGATCCCGGGCGTCACGAGGAGTTCCGGAATGGTCCGGAGGTAAAGAATTATATATATAGGAAGTGTTGTTTCGACGATCGGGAGAGTTTCGGGGGTCACCGGTATTGTACCGGGACCACCGGAAGGGTCCCGAGGGTCCACCGGGTGGGGCCACCTATCCGGAGGGCCCTGTGGGCTGAAGTGGGAGGAACCAGCCTGGTGGGCTGGTGCGCCCCAGGCCCCCGCGCCTAGGGTTGGAAACCCTAGGGGTGGGGGGCGCCCCACTTGCCTTGGGGGGCAAGCCTCCCCCCTTGGCCGCCCCCTCCCTAGGAGATCCCATCTCCTAGGGTCGGCGCCCCCCCTGGGGACCCTATATATAGAGGGGGCAGGGAGGGCAGCCGCACCTTTGCACTTGGCGCCTCCCTTCCCCCTTGCTACACCTCCTTCTCCCGTAGTCGCTTGGCGAAGCCCTGCCGGAACTCTGCTGCATCCACCACCACGCCGTCGTGCTGCTGGATCTTCATCAACCTCTCCCTCCTCCTTGCTGGATCAAGGCGTGGGAGACGTCATCCGCTCCGTACGTGTGTTGAACGCGGAGGTGCTATCCGTTCGGCACTTGGTCATCGGTGATTTGAATCACGACGAGTACGACTCCCTCAACCCCGTTCACTTGAACGCTTCCGCTCACGATCTACAAAGGTATGTAGATGCACTCCTATCACTCGTTGCTAGATGAACTCATAGATGGATCTTGGTGAAACCGTAGGAAATTTTTTATTTTCTGCAACGTTCCCCAACAGTGGCATCATGAGCTAGGTCTATGCGTAGTTCTCTATTGCACGAGTAGAACATAATTTGTTGTGGGCGTAGATGTTGTCAACTTTCTTTCCGCTACTAGTTTTATTTTGCTTCAGCGGTATTGTGGGATGAAGCGGCCCGGACCGACCTTACACGTACGCTTACGTGAGACAGGTTCCACCGACTGACATGCATTAGTTGCATAAGGTGGCTAGCGGGTGTCTGTCTCACCCACTTTAGTTGGAGCGGATTCGACGAAAAGGGTCCTTATGAAGGGTAAATAGAAGTTGACAAATCACGTTGTGGCTTTTTCGTAGGTAAGAAAACGTTCTTGCTAGAACCCTTTTGCAGCCACGTAAAAGATGCAACAACAATTAGAGGACGTCTAACTTGTTTTTGCAGCAATTGCCTTGTGATGTGATATGGCCAAAAGTTGTGATGTATGATGAATGATATATTGTGATGTATGAGATCATGTTCTTGTAATAGGAATCACGACTTGCATGTCGATGAGTATGACAACCGGCAGGAGCCATAGGAGTTGTCTTAATTATTGTATGACCTGCGTGTCATTGATTCAACGCCATGTAATTACTTTGCTTTATTGCTAAACCGTTAGTTATAGTAGTAGAAGTAATAGTTGGTGAGCAACTTCATGGAGACACGATGATGGAGATCATGGTGTCATGCCGGTGACAAGATGATCATTGAGCCCCGGAAGATGGAGATCAAAGGAGCTATATGATATTGGCCATATCATGTCACTACTATATAATTGCATGTGATATTTATTATGTTTATGCATCTTGTTTACTTAGAATGACGGTAGTAAATAAGATGATCCCTTATAATAATTTCAAGAAAGCGTTCTCCCTAACTGTGCGCCGTTGCTAAAGTTCGTCGTTTCGAAGCACCACGTGATGATCGGGTGTGATAGATTCCTACGTTCACATACAACGGGTGTAAGACAGTTTTACACATGCAAAACACTTAGGTTAACTTGACGAGCCTAGCATGTACAGACATGGCCTCGGAACACAAGAGACCGAAAGGTCGAACATGAGTCGTATGGAAGATACGATCAACATGGAGATGTTCACCGATGATGACTAGTCCGTCTCACGTGATGATCGGACACGGCCTAGTCGACTCGGATCATGTAACACTTAGATGACTAGAGGGATGTCAAATCTGAGTGGGAGTTCATTAAATAATTTGATTAGATGAACTTAATTATCATGAGCATTAGTCTAAAATCTTTGCAAAATGTCTTGTAGATCAAATGGCCAACGCTCATGTCACCATGAACTTCAACGCGTTCCTAGAGAAAACCAAGCTGAAAGATGATGGCAACAACTATTCGGACTAGGTCCGGAACCTGAGGATCATCCTAATAGCTGTCAAGAAACAATATGTCCTAAAAGCACCGCTAGGTGAAGCACCCATCCCAGAGAACCAAGACGTTATGAACACTTGGCAGTCACGTGCTGATGATTACTCTCTCGTTCAGTGCGGCATACTTTACAACTTAGAACCGGGGCTCCAAAAGCGTTTTGAGCAACACGGAGCATATGAGATGTTCGAGGAGCTGAAAATGGTTTTCCAAGCTCATGCCCGGGTCAAGAGATATGAAGTCTCCGACAAGTTCTATAGTTGTAAGATGGAGGAAAATAGTTACATCGGTGAGCACATACTCAAAATGTCAGGTTGCACAACCTTTGTCCCGGTGGACATTAACCTCCGGACGAGGCGGTCATTGACAAAATCCTTGATCGCTCCCACCGAGCTACAAGAGCTTTGTGATGAACTACAATATGCGGGGATGGTGAAAACTATTCCTAAAGTATTTCCAATGCTGAAGTCAGAGGTAGAAATCAAGAAAGAACATCAAGTGTTGATGGTCAATAAAACCACTAAGTTCAAGAAGGAAAGGGTAAGAAGAACTTCAAGAAGGACGGCAAGGATGTTGCCGCGCCCGTAAGCCAGATTGCCGGAAGAAGTCAAACAATGGACCCCAAGCCCGAGACCGAGTGCTTTTATTGCAAAGGAAGGGTCATCGAAGCGGAACTGCCTGAATACTTAGCGCATAAGAAGGCCGCAACACTAAAGGTATATTTGATATACATGTAATTGATGTGTACCTTACCAAAGATCGTAGTAACTCCCGGTATTTGATACCGTGCCGTTGCTCATATTTGTAACTCACGGCAGAGCTGCGGAATAAACGGAGACCGGCAAAGGACGAGGTGACGATGCGCGTCGGGAATGGTTCCAAGGTCGATGTGATCACCGTCGCACGCTACCTCTACATTTACCTACGGATTAGTTTTAAACCTCAATAATTGTTATTTAGTGCCAAGTTTGAGCATGAACATTGTATCGGGATCTCGTTTAATGCGAGATGGCTACTCATTTAAATCCGAGAATAATGGTTGTTCTATTTATATGAGAGATATGTTTTATGGTCATGCTCCGATGGTTAATGGTTTACTCTTAATGAATCTCGAACGTGATGTTACACATATTCATAGTGTGAATACCAAAAGATGTAAAGTTGATAACGATAGTCCCACATACTTGTGGCATCGCCGCCTTGGTCACATTGGTGTCAAGCGCATGAAGAAGCTCCATCTTGATGGACTTTTAGAGTCTCTCGATTATGAATCATTTGACACATGCGAACCATGCCTTATGGGCAAAATGACCAAGACTCCGTTCTCCGGAACAATGGAGCGAGCAACCAACTTATTGGAAATCATACATACCGATGTGTGAGGTCCAATGACCGTTGAGGCTCGCGGAGGATATCGTTATGTTATCACTCTCACTGATGACTTGAGTAGATATGGGTATGTCTACTTGATGAAACACAAGTCTGAAACCTTTGAAAAGTTCAAGGAATTTCAGAATGAGGTAGAGAATCAACGTGACCGAAAAATAAAGTTCTTACGATCAGATCGTGGAGGAGAATATTTAAGTCACAAATTTGGTACACACTTAAGGAAATGTGAAATCGTTTCACAACTCACGCCGCCTGGAACACCTCAGCGTAACGGTGCGTCCGAACGTCGTAATCGCACTCTATTGGATATGGTGCGATCTATGATGTCTCTTACTGATTTACCGCTATCATTTTGGGACACGCTCTAGAGACAACTACATTCACTTTAAATAGGGCACCGTCTAAATCCGTTGAGACGACACCGTTTGAATTATGGTTTGGGAAGAAACCTAAGTATCGTTTCTAAAAGTTTGGGGATGCGATGCTTATGTCAAGAAACTTCAACCCGAAAAGCTCGAACCCAAGTCGAAAAATGCGTCTTCATAGGATACCCTAAGGAAACTATTGGGTATACCTTCTACCTTAGATCCGAAGGCAAGATCTTTGTTGTTAAGAACGGATCCTTTCGGAAAAAGAGTTTCTCTCGAAAGGAGTAAGTGGGAGGAAAGTAGAACTCGATGAAGTACTACCTCTTGAACAAGAAAGTAGTGCAGCTCAGGAAAATGTTCCTGTGGTGCCTACACCGACTGGAAAGGAAATTAATGATGATGATCAAGGTACTTCGGATCAAGTTGCTACTGAACTTCGTAGGTCCACAAGGACACGTTCCACACCAGAATGGTATGGCAACCCTGTCCTGGAAATCAAGCTGTTGGACAACGATGAACCTTCGAACTATGAAGAAGCGATGGCGGGCCCAGATTCCAACAAATGGCTTGAAGCCATGCAATCCGAGATAGGATCCATGTATGAAAACAAAGTATGGACTTCGACAGACTTTCCCGATGATCGGCGTGCGATAGAAAACAAATGGATCTTTAAGAAGAAGACGAACACGGATGGTAATGTTACCATCTATAAAGCTCGACTTGTCACTAAGGGTTATCGGCAAGTTCAAGGGGTTGACTACGATGAGACTTTCTCTCCCGTAGCGAAGCTGAAGTCCGTCTGAATCATGTTAGCAATTGCCGCATACTATGATTATGAGATATGGCAAATGGACGTCAAAACGGCATTCCTTAACGGCTATCTTAAGGAAGAAGCTGTATATGATGCAGCGGAAGGTTTTGTCGACCCTAAGAATGCTAACAAGGTATGCAAGCTCCAGCGATCCATTTATGAGCTGGTGCAAGCATCTCGGAGTTGGAACATTCGCTTTGATGAGATGATCAAAGCGTTTGGGTTTATCTTGCACTTATGGAGAAGCTGCGTTTACAAGAAAGTGAGTGGGAGCTCAGAGCATTTCTCATATTATATGTAGATGACATACTTTTGATGGGAAATGATATAGAACTTTTGGACAGCATTAAGGCCTACTTGAATAAGAGTTTTTCAATGAAGGACCTTGGAGAAGCTGCTTATATATTAGGCATCAAGATCTATAGAGATAGATCGAGACGCCACATAGGTCTTTCACAAAGCACATACCTTGATAAAATATTGAAGAAGTTCAAATGGATCAGTCCAAGAAAGGGTTCTTGCTCAGATTACAAGGTGTGAGATTGAGCTCGGCTCAATGTCCCACCACGCGCAGAAGATATAGAAGAGATGAGTGTCATCCCTATGCATCAGCCATAGGGTCTATTATGTATGCCATCCGTGTACTGGACCGATGAAAACCTTGCCGTAAGTTTGGTAGGAAGGTACCAAAGTAATCCCGCAAGAAACACTGGACATCGGTCAAGAATATCCTGAAATACACGAAAAGGACTAAGGACATGTTTTCGTTTATGGAGGTGACGAAGAGCTCGTCGGAAGGGTTACGCCGACGCTAGCTTCGACACGATCCGATGACTCTAAGTCACAAACCGGATACGTGTATGTGTTGAATGGTGGAGCAAGAAGGTGGTGCAACCGCAAGCGAGAGCGTTGTGGCGGGATCTACATGTGAAGCGGAGTACATGGCAGCCTCGGAGGCAGCGCATGAAGCAATTTGGGTGAAGGAGTTCATCACCGACCTAGGAGTCATACCCAATGCATCGGGGCCGATCAAACTCTTCTGTGACAACACTGGAGCTATTGCACTTGCCAAGGAGCCCAGGTTTCACAAGAAGACCAGGCACATCAAGCGTCGCTTCAACTCCATTCGTGAAAATGTTCAAGATGGAGACATAGAAATTTGCAAAGTGCATACGGGTCTGAATGTCGCATATCCGCTGACTAAACCTCTTCCGCGAGCAAAACATGATCAACACCAGAACTCTATGGGTGTTCGATTCATCACAATGTAACTAGATTATTTACTCTAGTGCAAGTGGGAGACTGTTGGAAATATGCCCTAGAGGCAATAATAAAAGGATTATTATTATATTTCCTTGTTTACGATAATTGTCTTTTATTCATGCTATAATTGTATTATCCGGAAATCGTAATACACGTGTGAATACATAGACTACAACATGTCCCTAGTAAGCCTCTAGTTGACTAGCTCGTTGATCAATAGATAGTCATGGTTTCCTGACTATGGACATTGGATGTCATTGATAACGGGATCACATCATTAGGAGAATGATGTGATGGACAAGACCCAATCCTAAGCATAGCACAAGATCGTAGTTTCGTTTTGCTAGAGCTTTTCCAATGTCAAGTATATTTTCCTTAGACCATGAGATCGTGTAACTCCGGATACCGTAGGAGTGCTTTGGGTGTACCAAACGTCACAACAGAATCGGGTGACTATAAAGGTGCACTACGGTATCTCCGAAAATGTCTCATTGGGTTGTCGCGGATCGAGGCAGGATTTGTCACTCCGTATTACGGAGAGGTATCAGCGGCCCACTCGGTAATGCATCATCATAATGAGCTCAAAGTGACCAAGTGTTTGGTCACGGATCATGCATTACTGAGACGAGTAAAGTGACTTGCCGATAACGAGATTGAACGAGGTATTGGGATACCGACGATCGAATCTCGGGCAAGTAACATACCGATTGACAAAGGGAATTGTATACAGGGTTGCTTGAATCCTCGACATCGTGGTTCATCCGATGAGATCATCGAGGAGCTTGTGGGAGCCAACATGGGTATCCAGATCCCGCCGTTGGTTATTGACTGGAGAGCCGTCTCGGTCATGTCTACGTGTCTCCCGAACCCGTAGGGTCTACACACTTAAGGTTCGGTGACGCTAGGGTTGTAGAGATATGAGTATGCAGCAAACCGAAAGTTGTTCGGAGTCCCGGATGAGATCTCGGACGTCACGAGGAGTTCCGGAATGGTCTGGAGGTAAAGAATTATATATAGGAAGTGCTGTTTTGCCATCGGGAGAGTTTTGGGGTCACCGGTATTGTCTGGGACCACCGGAAGGGTCCCGGGTCCACCCGTGGGGCCACCTATCCCGGAGGGCCCCTGGGCTGAAGTGGGAGGAACCAGCCTGGTGGGCTGGTGCGCCCCTTGGCCCCCTGCCCCTAGGGTTGGAAACCCTAGGGGTGGGGGCGCCCCACTTGCCTTGGGGGCAAGCCTCCCCCCTTGGCCGCCCCCTCCCTAGGAGATCCCATCTCCTAGGGCCGGCGCCCCCCTGGGGACCCTATATATAGAGAGGGGGAGGGAGGGCAGCCGCACCTTTGCACTTGGCGCCTCCCTTCTCCCTTGCTACTCCTCCTCCTCTAGTAGTCGCTTGGCGAAGCCCTGCCGGAACTCTGCTGCATCCACCACCACGCCGTCGTGCTGCTGGATCTTCATCAACCTCTCCCTCCTCCTTGCTGGATCAAGGCGTGGGAGACGTCATTCGCTCCGTACGTGTGTTGAACGCGGAGGTGCTGTCCGTTCGGCACTTGGTCATCGGTGATTTGAATCACGACGAGTACGACTCCCTCAACCCCGTTCACTTGAACGCTTCCGCTCGCGATCTACAAAGGTATGTAGATGCACTCCTATCACTCGTTGCTAGATGAACTCATAGATGGATCTTGGTGAAACCGTAGGAAAATTTTTATTTTCTGCAACGTTCCCCAACATCATGAACATCTGAGTTGCCCCCTGTTGACAACTTTGAATGCAGGTGTTCGAGTGGGTCCTTACTGATATGCTTGGCCCCGCGCGTAGTAGTCTTCTTCACCCTGCAAAAAAATAAAGCACATGAAAAAGGTATTAAAAAATGAACACAATATATTTGCCTTGGTAGAAATCTTAAAAAATGAAAACAAGTGGAAAAGTGGTAGTTGCCATGTAAGGGGAACATGAGTTGCCATGTGTCATAGTTAGCAGTTGCCATACAAAATCCAAAGAAGAGTTGCCATGTTAGCCAACTTCAAGAATGATAAAATGTCGATCCGCCATGAATGCAATTTCAAACCTAGGTATGGGATGAGCACACAAGCCAACGGTAAAGATGGCAGCTGCCATTAGGTACAGTAAGAGTTGCCATTTGGCCTAGATGCCAGTTGCCATGTAAAAACCAATAGGAGTTGCCATACACTTAAAAAGGAAGGAAAAAATCATTTGAAAAACAGCAGTTGCCACGTGGGGGACGATGACAGAAGACCATGTGACAAGCTGAACGGATGCATTGGAAAATCAAGAAAATATAACACTATGTCAATGAAAGCGCATGGGAAAACCTACTTCTTGACTGGCTTCCTCAGGTCTGGCAACACGACAGGATCCCCGGTGTTGGTCGTCGTCGTACGAGGAGATGACCCGTGGAAGGGGTGTGACCGCAATGGGGCGCCTTTGTTCAACCGAAAGAAACACGGGTTGGCGTTGGCGCCTATTTCTTAAATTAACGTCGTCCACCACCGTCGGCTCACGCACGTATGAGATGGAGGAAAAAAAGTGGCAATTGTCAGACAGCAAACTCGTTGCCGCGCTTGACAAAAACAAGTGCAAAAAAAGGATGAGTCTGTTCCAAGAAAATAGACAAAGCAAAAAAACTAAAATTAAAGTCGAACCTCCTCCTGGCAGCTACGGGATCGGTCCTAGACCTCTTGCCAGGAGAACCCTGCCCAACATCCTCTGGAGCCCTCCCCCTCTTTGATGGCAACACCCCCTCGCCTCTCGCAGCCGTATGTTCTTTGACTTTCTCCGGTGGGGGGACATCTGTTGCATCCTTGCCCTTGTTACCACCTTCACGAACTTCAGCATGTTCATCATCATCGGTGTCCTATTGCACATTCTCCATGTCATCGTCATCATCCTTGCTGAGACCAGCGTCTCCATCTAGTTCATCTTGTGTGTCAGCAGGCTCTTGGGAACTGTTGTAGTCATACCGGCCATGACAACCGGTTGGCCGATGTGTATGTTCTGGGACAAATGAAGTGAATCGCCTGCAACCGCGTCATTGTCGAGCCATCGAGGGACGCCCACCCTCAACCAACTTCCCGAGCAAGCCGGTCATTCCGGATGCAAACTGCCCAATTAGATGCTCAACAGGTGCCCTCGCTTGTGCACGAAACAAGAAGCATCAATAACCACCCATATTGCAGTCACTAGCGCGCCATAAAAAATAATCCACGACAAACCATAGATGTAGATCTTTTGATTACCTCAATAGGGCAAGACGGAGCTGAGTGCACGTCCATCCACTTTCCAAAGTTTTGAGGCCCCCCAAACACGCTGTAGTCTATAGCATGCTTGGCCATCAGCTGGAAAAAACAAAAAAATAGCTAGGATGTAAGAGAGAGAATGTAAGTTTCAACACGAATGATGTTGGAAATATGCCCTAGAGGCAATAATAAAAGGATTATTATTATATTTCCTTGTTCGTGATAATAGTCTTTTATTTATGCTGTAATTGTATTATTCGGAAATCGTAATACACGTGTGAATACTTAGACCACAACATGTCCCTAGTGAGCCTCTAGTTGACTAGCTCGTTGATCAACAGATAGTCATGGTTTCCTGACTATGGACATTGGATGTCGTTGATAACGGGATCACATCATTAGGAGAATGATGTGATGGACAAGACCCAATCCTAAGCATAGCACAAGATCGTAGTTCGTTTTGCTAGAGCTTTTCCAATGTCAAGTATCTCTTCCTTAGACCATGAGATCGTGTAACTCCGGATACCGTAAGAGTGCTTTTGGTGTACCAAACGTCACAACGAATCGGGTGACTATAAAGGTGCACTACGGTATCTCCGAAAGTGTCATTGGGTTGACACGGATCGAGATCTGGGATTTGTCACTCCGTGTTACGGAGAGGTATCTTGGGCCCACTCGGTAGTGCATCATCATAATGAGCTCAAAGTGACCAAGTGTCCGTCACGGATCATGCATTCTGACGAGTAAAGTGACTTGCCGTAACGAGACCGAACGAGGTATTGGGATACCGACGATCGAGTCTCGCAAGTAACGCATCGATTGACAAAGGGAATTGAATACGAGATTAATTGAATCCTCGACATCGTGGTTCATCCGATGAGATCATAGAGGAGTATGTAGGAGCCAACATGGGTATCCAAATCCCGCTGTTGGTTATTGACCGAGAGCCGTCTCGGTCATGTTCAGATGTCTCCGAACCCGTAGGGTCTACACACTTAAGGTTCGGTGACGCTTAGGGTTGTATGAATATGAGTATGCAGCAAACCGAATGTTGTTTGAGTCCGGATGAGATCCCGGACGTCGAAGGAGTTCCGGAATGGTCCGGAGGTAAAGAATTATATATAGGAAGTGCTATTTCGCCATCGGGAGAATTTGGGGGTTCTGGGTATTGTACCGCAAGACCACCGGAAGGGTCCCGGGTCCACCGGGTGGGGCCACCTATCCCGGAGGGCCCCGTGGGCTGAAGTGGGAGGGAACCAGCCCCTGGTGGGCTGGTGCGCCCCCACTTGGGCCCCCCTGGGCGCCTAGGATTGGAAACCCTAGGGTGGGGGGTGCCCCACTTGCCTTGGGGGGCAAGCCTCCCCCCTTGGCTGCCGCCCCCCTTGGGAGATCAGATCTCCAGGGCGGCGCCCACCCTGGGGCCTGTATAAAGGGGGGGGGAAGGGGCAGCCGCACCCTTGCATCTTGGCGCCCTCTCCCCGCGACACCTCTCCTCCTCCGCCACGTGCTTGGCGAAGCCTGCCGGAGTCTTGCTTCTCCACCAACACCACGCCGTCGTCTTCTGCTGGAGCCATCTTCCTCAACCTCTCCTTTCCCTTGCTGGATCAAGAAGGAGGAGACGCCATCCGCTCCGACGTGTGTTGATCCCGGAGGTGCCGTCCGCTCGGCACTCGGTCATCGGTGATTTGGATCACGGCGAGTACGACTCCATCATCCACGTTCTAGTGAACGCTTCGCACGCGATCTACAAGTGGTATGTAGATGCAATCTCTCCCATGACTCGTTGCTTAGATGAACTCATAGATGGATCTTGGTGAAACCGTAGGAAAATTTTTAATTTTCCACAACGTTCCCCAACAGTGGCATCATGAGCTAGGTCTATGCGTAGTTCTTTATTGCACGAGTAGAACACAATTTTGTTGTGGGCGTAGATCAAGTCAACTTGCTTGCCGCTACTAGTCTTTTCTTGCTTCAGCGGTATTGTGGGATGAAGCGGCCGGACCGACCTTACACGTGACGCTTACGTGAGACAAGTTCCATCGGTCGACATGCACTAGTTGCATAGGGTGGCTAGCGGGTGTCCGCTCTCCTACTTTAGTTGGAGCCGATTAGATGAAAAGGGTCCTTATGAAGGGTAAATAGAAGTTGACAAAATCACGTTGTGGTTATTCGTAGGTAAGAAAACGTTCTTGCTAGAACCCAATTGCAGCCACGTAAAAGATGCAACAACAATTAGAGGACGTCTAACTTGTTTTTGCAGCAATTGTCATGTGATGTGATATGGCCAGAAGTTGTGATGAATGATGAATGATATATTGTGATGTATGAGATCATGTTCTTGTAATAGGAATCACGACTTGCATGTCGATGAGTATGAAAACCGGCAGGAGCCATAGGAGTTGTCTTAATTATTGTATGACCATGAGTCATTGATTCAACGCCATGTAAATTACTTTACTTTATTGCTAAACGTGTTAGCCATAGTAGTAGAAGTAATAGTTGGCGAGCAACTTCATGGAGACACGATGATGGAGATCATGATGATGGAGATCATGATGATGGAGATCATGGTGTCATGCCGGTGACAAGATGATCATGGAGCCCCGAAGATGAAGATCAAAGGAGCTATATGATATTGGCCATATCATATCACTACTTTATATAATTGCATGTGATGTTTATTATGTTTTATGCATCTTGTTTACTTAGAACGACGGTAGTAAATAAGATGATCCCTTATAATAATTTCAAGAAAGTGTTCCCCTAAGCATGCACCATTGCTAAAGTTAAATGCGTTTCAAGCACCACGTGATGATCGGGTGTGATAGATCCTTACGTTCACATACAATGGGTGTAAGACAGTTTTACACATGCATAAACACTTAGGGTTAACTTGACGAGCCTAGCATGTATAGACATGGCCTCGGAACACAAGAGACCGAAGGTCGAACATGAGTCGTATGGAAGATACGATCAACATGGAGATGTTCACCGACGATGACTAGTCCGTCTCACGTGATGATCGGACACGGCCTAGTCGACTCGGATCATGTAACACTTAGACGACTAGAGGGATGTCAAATCTGAGTGGGAGTTCATTAAATAATTTGATTAGATGAACTTAATTATCATGAACATTAGTCTAAAATCTTTGCAAAATGTCTTGTAGATCAAATGGCCAACGCTCATGTCACCATGAACTTCAACGCTTCCTAGAGAAAACCAAGCTGAAAGACGATGGCAGCAATTATTCGGATCGGGTCCGGAACCCGAGGATCATCCTCATAGCAGCCAAGAAACAATATGTCCTAGAAGCACCGCTAGGTGAAGCACCCATCCCGAGAACCAAGACATTATGAATGCTTGGCGGTCTCGTGTTGATGATTACTCCCTCGTCCAAAGGCGGCATGCTTTACGACTTAGAACCGGGCTCCAAAAGCATTTTGAGCAACACGGAGCATATGAGATGTCCGAGGAGCTGAAAATGGTTTTCCAAGCTCATGCCCGGTCGAGAGATATGAAGTCTCCGACAAGTTCTATAGTTGTAAGATGGAGGAAAACAGTTCATCGGTGAGCACATACTCAAAATGTCTTGGTTGCACAACCTTTGTCCCACTGGACATCAACCTCCGGACGAGGCGGTCATTGACAGAATGCTTGATCGCTCCCACCAAGCTACAAGAGCTTTGTGATGAACTACAATATGCAGGGATGGTGAAGACCATTCTGAAGTATTCTCAATCGTCAAGTCGCAGAGGTTGAAATCAAGAAAGAACATGAAGTGTTGATGGTCAATAAAACCACTAAGTTCAAGAAGGGCAAGGGTAAGAAGAACTTCAAGAAGGACGGCAAGGATGTTGCCGCGCCCGTAAGCAAGTTGCCGGAAGAAGTCAAAGAATGGACCCAAGCACGAGACAGAGTGCTTTTATTGCAAAGGGAAGGGTCATCGAAGCGGAACTGCCCCAAATACTTAGCGGACAAGAAGGCCGCAACACTAAAGGTATATTTGACATACATGTAATTGATGTGTACCTTACCGAGACTCGTAGTAACTCCCGGTATTTGATACCGTGCCGTTGTTCATATTTGTAACTCACAAGACGAGCTGCGAAATAAACGGAGGTGGCCAAGGAAGGACGAGGTGACGCGCGCGTCGGGAATGGTTCCAAGGTCGATGTGATCGCCGTCGCACGCTACCTCTACATTTACCTCTTCGGATTAGTTTTAAACCTCAATAATTATTATTTAGTGCCAAGTTTGAGCATGAACATTGTATCGGATCTCGTTTAATGCGAGATAGCTACTCATTTAAACCGAGAATAATGGTTGTTCTATTTATATGAGAGATATGTTTTATGGTCATGCTCAGATGGTCAATGGTTTATTCTTAATGAATCTCGAACGTAATATTACACATATTCATAGTGTGAATACCAAAAGATGTAAAGTTGATAACGATAGTCCCACATACTTGTGGCATCGCCGCCTTTGGTCACATTGGTGTCAAGCGCATGAAGAAGCTCCATTCGATGGACTTTAGAGTCTCTCGATTATGAATCATTTGACACATGCGAACCATGCCTTATGGGCAAATGACCAAGACTCCGTTCTCGGAACAATGGAGCGAGCAACCAACTTATTGGAAATCATACATACCGATGTATGCGGTCCAATGAGCGCCGAGGCTCATGGAGGATATCGTTATGTTCTCACTCTCACCGATGACTTGAGTAGATATGGGTATGTCTACTTGATGAAACACAAGTCCGAGACCTTTGAAAAGTTCAAGGAATTTCAGAATGAGGTAGAGAATCAACGTGACGAAAAATAAAGTTCTTACGATTAGATCGTGGAGGAGAATATTTAAGTCACAAATTTGGTACACACTTAAGGAAATGTGGAATCGTTTCACAACTCACGCCGCCGAACACCTCAACAGAACGGTGTGTCCGAACGTCAGAATCGCACTCTATTGGATATGGTGCGATCTATGATGTCTCTTACCGATTTACCGCTATCATTTTGGGGATACACACTAGAGACAGCTACATTCACTTTAAATAGGGCACCGTCTAAATCCGTTGAAACAACACCGTATGAATTATGGTTTGGAAAGAAACCTAAGCTGTCGTTTCTAAAAGTTTGGGGATGCGATGCTTATGTCAAGAAACTTCAACCTGAAAAGCTCGAACCCAAGTCGGAAAAATGCGTCTTCATAGGATACCCTAAGGAAACCATTGGGTATACCTTCTACCTTAGATCCGAAGGCAAGATCTTTGTTGTTAAGAACGGATCCTTTCTTGAAAAGAGTTTCTCTCGAAAGGAGTAAGTGGGAGGAAAGTAGAACTCGATGAAGTACGCCTCTTGAACAGAAAGTAGTATGTGTCGGGAAAATGTTCTGTGGTGCCTACACCTCTTGGAGAGGAAATTAACGATGATGATCAAAGTACTTGGATCAAGTTGCTCTTGAACTTCAGAGGTCCACAAGGACACGTTCCACACCGAGTGGCATGGCAACCCTGTCCTGGAAATCATGTTGTTAGACAACGGTGAACCTTCAAACTATGAAGAAGCGATGGCGGGCCAAGATTCCAACAAATGGCTTGAAGCCATGCAATCCGAGATAGGATCCATGTATGAAAACAAAGTATGGACTTTGGCAGACTTGCCCGATGATCGGCGAGCGATAGAAAACAAATGGATCTTTAAGAAGAAGACGGACGCGGATGGTAATGTCACCATCTATAAAGCTCGACTTGTCGCTAAGGGTTATCGGCAAGTTCAAGGGATTGACTACGATGAGACTTTCTCTCCCGTAGCGAAGCTTAAGTCCGTCCGAATCATGTTAGCAATTGCCGCATACTATGATTATGAGATATGGCGGATGGACGTCAAAACAGCGCTCCTTAACGGTTATCTTAAGGAAGAGTCAGATATGATGCAGCCGGAAGGTTTTGTTGATCCTAAGAATTCTAACAAAGTATGCAAGCTCCAATGATCCATTTATGGGCTGGTGCAAGCATCTCGAGTTGGAACATTCGCTTTGATGAGATGATCAAAGCGTTTAGTTTATGCGACTTATGGAGAAGCCTGCGTTTATAAGAAAGTGAGTGGGAGCTCAGAGCATTTCTCATATTATATGTAGATGACATACTTTTGATGGGAAATGATATAGAACTCTTGGACAGCATTAAGGCCTACTTGAGTAAAAGTTTTTCAATGAAGGACCTTGGAGAAGCTGCTTATATATTAGGCATCAAGATCTATAGAGATAGATCGAGACGCCTCATAGGTTTTTCACAAAGACCCATACCTTGATAAGATTTTGAAGAAGTTCAAAATGGATCAGTCCAAAAAGGGTTCTTGCTGTCATGCAAGGTGTGAGATTGAGCTCGGCTCAATGCCCGACCACGGCAAAAGATAAAGAAGAGATGAGCGTCATCCCTATGTCTCGCCATAGGATCTATTATGTATGCCATCTTGTGTACGGACTGATGTAAACCTTGCCGTAAGTTTGGTAGGAAGGTACCAAAGTAATCCCGCAAGGAACACCGGACAGCGGTCAAGAATATCTGAAGCACTGAAAAGGACAAAGGACATGTTTCGTTTATGGAGGTGACGAAGAGCTCGTCAGAAGGGTTACGCCGACGCTTAGCTTCGACACGATCCGATGACTCTAAGTCACAAACCGAATACGTGTATATGTTGAATGGTGGAGCGAGAGCTGGTGCGGTGCAAGCGAGCGTCGTGGCGGGATCTACATGTGAAGCGGAGTACATGGCAGCCTCGGAGGCAGCGCATGAAGCAATTTGGGTGAAGGAGTTCATCACCGACCTAGGAGTCATACCCAATGCGTCGGGGCCGATCAAACTCTTTCAGTGACAACTTGGAGCTATTGCACTTGCCAAGGAGCCTGTGTTTCACAAGAAGACCGAGCACATCAAGCGCCGCTCAACTCCATTCGTGAAAATGTTCAAGATGGAGACATAGAAATTTGCAAAGTGCATACGGATCTGAATGTCGCAGATCCGTTGACTAAACCTCTTCGGCGAGCAAAACACTATCAACACCAGAACTCTATGGGTGTACGGTTCATCACAATGTAACTAGATTATTGACTCTAGTGCAAGTGGGAGACTGTTGGAAATATGCCCTAGAGGCAATAATAAAAGGATTATTATTATATTTCCTTGTTCGTGATAATAGTCTTTTATTCATGCTATAATTGTATTATCCGGAAATCGTAATACGCGTGTGAATACTTAGACCACAACATGTCCCTAGTGAGCCTCTAGTTGACTAGCTCGTTGATCAACAGATAGTCATGGTTTCCTGACTATGGACATTGGATGTCGTTGATAACGGGATCACATCATTAGGAGAATGATGTGATGGACAAGACCCAATCCTAAGCATAGCACAAGATCGTGTAGTTCGTTTTGCTAGAGCTTTTCCAATGTCAAGTATCTCTTCCTTAGACCATGAGATCGTGTAACTCCGGATACCGTAAGAGTGCTTTGGGTGTACCAAACGTCACAACGTAATCTGGATGACTATAAAGGTGCACTACTGGTATCTCCGAAAGTGTCATTGGGTTGACACGGATCGACATGGGATTTGTCACTCCGTGTTACGGAGAGGTATCCTTGGGCCCACTCGGTAGTGCATCATCATAATGAGCTCAAAGTGACCAAGTGTCCGGTCACGGATCATGCATTACTGATGCAGTAAAGTGACTTGCCGGTAACGAGACCGAACGAGGTATTGGGATACCGACGATCGAAGTCTCGGGCAAGTAACGCACCGATTGACAAAGGGAATTGAATACGGGATTAATTGAATCCTCGACATCGTGGTTCATCCGATGAGATCATCGAGGAGTATGTGGGAGCCAACATGGGTATACAGATCCCGCTGTTGGTTATTGACCGGAGAGCCGTCTCGGTCATGTCTGCATGTCTCCCGAACCCGTAGGGTCTAGACACTTAAGGTTCGGTGACGCTAGGGTTGTATGAATATGAGTATGCAGCAAATCGAATGTTGTTCGGAGTCCCGTATGAGATCCCGGACATCATGAGGAGTTCCGGAATGGTCCGGAGGTAAAGAATTATATATAGGAAGTGCTATTTCGGCCATCGGGAGAATTTGGGGTTACTGGGTATTGTCTGGGACCACGGAAGGGTCCTGGGTCCACCGGTGGGGCCACCTATCCCGGAGGGCCCGTGGGCTGAAGTGGGAGGAACTAGCCCTGGTGGGCTGGTGCGCCCCACTTGGCCCCCCCTGGTTGGAAACCCTAGGGTGGGGCGCCCACTTGCCTTGGGGGCAAGCCTCCCCCTTGGCTGCCGCCCCTTGGGAGATCAGATCTCCAGGGCGGCGCCTGTGGGGCCTATATTAAAGGGGAGGGAGGGCAGCCGCACCTTGCATCTTGGCGCCTCCTCTCCCCTGCTACACCTCTCCTCCTCCGTCACGTGCTTGGCGAAGCCTCACGGAGTGCCGCTTCTCCACCAACACCACACCGTCGTCTTCTTCTTGGAGCCATCTTCCTCAACCTCTCCTTTCCCTTGGTGGATCAAGAAGGAGGAGACGTCGTTCGCTCCAGATGCGTGTGTTGAACGCGAGGTGTCGTCCGTTCGGCACTCGGTCATCGGTGATTTGGATCACGGCAGCACGACTCCATCATCCACGTTCTAGTGAACGCTTCGCACGCGATCTACAAGTGGTATGTAGATGCAATCTCTCTCCCATGACTCGTTGCTTAGATGAACTCATAGATGGATCTTGGTGAAACCGTAGGAAATTTTTTAATTTTCCACAACGTTCCCCACAAATGAAAGAGTTGCCATGTGGAGTGAGACATGGATACAATACGCAGACAGCCATGGATAACAAAGGTAGTCATCTCTTATGAACCACAGACGGTTGCCTCATGTCAAATTTGTAAGCATGTCGTGTGGAGAAAGAAACCAGAACTAACCTGCAGTTTTCCATATTTGGTATCAGTTACCCTGTCTGCGGCAAGCACAACCTTGACAACGTTGATAGTCCACGCAGAAACATCAAACTTGTGCGTAGGCGGCGGGCCTCCTGTCCCAGTGAAATCCACGGTGGATAGATCAAGACAGTCGACGTACATGAGCTGATGTAAAACAATTTTAAAAAGAAAGAAATATCAGTTGCCATCATGGGTACTTTGTGGAAAAAAAACAGGATAATCTATGTTCCCATGATAATCGAGTTGAGGTGCATGAAGAAGAGAAAAAAGAAGAAGTTGCCATATGTATGTGCTAGTTGCCATCATAGTGTGATGGCAGTTGCCATATTGCCATGATGGCAGTTGCCATCATAGTATGATGACAATTGCCATAATAATATGATGGCAGTTGCCATATTGTCATTATGCCAATTGCCATATTGTCATTATGGCAGTTGCCATCTTGTTATGATCAGGTTGCCATGCATGAATAAAAGTGTGTTAAAAAAAGAGTGTTCATGTAAAGGACGGCAAAAAATACCATTAAATGCAATCGACAACCCTTTTGGTACATCTTGCTTGAGAATGCATCGATGCGTGAAGTCGACAATAAACTTACACCAATTCATGTTCTTCACATTTTCAGATCCTTTGCACCGCACAAAATTTCAGGACAAAAGGTTGCCGCATCGTAAATCAAATGGAAAAAACATCAAAAACACGGCAATGACTAGCTTTACACATGACATCGGAGCCAAAAGATTGAAGGAAAATAAAGTAGCAAAGATGGATCATTCACCGGGATGGGGAAGCATTTGTTGTTGAGGCGAGAAGCGGCGGCGCAAAAACAAGCGAGATGAGGTACATGAGTAGCTTCATCTTAAAAACATCTCCATCGTCGTCATGGCTCGCAATGAATCTGCCAAAGGCAGAGGTGTTCGCATGGATTCCAACCCAGAAACAAACGGGGAACAACACTTCCTCGATCTCGTTATTGACCTCAGACGGGACTTTGATATGTCCACGAGGCACACCCAAAGTGCGTAACACGGATTCCTCGCTCAACGGTAGTCTTCCATGTCCCGAATCACAAATTCCCTAGAGGCGGGTTGTAAATCTCACCAAGCCCGATCGCATGACTGTGGTTGACAAGGTTCGTGCACCGACATTCATCGAGCACTGCATACCCATCTCAAAGCAGCAGCTCCCTTCCGATCATCGGTAAATTTGTCACCAACGAGTCGGCCGTTCTTGGGAGGCTCATTGCGACACGTTTCTTCTTCTACAAAAAATAGACAAAAGTGATCATTGTTGCCATGTTTTGCAATGTCATGAAATTTTAGTTCATGATGACGATCGCAAGCTCGAGGTGGCAACCAAGAATATAAGGAGGAGGAGGGGGTGTGGACAGTTACCTCATCACCCTCTTTTCTCCGTCCGATTGCCCGATTATCCTGTGGTGGATCCATGAAATCATAATCATCATTTTGATGATCACCACGAGCCATTCTGTTGAGATAGGAACATACCAAATTGTCACGGTGGAAATGAAAATGCAAGATGTAAGCAGTTGCCACCTAACAGAAAATGTCAACTAGTGAATGCAAAATATCACATGAACACGCACGCACCCCTCCTGTGATTGTCGAAAACATAAACGTGGCAAGTAAGCACATTGGTTACATTTAAAAAAAAGTGTACAGATCGTAAATGCACTTGAAAACAAAATGTTGAAGTTGCCATGTTAGCCCAAGATAGTACGATAGAAAGTCATAAAATCCTCCACATCACAAAAAACTAAGATGTGGCAGCTCACACCCTGTCCTAAATACACCAATGAAATGCCATGTGTTCAGCGACAAAAATGTGCTAGGTTGAAATTGCCATGTTAAAATGCAACACATAATACAAAAAAGGGATGAAAAACATCTAATCAAGAACCTGAAAATTGCCACAGTGTGTTCAGATATCACAAGTCATTGTGGCAAAACACAAAAAATGCGTCTGCGGTACAATGAATTTGCCACATTGTCTCGACCGTAACATGGCAATGCATATAATGTGGTCGACAAAAACTTGCCACATGGAAAGCATATGTATGGCATCGACACAATTGATATGCAAAATTGGTTGCCATGTTATGCATCCAATTTGCCATATTGTCCTGTCTACAAGATGGCAATGCATACAATGTGTACACATTCTATTTACCACAAAATATACTATCCATGTGGCAACAAGCACAGTTGATGTGCACATTAGTTGCCGTCGGTGCGCTTGGTTGTCAAACTGCATTGACTACCGATTACTACACTTTACCATTCATACAAAGGTGGCAACTATCACAAATCATTCAGAAAATTAGTTGCCACAATGAAAAGCATGTTTGTGGCTACTATCACAATAATTCAGCAAATTAGTTGCCACATGGAAGAGCGTGTGTGGCAACTATCACGGTCATTCAATAAATTAGTTGCCGCATGGGAAGCTTGTTTGTGGCAACTATCACGATATTTCAATAAGTTAGTTCACGCATGGGAAAGCATGTTTGTGGCAACTATCACATTCATTCAGGAAGTTAGTTGCCATACGGTCATGATAGTTAATCAAACTACCATGTTTGCCTCATACCGCAGTTCAAAACAACTAACTAGATCTAGGGTTCAATGGCAACTACGGTGACTTCAAATTCAACCTCAAAGTTCTTCCCGAGGCGATTGCAAACACCAATTCGAACCAATGCGCAACTAACAAACCGGAAGACACGCCCAATCCCAAGGCACAACTAGTGCGTGCTCGACAGCATAACCACACCGACGAGGGCCTTGGCGGTGGCGGCGAAACCGCTTAGTGCCACCGAAAACGGCTAGCACAGGACTCTGCCGGCGGACGCCGACGACGCTAAATCGCTCAATCTCTACGAATCTCGAGCGAGGAATCGAACAGGGAGGGAAGGGGGGAAAATGCAGGAAGGGATCGTGAGAGTTGGAGCGAGCATTACCTTCAATCCGCAGGCGCTCCGGCGAAGCCGCTCCGTTCTGGCGAGCACCACCGACGGCCACGAACACCGTCGATTCTTCCGCCTCTGCCGTCGCCTTCTCCCCTCGTCTTCTCCTCCAATGGTTTGAAATGTGAAGTGGGTTGTACCAGTAACTGCGGGGGTGAGTACGGAACCGTAAGGGAGAGGGGGGAGGTGCGCGATGTGTTTGACGTCAACGCGCTCGGTGGCGTGGCGTCTTGGCGATAGCGTTCCACCGCACGCCCCCGAGTGGCAACCGCTGACCGCGGGAGGGCAACCAACATGCGGACGAACTGTCTAGCACGCCGCACACGCGCCTCGTCCTACGTGACGCAGAAAAACGACCGAATTATGCCAAGATTCGTGCACAAAGTACCCAACGGTGATCGTTGCGTGGTCGAGATGGTGAAGGCCCACACATGTGGGCGTTAACATTTCCATAATTCTTTCGCCAATCCCACGCCGCCGCCTGCTACTCCCTCCAACCACCGCCCCGCTGATGCCTCCTCCTCGACTCCAAAGCGACGCCGGCGGCTCGTCTCCTCTCCGGTCTTCGTCGTTCAGATACCACGGCTCATCACCCCCCCTCCCCCCCCCCTCCCCCCTCACCTCTCCGGTCTCTGCGGAGGAGCACGGCGACCCTCCTTTCGCGCCGCCACCGTGGTTAGGCTGCGGCGAGCAGCAGAGGACCGCCACCGCGCCCTTCAATCCCCTAGCCGCCGCGTCCAACCACCGCAGCTCTCCTTCCCTCCCTCCTCGCGCCTGAAACCCTAGCCTCTCAATTCCTCGGTTCCACCCATGGCGGCCGCAGACCAAGTCCGCAGGAGGTGCAGCACAGGAGAGATCTACTATGGTGGGTGGGTATGAATCCCTCCCCCACTTCATTTCTTCTGGTTTTCTTCATCTCGGAATCTGATGCGTGAGTTTCCTTCCCTGTGTGCAGCTTGCTCCCATCTGCTGCTTGTGTGAAGACGGCCATGTAGAAGCTGCAGCGGGTTCAGGGGCGTGCCTGGAGAGGAGTGACATGGAAGGTCCTCTCCCCCTCTCCTCTCTGCTCGGCTCAGTTCCTTTTCTCTCTTTACAATTTAAGCATGAGCAGATTCCTCCGTTAGTTTGCTGCAACCTGAGAGTCTTAGATAAATCAGTAATTGAATCAAAATAGTACTTTTTTTCATACGTCTAAGTGTTGTGGTTCATGGACGGTGAAGTTGCCGAGTCATTACATGAATCTGACAGTACTGGTTGTATGTGAACAGTGATCAAGTTTTCCGTCTAATTAGATTCAGGAAGTGGTGTCCGTGTAGGGGTATAAATACGAGTCGTACTAGTTCGAGTATGTCTTGCCCATGGTCACAACAGTGCGTACGCTGCGTGTAATCAGGCCGTGTAACCGAAGAAAAGAAGAAAAATAAAGAAGAAGAGAGGGCACTGCATGGGCCCTTTGCTACAAGTTTTTTTTGTGTGCGCGTGTTCATCAATTTTGATGTTATTGATCCTAAGGGAAGAATCCCAACAATGTAAGCACCTGCTCGTACAAAAACCCGGATTTTTATGCTTGTAAAAAACCTATTTTTTTTACAGAGGCACCTGTGTAAGCACCTGCATTGTACAGGGTCTTAATCAGCCCCTTTGTTTAAGAACAGGGTGTAGTATTTACTAGCTGGGTCCTTGGTACTACTGACAAGCAAAACTATCCAACCTTGTTTTGTTTTATTTTCTAATTTTTTGTTCAGGTAGATGGTTACAGAGGCGCGGTACTTTAGTTCTTGAATTCTAACTTTGCAAGTTTCTGAATTCCGGGTCTGCATCAGCAGCAAGAGTTAGCCAGATGCATGTGTAACCAGCTATAATGATAATATCGCTAGTAGTTTGCTGCACATCTGATTCGTGTCATTCGGAATCTTATGCGTGAGTGCTGTCGTGTGCAGCTTGCTCCCGTCTGCTGCTTGTGTGAAGGCGGCCATGTAGAAGCTGCTGCGGACTCAGAGGCGTGCTGGGAGAGGAGGGCGACGTTGCGCGCGGCTGTAACCTCTCTGCTTGGTACAATTCTTTTTCTCTCTTTACGATTTAAGCACGAGCAGATTCATTTGCTGCAACCTGAGAGTCTTAGATAAATCAGTAATAGATAAAGTTTGCTTCCGTCTCACTTCCTAAGCACACCTGTATTTGCTTAGGTAATCTTGCCTTAATCAGTAAACGAATCAGTAATAGATAAATCAGTAATTGAATCAAAATTGGAAATTTCATACGTCTATGTGTTGTGGCTCATGGACGGTGTAGTTGCCGATTCAATGCATGAATCTGATGGTACTAGTTGTACGTGAAAAGGTTTAGGTTAATCAGTGATCAAGCTTGCTGTGTAATTAAATTTGGGAATGGGTGTCCATGTAGGGGTATAGATAGGAGTCGTACAATTTTGAGTATGTCTTGACCATGGGTCACGACAGTGTATATGCTGCGTGTAATCAGGTCGTGTAACCAAAGAAAAGAAGAAAAATAAAGAAAAAGAAAGGGCACTATATGGGGCCATTGCTACTAGGTATTTCGTGTGCGCGTGTTCATCGGTTTTGATGTTATGGATCCTAAGCGCGGAATCCCAACAGTGTAAGCACCTGCTTGTAAAAAACCCGGGTTCTTTTTCTTGTAAAAAGCCTGTTTTTTTCTTCTGAGCCACCTGTGCAAGCACCTGCATTGTACAGGGGCTTAATCAGCTCGTTTGTGTAAGAATAGGGTGTAGTATTTACTAGTTGGATCCGTGGTACTACTGAGAAGCAAAACTATCCAACCTTGCTTTGTTTTATTTTCTAATTTTTTTGTTCATACAGATGGTTACAGAGACAGGGTACTTTAGTTCTTGAATTGTAAGTTTGCTAGTTTCTGAATTCCGGGGCTGCATCTGCAGCAAGAGTTAACCAGATGCATGTGTAACCAGCCATAATGATGATATCGCAGTAGTTTGGTGCACATCTGATTCGTGTCATTTGTGCAGTTTGCTCCATCTCGTGGTGTGAAGGGGCCAAGGAGAAGCTGCTGTGGGTTCCCCGGTTGCAAAGGCGGCTTCTCTCGCCTTTCTCCTCTTTGTTCTTTTTGATTTGCTTCGGCTGATGGGGTTTCCTCACGCGCCGTCGAGGATGCCATGTTGAATTTTGTGCTGGCCATCGGGCCATGTTAATTTTTGGATTTATGTTCTGTGACGCCTCCTGATTCCTAGAGTTTTAGTGCTAAATTAGCTCATATACCACGAAGGGCATATGACATGGATTCATGGAGGTTGTGCTACTAGCAAGAATAGTCCTGGCCAACTCTAGCCTGTGTGACACATGGGACAACAACTACTTCTTTTGTTGCATCATTGATCTACTCTGCTTCAGGGTTGTGCAATCTTGCATATTATTGACTGCTGATGTCAAAGATAGAACCAAACGATCTGCTTCCTTATATTTTGGGCTAAATACAGAGAGTTCATAATAGGGATCTGGGAGTGCCAAGGGAGTATGAAATATTAGAGTTGAGACTTGAGGGGATTTGGGAATCACCGTCAGTTCAGCACCTGTATGTTTAGGTCATATATAAAGTTTGCTTCCGTCTCACTTCATAAGCACCTGTGTATGTTTAGGTAATCTTGTCTTAGTCTAGTTTGAGTCTTAGGTAAATCAGTAATTGAATCAAAATAGTAAATTTTCGTACGTCTTGCCGAGTCAATACATGAATCTGATAGTACTAGTTGTATGCAAAAAGGTTTAGGTTAAACAGTGATCAAGCTGGCCGTGTAATTAGATTGGGAAAGAGGTGTCCCTATAGGGGTATAGATAGGAGTCCTACTAGTTCGAGTATGTCTTGACCATGGGTCATAGCAGTTTATATATATATATGTGTGTGTGTATACACTGTATAATCATGTCGTGTAAACAAAAAAAAAGAAGAAAAATAAAGAAAAAGAGAGGACACTATACGGGCCCTTTGCTGCAAGATTTCTGTGTGCGTAGGAAAGAGGTTTCCATGGTCCTCATCGGAGTTGCAGAGTTAGCTAGCTGTGGTTTTAAGATTATAGATGCAATTTTCTTATTTGGGAAGTTGATCAATTTATTATCTGTGTTGGTAACCGGCTAGGAGAGGGTCTATTCTCAAGAAAGCTTCAGATTTCAGGCCCTTGAGATTGATTGCACCTCCAGTTTACATGTACAGCTTGGAATATAGATACTTTGTGGAATCTAGGTTGATTGCTCTAGTCTTGAGGGTTGTCTTTGTGGATTTATGGTCTAGAGAATGTAGACCATCTCAAGGTAGTGTGGCTTCAGGGTTCCTATGGAGACAGCTCAAGCAACACATTTTAGAGCATAAGAAGAAACCTGTCTTAAGGATTTGTAGGAGGCACGCATGCTCGTACTGAGACAGATTGCTATTCGTTTGCCTTTTCTGCCAAATCAACAGGCATGTGTGTGTGCGCCTCCAGCACTTACTAAATTTCTTCTCAAAACTATGTTGTAATACATGCAAGGATTGTTTCATTAATTGAAAAAATAAAACAGAACATACCACATCAGCAACTAGTTTATTGTTTGAATAAATTAGAAATGACCATCATTTTGGATAAATTACAACATTAATCCATCAAGGGGGCCAATTTCTTTGTTCTGTTTCTGACTGAATCTGGTTCATGGTTAAACACCCACACATTAATCTATCCGACATGTGTGCAGGGAGCTGCAACTGAGCTCAAGTCTATGAGAGCAACATCGACACCAGCAGCAAGAAGAACTTCGTCAGGCCCAACATGAACTCCAACCACACGTCCTGGATCGACGGCTGCGGGCCTGGCTGGGGGTGCACTGCTGACGCCAGTCAGGAGGTGGACTTCAGGACGCCGACAACTTTGGAGCCATCGTCCTCACCATCGCCAGCAATGGCTCCCTGCAGGTAGCACCTCATCTCCCTCTCCCTCCGCTCCTTCACTTGGTGACTGAGCTGACTGCTGTTAATGATGTAGTGTGTCTACCTGTTGAGATTCATGGGGTTTCCATCTTGGATTGTAATTAAGATAACAGAACTATGGTGCAATGTTTTGTATTTTGAGCTGAAAGTCTAGTAGTACAATATGTTCAGGAAAACAACCTAGTCTTGAGGTTCAGGTCTAGTCAGTAGCCGCAACTGCAAAATAGGAGAGAAGTCTGTCTGTCTGACTTGTTGCTTTAATGATTTTTGTCTTGTTTTATTTTGGAAATGACTGCATCTAGTCAAAATTCTTCATTGTGAAGAATATGTAATACCAAAATTCTATATTATGAATAATATGAACACCTGTCATTGTTTTTGTTCATGTTACTATGTAAGTTGCTTTATCTGTTTGATCTAAGAAATCTAATAGTTAGCTTACTATTTGAATAAATCGAAACGATTTCATAAATCTGGACAGATTTCAGGATAGCATCTATACGAGTGTATCCAGTTTCCATGCTCTACCCTTGACTGAATCTGATTCTTGCTTAGTTCACATTGCCTCCTTGTCCTCTGCTCTGTTTCCCCTGCGCAATTACTCGCATCGTGGAATAGGAATTTATCACTCGACAAGTTAGAACATGATAGAATAGATTGATTAGTTAGTTTATGGTTTCAGTTAGTCAAAACGATTATATAATTTCCATTAATGTTGACAAGATTATGGTCACTCCTCTTGATGCTCTTAGCACAATTATCAGTCTTGAATTTTGGGTTAGAATATCTTGTGTTTCCTGCTACCATAATCTTACTGACTTCATCATTAAACTGTTGGTTTATTGTGAATTGCAGTGCTGTACTTGGGCATGTAATGCTGCAAGAGAATCTCCTCATATTCGGCATTTGCGGCCAGGCCATGAGCCAGCTTACCGTGATGGAGCCTGATGATAAGATGAATCACACTGGGGTCAGTAACAGACTCTCGCTTGCTCAGCCGGCTCTCTCTGTGAGGCTAATTTCAGTTCTGCACCATGTTGATCTTGGCAACGGCTAACACTAGCGACGCGTTTGGTTCGCGAAATTTTCGCTGTCTCCCGAAAACACCGGCTAACGATTACATTACCTGCGTTTGTTTCGGCCGCAGCGGTTTCAGGTCCCGCAAACCACCCTTCACAAAACCGAAAACACCCGATCCAGCGTGGTATCGAATAACACCGCTCGTGCTGATCGATTTCTTCAACACGAGGACCAAGCAGCAACGGCCGTTTCTTCACCACGAGGACCAAGCAGCAGCGGGGCAGTACCATCGCCGTCTCAATTCACCGCCGCCGAGCGCCGCCGATCTCCATTCGCCTCCGTCGCCGAGTGCCGCCGATCTCCATTCGCCTCCACTGCAGTAAGCAGCGCCGCCGATCTCTCTTCGCCGCCGCCGCCGTGGCCAGCGCCGCCGATCTCGCTTCGCCGCCGTGAGCCGTAGTGTTGTCGTTAATGGCTGGTGATCTCATTTTCCGTCACGAGCCATCCCCAGCTGCCGTCCGTCCTCCAGTCCTCTGTTATCTTCTACAAGGCCGGCGACGGTACTCCACGGCATCCTATTCCCTTGCATGAACCAAACACATCATGTATCCACTTACCCCTAATCTAATACAGTGTATTCTAATTACAACAGTGAATACGTTACCTGAGCTCCAACCAAACGCGTCGTAGTATTATTCGTGTTCTTGTTTCCAGACCTTGAATGACATGCTCTGCCCGGTGGCCTCCAGGATCGACCTCCAAGGTACCTATATAAACCAAACTTTGCTGGCTTCACTGAATATTTGTACTAGTATCACTCAGTCTATCAGTCTGAACATAGCTGTTTTTTCTATCTGTGGTGCTGATGTGCTTGTCTTGTTCTTTGATTGTTTATGGCTTAGATTATATGGCTGAGAAGCTCGGCTTCGACAAGAACTTCAGCTTGAATCTCTGCATCCTCCTCTACAAGTAGTACGGAACCACAATGGTTGGGCTGTGAGTACGTATGCTTTGAATCCATAGTAAAGAAAATTTATTTTGTTTGTCTCTAGTCTTGACAGAGCATGTCTCTTGTGATCCTTGATTTGCTGTCTGTCGGGCGCTGATTCGATACCATACATATTTTGATTAATAAGCTAGGATGGCTGTAGTGTACCCCTTAGATATATAGGTTAATTTGACACGATTTGGGTAATATTTAGTCTCACTTCTCTGTATTTTCCTTGGTGATTCATCATTTGGTTTGAGTGCTAGACTACTCTTACATACACTTGGCATGTTTCCCAGTAGGACACCAGCTGAAGCAACAAATTTCAGAGTATAAGAAGAAACCTATCTTAAAGGATCTGTAGGAGGCATGCACGCTAGTACCGAGAGAGATTGCTATTCGTTTGCCTTGTCTGCCAAATCAACATGCATGTGTGCGTGCGCCAACAACATTTATTAAATTTCATCAAAGTTCAAAACTATGTTGTAGTACATGCAAGGATTGTTTCATTCATAAAAAAAATGCCACATTAGCAACTTGTTTACTGTTTGTTGAATAAATCAGAAATGACCATCTTTTGGGGTAAATTACTGCATTAATCCATCAAGGGGCATGGGCAATTTCCTTGTTCTGTTTCTGACTGAATCTTGTTCATGGTTAAACACCCACACATTAATCTATCCAACATGCGTGCAGGGAGTTGTCGTTGAGCTCAACTTCTACTTGGAGAGCAACATTGACACCAGCAGCAAGAACTTTGTCAGGCCCAACAAGAACTCCAACCACACATACTGGGTTGATGGCTGCTAGCCTGGCTGGGGGTGCACTGCCGACAACTTTGGAGCTGTCGACCTCACCATCGGCGGCAATTGCTCCTTGCAGGTAGCACCTCATATCCCTCTCCCTCCGCCCACTCACTTGTTGACTGAGCTGAGTGCTGTAAACAATGTAGTGTGTCTACCTGTTGAGATTCATGGGGTTTTCATCTTGTAGTGTATTACTAACTCTTAAGGTAACAGAACTACGATGCAATGTTTTGTATTTTGAGCTGAAAATCTAGTAGTACAATATGGTCAGGAAAATAACCTTGTCTCAAGGTTCGGGTCTAGTCAATAGTCACAACTGCAAAAATAGGAGAAGTCTGTTTGACTTGTTGTTTTCTTGATTTTCGTTTCTTGGAAATGAGTATGTCCAGTCAAAATTCTATATTATGAATAATATGAACACCTGTCATTGTTTTTGATCATGTGACTATGTAAGTTGCTACATCTGTTTTGATCCTAGAGATCCAATTATTAGCTTACAATTTGAATAAATTGAAATGATTTCATTAATCTGGACAGTTTTCAACATAGCATCTATAATGGTGCATCCAATTTTCTCGACATAATAAAATAACTTGAGGAAGGATGTAGGGCTCTTTGCCCATTTCTCGAGACCGAATCCAGGTAAATTGTGTGTCTTATCGTCTATGCAATCTCGTTGAAGTCGTTAAATGAGTTCCTTGCGTCTCTTACTCACCGTGCTTTCACTTATACTCTTGTGTATAGGACCGGATTGATTTCAACTCAACATAGGACAAACTTATAATTAAACATTAAGAAAATATAGTAACATGGCTGAGCTATTGTTAGGAGCTAGGGTTTTGCCCTGCCTAGGGCGTAGACTATACGGGAAGGAGGGAGGTGGGCGAGGGTCGAGGCCTTGGGTGCATGGGCAGGCAGGCCTTGCTGGTTAGGCGGTGGCGCATGAGGAGGGCGGCTAGGTTTAGGGTTCCGGCCTCCGGGAGCCGCAATAGAATAGTCTTATTGCTTAATTCTCAAAATAGTCTTACAACTTGTATATATAACCATAATCAAAATAAACCTAAGATAACTTGGGCTTAAGCGCCTTCTAAAGGCTATTTACGCCATAGACCGGCCGGTCATAACATCTCTCCTCACAAGCAAATGTACTCGCCCTCGAAGCCGAAAGTCGTAGTAGTGTCAGTGGAACTCCTCGCGCCGCTCCCAAGTAGCGCCCTCCTCCGTAGTCCAAACCACCGAATCAACACGCATCAGAGCCTCGGCCACTGGGCCTTGAGCGCCTTTCTCCGGCAGGTGAAGGGACGTCAATTCGAGGTCGCGTGGAAGGGTTGGCGGTGCATGAGTGGATCATCGCGAATGGCTTGAGCAGCCCGACATGGAAGACATCATGAATGCCCGCGCCACGGAAGTCAAGACGGTACGCCACTTTCCCAATGCGTTCCAGATAGCAAAGGGACCGCATAACGAGGACCGAAGCTTCTTCCGCTTGGGTCCAACGATCGCGAGAGCGGTGAAGTAGACGCACCAGACCCAATCTCCCATCGCTAACTCCGCCCGCGATGGTGGCCATCATAGTATCGTTTGCCAATCGCCGGGCTCGAGAAGTCGTTCTTTGGACCTCCGCGAGCATCTCATCACGGCCTCGAAGAGCCCCGCCGCTTTCGGTCTGCGGCCGAGGCCGATCCACCGGCAGGATCGGGCGGCCGACCATAAACCACCTCAAAGGGCGAGTACGGCGGGCGGAGTGAAAAGAGGTGTTAGCAAGATTCGCCCACGAGAGCCACCCACCCATGCGCGAGGGCGATCACCGTAACACAACGCAAATACATGTCAATCACCTTGTTAACTATCTTAGACCGTCCGTCTGGCTCGAGGGTGGAAGGCAAAGGTTTCAAAGTGAGCGCCACCGGAAAAGGTCGCGCCATACATGGCCCGTGAACGCAGGATCCCGATCACCGACGATCAAGAAGGAAACCCGTGGAGACGCGACAATGCCATCAAGAAGGCCCGTGATGATGTCACCGAATATGGGTGGCCAAGGGCGATGAAATGAGCATACTTGGAGAAGCGCTCACCACCGTGAGAATGACGGACGGCCGCCCACTTTGGGAAGGCCTCGGCGAAATCCATGGAGATGTTCCGCCAAACCCGAGATGGAACTCCAAAGGTCAAGCATGCCGCCGGTCGCGGCGGCTCCGCTTTGTTGCGCCGCACGTCACACAAGACCGCATCCAATCACGGACCAGGCACGATCACCGAATGTAGAAGTCGGCGCGAGACGATGGAGCGCCTTCAGACACCTCATGGCCCGCCACAGGCGTAGACGCAAGACTGGCCGACGAAGATCGTCGGCGCCGGACGAAGATGCGCGCCCATGGAGAAGCAGCCGTCGGCTAGCCGCCAAGGCTCCTCCAGCCGCCCATTCACGCCACCGCCGCAAGAGAGGCGGCGCCGTCATGGCCGCGTCGCTGGCCGATGTCGGGCGAGAGGCTAACGAGGGCCCGTGATGATGCTGAGCGTCCCCTCTCGCCTGCTGCCGTCCACATCGGGCGCCACGCCGACATGAGCGTCGACGACAGAAACAAAGCGACCCTACCAGACTCGACGGTGAAATCAAAGCCAAAGAGTTTATCGATCCACCGCGCCGAGGGACCGCCGAGAGCCTCGATCCAAAGATGAACTTGAGGTCAGAGTGGTCCGTGGCGGATCCCGGCGAGCGACTTAAAGATAGGGCCGCCAGCGGGCGCATCGCTGCACCAACCCAATGAGCTCACGCCATATGCCGCCAACTTAAGATGGCGCGGCAAAGAAAGGGACGGCCAAAAAGCGAGGGGTCCATCGCCTCGATGCAGACCGCACCAAATCCCGACCGAGGCGCCGCAATGACGGTGAAGGGAGGTCGAAACCGCATCCGCAGACGGGTCCGTCGTAAGGGCCCCTTGAGGGCCTCAATGCGACGTGGCCTCCTCATCCCAAGAGAAGGCGCCGCGACGGAGTAGGCGCGGAGCGGGCCGAATGAGCCCAAATTCCGGATGAACTTCCGGTAGTACCCGCAAGGCCAAGAAACCCACAAGAGCCCGCGGAGATCGCGGATCGCCAGCGGCGACGGCCGCCACCTTGTTTCGGCGTCCATGGCCACACCTCGCCGAGATGACGGGCCGAGGTAAGCGAATCGAAGGTGTCCCGAACGAGCACTTCGAGCGCTTAAGATGAAGATGATGCGCCAAGCTCGCTGAAGACGATGGCCACATGTCGGAGGTGCTCGCCCAAGAGGCGCCAGAGATAAGAATGTCATCAAAGAAAACGAGCACAAACCGACGTAAGTAGGGCCGGAGGACATCATTCATCAAGGCCCGAATGTCGTCGGGCGCTGGAGAGGCCAAGGGCATCACCAAGAACTCGGCGGCTATGATGAGTCCTAACGCCGCCTTGGCGATGTCGCTGGTGCATGCGCACTGATGATACCCGACCGAGGTCCGCCTTGGCGAAGAAGCGCCCATGTAGCTCATCCAGAGTTCATCGACCACCGAATAGGAAACTTATCCTTGAGTGTGAGAGCATTAAGGGCACAGAGTCGGCGCAGAGCGCCAAGCGCCGTCCGACGGCGAACGAGGAGGACCGGTGCCGTAAGGGTGATGTCGATATCCGGATAATGCCCGCGACAAGCATGAGTGCGCACTGCCGCTCCAACTCGTCCTTCTGCAACTGAGGGCATGCGGATGTGGTCGGGAAGGCCGCCGGCGAAGAGCTCCGCTCCGATAGGGCCGATTGCCACCGAGCGAGCCCGGCAGAGATGAATACGTGGTCGAGACCGCGTGCCGCGAAGGCCCCGGTTCTCAAAGATCACCGTGTGGCCGATCCAAAGAATAATGCTCGACCTCCGTGGTAGCCGCGTTAGTCGGAGTGGGGCGACGCCGGGTGCTCCAACGCCCCACCGGACACGGCGCCCATGCGCCGTAAGGTCATCGTCAGGCGTCAAGTCCCAAAGGATGGGACCGAGTGTCCGCAAAAAGTCGACGCCAAGGATGAAGTTGAAACAGCCCAAATCAATGCCGCAGACAAGTGATGGTGAAGTGCTCACACCGATAGTAATGGGAACGCCCCGAGCGAGCCCATGGGCGGAGGCGGCCACCATTAGCAACGGTGACCCGCACTGCTTCACCTACGGTCAGAAAAGGCCCGCGATAGTAGACTCCGGAGGAAGTTATGTAGAACCCAGATCCAAAAGAGCCACCGAGTCTCGCCAGGATCGTGGACCGGATAAGCATGGTTCGCCATTGCGAATGCCGACCAACGCGTGAAGGAGACGATAAGGTCCGAGGCTACGGGCGCGGTGTTTGCGCGACCTACGGCGGCGGCCGGTCGCTTAGTCCTCCTCGGTGACAACGCCCTCCGCCTCGTCGGCGGTTCTGGCAGAAGAGGCGCGGCGATATGGCCCGGCATAGGGCGATCACGCTAAAGCACATTTCAGCGGCGGCGCCGAGCCGCTTCGCCCGCGAAGGCGCCGGAAGGGCTGCTGCCGCGGTGGTCGCCGTGAGACGGCCGAAGAAGCGGCACGACCGGGCGATGGTCGTGGAGGCACGCGCCCCCGAGGTGTCGCTGGCCGGTTAAGGCTCGGGCGCGCCGCCGAAAAGCTCGAGCGACATATGGCCGCTCAGATCCCGGGGCCCTTCATCTCGACGCCCACGCAGATGTGGTCGGAAGGCCGCCGACGAAGAGCTCCGCCAGTAGTGCCGCCACCCCGGAGCGTGACACGCCAGAGCTCGAAGCGGCCGGCAAACTCGGACCGTGGAGGTGAAGGGTAGGCGCCCACGACAAGCGGCCGCCGCGTGGTGGTCCGGAAGCGGCGAGACAGAGCTCGCGAAAACGATCCTGCGGGGCATGCCGCCTCATCCCGCCGAGAGCGTAGTACCATGTTCAGGCGGCACTCAAGGTGGTAGGACGCGAGTCAAGCGCGCCGGACGCCGGCAGCGCCGCCTCTAAGAATCGGGTCACACCGGTTTAACCGATTAAGGGGTCCTCCGAGCCATCATACGGGCGGTCGATTCGAGCGAAGCGGTGGGTCGGGGTCGACGCCAGCTGGCCACCGCTCGCCGATGCGAGAGCCGAGGACGGCGCGCTGCGGCCGCAAAGATGGGTACCGACGGTCGCCGGCCTCGTAGACCGGCATGAGGACGCTTGCTTGAGCTAAGCCGAATCGGAGAGGCGACGAGGAAACCGTGACGCGGCCGGATCGGAGCTTTCAGAGGGCCTCGATTCGGCCGGGCATAGGGCGGCGGCTCGGGAGCCGCAAGGCCGGGCGCGAGGGCCCCGGCGGGCTAGGCCGCCACGGGCCGGGAAGCGCCGACGACGCCAAGGTGCTGACGGCGGCTGGCCAGTTGCTGGCCAGGGGCGCTGGTTCGATGCCACTACCGGGCGGCTTAGTGTGGCTAAGCCGCATCGGGCAACCGATCGTTGGGGGTAGTCACGGCGAGGGCGGCGGCACCGAGTACCACAGAGCCGCTGGGCCGGAGGGCGCGGTGGTCAGGCTGGCGCTATACCAGACGGCCGGGCGAGGAAGATCTCGATGCCCCGACCGCGAAAGCACCAAATCGTTGAGGACCCCGCCATGGCCTCCGGGTAGTAGTCGGGCCGCAGAGTTGATGTAGACGGCGGCGGTTCGGCGGCGGGTCCCGCGAGGTCGGGCGGACGCGCTGGGAGGAGGCCCAACGGCGCCGAGTGGAGGAGGGCCGCCCCGTGGCGAAGCGGTGATGACGCGCGCGGCGGGCGGCGGGCTGAGGCAAACGACGACGATGGTGGTGGTGACGACATAGTCGAACCCGAAATGGATGATACCAAGGTGTTAGAGCTAGGGTTTTGCCTCGCCTAGGGCGACTATACGGAAGGAGGATATCACGCCTAAGATGCGACCCTATCCTAAAGGAACTCAAGGTCCCACTAAGGATAGAAGCGCATCTTGAAGACGCTTTGCAAGGTGGATATCATTACATCAACATTACATAATAGTGGGGATACATCCAATACATACAATATCACATGAATACAACAATACAACATATAAGATCAACATCCCACTACGGATGAATCATAAATGTAAACTCAAACAATATCCACCTCGCTAGCCCAGTCAGCCGACCGAACCTATCCTCGATCAAGAAGAACTCCAAAACAAGCAAACATCGCCTCACGCCATGATCATCGCAAACCTGCATCAAGAATCGTTGTTGTAGTAATCAGGAGCCACGAGGACTCAAAGAATCCCATTACCATGGGTATCAAGACTAGCAAAGCTTAAAGGGAAAGGAAGGGTAAAGTGGTGAGGTTGCAAAGCGGCTAAGCAATGTATGGTGGCTAACTTACGCAAATAAGAGCGAGAAGAGAAGCAAAGCAAGCGGTCGTCAACTAGTAATGACCAAGAAGTGACCTCAACTCCTACTTACGCCGACATAACCCGTAAACCGTGTTCTCCTCTTGATCAACCCCAAAAGAGACACTCACTAAGCTACATACACTGCTGGTGTATTTTAGAAGAGTTTACTTCAAGTTTACTACAACCGACATTAACAAATTCCCATCTCGCCACATAACCGCTGCACGGCTTTCAAAGTTCAAACCTCGCAGGTGTCCCAACTTAGCCCATGATAAGCTCGCGATCAACGAAGGATATTCTTCTCCTGAAGACCCGATCGCCTCTAATCCCGCCACAAGACATTTCTACAATGGTAAAACAAGACCAAAGAAGACCACCCTTGATGTGCCGACAAATCCCGATAGTAGTCGCACATATCTCGCTCGTGGCACACCGGATGAGCCAGACATCGGGTTGGCATAGACCCCGATCGCTTGTGGGGCGCCGGACATCGCTGGTTTGGGCCAAAGACTTGAGAAGCATCGCCCTGGGGGCTAAAATAAAGATGACCCTCGGGTTGGCCGACCCAAGGAAAGGGTATAGGTGGTGGTGAGGCAATGGTAAAACCAAGGTTGGGCCTTGCCGGAGGAGTTTTATTCAAAGCGAATCGTCAAGGGGGTCCCATAAATCACCCAACCGCGTTAGGGACACAAAATCCGGAACATAATACCAATATGACTAAACTAGGGCGCAAGAGTGGAACAAAACACTGTGCATAAGGCCGAGCCTTCCGCCTTTACCAAGTATATAGATGCATTAATAATATAAGAGATATTGTGATATCCCAACATAAACATAATCCAACATGGAGCAATCTTCATCTTCACCGCAACTAGCAACGCTTATAAGAGGGCCGAGCCAAAAGCGGTAACATAGCCAAACAACGGTTTGCTAGGAAGGTTGACAAAGGTTAGAGGTTCATGGCAATTTGGGAGGCTTGAGCAAAGAAGTGGTAGGTAACGCAAAGATAGCGATAGAACGAAGCAACTAGCATAGCAATGATAGTAATGAGATCCAAGGTAACGGTCATCTTGCCTGAAATCCCGCTAGGAAGAAGAGCGAGTCCATGAAGAAGACGAACGGGAGTAGTCGAATGAATCCTCACAATCGCAACATTAACGGAACTGAGAATCAACATCGGAAAGAAACAAACAACATTATAAATGCACAAGCATAAACATGGCACGATGCACAATCAAGTATGATGCATGTCCGGTTTAATGAGGCATGGCATGGCAAAATGCAACAAACAATACTACAAATTAAGTGGAGCTCAATATGCGACGAGTTGCATATTGACGAAAAGCCACATTGACATATTTAGTTTAATCTCGCTTAAGCTACCAAACAATATTAAATGTTGTTAAACATGGCAAGGGGTGAAGCATAAGTAAACTAACTATTTAGGCAAATTTAAATGAGGCCTAAATAAGAAACAACAATTCTAAAATCCCCATATGCATATTTCGAATTTGCTACTGTTCTGCCCTAAACACAATTTTAATGTTGTTAAATAGCAAAATAAAGTGCACCATGTTAAACTAGGCATTTTTCTACCCTGCTTACATATAAAGTTTACTAAATTTGAGCTACAAGTTATTTAGTTATGAAATAAATCATTTTAGCATGGCATTTGAGCAAATTAATGCAAACAAAGAACTTAAACATCTTTAACATGGATGAAAGTGGCATATTATGAAACTAGACAAAATTCTAAGCATCTTACATATATAAAACATTTTAATCCGATGCACGGTTGTGGAGTTATTATATGCATGAACAACAGGGTCAATCAGAATATGCGCTCGAAATTAGACAAATTCGCAGATCGAAAAACTACATTGGGCCGAAATCGCTGGGCTGGGCGCCACCATGGGCTTCACTGCTTGGTGAGGAGGTGGAGGCAGTCAGCGGGCGAGGAACGCGCAAGTCGGTCCGGACCGAGGCCAAGAAGCACCCATGCGCGAGGCGGCATACCAACGCACGATCGAAGCGTTTTGGCACGCCGCCGACCTAAAGCAGGATGCAGGCGCCGATGGACTTGGCGCGACGACGGCAAGGAGTGGCGAGGCCGCCGGAACCAACCTCAAGGTGAGGCGGATCCCATGAGGTGAAGGTCTTGCCGGCGGCGAACTTGCCTTGGCTGTGACGAGGCGCAGGAGAGCGTAGGGCTCGCGAGGCGGCGGCAGCAATGGGCGGCACCCCGCCGCTGGTCTTCGCCGCGTAAGGCGAGGCCGAGGGCGGGTCCGCCCAGAATGTAGGCGGAGGCGAGCCGGTGTCGACGCGATGAAGGCTATGGCGATGGCGTGGTCCCGCCGAACAATGTAGAGAGAGCTAAGATATTGGGAGGAGAGCTAAACGGAGCAGAGGGAAGGAAGGGACGCGAGACGGGACTCGCTGACCGCGGATTCGCCGGAGAGGCGGCGGTGGCGTGGTGGCTAGCGAGGCAGGTAGCAAGCTGCCCGGTGGCGATAACTCGCACGGGAGAGTCGAGGACGCCGGGCGCATAGAGGTCGTGGGCCTCGATCTCAAATCGATCGAAGGCCGGGCTGGATGCGGGCGTCCCGGCGCCTCGCAGACGGAGAGATAGAGAGATGAGAGACCGAGGAGAGGGAGATAGAAGGAAAAGTGGTGGGGAAGGGCGCGGTGGAGCTCATCTTGCTAGCCGAAGGTTCTGGGGCGCCGCTGGCAGATGGGAAGGGCGATCGGGAGGCGCGCGGCTCACGATCCATTCGGATCGAAAGCAGAGGAGGGAAGAGGAGGCACGGCCTCAAGCGCTGGTTGAGGGGAATGGATCTCGGGAGGATCCCGAGGTGGGATTTGAGGCGGGCATGGCGGCGTGGGAATTTGGAGGAGAAGGTGGAGGCTTGGCTACCTGGTTGGGTGAGAAGGGGATCTGGAGGATCCCAAGGAGAGAGTGGCGGGTGGAGGATGGGGATTGGACATACGCCTAGGTTTTAGGGATTGGACCGATTATATAGCGAGTGGTTAGGTTAGGGTCCTCCGATTAGATCTCGATTGGCCGAGAAAAATAGGCTAGGAGTCCAATAAATAAATCAAGATGTTTTATAGATGTTAGGGATGATCCGATCCAACGGTAACTGCAGATCGTTCGGTTCGTAAGTTTTGACACGCACACGAGGGGTCCGAGAGAGGTCAACGAGGACAAGGGCCCGACAAAGTGACAACGAGGCAGAGAGAGAAAGGGCAACTACGAACGGCTACGAAGTTTTATGAAAACATGCGGATGCAATGCGATGATGCTATGAGATGAGATGCATGACATGAACAAAATGCAAAACAAAAGACAAAAACCCAACCACGGAGGAAATAACATATCACATCTCCTAAAAGGCAAGAGTTGGAGTTACAATTATGGAAAATTGTATCCAAGCTATAACACTCCACCACTACGAGAGGATCTCGCCCCGAGATTTAGGATGGCACCGAGAGAAACGGAAGAGGTAAAACAAAGTTGCTTGACAAAAGAGTGAAACCACGTAACCTTGAGAGGTTAAACAATTTAAAAGAAAGAGTACAATGTTGATGAACGAGATTGCAAACAAACCTTAGAAAAGAGGAACAAGGAACATTACGAGAACTTGAAGGTTGCAAAGACATGAATCAAGAGTTTAATGGGCAAGATAGAATTCAAACCACTCCTAAGTTAAAACAAGATGAGAGAGGAAGAATAATATAATTTGGGCAAGACTGATCAGTAAATGGAAGGAATTGAACATGAACTTGACAAGATGAGAGGATAATTGATGAAATCAACAACGACCGCCTCCTAATTGAAAGAATGACACAAGGGGTAAGAAACATTTGCATCGCACTCTGCTGAGAAGGGAGGCAAAACTTGATAAGATGAGAGAACTCAATGAAAACACGACACTCCTGCTAAACGGATAAGCAAGGAAAATTACATGATCTTTACAAAACAAGATAATTGGTAGAAGAGAGCAACATCACAAAGCCTCCTAAACAATGCATGGTAGTTAGATAGTTGGAATGAATAGAACTAAGAATGAAACCAACATCTCCTACCATAATTGAATTTGAAAGAGCATCCTTGCAAAGAAGAATCAAACGAGTTGTTGGAAAATCAACAACGAGAAGCACAAGCTTGTAGTGGGCTTATGGAAAACATCTCGAGACTATGAGGTGACAACCGCCACTAATGGAAACAAAGCTTAATTGATTGAGATCAAGAAGGAGATGAAAACCTTTAATGAGAGAAATAGGAGGAAACTTGGATTATCGATAGGCACCACAATTAGCAACATTCCTTAGGGAAGGCTTTAGGTGTAACCTAACCCAAGATAACTCCAAAGAAGAAAGTGATGGTTTTAAAATAAGTCATTCTTGAAAACTTGTGAATCATGAAACACGAAGGGAATTGTCAAGAATGGCATAACACCACCTCAAAAGATAAGGTAGAAAGAATTGCACTTTGGAATGCAAGATGAACATTACTTGAACTCCTCAAAACAAAACATGTGTTGAGCACCATGTTTATTTTAGAGTATAGCTTGGCGGATCATAACTCCGAGAGAAATCTTGAGAACAATTGAAGAATGAAAAGAATCCTTGACGGTTAACCATGTAGAGCCTCCATGAAGAACTCCTAATAAAAGGATGATAAAAGAAGGAGAAGTTGAAGACACAAGGAGAAACCTTGCAACGATTTAGATGGAGCTTCACGACGAGATAAAGCGGAAAACTTGAAACTCCGGAGAAGAAAAGATGACGATCTCGAACCGAGAAATGTGACATGATGAATAACTCGAAAGAAGAAACTAGATCACTTGATGAAACAAAATAAGAATTACGTTATGCGATCCTTCACCAATTTACATTGATGACAAGCAATGGATTTGGCATACTACTTATTCTTCTTGAGGGATTGAAAAGAGATATAGTGCAAACTTGACAAGGTATTGATGGAACCACCGTGGAATTTGGAAACAACGAATGAATTAATATGATAACAAAGGAAGTGAAATCTTGAACTAACCACCATAAGAATTGAAAATGAACGAGCAAAGGCACAATTCAACCGGAAGAATTGGAGAAAAGAAAACGAAGATACTTGAGAGGATTTAGATACATGAGAACTAAGAGATCATGAACTGATTAGAGGATATTTGAACGATTCACCGATAAAATATGGAGAACGAGCTACACGCCGAGAATGAAGAATTATGACATGATGGCCTTCTTGAGGAAAGAAATGGAAACAACTCATGAAATGCTTTGATGGGTGAAAAGAATTCTCACAATCGAAAACAATTATGAGAGGATGGCATCAAACTTGAAGTACGATCTTTGGAAGAACGGGTAAGGGTTTAAGAGGAACTCTTCTTCGGTCTTCACATGCCGAGAATGACGAGGAGAAACACCACCAAATTGTTGAGAAACTCCTAAGGATTAAAAGAGGAAACATTGAGCCGTAGATGAAAAGATTTTTGAAAGCGCCTAGGAGAAGGCATGTGACTGATGAAAATTTATTCTTACGCCAAACTTTGAAATGAATTTGAGAATAGTTCCGTGAAAATTAGAGGAGCTCTGCAAGATCCCGTGAAAAGACCTGGGTTAGGGCCCACTCAAAAGAAAACACCGTTGAACAATTTTAAAGAGAGGTTGCACCGGTTGAATTAAATTGCTTGAATGAGATAACAACCTCGAAATATCTTGAACGGATTGAGAATGGAAACACAAGTCTTGTGAGATATCTTCAGCACTCCAGAACAAATGAAAATCGAGAGGTGAATGATTAAGAGGTGCATCGGCATGAGAAAGCATTAGAAACGAGGAAGAGAATAAGATGAATATCAAAAGCTTGAATTGGATCCACCGGAGAAGAAACAACAATGAAGGATGATGAACTTGAAACTGTTGAGCATCTTCATGGCAAATCACCGGATAAGAACATCGAAAGAAAAGAATGAAGAGACTTCACATGAATAAATGGATACTTGATTAAAATATATAAGTCCTGCTTAAAAGGGTGGAGGGCGGAAAACAAAGACAACTTGGGACGGATGAAACAAACACCGCTGAGAAAACTTAGAATTAATCTTATGGATGTTGAAATGATCGGATCCACTTAAAGAGAAGCACGGCTGAAAAAGAATTATCATGACGACCTCGATGATCAAGAAGGATTTGTATTCACATAGCAATATGAGAACACCGCTTAGGGAAGGTATGGATCAACACTTGACATCAAGCAACTCAATACCACAAACAAAACAAAGGATTTGGCTTGCGTATAAGTTTAACAAATACATATGATAGATTTACCCAATCCCATATCATGCATCCACTACTAGAAAAGGCCTACTAATGGCGCACCTAATTTGGCCATTAATGGCGCATTAGTGGTGTGCCATTAGTGCCACGCCATTAGTATAGTTTATTAATGGCGCACCACCGTGCGCCTATTAGTATTCGTATACTAATGGCGACCTCGATGCGCCATTAGTATATACAACAAGGCGCCATTAGTATGTTTCCTGTGGGGCCATGTATACCAGTAAAGTTAGATACTAATGGCGCACAACGACAAGATGCGCCATTAGTAATTCGCATACTAATGGCGCATCGCTTAATGATGCGCCATTAGTATCTTTATATACTAATGGCGATCGTGATGTGATGCGCCATTAGTATGAATATTAGGTTTTTTTAATTTTCTGCTTTTTTGCACAGTGTTACAAAATGTATAATTGGACAAAATATAGACAAAGACACATCAACAATGATTCATCGAATACAATAGAAGATTAGTCTCTAATACAATTCATCATATTAGTCTCCTAATACAATTCATCATATTAGTCTCCGAATTGAAAAGACCGAACAAAGATAGAACATTATATTACAAGTCTCGAGACCGCGAGTAGCGAGTTTGTCTTCACATTACAAGTCGATATCGATCATCTAAACTACCATCACATAGAAGAGAGTCATGGTCATCACGATGAGCATCATCACGATGAAACTCGCCTTCATCCGTTCCTCCAACGCCTTCCTCTCCCGCTAGATAGCGGGCGATCTAGATTCGCCTCGCCCTAGTGGTGTACCTTTGTAATCATATCGCTGAATCGGTGAACCTGCTCCGACATCCTCCCGGCCGTCAGAGACTCCGAACCTTACCCTTGTACACGACATACGACAAGCATCGCTATGCACTAGCCAAACTAAACGTTAGTACCAATTCACGCATAATACATAAGCAATATATAAGTATGCAAATGTAACGATCGAAGAGAAAAGCAAAACATTAATAGCATCGACACATCTAAGTTGAACGACTCAAACCAAAGAGACATACTACAAGTTCATTAAAGTTTAATTACAACATGAGCCAATCGATGTTTCGTAATCCAGACACAAGATCACCGCTTTCGACCGACTCAAGGGACCGGAGCGTGATGAAGCCGCCGCTCATCGTGGGATATGAAATAACGGGCGTTGTCACCGCATTTGTAGAATTGTGTCGATGTCATTGTTGGACGCTTGATTTCGAGGTAGAACCGCCCCGAGGTACGGCGACATCTTGATGGATGATTTCCGCAAACTCCGATCGGATGCGAAGAATTTTGTCCGATGTCCGCCCCGGATTGCCGACACGCCGCGCCCAATCTTTTGAGTTTACTCGCAGCGGTTGATGATGGTCTCGCACGATCGCCTCGCATGTGATAGATGGCGAGTAGGCACCCTTTCGACCGCCAGCGGCCGCTGACGAAAGCGTAACATCGATTGTGGGAGAACACGTGCTTGTCGATTTTATTTAATAGGCCCGTGAAGGTGCTCCAGATTTGGCGAGCCGGGAGAACATCATCAAGAACCTTCTTGACATTTGTGTAGTCTACGCTCGATCGACGGTCCGGTCGTAAATACGTGGCCATGGAATATTTGGGGCTTAGGAGGATGAGCGCAATGTGTGTCACCGCAAAACACGAATGTTAAAAGAAAAGATCAAATCTAAGAATTCATATGTTACGGGTCGGTTGAGGGAGGACTTACTCGGAAAGTAAGGCACGAGGAAGTTATCCTTATCTTGGTTTGCCGTAATGACGCTTCGAGGTAAGAACTCGCGACTTGTTTGGCCCCCGCCACGCCAAGATCTTGGCACGCATGTAGAAGGGGTCGACTATCACGATGTCCGGTCTTGTCGCTAATGATCCGCAGATTCCATACTCAAATAAAATAGCCGAACGAAGGTGTAGTGCAATGGATGAAGGTTTAACATAGCGTGATGTCATCAAACCGTAGGACGATCAGACGCTCGATGGAGTTATCCACAAAGCCCTTGCCTCCGGGCAGCCTTGGCCACAAAACCGGTATGCCACATCCTTCTCTCGAGACGCCGCTTCCAAAGAAAGAACACCGCCATGCAGACTCGTGATAGCACCGGTTGCAAAGATTGAGCATATTTGTTTGTAGCATCGCCTACCCGCCACATGCACCCTCCTCGAGATATCCTCGTGAAGGTGGCCCGCCCCGAGCACGGATCGCATTTTGCACGGCCGCCCGCACCTTGTTAGTCTTTCTTTGCGGCCTTCTTCTTCTCCCTCGTAATGGGACCGAAGTTTCGCCACGCATCGCCTTCTTGAGTGTGTTGGGGCTGATATTTCGCACTCGCCTATCTCGAGGCTCGTGAAGTCGGCACCGGAGGCGCCTCGAGAGTCGAACGACGACGACGCTCAAGGTAACTTGGCTTCTCCGTGGTACCAGCCTAGATCGCACACGCCTTTTGTTGGGTTGGGTTCTTGAGAAGGAGGCCCCATGAAGTCGCCACCGCATCCATGATCGGCAAAGTATCGACGACGCTACAAATGTATCGCCTTCGCTGCCGCTCGATCCCGTGTACATATGCATGTTTGGATCCAGTGGCATAGGGATGTCCGCACCGCTGGCGGGCGGTCTTGCCATGGGGCCGACTTGGCGCCGACACGATCGGGCGGTGTTGTCTTTGGGGTGGTGTCCCCGCCCAAACGAATCCGCTCTTCGCCAAAGCAGGGCCACCAGCAGCGCCGAGGGTCATCACGCCATGATCGCCGCCCCAACGGGTCGAATCGAGGTAACAACTCGTCGCAGCTCGGCAAAGACCAACCAGCTTGAACCCTAAACAAGTTGGGTGGCATCCGGGTACCGTGGAACAAGGTCGCCCATTGAACGATTTTGCCTTGGCGACATCGACCAACTCGTTGTTCACGGCGCGTGAGAGTGCACTAACGCCGCGCGCTACCGCGAAACATGTAGGGCGCCGTGGATGCCCAATCTAAGGCAAGGAGATGAAGTCCTCCGAGAGAGGCTTAATTAGTTACCGTGATGATGGCGCCGAGCTCGCCATCGTCGAGGCACCGCCAACGGCGGGCGCAGCTGACGGAGGGGCCGCTGTCGCAGAGGTGGCGGCCGGTACACCCGGTGCATTAAGTTCCGTGCCGCCGGAGACACCAATGCCGCCCCGCCGGAGACACCAATGGCCCCGCCATCGCGCTCGCGAAGGTCGGCCGTGAAGCTAGGAATCGGGTGGCCTCGCTGGTCACGCCCGCAATCCACGACTCAACCCTCGATCAAGGTAGGCACAATGGTGGTGATCGCCGCCCGAAGTTGTTGTTGCACTTGCTCTTGGACAATCTCCTAATCCGCGCCACCGTGCCTTTGAGTTCTGAACCGCGCTACCGCTTTCCGAAATGGTCTTTTTCTCCTTTCGCCACCACCAGGTTATAGTATGACGACCATTTTGTCGACAAGCCTTTGCCGCCACACGCACCACCGACGCCGGCCATCGAGCTTATCCTTGTTCTTCATTAAATTCAACGCCCTATTTAGAGTGGTGTCCCAAGGGTTGTTTAGTCGCCCTGCCATCGCTTTCCGTCATGGAAGGAATGTGAACCATTTAGAAATTTGGCTTCATTAATTAGAATGCAACCATATGGAGCTAATTACGGGGTGTATTCCTTACTGTAACAAGCCTGCCGCCTGGTCTTCGGATCCGTGGTAAGCTCCTTTGTTTTCGGTCCTTGTACCGGCCCCGACAAAGTTCCCGGTCCGCTTGTCACCAGATTTATCAAGAGGGCGGTAGGCCTTGCTCGGCATGGTCCGCCTCCTTGTGCCATATAGGCTCCGCCACTCAGAACCGCCGGACCGAGTGTGTGTTCCCAAGTTCAGCTCCCGTGATTTCTTTCCCCATCGACTTGATTCGAGTTTATGTGCTCGAGCAATTGATCTTGAAGTCGCTAGAAGTCATCTTCGTGATCAAGGATTTTCTCCTGATCTTCTCATAACTCTCACCTTTCTCGATCATTCTCTTCACATTGCTTTTCCAAGTAGATGTGGCCTTGCTCATCTTCGTGAGGGCAGCATTGTTCACTTTATTCCCTTTGAGGCTTGTGTTTTCAAATTCAGCGGGAACTTGTATCGCTCAGGCAGCTTCGCGGAAGAGGAGGTTGCGCAAATTCCTCGGTCAGATGCCTCGTGTTCTCGGTGTTGATCGAGACGGTTCCGGAGAATGCACCCGAGCTGAAGCGAGTACCCTTGACTATTCGCTCGGGCGCGTTGATTCCCGCCTGAGTCCACTTCAAGAATTTCCTCCTTAGGGTGCGGAGCACGGCCGGGCGCCGGTCCTTCCGCTGTTTCTTCGGGTTGGTCTGCCATCCGCGCGGCGCCGCCATCATCTGGTGGCATCTCGGCGGCACCATCGCTGGTGGCATCTGGGGTCATCCTCGGCGGTACCATCGCTGGTCTCAGGATCGGTGGGGAAGGCGGCCTCATACAAGTGAGGCTGTTCCTCCATCTCCGGGACAGCCCTGTAATGCCTTGCCGCTCAACCCCCGCCTCATCGTTGTTGGCCATGTTTCTCTCTAAATTAGGAACAAAGTTTGGTCAAAAGTTGGTTATTGTCAAGGAACAAGATCATGGTCTCATCATTTAGGTTTGTCGACACCGAGGCATCCTAAAAGCTAAGCTTTTATCATTGAGGGTTTTTCGACGCCGAGGCACCCTAAAAGCCTAAGCTTTCATCATTAGTCACAAGTACCCGACCCATGCATTAGTCACAGTATTTATATGTCCTATTTTAGCAAAGTCATGCTAAAATTCACGGAAAATTTCAGCATGACCTTTGCTGAAAATAGGACATATGGAGTACCGAATTTGTCGGAACGGAAGTTAATCGACATTCCCGCAAACTCAAGGGCCTCTCGGTGGACAAGGCAAAAAGGCCTCCATCACAACATGGAAAATACATTGGCATGTGAAGAGGTGAAACAATATATGCATCTCCAAGCAAGATTATTCAACATTTTGGACAAACCACTACAAGCAATATCGATCGTAATGTTTTATATACATAATCGCTAAAACCCTAGGAGTTAACCGAGCCACCAATGTAATGTGGACTTAAAAAGAGAGAGTCATGGACAAAGGACATGATACATTTTCATAAAATTAGCTAGTTTTACTTATGGTGCACAAAGGAACAAGTATCGCAAAGGCACTTAGAAAAAATGACACAGGAAGTACAAACTGCTTATTCTCGCAGAAGGCTCACCCTAATTAACTCTCGTGATGCAGAAGACTCACCCTAATTAATTTGCTTTTGCTTCAATCCTCGCTTATTATATGTCTAACTTTCTTTTTCCTAAAATATTCTTGTCAAAGCTATCGCTATCATTAGAAATTTTGGTGACAGGATAAGAGAAGAAACCAGCATAAATCTCTTTGCCTTAGAGCCCTGAAGGACATATGTTCCCTAAAATGAAGGTGGATTAGGTATCAAGAACATGCAAGCTACTAATGAGCTATGATTCTTTCTCGCCGCTTGGAGAATAGTGGAACAACCCAACAAATACATTTCCAAAGTTCTTCAATCTAAATATTTTCCCGATACTTCCTTTTGGAGAGCCAACCATAATGTTCCTAAATCTGCTTTTTGGACAGCTATCCTCAAAGTTAGACCTATGCTCATCAACAACTCTTTTATCAACTTATCAAGGGAACATATCTATTTTGTATAATGGTCGGAGCACAATATACGCTCTTCCGATTATCCAAGATAGTCATTTTGTTTACCCCGCAATAGTCGAGACCTTGGCGCCAAATCGTAAACTTTGGAATACTAATCTTATTTGCAACCTTTTGATCATGATACCGCCGCAGAATAATCCGAACGCCCATTATCCAATCAAAGGAGATCTTTTGTGTTGGAAACTAATTCAAACAGACAATTCAACTCCAAAAGTGCTTATAAATTATGCCTACAGTGATGCAACAGAAGGAGAGCCGCAACCAAGCCGCCATTCCGCATAATACAAAAGCCCTTTTAAAGCAGATATGGAAGGCCAAAGACATTGCACCAAGGATCCAAACATTTGCATGGAGGCTAATTAGAAAAGCGCCCAATGTAAAAGAACAGTAAATATTCAAAGCGATAGATAGAGAATGCTCAAGATGCAATGTCAAGAAGATGAACGATATATCTTTTTACTTATCCTTATGCTAGAGCAGCTTGGTTTGCAAAACCATGGTACATTAGAATGGACAACTTTATCAAGAATTCCACTTCAATCATCACCATTATTTTAAATCGCTTAGTTCAAAGCCATCCTCATGCAAGTTTAAACAATATTTTCACATTCATGTGGTGTCTCCGAAAACTATTTTGTTGGGCAAATCCACTTGTGTTGTCATGGAGTGTACAAGCACGCTAATGACGTGCTTTTGTTTGGTACTTTGTGCATGAAAGTCCAAACCATCAACCAAATCAGCAGATTTCGTGGTTACATTTCCTTCAAAATACATTTGAGAATCGTGACTAATTCTTTTTCATGCAAGCATGTTCCAAGGGTAGTTAGCCTGTTTGACAATCAAATTATAGGATTAATAGCTAAAGTGTTCAATTATGCCATGAAGACATGTTTCAAAGATAAACAAGGTAGCAGTCCTCCCAAGTAAAGTTATCAAGTCAAATTGTTCATGGTGCATCGGCAATTCAAGACGCATCAGCTTACTAGTTAATTTTGCATCCCCGACTAGAGCAGTTCATACAATGTCTTTCACATACTAATAACACACCGTCGTAACACCATATCCAGCTACCCGACTAGACATCGCAGCCCCAAGCATCCGAGAGTCAAACCGCAAGCCCTTCCCAATCCTCACTTGCAGAGGAGCTGAATTCAAACACCGCAACCGCCACCAAAATCCACCCACCAACTGAATTTCGCAGCTCACGGATTTGTTGTAACCGACGCCAGAATTTCGCAAGATGTCTCAGACATGTACAAGGCAAGAGAGCGCAATTCCACGGGTTGACGGACTGCACTGGAGGTAGAGGAAGGGTCGGCGACGGTTGTCGGGTAGCCAAGGCCGGTGGCGGAGGCGCAGTGAGCACCGGTTGGCCACCGCCACGCTGAGCCGCTGGCGCCGCTTCTTCCTTCCTCGCGCGAACCAAATCAAAATGTAAGTGAGCATCCCAAAGCCTCGAAAGTCAAAACCCACACCAAACACACACAACCTTGAAGCTCGAGGCCTCACCACTGGATGGGGCGGAGGTGGAAGGAAGGCCGAGGGGTGGATGGGCGCCGGGGGCCGAGGCGGCGGCTGGGGGCCGAGGCGGCGAGGCGGGCTGGGCAAGGCCGAGGCGGGCGGGCAGCACGCTGGAGAGGAGAGGGAAGGGATCGAGGGCGAGGGCGAGGAGAGAGAGGGATAGATTTGGGCCGAGGAGGAAATATGGATGGGGCGGCATTGATACTAATGGCGCACCACCCCAAGTGCGCCTATAAGAAGATCCATACTAATGGCGCACCTCACCCGGGTGCGCCATTAGTATTTTTTTTTTGATTTCGCCGAGCCAACAGTTATCTTCCACCGACCTGATCCACATCAAGTTCCTCTACTAGCTTGACTGGTCACAGCCAGCTCACACCAGAGGTCCCGGGTTCGATTCCTGTGCTCCACAATTTTTTATGCATTTAAAATGCTGTTTGATACTTATTTGTTTTCAAATATGTTCAAACTTGTTTAAATCATAACAGTAATATTTTTTATAAGACAAGAATAATTTTTAAAAATATCATCAAACAAGAATGCCGGTGGAGCGGGAGGTGCGGGGTGCGGGGGGGCGGGCGGTTGAGTAGGGAATCGAGGGTGCGGGGTCGGCGGGCGGCGGCCGTGGACCGGGGTGTGCTCGGCGAGGGGACCGGATCTCGGCGAAAGGGATAGCGATCGAGATGGAGGGGATCGAGATCGAGTGTCCATGAAATTTAAAAATATTCATGATAGTTCAAAAGTGCCCATGAAATACAATCGAGAAATGAAGGCTACGATTTAAATACAATCGATCTTAGCTAGCTATCTGCTCACAATCTTCTTGCCCTTCTTTTTCGCAAATGGAGTTCTTCGTGGAACGGACGCCCTTAGGTAGGGTGGTCCCGCTTCTTCTTGTGGTGTATGCCGCTACTTCATCATCGCCGCCATGTTCGATCCTCGGTCGCCAGATTTGTCAAGTCTTGCTCATTGGCTACTCCATCCATTCCGATGATCTTCCTTTTGCCTCTCCTCACGACAACACGACCGGGCTTTGACGGGTCGGTAATGAAGAAGCATTGGTCAACTTGGGAAGCCGCATCTATGGCTCATTTTTCATGGTGACGCTTATGCCGGGTCTTGGATTTGGCTTCGTATAACCATGGTGGTGAAATACCGTCTTCTTTAGGACGCTTCGCCCATCTCGACACGGAACATCGGACCTTCTCTCCAACAGAGCTCAGCTCCCTGATCTCCTCGATCCTTCCGTAGTATCGCCCTGTCATTACCGTGTAGGATTCCATCGTTACCCGGAGTTCGATAACCATCGCCTTCATGTCCTTGGCCTCGATGTAGAATGTAGTCATGATATCGTGACGCCTCATAGGTCATCGTTGTGCTCGCTACTCGTGACAAGGCTTAATATGAGTTGTTCTTCCGCGAAGAATCCTCATGTAAAGGGTACGGCATGTAAGCTTCGCTTGAACCAACGCGGTAAAACATGAGTTGTGCTCTTTGATTATATCTCCGCCCGCCCTCTCGCTGGCCTTGGCCATTGTACGCCTTCTTAATAAAGGTTTTGTGCTCTACCACCCAAGGATCGACCACGCCTATGTGTTGTAGCGCCGACTAGGTTTGCTCTTTCAAAGTCGGCGAGTCGACCTCTAAGTCGACATGCATTTTCGGGCGACCTCACGGTGACCCCATCCAATGAGCCTCGCCGAGGTGCTCGCTGACGCGTACTCAACGGGTTCTCAATGCCTAGATAATTCGGCAGAGGAGATGCACTCTTCGTCAAAAGCCCCGCTATACTTCCTCTCGACGTGACATGTTGCTAACGATCCTTTGATGACACCATTCATCCTTTCGAACGACATCATGCCGCAGGCAGAACATCGCCCAAGTTGGATGATATCCTCCACTATATGGACCAGCAGATGCACCATAACATCAAGAATGCGGGCGGAAGTACATCTCAAGCTCGCATAGTATCACCACGATATCTTCCTCGTAGCCTTCGAGTTGCCTCATGCCAATCGACTTCCGAGATGACGCCGAAAAAGTTGCATAGGCCAAATAGCGTTTACGGACGCGGCGATCCATGATCCCATAGATTGCAACCGAAGTATCTCGCGCATCAAGACGCGATACCGTGGAGACTTCATCCCATCAACTTCGCTTCACTGGGTCTAGGTATCCGCTTATCTTCCCGCCAGAATCAGAAGGAAGTTTTACTCCTAGGAGGCGTGTGATAAACCGCTCGATCTCCTCCTCGACTTAGAGTGAAGCACGCGGAGGGTAGTCATTTCCGGTCTTCTTGGCCTTTTGCCTTTGCGACGATTTCATCGTGGTCCCGCTTCGCTTCATCATCATCATCATCATCATCATCATCATCATTAGCGTGAAGCTCCCGCCGATGCCCATTGATTTCAAGTCCGCCTTGCTTTCGCCCATCTTTGGTCCTCTCCGCATGTTGAGCAGGTACCAAGCGCACTCTCGCACACGCTCTTCGTGATATGCATGACATCAAGGCTGTGAGGCACACGGTGGATCTTCCAAGACGGCAAGTCCCGTAAAATGCACTCGCTTTCCATACCTTCAGCAGCTGCTCGCACCTTTCGCTTCTTTCCCGCTCTTGCGCCTTTTGCTTCTTTCCGCGAAGGCGCTTTCCAATTTTTCAACAGCTTGTCTATTTCTCGCCGCTCCTCGACACGGACGCTGGGTTCGGTTTCACCATCGAAACAGATCCTTGCGTTTTCTCCACGGGTCATCGTCGCGAAGCCACCTTCGATGTCCCATGAACACGGTTCTCAAGACCCGGATCTCTATCTAGTCGGGCGATACGCCAGTCATCCATGCACCTTACGATCCGTAAAATCCGTGGACTACCCGCCCGCGAGATATCCGTGAATCGAGATAGTCGTGGCACCGCCGTGAGCAAGCAAGGCTCTCATAGGGAAATATTCTTTCTCGCGGCGCCCCACGATTGGCTGGCATTTTCCACAGCGGTCAAGCTCCTCTTTCAAAGAGCCCCTGATATGATTGATGTCGCTCCTCGGTTGTCTTGGTCCTTCAATTAGCATACTCATGTGAATGTACTTCCTCTTCATGCACAACTGGGGGAAGGTTGTACATCCACACAAACACAAGCCAAAAGGTGTGTGCTTCTCCGCTGCCAAACGGATTGACTCCATCGGTGCTCGAGCCCAAAGACGATGTTCCTGATCGCTCCCAAATTCTAGGTCTTCGGTTCAACGCTACACCGCTCGCATCCTTAGGGTGACTCAAAGATCTTATCTTTTTATCTATCTCCGGATCATTTGCGCCATCTTCGCTTCTTCTCCTCCCTATCCGCGTGCTAACGCAGGAGCTTTGCTACCTTAGGGTCCGCGAAATACCGCTGCAGACGAGGAGTGATCGGAAAGTACCACACCACTTTTCGAGGAGCTTTCTTCCTCTTCTTGTATCGAGTGACGCTGCACACCGGACATATGGTAGACTCGCGTGCTCGCCCCGATAGATGATGCAATTGTTCATGCACACATGGTATTTCACGCGCGGTAAATCCAGAGGACACACGATTTTCTTCGCCTCCAAACTGGTCGGGCACTTGTTCCCTTGGGAAGACGCTCGTGCTGTAATGACATGTTCTCGCCGGCACGCGCCGGTCATTTTGTGTTTTACCTTCATCTCCGAGCCATGAGCGTTACTTTCAAGCGGGTATCCTCGGCCCGCACCCTTCATACAATGGAGTAACGCGCCTAACTCAAGTTGATCCATCTTGGCTTTCTCTCGGCGGCAGCTCTTGCGTTATTCGCTCACTTGAGAAGCAGCTCTTGAATATGAGGGTCCCGCACCCAGCCCATCGATGGTCCAGCCGTCGTCCTCCGTCGGCATCATCATCTTCATGATCATGCCCGCGCCCCGCTCCAAGATCTTCCTCATCATCATGTCCTCGTGATCTTCTACATGATGATCGTGGTACAAGATCACCGCCGTGATCATCTCCGGGATTCTTCGCCTTCTCGCCCGCCCGAGCCGCGGTGGTTGTCTTGTCGCCCTTCCTCATTTCTTGCCCGCCCCCATGGACGACTTCAGAGTCATCTTCATCACCTTGCCACCGATATCCATCCATGAAACCACGCAAGAGCAGGTGGTCCCGCACTGCGCCGAATCCGGTCCGCAATAAGGCTCTTCACTTGCATCTTCGACACGGACATCTTATCTCCGCCTCGCTCTTTTGAAGCATCTCGCCTTCACGGACCTCAAAAACCTATTCACGATGCCTTCGGTCATCGTATGGACTATGGTCGTCATGGGTAGAGCAAAACGATATTTTAGAACCAAGAAAAAATTTGGCATGACTTTCCTAAAAATAGGACCAAAAGAATGCTTAATGCCAAAATTCTCACTAAACGGAAATGAATCAACATTCCGCAAAATATTGGCAACTATCGATTTCAAATACGGACACCTCCAAACACAAACACATATGCAACACCACAAACATATGCAACACCACTAACATACATAGATCTAGCTAGGCCATGAAAAGTGCATGTGCACATTGTTGTAGGGAGAACAACATAAATATAGCTTCCCCTTACTTACCTATCAAAACAAGGTAATTTAACCACTTAATTTGAATGAATCTATGGTGGAAATGAGGTGAAAAGAGGAGGCACCCAGACAAGGAGGAGGTGGAGAGAATGAAGTGGGGAGAAAGTGAGTGTGGGTAGGAGAGGCTGTCCAAAATATCTTGTTGTTGCCCACTTACTAATGGCGCACCAACTCTAAATGCGCCATTAGTAATCCAGTTACTAATGGCGCACGGTGGTGCGCCATTAGTAGTTTACAAAAAAAAACATACTAATGGCGATTGTTTAAAGGCGCCATTACTAGTTTAAACTAGTAATGGCGCACGTGAATAGTGCGCCATTAGTAGTTTTGCAAAAAAGGAATAAAAAATATAATAAAAAACAACTTTAGTGGCGATTTTTCGATAGTGCGCCATTACTAGTTACAACTAGTAATGGCGATCGAGTCCTGGATGCGCCATTAGTATGTTTGGACAAAGCACTAGTTCAAATTTTTTTGATACTAATGGCGCACCTTGGGCCAAAAGCGCCATTAGTAGTTTCAACTCTAATGGCGATCGTAAGGTGGTGCGCCATTAGTATATACTAATGGCGCACCGCTTGTCCGGTGCGCCATTAGTGTAATAATGGCGCACCGCTTGTCCGGTGCGCCATTAGTGTCAATCGCATCTATAGCCCTTTTCTAGTAGTGATCCGTCGGAAAGATATTCTAGGAGCTACTTGAATTTCACCTATAAACTCCCGAAACTTTCGGTTATGCAACTGTGTTGGGGATCAGGGACACAAAATATATCACCCAAACTAACAATATCTAGATCCAACAGATCCATCCTTCAACACATAACCAAGAAAACTCCGAAATCGTACTCAACCTTCAAAAACATCCGCTTTACAAGTTATGCTAATACTCCCTAACTCCCCAAGATCGGGTGACGCCGAGGTTATCTCACCAACAACCGCATAAAAGAGATTTTCGATGTCAAGAAAACTCGTATTCCGAATCGCAACGATAAAATTGTGACGACAACACCTCGGAGCTCAACTCCCCGGACACCGCCACAACCCCTAAATGTCGAGGCACCAAGAACAATGTTCTCGCCACAAGACTATCGGAACGATCCCAAGATACCTGCGTGATCCTAAAAAAATTTCGTGAAACTTGAGGAGAGGAAAGACAAAACATCTACGTCAGGAGGCCTCACCAGAGCGACGAAGGGACTGAGGAGTAAAAAGAATCCTACTCTCCGATATATATAATCCTAAGAGTCAAAACATTTTTTTTCTAGACTCAACAACGGCCAACAAACAAGGGGGCTCCTATGGTCGGTCGAGGCTCTAATACCAACTTATCACGCCCAAGATGCGACCCTATCCTAAAGGAACTCGAAGGTCCCACCAAGGATAGAAGCGCATATTGAAGACGCTTTTGCAAGGTGGATATCATTACATCAACATTACATAATAGTGGGGATACATCCAATACATACAATGTCACATGAATACAACAATACAACATACAAGATCAACATCCGACTACGGATGAATCATAAACAGAGACTCAAACAATATCCACCTCGCTAGCCCAGTGCCGACCGAACCTATCCCCGATCAAGAAGAACTCCAAAACAAGCAAACATCGCTCTCGCGCCATGATCATCGCAAACCTGTACACGAATCGTTGTTGTAGTAATCTGTGAGCCACGAGGACTCAAAGAATCCCATTACCATGGGTATCAAGACTAGCAAAGCTTAAAGGGAAAGGAAGGGGTAAAGTGGTGAGGTTGCAAAGAATGCTAAGCAATGTATGGTGGCTAACTTACGCAAATAAGAGCGAGAAGAGAAGCAAAGCAAGCGGTCGTCAACTAGTAATGACCAAGAAGTGATCCCGAACTCCTACTTACGCCGACATAACCCGTAAACCTTGTTCTCCTCTCGATCAACCCCAAAAGAGACACTCACTGCTACGCATTACGGTTGGTGTATTTTAGAAGAGTTTACTTCAAGTTTACTACAACCGACATTAACAAATTCCCATCTCGCCACATAATCGCGGCACGGCTTTCAAAGTTCAAACCCCGCAGGGTGTCCCAACTTAGCCCATGATAAGCTCTCGCGATCAACGAAGGATATTCCTTCTCCCGGAAGACCCGATCGCCTCGGAATCCCGGTTTACAAGACATTTCTACAATGGTAAAACAAGACTAGCAAGACCACCCGATGTGCCGACAAACCCGATAGGAGCTGCACATATCTCGCTCGTGGCACACCGGATGAGCCAGACATCGGGTTGGCATAGACCCCGATTGCCTTGGGGCGCCGGACATCGCTCGGTTTGGGCCAAGACTTGAGAAGCAGCGCCCGGGGGCTAAAATAAAGATGACCCTCGGGTTGGCCGACCCAAGGAAAGGGTATAGGTGGTGGTGAGGCAAATGGTAAAACCAAGGTTGGGCCTTTTGGAGGAGTTTTATTCAAAGCGAACTCGTCAAGGGGTCCCATAAATCACCCAACCGCGTTAGGGACGCAAAATCCGAGAACATAATACCGATATGACGGAAACTAGGCGGCAAGAGTGGAACAAAACATCGTGCATAAGGTCGAGCCTTCCACCCTTTACCAAGTATATAGATGCATTAATAATATAAGAAATATTGTGATATCCCAACATAAACATAATCCAACATGGAGCAATCTTCATCTTCACCTGCAACTAGCAACGCTATAAGAGGGGCTGATGTGACGCCCCCGATTCAATCGTACACTAATCATACACGCAAACGTGTACGATCAAGATCAGGGACTCACGGGAAGATATCACAACACAAACCTAAAAATAAAATAAGTCATACAAGCATCATAATACAAGCCAGGGGCCTCGAGGGCTCGAATACAAGTGCTCGATCATAGACGAAGTCATTGGAAGCAACAATATCTCGAGTACGACATAAGTTAAACAAGATGCCATAAGATGGCTAGCACAAACCGGGATACATATCGAAGAGGCGCAGCCTCCCGCTTGGGATCCTCCTAACTACTCCCGGTCGCCGTCGCCGGGCTGCACGTTGTAGTAGGCACCTCCAAAGGTAGTAGTCGCCATCGACGGTGGCGTCGCCCTGGGCTCCATCGTCCGTCGCAAAGAACCGGTAGAGAAAGGGGAAAAGGGGAACAAGGCAACCGTGAGTACTCATCCAAAGTACTCGCAAGCAAGGAGCTACACTACATATGCATGGATATATGTGTAAAGGGCCATATCATGGACCGAACTGCAGAAATGCCGTAATAAGAGGGGGATAGCTAATCCCGTCAAGACTACGCTCCGCAGCCTCCGCCTTGCAAAGATGTAGAAGAGAGTAGATCAAGTCCCCAAGTAGCATCGATAGCATAATCCTACCCGCGATCCTCCTCGTCGCCTACTAGAGAGCGATCACCGGTTGTATCCGCACTTGGAAGGGTGTGTTTTATTAAGTATCCGGTTCTAGTTGTCATAAGGTCAAGGTACAACTCCAAGTCGCCCCTTCATCAAGATCACGGCTATTCAATAGATTAACACCGCAGGGTGCACCACATAACCCAACACGCTTGATCCCATTTGGTCGGACACACTTTTCTGGGTCATGCCCGACCGCGGAAGATCAACACGTCGCAGCCCCACCTTGGCTCAACAGAGAGGTCAGCACGCCGGTCTAAACCTAAGCGCACAGGGGTCTGGGCCCATCGCCCTAAGCACACCTGCATGTTGCGTGGGCGGCCGGAAGCGGACCTAGCCTAGTGGCGTTCCAGTCCAATCCGGCGCGCGCCGCTCAGTCGCTGACGTCACGAAGTTTTACCGATACCACGCCGGATACCCATAACTACTCCCACGAGATGGTTAGTGCGTATAGACCAAATGGCCGACTCAGATCAAATACCAAGATCTCGTTAAACGTGTTAAGTATCCATGACGCCGACCAGGCTGTGCCCACCTCTCACCTGTAGTCTCAACTCGCCCTATCGCTCCGCCTCAAAGATCCACTCGCGGGTGCTCCACAAGTCAATTCGACTTTAGTCACCACATGTATCATGTATAAGTATATAGTATATACCGTGATCACCTCCCGAGTGATCACGACCCGATAGTATAGCACAACAGACGGACAAGAATGTAGGGCCACAGATGGAAATACTAGCATCCTATACTAAGCAAGTAGGATTGCGTAAAGGTAACAACAAAGAGTAGCAAGGACAAAGCTATGCATCGGGATAGGGATAACGGAAAGCAAGAATATGCTACACTACTCTAATGCAAGCAGATAGAGTAGAATAGGCGATATCTGGTGATCAAGGGGGGGCTTGCCTGGTTGCTCGGGCAAGAGAGAGGGTCGTCAACTCCGTAGTCGGATCGGGCAGCAGCAGTGGCGTCGGTCTCGTAGTCTACCGTGGAGAAGAGGGGAAGAAACAATGAATACCATGCAAACAGATGCATATCGATGCATGACATGACAAGTAACTATGCTAGGGGTGCCCTTACGCGGTATGAGGTGATACCGTGAAAGGGAAGCATCCGGAAAGTATTCCCTGTGTTTAGCTTTCAAGAGGAGCCGAGGGGAAAGTTGCGAGTTCGATAGGTTAGGGGTTGTGACGATTTAACGGGTTGCGATCCAAATCGCCTCGTCGCTTTGATCAACTTTCATGTACAAAGTTTTTCATCCGAAAGTTACGGAATAAAAGATATGATTTTCTAAAGATTTAAATCATTTTTCGATTTTAATTAGTTATTTAATTCAACATTATCCGAGCAAGACATGATGATTTGCATGACATGAGTGATGTCAAGAGGTCAACTGGTCGGTTGACCATCAAACCTGCATGTGGGTCCAGTGGGACCCACATGTCATTGTCGAGACACTAATGTGGGGGTTTAACCTAACTAAATGGGTTAATTAGCGAGGTGGGGCCGTGAGTCGGTGAGAGGTTAGTGTTTAATTAATTAATTTAATTAATTATCAAATTATCTATTTATTTTTATTTGTTTATTTAGGTGGGGCCTATAGGTCGCTGAGGCAGGCGGCTCAATCGTGATTGACTCACCAGCTGGTCATCAGGGGACTGGGCCCACGGTCGGTGGCCTGTGGTGGGACCCGAGGTGCTGTGTCAGCAGGCAGGCTCGCCGCCGGCGACCAAAAGCACGACGCCGACCGCCGGAGTTAGCCGGAATTTGCGCCATGTGGCACGGATCCATGCGCGCTTAGGCTCGTTTCGAACAAGCGCCAAGAGGCGCATCTAGTGGTGGTGGTGGTTCGTCCCGAGGTCGCCGGAGCTATCGCCGCGAACGGAGAGGCGACGCCGGAGTTCGGCCGTGAGGGGGATGGGCGGCTGGCGTGCTATTGGGCAACCGAAGGGCGGGGCAAGCCTTAAGCTTCACAAGGCGCGCGAGCACAACGGCACAAGCCCGGGACAAAAGGTCACCGGACGGCTGCCGGCGACGAAGCGTGGCGGCGACGCGGTCGGGTCCCGACGGAAACACGCTTAGGAGGCACGGAGGAAGTGTGCGCGCAGCGCGCTGGGCTCGTGAGCATCAGAGACGATGCCGCGCTCAGCGAAAGCACGACAGAGGCTATGGCCATGGCGGCGAAGCGACCGGCGACGGTGAGCTCTCGCGCGACACCGAGCCAGCCTATAACGCGCAAGGGAGACAACGGGAGGAGCAGGAGGCGGAGGGCTCACCGTATGCTCACACGTAGGCCCGTTACGGATTAGTAGCAGCAGAGTCCGCGCGGAGATGAAGAAGAACGCGCAGCCGGAGATGGGGCGAGGGGATCCGTTGATTCGGGCTCCCAGCCCAAGAGAGGCCATCGGTCGACGAGGAAGACGACGCGGTGATGACGGACACGCAGCGCCGGGCGAGGCGGTGATCTTGTTGCCGCGACCACGGCGGGAGGCCATGGCGGCGCTCGGTTGCGGTGGGGAACGAGGGGGAGATGGATCTGGAGGGGAGAGGAAGAGGCGCGGGGGCCGAGGGCGAGCGTGGGGGCGAGTGGGAGGCGGGATCGAGGAGGCGGGGGGCGCTGGCGATCTTATCTCGCAGGGCGCCGGGCGAGGGGTCCGGTGATGCACTGTGCTCAGAAGGGCGTGAACCGAGGAACAGGAGAGGGTGCGTGCGGGAGCTGGGCGGTTGGGTGGTCAAGCAGCTAGTTGGGCCTTTCGCCTGTGGGGAAGGGGGTTTCTTCCTTTTCCCTTTCTTTTCCTTTTCTTTTTTTTGTTCTGTTCTATTTAATTTGGGCATTTAAGTAATTTATAAATTTGTGTCATCTACACCATAATTGCCTATGCCATATTTGGCATTGTCCGATCATTTTTGTTTCAACTTTTGAAAACTTTATTTGTTGACATTAACTTGCATTTGAATTTCGAAACGGTTTTGAATTAACCCGAGATTAACTACAGTGACAGAGGTGACATGGCACCATCAACGTGAGATTACTGTAGCATGATTATCCGGGCGTTACAACTGAGCCAAAAGCGGTAACATAGCCAAACAACGGTTTGCTAGGAAGGGTGACAAAGGTTAGAGGTTCATGGCAATTTGGGAGGCTTGAGCAGCAAGTGGTAGGTAACGCAGCATAGCGATAGAACGAAGCAACTAGCATAGCAATGATAGTAATGAGATCCAAGGTGACGGTCATCTTGCCCGAAATCCCGCTTAGGAAGAAGAACGAGTCCATGAAGAAGACGAACGGGAGTAGTCGAAGCGAATCCTCACAATCGCAACATTACCGAACCGAGAAGCAACACCGGAAAGAAACAAACAACATGATACATGCACAAGCATAAACATGGCACGATGCACAATCAAGTATGATGCATGTCCGGTTTAATGAGGCATGGCATGACAAATGCAACAAACAATACTACAAATTAGTGGAGCTCAATATGCAACGAGTTGCATATTGACTTAAACGCCACATTGACATATTTAGTTTAATCTCGTTTAAGCTACCAAACAATATTAAATGTTGTTAAACATGGCAAGGGGTGAAGCATAAGTAAACTAACTATTTAGGCAAATTTAAATGAGGCCGGAAATAAGAAACAACAATTCCGGAAAATCCCCATATGCATATTTCGAATTTGCTACTGTTCTGCCCTAAACACAATTTTAATGTTGTTAAACAGCAAAATAAAGTGCACCTTGTTAAACTAGGCATTTTTCTACCCCGTTTACATATAAAGTTTACTAAATTTGGAGCTACGGTTATTTAGTTATGAAATAAATCATTTTAGCATGGCATTTGAGCAAATTAATGCAAACAACAACTTAAACATCTTTAACATGGATGAAAGTGGCATATTATGAAACTAGACAAAATTCTAAGCATCTTACATATATAAAACATTTTAATCCGATGCACGGTTGTGGAGTTATTATATGCATGAACAACAGGGGTCAATCTATAAATATGCAGTTTTCTGGAAATTAGACAAATTCGCAGACCGGAAAAAAAACTACATTGGGCCGAAACTGCTGGGCGCTGGGGCGCTCACCATGGGCTTCAACCCGTCGGTGAGGAGGTGGAGGCAGTCATGGGCGAGGGAACGCGCGAATGGGCCGGATCTCGAGGCCAAGAAGCACCCATGCGCGAGGCGGCACAGATCAACGCACGATCGAAGTTGCCAGGCACGCCGCCGACCGGGCAGGGGATCTGGCGTCGATGGGACTTGGCGCGACGACGACAAGGAGGGCGGAGGCTGTCGGGAACCAATTCCTGGCGGTGTGAGGCGGATCCGGCGAGGCAAGGTCTTGGCGGCGGCGAACTTGCCGGCATCACGGACGAGGCGCAGGAGAGCAGAGGGCCTGCGAGGCGGCGAAGAAGGCACTTCGCTGGTCTTCGGGCCGCGTAAGGCGAGGCCGAGGGCGGGTCCGCCTCAGAACAGGCGGAGGCGAGCTGGGCGTCGACGCGATGAAGGCCATGGCAATGGCGTGGTCCTGTCGAACAACAGAGAGAGAGAGCTAAGATATTAAGGAAGGGAGAGCTAAACGGAGCAGGAGGGAAGGAAGGGACGCGAGACGGGGACCTGCTGGTCCGGCGGCTCTGCTCGGAGAGGTGGCCGGCGGCGTGGGAGGCTAGCGAGGCAGGGGGAGCAGCGGCCTGGTGGCGACAACTCGACGGGGAGAGTCGAGGACGCTCGGGCGTACAGAGGTCGTGGCCTCGATCTCAAACTGGATCGAGCGCCGGCTGGATGCGGGGCGGTCCTGGCGTTCCTCCGCACGGGAGAGAGAGATGAGAGACCGGAGGGAGAGGGAGATAGAAGGAAAAGTGGTGGGGGAAGGGCGCGGTGGAGCTCATCTTGCTAGCTGAAGGTTCGGGCGCCGGCGGCAGATGGGAAGGGCGACTGGGAGGCGCTCGGTGCTCACGATCCATTCGGGATCGAGCAGAGGAGGGAAGAGGAGGCACGGCCTCGGGCGTTGGTTGGAGGGGAATGGATCTGGGAGGATCCCGAGGTGGGATTTGAGTGCGGCGGCGGCGGCGTGGGAATTTGGAGGAGAAGGTGGAGGCTTGGCTGCGCTGGTTGGGTGAGAAGGGGATCTGGGAGGATCCCAAGGGAGAGAGTGGCGGCGGGAGGATGGGGATGGGACATACAGCCTAGGTTTTAGGGATTGGACTGATTATATAGCGAGTGGTTAGGTTAGGGTCCCTCCGATTAGATCTGACGGTCGAGAAAAATAGGCTAGGGAGTCCAATAAATAAACTGAAGATGTTTTATAGATGTTAGGGGATGATCCGGATCCAACGATAACGGCAGACCGGTTCGGGTTCGGGTAAGTTTCGGACACGCACACGAGGGGTCTGAGAGAGGTCAACGAGGACAAGGGCATGACAAAGTGACAACGGAGGCAGAGAGAGAAAGGGCAACTACGAACGGCTACGAGTTTTATGAAAACATGCGGATGCAATGCGCATGATGCTATGAGATGAGATGCATGACATGAACAAAATGCAAAACAAAAGACAAAAACCCAACCATGGAGGAAATAACATATCACATCTCCGGAAAAGGCAAGAGTTGGAGTTACAATTATGGAAAATTGTATCCGGGCGTCACAAGGGAGGTGGGCGAGGGCTGGAGCGCGGCGGCCGGCGGCGAGGCGCCGTCCTTGCGGCTGGGGCGGTGGCGCAAGGAGGAGGAGGCGGCTAGGGTTTAGGGTTCCGGCTCCTCTGGGAGCCGGGCAATAGAATAGTCTTATTGCTTAATTCTCAAAATAGTCTTACAACTTGTACATATAACTATAATCTGAAAATAAACCTAAGATAACTTGGGTCTAAGCCTGCCCAGTGGGCCTACGGCGGCCATAGACCTGGCCGGTCATAACAGCTATAGACACAAATTGATAGAGCCACAATTGTATACATCTATCACACATAGATACATGAATACTACTCCCTCCGTCCCTTAATATAAGACGTTTTTGCAGTTCATTTTGAGCTGCAAAAACGCCTTTCATTAAGGGACGGAGGGAGTACTTTTTTTAACACACATGAATACTACTAAGAAGGGAAGGACCACAACACCATAACTATGTATGCTTTCCAAGTCTACACTACCAAAATACTTTAGCTATGTGTGAGTTACATGTTTTTCAAATTTGTGTAAGTCGATTTCCGGACCATTGATTCTTTTTGTCAAGATTTCTTTTTCTTTTTCTTTATGTTGTTTCATGGCTTCTTGGGCTAAATTTTTGACTTTCCCCTGTTTGGTGTCAGTCGATTTTTCTTATTTGGCTTGAAACATGTTACATGTTGCCTCTTTTTGCTATTTTATGAGTTTTTGCATTTTTAGTATGTTTTTCTTTTTTTTCTTTATGGATATTCTTGGGATGTTGGGTGAGTGTAAATGCACACATGCAAGTATTGTACAATATGAGTGTTAAATTATACTAGGGGTGTAAAACTTGCACTATTATATGCTTATTCATTGCATGTTACAAAAGATGTAATTTTAGTGCAAAGTTGTGTGCAATTTTTTTTAAATAGTTATATTATTTCTTCTTCTTGGTAATGCCAATTCATTCTTCCTTAGTAAACTTGATATTATTATTATTATTCTTTTATTTCATTTTTCCTTAAAGTCGATGCCACTAATTCATCCCATCTTAGAATATTTTTTTGAAAATTCCACAACTATATGTTTATTTTTGCATATTATAAAATACTCAATTTGTGTGTAGATTTTGTGAAATTTTAACTTTTGCATTAAATTTTATTTTCTTTCTTCTTAAGGGATAATAACAATGTCACTAGTTCATTCTTTATGAGAAAACATCATTTTTTTATTTTTGTGTGTGTAAGTATATACACAAGTATAATAAAACATGTGTATAAATTGTAGTATTATATTCTTTTTTTTTGAGAGTACGCCAAAAGCGTACCTTAGCTTTATAGGAGAAAGAGAAGTAATTACAAGAGTGCCGGCCGATGTGCGAACACAGAGGTCGGGGAACAACTCACCCACTCCAACACCCGACTACCCTAGGCTAATTCCTCACGAATCTTTGTAGGCCTCCTTCTCCTACACCAGCTTGTTTCCACTCGGCGATCTCGTCTAGTATCTGGATTGGGAGCTCGCTCGCTGTTTTCTGCTCGCTGAACCTATTGAAAACCCTAGCATTCCTCTGTTTCCAGAGGGCCCACGCCACCGCCGTCACCAGCGTGTCAAATCATCTGCGGTCCTGCCCTCTGAATCTCTTCCGCGCCGTCAGCCACCAGTCTTTGAACTCATCCGACTCCCCTGGTTCCTGCACCTGGATCACAATGAGGTTAAATACCTTATACCACACCTCCCGAGCATACGTGCAGTTTGCCAAAATGTGTTCCACATTGTCAACCGCCTGCAAGCACGTGTAACAGGCCGATGCCTGATCTCGTAAACCGTGTCTTGCCCTCCTGTCGGATGTCCAAACTCTATGCTGAAGGGCGAGCCACATGAACAGCTTGCATTTGAGTGGCGCCCAGCATCTCCAAGTGCACTTGGCCGTGGGCGAGCGAACTAGCTCCGAGCAAAGGTACTCATAGACAGATTTAGCCGTGTATGTGCCTGTCGGAGACCTCGGCCAGGTGAAACTATCAGGCAGCGACGGGTCTCTATCCACCGTACCAATAGCTTGGCAAAGGTGCATATACTGCATGAGGGCTGTGAATGAGGTGTTATGCTCGAAATCATGCACCCAAGCGCCATCCTCAAGTGCCTGGCGCACTGTACGTCTGTTTGCCGTTCTCATCGGGACAGTGGCCGCTATCAATGGTGCAATCTCTGTCACCGCGACTCCATGGATCCACTTGTTCTTCCAGAAAAGAACCTTATTGCCCGAGCCCACTTTTATACTGACCAACGCATCAAACACCGCTCTTGCTTCCTCATCCGGTGTCATTGGAAGGCCCTGCCATGGTCTTTGGGAGTCAGTCCGCTTTAGCCATTCCCACCGGACCCGAAGCGCCAACGCTTGCCACTTCAGGTTTTTAATGCCTAAACCACCGCAGGACTTTGGCTGACATATGTTGTCCCAGGCTACTAGGCATTGTCCCCCATTACACTTGTCTTTGCCCGCCCAGAAGAATGATCTCATCCATTTGTTCATATCCTCAAGCACCCACTCCGGCGCCTCGGTGACCATAAGATGGTGAACAGGTCGTGCCGCCACAACCGACTGCACCAGAATTAGCCTACCGGGTCTCTGGATCAGCCCTCTTTGCCAAGCAGGCATGAAGTGTCGTACTTTGTCCAGCATCGGTTGCCATTCTGCTCTAGTCAAGCTCTTTATCGCCAGTTGCAGTCCCAAGTATCGGCAAGGGAACTCAGAGATGTCGCATTGTAGCAAACCGGCCACCCTGGCCTTATCCTCCTCACTACCTCGGATGAGCACAACCGTGGATTTGCGGTAGTTCACCTTGAGGCCCGACGCAGTTCCAAATGCCCTTAGAATCTCGGTGATAGCCGCCAGGTCGTTCTCAGTGGGTCTAGTAAACATGGCGACATCGTCGGCATAAATGGACAGTCTTTGCGCTGTCGAGATTCCGGCAAAGGAGGTAAGAACTCCCACCTCCGTGGCCTTCTGCACCAGGGCCGAAAGGGCGTCCATGGCTATCACGAATAGTAGGGGGGGGGGGGGAAATTGGGTCCCCTTGCCTTAGGCCACAAGCATGAATGATCTTCCTCCCTGGCACCCCGTTGACCACCACCCTGGCACTGGCAGTAAAAGGAAGCGCCGCCATCCAGTCCAGCCACTTTTGCCCAAAACCTTTTGCTTTCATCACCTCAAACAGGAAAGGCCAGGAGAGAGAATCGAATGCACGGGATATGTCCAGTTTGATGAAGACTCCTGGCGTTTTTCTCGCGTGAATCTTCCTCGCTACTTGGCGCACCAAAAGGAAGTTGTCATGTAGTTGTCGTCCTTTAATGAAGGCTGATTGATTCATCCCAACAAGCTCATGCATTTGCAGCCGAAGACGTTTCGCAAGCACCTTGGCAAACAACTTAGGAATGCTGTGTATCAGACTGATAGGTCTGTAATCTCCAATTTCTTCAGCCTCTGCTTTCTTTGGGATGAGGATGATGTTGGCCTTGTTCAGCTTAGCAAATCCTCGGCCATCTCCCACGAACAGTTTCATCATAACAACCATGACGTCGTGCTTAATTATTTGCCAAGCTTTTTGGAAGAAAGCACCAATGTATCCATCCGGCCCCGGCGCACGGTCTGGCGGCATAGCCTTGATAGTCTGCCAAACTTCGTCCTCTGTAATCATCTGCTCCAAGCATTGCAGGTCAATGGCCTCAAGCCCCAGGTATTGCAAATCAAGGGTGTGCTCTCTGGCTCCAGCAGTCCCCAACAGCCTCTCAAACGCATTTGAGAAAAGCTCTACTTTCCTCTCATGATCAGTAGCAATCTCCGTGTCCGTCTTGACATGAGCGATAAAATTCTTGGATCTTCTACCATTAGCCACTGCTTGGAACAATTTAGTGTTGGCGTCTCCTTCCTTAATCCAACGAAGTCTGGATCGTTGCCTATCAATGGTACGCTCAAGCGCCGCCATGCCCAGCAGAGCATGCTTGAGAGTACGACGAAGCCAAGTCTCAAGGGGGTGCAGAGCGCGGTTTTCTTGCGCGATGTCCAGCCTCTGAATAACCCAATTAGCCACTCTCATCATAAGTTTAACATTGCCGATTTTGCGTTGGCCCCAGGCTTGCAGAGTTTTCGCCGAGTTGCGCAAGAGCACATCCAACCTCTTGAATGGATCAACAATCGCGTCATCGCATACCCAGGCCTCCCTCACCGCTTCCTCAAAGCCTTCTAGCCTCGTCCAGAAAAGCTCAAATCTGAACCTTTTTTTGGGGCAAAACCCGCGCTCATGGTGAGATGCAACGGCGCATGATCCGAGACTCCGGTAGACAACGCTTGCAGAAAGTGATCCGCATTGTCCAGCTCCCAATCGACCGTCATGAGTACTCTATCGATCTTGGTGAGGGTAGGCGAGTCCCTCTCATTAGACCAAGTGTATTTTCTCCCGTGCATGTACATCTCACGCAAATGGTGATCGTCCACAAACTCTCTAAATTTATTCATCATGGTCTGTTAAGATTGTTGTTACTCTTTTCCGAAGCTCGGAGGATCATGTTGAAGTCGCCTAGGACGAGCCACGCCCCAGGACAGACCACCCGTCTTAACTTAAGTTCCTCCAGGAAGTAGAGTTTCTGCTCATCGCTTTGCGGCCCATAGACCACAGAGATCCACCAAGGCTCACTAGTTTTAGACCGCACACGCCCTGTCAGAAAGTTGGTATTGATCTGGATGGCCTCCACCTCCAGGAGCGAGCTCTTCCAAGCTAGAAGCACGCCCCTCTAGTCTCAATAGCCGGCAAGTAAGCAAAACCATCAAACGATGGCCCCAAACATTGCATAACGAGATAGCTATCTATTACATCTAACTTCGTTTCTTGTAGGCAAGCTACATTGACCTCCAGAGAGCACACGAATTCCCTCACCGCCTTGCGCTTTGCTGGATTGTTCAAACCTCGGACATTCCAGCAGATCACCTGTGGGTGTAAATCCATGAAGAATCACAACCCCCTCTCCGTAGGGCAGCCCCAACTAGGCGCACACCGTGACCGCGTCTTGTGCCTCCCTCTCTTCTGCGGACGGGATCGCCTTGCCGAAGAGTGCCGCAATGATCCTGACGTGCTGTTCCCGCAGCGGCGAATCAAAGAGCTCCTTGAGCTCGTGTACCACTCCGTCGTCCACCTCCAGATTGTCCGGGGCCATGCCCAAAGCATGGAGCAGAACGTTCTCCACCGGTGCGTCCCGTGGCCTCTTGGTCGCCGTGGTCTTCTTGGATGCCCTGGTGGTCCTTTTTGGCGTGAAAGGCTCCGCTTCTGGCCTGAGTTGAGACGCCTGTATCTCCTTAAGCAGCGGTGGAGCTAGCCGCTTGATGATGTTGGAGCAGAAGGTTTTCAGCTTGCCATATGCGACCGCTTCGTTTGCAGTCATCCCCACCGTTTCACAGCTCTGCGGAGCACAGATTATCGTAGTGCATTCGTTCCTGATCAACTCCAGGCCCTCCACAGCCAGCACTTGCTGCGGGACGTGCGGGACGTGCATGCAACGTGCATGGGCATGATTCCCATCTGCCTGGGGCCCCACCGAACTCACCAGACGTGTCTCCTCTCCCGTGGCGTTGTTTAGTCCCGTCGATTGGCTCAGCTCCACTGTGCCTGGCTGGGTGTGCGCGCTCGGGGTACGCGTGGCAGAGGTCCCACCGAGATCCCGTGTGCCAAGGCCCAATGTAGACACCAGTGTAGTCGGTCCCAATTGGGCCTCGCTGTCACGACCCACCTGGTCTGTACCCTGTCCCTCCGGTCCCACCTGACCTTCCTTGTCGCCTACCCCCTGGGTCACCGACCGCGCGGCCTGCCTGTCCTGGACCCGCATTTCCAGACCAACAGACCCTTCTCCCGCTGGTGGTTCCGTCTCTGCCAGTTGCAGCAGCCGATCCTGTGGGGGCGCCTGTGCGTCGGGATCTGGAGTAACCCCCATCAGAATCCCTCCGCTCCGCTGATTGGGACACGGTGTAGCTGTCACGTGCCCCTCAATTTCCGCTCCGCCAACTCTTGTCGTGTCCAACCTCCCGCCGGATTGATTTGAAACCGCGCCTCGGGTGCTGTTCGAACCTCCTGCGGGCCCCTGCACCGGGGTGATCCGGTCAAAAGCCGACCGACGTCGCGTTATCCTGTCAGCTGCCCTCATCCGTGGGGCCTCCTGCCTGTCCTCGACGACCGCGACCATTGGAGGGAGGCGCCAACCAGGCGAGGAGGAGGCATGGCCCCCCGTCGTCCCGTGGGTGCGCACACCCCTGCCGCCGCCGAATCCTCCGCCCCTTCTGTCTCTGACCCCGAACTGCCACGGCGAGCTGCGCCGCTGGTGACCAGACCCGCCGAAGCCTCCACTCCGATCCGGCATCCCGCTTTGACCACTGTCCGACGAACCCTCCATGAACCACGGCTCGCCGCCTTCACGCAGATCCATGACCCCGTCCAGGTGAATGAGCACCTTGTATTGAAGCATCGCCGGTGGCCTCTCCTCTCCCGGCTCCGGCACCGCCAACCAGCGCAGAGTGGGGATCCACTGTGGGTCAGCCGTCCATGCCGTGACCCTGAACGAGGACAGGTCAGCACGGGAGGCAGTCTCCGGCGCGACGGCGTCAAGCTTGCACGACGAACCCAGCAGGTCTTCAACCACAGAGCGATCCCACGCATGGGGTGGAATACCTTCAAGCTCTAACCACACCTTGAACCCCGACATCGAGTGCACTGCCTGTGATTGTCGATTCCAAGGCCTGAAAATCAGTCGATCTCCTTCGTACTCCACGGACGGGCAGGCAGAAACCCTGTTCCGGATCTCCGCCGAGGCAAACACCACCAGGAAATCCTCCGGGCGGTGGCGGTGGACAGAGACCAGCTCCGGCGGAATCTCCAACATGCCCTCCAGCATCTCCATCACCCTGTCTGTCGAGAGAACACGCCTAGCTCCCGCGACATATGCCACCATGGCGAACTGTAGCCGGCACTCAAGATCCGCAACAACCCCCGAGCGCCTCGTGATGCAGAGCTCCGCCGGCCCATCCTCCACCTCGGCGAAACACGAGCAGCTGGGCGCCTAATCTGCGACCAGACCACGCCGACGCCGGGCTGGATGCCCGGCGCGCCAGTGGGGGGGGGGAGGAGGAGGCGCAGCTCGTGCCCCCTGGCCCGCGGGGGATGCCCCTGGCGAAGACCGGCGAGCCACCTTGGCCACCGCCTCCCGTCTCAGCTCATCGACGGGGGAGGGGCTCCGCGGGCGCTTGCAATCCCGGGAACCATGCCCTGGGAGACCGCAGCGAAAGCAGACGATGTCGTTCGTACAGTCGGTCTTGTAGTGGCCCTTCTCCAGACAACGGAAGCACTTGTCCCTCATCTCCGGCGAAACCTCGCGCCGCGACGCCTCGCGCTCAGGGGCGTGCCCGCGCTTGACCTGCACGCCAACCCCGTGCCGCTTCCTCCACAACTCCTTCTTGGTGGGTGGTGGGCGGACCCATGTCTCCTTGTCTTGAGCCGGCGCAGCCGAACCTGGCGCCGCCTCTGGCCGCACTGCGAGAGCACCCGGCCCCCTGACCTCCGAGCCCTCCGACTCCGACGAGATCCCCAGGCCCGAGACCACTGGGCGCTCGTCCTGCGGCCGGAACGTGGAGGTGACCGATCTCGGGCTAGCTACCATGGCGCGGGTGGGCGGCGGAGGGAGCGGGCGGGAAGGGGAGGTGGAGGGGAAGAGGAGGTGGCCGCCGCGGTCGGAGCGACCCGTGGCGCAGACTCGGTGGACGCCGGCGCCGGAGTAGCGCACGGCGGGTGGGGGAGCCTACACTAAGAGAGAAGAGCCACCTGGCCAAAGTTGACGACAGTGGTGTTGTCTTGTACTAGTCACTTGTAACTTGTAAGGTGTTAATTCTTATCCTTTGCATATTACGAAAAGTGCATTTTCAATGCAAAGTTGTGCGCAAACTTTTTAGGCTTTAAAAAAAACTACTTAAAGGGTAATATCAATGCCAGTAATTTATTCTTTCTAAAAAAATCATTATTCTGATTTTGATTCAATTTTTATTTCATATTCTTACTTATTTAAGGTTGATACTAATGCCACTAATTCATTCAATCTTAGAAAACTTCATTTTGCTAATATTTCACTATTATATTCATATTCTTGCATATTATGAAAAGAGTAATTTCTGTGTAAATTGTGTGCAAAAATATTATTTCTTTTACTTTGTTCCGTATTCTTTATTTTTAAAGGGTAATATGAATGCCACTAATTCATCCTTTCTTAGAAATAAACTGTGTTTTATTTGTGTTTGTTTTTCCTTTTTTTCTTGTGTCTTATCATGTACGTATCAGATAGTTTTTGTTATATTTCAGACCAAGCCTAAGTACCCGGTGGAGTTCTTGTGGTTGCAAAGGATCGAGTGCTCTAAAAATTTAAACTGGCCCAAGTTGGTGCCAGTTGATCCTGTTTCTGCCGTACTAAGGAAAAATCAACTTGCCCAGATTGTTTTTCAGATGACTTGTCCCTCATTGGTCCCCTATCAAAATATTGAGATGAAAACCTCATGGTATCAACCCAAAATTAACCGTAAAGAAGGTACAATAACCTCAATTCCAAGAAAGTTACAAGAATTCGAGCACATGGTGCCTAAAAGTATAATTAGACCTTTTTTTACGAAACAAAAGTATAATTAGACCTAGAAATCCTGGCCAAGACACTATGGATAAGCTTATCAAATATGCATCGATATGTAGATCTATCACATTGAGATATCTGAATAATAAAGAGAAGAAAAACACACCCACATCTATGTACGTTTCCAACATACATAACACTTCTCAAGAGGAAAGGAATGCACCTAGACAATCCTTACTGTCCTAACTGCAATCAGAGGGCAGAAAAAACCACCATGCATCTTTTATGGGAATGTAACTTTGCACAAGATTGTTGGAACTCATTGATACCAAATAGAGAGGTACATCTCTGTATGAGGACACCACCTTTGCAATGGAACTCCTTCCAAAACAATTTGCATCAGAAATTGTTATGTTGGGATGTTGGAATGTATGGATTAAGAGAAATGGCAAAAATTTCAGAGTTCAGCAAAGTCAATGCAGGCATTTTTTTTTGAAAGATCCAGTTACCCTGGCTTTTCATTGATAAGCAGAGGAGAGGTTACAAAGCTTTGATTAAGTGATAGATAGTTTGCACCAAAAGAAATTTTGTGGGCTAAAGAGGTCGTGCGGCCCACCGGCGCGCCCTCTAGGTTAACCTATGGGGATAATCTCATGTGATCTCCCCAAAAGGGGTCAATTAAGGCATGGAGGTTCTATCTGAAGCAAGACCTGAAACTCCTAGGATTCAAGATTAAGGATAAGTATGAACAAAGTTTCTCTCAGTGGTTAAACAATAATTTGTAAATCCACGACTCTTATACCTAGAACATGCATTGGCTGGGTACTGACTTGATCTTTTGCCTTTTGGGTCCCTTTTTCCACTTCTTTGTAATATATTGGGTTTTAATAAAATATACCATAGAACAATAGGGGTAAAAAAAATCGTTTCCAACATACGTTCTTTCAGACTCTTAATCTATATCTATACCTATTATTAGTTTTGTCCCGCGATTAGTTCTTTTTCTACCGTTAGTTTTGGTCACGTACGAGGTGGTGAGGTGGTACTAAAATCGTGTAGGAGGTGGCGAGGAGGTGGTTCGTAACTTCGTATCGCTGTTTTAAGATTGATTGCTCCATGGGGCTGTGTCTTGCTCCATCGGTACGTACTGGCCAGGAGCAAAGCAAGCAAGTGGGCCTTCTAATAAATTTTCTCTTGTGGGCTACGAGTATATGGGTGGTCTTTCAGAATAAAAAAAAATTACTACTGCTTGCATGGTTGTTCGATCTCACGGCCAGCTAACTATGCCAAACGTTTCTGAAAAAAAAAACTAACTATACCAAGCAAAAAAAAAAAAAACAACATAGCCAGAGCTAGCTGATGATTATGCTTGTCTTAAAAAAAGCTGATGACTATGCGAGAAAGAGGTTTGCTTGCCAATAAAACAGTCCCACCTCCCTTTTTAACACAAAATCTGACCAATTTATATACTTGCGTGAGGTGCTTGTACAAAGTACAAACAACCAGCCCGCTTGGAGAAGCAACAAACAAACGGTAATCCGCAGGAATTAACTTGGATTGGGGGCTGCATGAGATAAATAGAGGAGGGCACAAAAAGCCTAGGGTTTTCGCTGCCTCCTGCCGTGTAGCCGCCATGCCGCCTCGTCACCTGTGGATCCCGGTCCTTACCGGCAGGAGGGCTTTGTTTTTAGGTATTTTTTCGTTTTGGTAGGGTTCATGTCCTACTAAGAAAGACGAGGCGGTGGCGGCTCCCTGAAGATACCCGCCATGATGATGCTTCTAGCATCATCGGAGGACGTGTGTAGGTTTTCCTTCGATGGATATCGTGGGATTTGGTCAATGTTTGACTTTCGTGGATCAACTTGGATCCGCTCTTTCTTTGTGTATGTCGGTGTGTCTACAAGTTGAATTCTTCCAATCTACGATTTTCTTTATCGGCGGCAGTTGTTGTTTCAGTGGTTGTAGTCGACGCTAGATGGTCTACGGACCTGGATACATATTTAAATGGGATTGGGGGCTGCGTCTGAGATACAAGATTTCATGGGATTGTAACAGAGAGTAATATCTAAAGATGCCCTCGTGTCACTTTGGTGAACTTTTCGATGGAAACATATTAATTTACTTTTCCGTTGCAACATACGGGCATTTGTGCTAGTAGAAACAACTCATGAGACCAACCCAAACTAACCGCCAAAGGAAGATAAAATAACTTCATTGAGTTTCAAGAAAGAAATTACAACAAGAACACGAACATATAACATCTAAAAGATAATTTGACCCAGTGGTGGTACATCCATATTAACTCTTGATCAAATTTGGATAGCTCATCCGGGTGGGCTCTGCTTGAATATACTGTTCACGAGGCTTCTCCTCCGTTAGATCTTTTTTTAGGATCCTTGATCCGCCACTGACAGCACTCCTAATTTTTTCCCGCAATCCACGCTGCCATCAAGCACCTCCTCTGCCCGGTACTTAAACTTGAACCCCAGCTCCACAAGCATGTTCGTGTTGGCCTGCACTCTGACTCCCTCTCCCACCACCCTGTCAATCCGCATGCAATGAGAGATTAGTATTAATCACAATTCAAACGCACCATGAGATACCTGATTTGGAACATTTAGTCGAAGAAAAGTACTCTTTCAGCGCCAGCTTGAGCTCCGGGTGCTTGCTCGCGTAGTGCTCCACCAGATCCTGCATGTTGGGGTGCGCGGTGGCGCAGAGGTACCGGCCGGCGGTGACGTCGCGCTGACGCTCCATGCAGAAGACGTGCGCCTCGCAGACGTCGTCGACGTGCACCACCGGCACGGAGCCGAGGAGGGCCTGCGTGAACCTGAGGGCATTGTGGTAAGGCTCGATGCCGGTGAAAGGCGACAGCATGAAGTGTTGGCTCTCGTTGATGTACGGCAGGAGGGTGTCTCCTCCTACGAGGCCCAGTAACAGGACGACGACGTCGAACGCTCCGCCCTCCGAGGGCCGCTCGTTGTACTTGACTAGCTCCTTCTCAGCAATGCACTTAGAGGAAAGGTAATCCTGCATATATAACATAAGTGAACATCGAACTCTCTCAAGTCGCAGCAACAACAACAACAGCAACAACAACAACAACAACAACAACAACAACAACAACAACAACAACAACAACAACAACAACAACAACATGGGGACAGATTGCTTGATAGTACAACAAGTGAGCAGGCTTGTGACCATGTTACGGGCCTAGCATGCCAAGCCGGCCATTTGCTGAAAATATACTTTTATTTGAAGAACAGGCAAAAAACTGGCAGCTCTCATTCCGCACAAAATCCATGGAATAGCCTATATAATGCACAAGGTTGGCTATATGGGCAGATGCTATATCTTCACACACAAAATTATTCCGGGTTTTTTAAATTTAATAGGTCTTAAATGATATTGATTTAAATAGTTTTAAAATAAAAAAATGTGCTGGAAAAATGAAAAAATTCATGTTTCTTAATATAAAATGTTCATATATTCGAGAAATTAGTTCATCCCATGTTTAAGTAAAAAGGTCATGTGTTGAAAAATGTTCATGTATTTAGAAAAATATATTCATACACGACTAGATATATGGTTATATACTTTTGAACAAGTATTTACTCATTTAGAAAATATTTGTGTTTACAAATAAATGTGTTAAAAAAGGGTTCACGTATTTCAAAAAACTACTCCGTACTACATATATGTTTACAAACTTCTTAAAAAATATCACTGGGTACATCAGGGGCGGAGCCAGAAAATTTTGCCATTGGGTTCAGTCATTGACTTGTTATAAGGATTTGGTACCGATAAATTAATTATAACTTCAAATCTATACCATCTTACAAGAAGTGTTTGGCACTAAAACACAACATACATAATAGAAATATGACATCACTTATCACATATTGTATTGCATTAAAAACTGAAAGACTGCAAGACATACCAGTTGAATGACATTGAATGAAACGGAGAGTTGTTGAGCAAAGTAATGCACATAATAAAGTGAATAATATTGCAAAATATTTGCTTTCAATTGAACACACCATGCATGTTGCTTTCCCCATCACACTATTGTCCTCCGATACACATGTTGCTTGCCCAATCATAGTATTGTCCTCTGACCTGTTTTATGCTTAATCTAATATTAGTGAATAATTTTTTAAGAGTAGCCTTGCCACAAATTGTTGATGTTTCCTTACCATGTTAGACTCCAACTAAACGTTCAATGATAAATCCTAGATTGCTAAAGTATTTCGAAAGAATTGTCATCTGCTCTTTGCCAGACACATCGGTAACCTCATCGATCAACAAACTGAATATATTACCTCTGATTTGTGCAGTAATATAATTCAAAATTTGTACATGCTCATTAGGCAACATCTTTAACTCGTAAGAAAACATAAATAGTAGGCAATATAAAGTCATGATGAAGTCCCCTTTGCAAAATAATTGGGAATTACCTTCGTTAAACTATCCTAGATTAAATCTCTGTTCATACCTGCAATATCCATGTGTGGATAGACACAATTAAGTGGTGGCATGTAAGATCACTTTGTTAAATATGTGCATCTAATCTCATCTTACTTCCTCGACTTCTTGTGTACTTCTAAATTATCTTCTGATCGCCGAATCATAAGGCAATTCACTCAAATAATTTTATCTTTAAATGGAAAGGCTTCAGAATACTACTCATGGAGAAATTTGATGCACTTTGACAACATCTAATGGGTGACCTTGAAGTGCTAACATCATTATCTAAATCTGATGTTGAATATTTTTTTGAGGAAATAAAATTCAACAGCCTAGATCAATCAAAGTACATGGAATCACCGAATAAGTAACTGGAAAACTATGGGCTACCAACCACGATATACACAATAGAGAGGAGATGTGATGAACTGCAACCTCAAATTTGGTCTAGGGAGCCTTCGTGCTGCCGACCTGTCCTTATCGGCTCATCTCTGTTGCTGGAGTATCGAGGCGAACGAGAGAATAGATCGAGATTGGAGGGAGCGAAAAAACCGCAAAAGGTCGTGCGGACGGCGGCTGCCCTATACACGTACAGAAATAGAATAGCGACAGGAAGCCACGAACAGGCCTGTCAGGCTGGGAGTGAGAGAATTTACATTGTGGGCTTTTGGGCTTCTCACCGAGCATTTCATTCCAAGTTGATGGGTTCAGCCCTGATTTTGTATTGGGTTCATGCACATACTATACGTGTATTATACCCCTGTCCAGGCAAAGTCGTTGGGTTCAGCTGAACCCAACGCTCATATGCTGGCTCCGCCACTGGGGTACATGAAAAAAATCAAAATCGCAAGAAAGCACTCACGTCCATGAATTCGTTGGTGTGATCAATGGGCAGGCCGAGCGGGGTCCAGCAGGACTCATTCGCGAAGTCTTTGTACCCTTTCCCGTCCTCGCGGAGCGGCGACGCCGTGATAACGGACCCCGTACTGATGACACGTCTCACTGACTTGGACCGCTCGCACTGTTGTAGGATGGCACGCGTCGCATCCTCGATCGCTTCGGTGGTGTCCTTATACTGCAAAATCAAATCAGATAAAAGAAAGGCATGTCATAACTTAGCCAAAATCGATTAAAGCCAAATGTGACATTAGTGTATGTTGCGATTTGAACAGTCGTGCACGCAACTTGCTGGTAAGAGCATCTACAACCGCCTCCCCAAACGTTCTCTATGCATCTGGGCACACGGTACGATAAGTGACCAGTCACAAAATCGTGACCCGGCCGGGCACCTCTGACTGGTCCTATGTGTCGGGCTGGCCGGCACTTTCATATCTTGCCCATATCCGCGGCGGGTATGAGAAGCCCAGACGCGTACATCGGATTCGACAGACATGATCCACCACAGATTCCACCAAATCTTACCCATCTTATCGGACAAGCCATTTCCTCTCTTCTCCCTCGTCCGCTCCAGCCCTCCCCTAACTCCACTACCATCACCGCCACAAAACTCCTCCCCGGCCGACGGCCGCCTCGCCGCTCCGTACACCGATGCCGCCTCGGACGCCGCGGTACGTCCGGCTATTCTCGGATTGCACCTTGCCTTCTATGTGTTCGACAAATTGTCCGAGCAGTTTTTTGTGATTCTTTTGTAGGCAAAACGTTGGATTCTTATGAGGAGTATGGAAACACGAAGCTTGATGAATTAATGCAAACGAGTTATTTGATTTGTCGGAGTTGGACGAAGATGTCGAGATGATGATGAACATGAGCATCGAGAAGGAGGGCAGATAGGTGGAGCACATTCTAAACTTCAAGGGTTGTATCAAAGGGAGGATAGTTTTGAACCGAGATAGTGTCAGCTGGAGCATGACTTGCTTATATTGGTGTATTTGAGCTCGGAGCAGATTATTCATGTCCCTGTGTCAGTACCTTCTTTATTTTCGTAAATATAGGAGTGCCTTCTTTATGCGGGTGTATTTAAGTTTGGATGTTGGGAATTATTAAAATTATTGGAAAAATCTGAAAGATGGAGACATTTCTGAATGTCTGTGTTAAAAAAAATAAAGTTGTCGAAAACGAAAAGTGAGAGTTGCAGGTGGTGAGTGTCCTTCCGACAGTGCCATAGTAGCAGTGACCACTAGACCCTTGCTGGTCTTTGGTCAGCTGACTGCGGAATAACCTTTCCTGTGTGAACATATGTCCACCGGTGTTGTGTTTGTGATAGCGAAAGTGTTACTCTAATCTCGAGCACAAATGGACCCATATAGACAGTAGGTTCCGATAAAATTGTAAAAGAAAAAACCAAAACAACTTTGAAACATTTTGTGGACGAACATCAATAATTGTTCTAACATCCAGCAAAATGTCGCCACCGAATGACATCCATAGTGATTTGTGCCCAAAAAAATTAGAAAATTGAGTGCTCCAAATGTTTGTGCTTTTTTTGCGGGGTCCAAATGTGTGTTTTTTATTCCCAAATTCTGCTTTTTTTGTACATGCATGATGCCTCCACAGATGTCTTTTCTAGGTGATTTTTTTACAGTATTTCTTTTTATTTTACTGTTTACGTGGGTGTTTTTGAGCTCGGAGCAGACGATCCATGTCCCTGTGACGGTACCTTCTTATATAAATAAGAGTACCCTTGTCCGTTGTGATCCTCATGATCGAGACACAACCAGCCGAGAAGACTAACGAGTGGGTTACCTTGGAGCTGCCGGAGTTGTGCTGCAGCGGGGTGGCGACGAGGAAGACGAACTCGCAGCCCTGGATGGCCGGCTCGAAGGAGGCAGCGTCGTAGATGTCCGCCTCGAATAGCACCAGCCGCTCCGCCGCGCCGGGGAGCCCCCTCAGCAGCCCCGTCTTCTTCTCATCCCCTGCGTGTCCACGACGGACCAAGACCGCTCAGAGGAGATCGACGGGGCCAGCGGCACGCATGAAGAGATCAGCGTGAGAGAGGGCGGGCGCATACCGAGGTTCCGCAGGGTCCCGTGGACGGTGCAGCCTCTCTCGAGGAGCTTCTTGACGAGCCAAGACGCGATGTACCCTGAAGCTCCGGTGACGCACACCTTGCTCATCTTCTCCGGCCGGTCTCTTGTCTTGTCTATGTCTATCCCCTGACGCCCCGTGATCCTGTCTGTATATGTACGTGTGGGGTGGGCGCTGAGTTCTCCCGAGTGATCGTGGGCAATGACGCTGTCGCTAAATTTACTTTTGCTACGACGGTCACTAAATTTGCCTCGTCAAACATATAATATCGGAGCCCGTAGTAGGTGTCCAATATCGGAGCCTGTAGTGGGTGTCCGGTCCACCATCGGTTAGCCGCCGGAGACTCTCGGAAAAGTGTAAGTTCGCACGCGGGCGGCCGCATCAACCAACGCTTTAGCAAATCTGATGATTATATAGCCAGTTAAAGACACCTGAACGCAGCCTCAGTTGTATTTCCCCGGAACAGAGCAGCCCTGCATGAGACCGTCACATCCATATGGACATACAATATGTGTTGAGATACAACAACGAGACGGACGGGCATGCTCGATCGAAACCACCATGTGACTGTACTGTGTCAACCGATACATACACTTTTTCTAGCGTGCTAATCTTTTCTTTTTTGAATGTTGGTAGTTGATCTACCAAATTCATTGATCAGAACTCTGCCCAGTGGCGCTTGGTTCGTCTCGGATCCTAGATGGCTGGCAGAAGACTCGGCTCCGGATGAAAATCCTGCATTGACTCTGACGATGCCAACGGTAACGGCATCTACGGATGTCGTCTTCTTCCTTGAAGGTATCGTTGTGAAGATCGTTGCTCTTCCTACCCCAAGGCTGTTGTCTCCGGACGAAAGCCTAAGATCTGGCTCTGTCAGATCGGGTGACGATGGTGTTCTCAATATCACTTTCTCCTTGAAGGCGTCATCTTGGAGACCTTGACGATGAATTTCGATGGTGTGCATGGTTGCTGAAGGAGCTTGGGTTTGTGGTGGTGCCGGCAGGATCCTTTTTTCTTTCTTTTCTTTTTGCACTTGCCCTTTTGCTGTGCTTTCCTCCCGTGGACGGGTTCTTGTAGCGTGCTAATCTAGACCAGCAACCTAAAGAAGAGGAGCTGACGGACGAGCAGCTACACAGACATGTTTCTGCCTCCGCTAACTGTTCGAGTTCTCTAGTCCAGTGCAACCATTTCCACCTCCACGGGCGAGGTATTCTTGGGGCCTGTACGTACGCTGATCAGCTCGGCTGCTCCAAGCTGGACCAGAACGTAGGCAGGATGTTGCTGGGGCGAGCGTAAACAGCACATATGCGGCATGTACATGTTATCTAGTGCACACTAGCCTGAGGGGTCTGCTCCTTTGTTCACCGGGTCCTGCGGCACATCGGACAATGCGTGTAAGACGTCGATGCATGGCTCACTGGCAGCAAAGCTTTCAGTGAAGAATGGTATACCTCAGTGTTCATACCACAGCTGACGACATGGAAGTAGCCTCGTCCGCCTTGTCCATGCTATCGCCTACGAGGAAGTCAAGCACATGCTTTGCCGCCTCCCTCGGCTTCTCGACATGAGGAAGGTGGCCGCGCTGCCCTACCTGCCTTAAAATTGCGCTGGGGAGTTCCTGCTGTAACCGCTGCAGAGCGCCGCAACACGTTTAAAATGGTGCGCATTTGTGTGCGAGACATGCATATATCTTGCAGGTTAGACTACACACGGCATTTGGGCATTATAAGGTAAACTTACGTATGCTTGCTTATTGCTAATTATCCCATCATCCTCTCCCCATAAGACCAGGCATTTTTGCTTTACCTGTCCACGAAAACAGGGCACGGTCAGAAATAATCATTCTTTTGCACCAACCCATTTCATTTTTCTTCCATACCTTGTCAGATTGTGATATCTGACAGTTTTTTTTCACGAATACGTAGAACTTGCGTATCTTTCATTGATAGGTAGGATAGAATACACGATTAGGCATTACACTATGGGGCCTACACGAGAGATCGGCGCTAAGCGCAATACCTGAGCAGCAGGAACCGGGGCTGCTCAACCCAAAAAGAAATGATGTCAGCCTATGCCTACAATGTTGTGCAATCCGCTGGCTCCGGCGGTAGCCCAAAGTAAAGCCTCCTGTTGGATGGTCTCGAATAGGCTCCCGGTGGAAGGGCGAAGACCGTCGAACACGTGGTTGTTCCTATGCTTCCATAGCTCCTAGGACGTGAGCATCACATGAGAGTTGAAGCCTTTTCGTGCGCTCGCGGGAAGGGAATTACGGGAGTGCTCCCACCAATAGAGAAGATCCGAGGCGTTCCTCGCGTCCCTCGCGTCGCCCCATACGGGCGACTCGGGGCCTCAACCTAAACACAGCCGCCGCCCCTCCTTCTCCCTCCTCGCGCCGCCGGGTGACGCCGCGGGTGAAACCAGCGTGGCGACGGCGGCGGCGGGGATTCTCTCCGACCCTTCTTCGCGGGCGGCGGATCTAGGCGGCGGCGGTGTCTGCGGCGGCAGCCTCGGCGAAGCGGTGGCGGGCGCGGGCACGCGACGGCGAGCCTCGACAGCGTGGCGGCTGCGCGCTGGGCAGACTCGGGCGGCGGCGCTGGCTTGGATCCATCGCGGATCTGATCCGTGGCGCGGCTCGGCCTCCTCGCCGCCGGCGGGTCTCGGTGGGGGGCTTCTCCGTCGAGATCTCGCAAGCGGGATCATCCAGATCCGGCAAGGACGGCGGCGACCGTGCACGAGATGGAGGTCTTCGATCAGATCTGGGTGAAAACTCGCTATTGGCTATTGCCAAGGTCGGCGATGGCGACGCTGTCTGCGTCGCTCCTTCTGAAGGCATCGCCGTGGAGATGTTCAAGGCCACTCTCGCTACCTCGGGAAACCCTAGATCAGCAGATCGGATGACGGCGGCTCTCGGTGTCGTTTCGGGGCGTCATTCTTGGAGGAGCACACGGACTCGAGGGACTAGAGGACGACGACTTTGGTGGAGCGGTGCTTCATCTTACACATTGATGGTGGCGGATCTCGGCGGCATGGTCTTTGTGGAGACTCGGTGCACGGCTTGCGGAGATGGACTCGTGCAGGAGGAGGATCTTGTCTGGCGTCATGGGGCGTCGATGGCTGAGTGGCGGACAAGGTAGAAGCCTCAATATGATCGAAGATGGACTGTGGAAGATGGCGGCGACGACACACGAAAGTGCGCGTCGACCGGATTGTGCCCTGCACCGGTATGTGGCTCGTTGGGACTTCGAATATGTTTCGGCTTCCGGCTTTTGATGTTAGGCTTAAGTGAGTGGTTGGGTAGTGGCCCAGCTAGCACCCCTTCATCATTTTGGATAGGATTAGCGGCATGTGTTGCCAAGACGGTGGATTCAGGCACATTGTTGTAATACTTTGTAAGGTCCTCGAGAATAATCAATAAAGTGGCTGTATGCATCTTCCAGATGCAGAGGCCGGGGGTCATCCTCCTTTTCTAAAAAAAATAGAGAAGATCCGCTCTAGGGTCTGGAGGGAGGATTGGCAGCCGACACAAAGAGAGGATGTCGAACCAAATATCTCGCGAGAATGGGCAGCGAGCGAGAATGTGCTGGATGCATTCGGTGTCCTGATCACAGAAAAGGCATGAGTTGGCGTGCGGGAGGTTGTGGCGCGCGAGCCTAGCAGCCGTCCAGCAGCGGTCAAGGGCAGCGAGCCAAAGGAACACCTTCACCCGGGTAGGCGCCCAAGATTTCCAGATGGGGCACCAGTGGGGGTCGCAGATGGAGCCGGCGAACAGCTGCTCGTAGAAGGACTTGGCAGAATAATGGCCAGACTTCGTCCAGCGCCAGCGGATCGCGTCAGGGGTGTTGGAGAGCTGGACGAGCTGCACTTGCCGCCAAAGCTCCACATACTGCAGCAACGCCAAGGGGCCAAGAGCGCCCTAGATGTCCTGGACCCAAGCCCTTTGGTGCAAGCCATCGCGCACCAGGCGGTTCTTGCGTCGTCCGCGTGGGACAAGGTCGAAGACGAGGGGGGCGATCTCTGCCGCAGTTTGCCCGTCGATCCAGTGATCCAACCAGAATCTGCAGGATGAACCGTCCCCCACGACGCAAACACTACAAAAAAAACTTCCGTGATGATACGTGTTTGTCACAGTAGGTCGCGTTTTTTGACATGCATGTACATCCATGACGATTTTTGTAGGGGAACGCAACAGAAAACAAAAATTTTCCGACCTACGCACCAGCCCAGGACCACTATGGAGACTGCATACATGGTTTGATCTTTTTCGTTACCGACTCGTGGCGAAGCGGGAAGTAGAGTCGATGATTTAACGGCGGTGCTGATCCCGCAGCTAGGATTTACAACCTCCCAACCGCGAGGATGTATACCCTCATCGCTCCACGCATAGCCCTCCGGAGACGGTCGAACAGCCCCCGGACGGTGCAGCGGACAGCCTTCGGGAGGACCTTGAAACTCGAACGGTCACTCGGACAACCCTTCGGAAGGACCTTCAAACTCGGACGGTCACACGGACAGCCCTTCAGAGGCACTCACGAACTAAGACCGAAACTACGATCTCTACTGAGTTGCACACATACGGTGTCATCTATCCAGAGGCGAGGGCTTGCCCGTCGAACTAGTTCTGCGGAACCCAGACAGCCTTCGGCTCTCGAAAACTATTTATTTGGGAGGAGAGAAGAAGCCAGATCATTGCATGGCACTTGTATGAGAGCAAAGGATGATTGTGGAGAGTGCCTCTCCACCTCTATTTATAGGAAAAACCCAAGGGGTAGGGGCACATGAAAAACCCCAAAATGCTCACACTTTATGTCACACATAAAGGGCATAAAGGGCATAAAGGGATGTCAAGTGGAGCCCCATGGAGGAGCTGCACCCTCCAACGTCCCACCTTCATGGGGGGCCCCCAAAGGGGGTTCCTTGATCCCCAAGTCCTTCTAGAAGCCTTTTGGGAAAAGCCCCAAAAGGTGGCTTTCCATAAATATCCCAAAAAGCACTTTCACTATTCACGACGACATTTTTCAGCGTCCGTTCGAACTGAAAATATTTATGTGGGCTTAGAAAATTTCCAGTACCCATCATAATAATTTTCAACGCGTTCCGAAACAATTCCGGTTTTAGTGATTTTCATCTGCAAACGATCAAGTGGCTCCGGCAGCTCCGGAACATTTCCGGTTTTTATCTCAGAAAATTCCAAAAAGCTTCCAGAATGATTCTGGCACCCTTCAAGAATTATCAGGCATTTGCCAAAACCAAATTGACTTAATGGTATATCCCGAAACAACTTTTCGGTATCATCGAAACTCATCCGATGACCTCTCTCTGCGGTACGATTCCGCTGTCCGAAACTTTTCCGGTGTCCGAAACTTTTTCGGTGATTTTCTCTCAGACTCCTTGTCTAGTATTCAATAGATAGATGACCCTTAAGCGTGTGACCCTATAGGTTCGGTGAAGTATAGACATGACCCGGAACTCCTTCCGATCAATGATCAACATCGGAGCCGTGGACACCCATATTGACCCCTATACCCACACGAATGAATATTCGAGTGAACCTCCAGTTGCCGTGTGCTATTCCTGTTGCTTTGCGATATGTTACAAAGACCCGAGGTGAGATTTACTTGCATTCCGTGGATCAACAACTTGTCCACTATGCCGATTACCTCGTTCTGGTTTTGTTCTCTTTTCGTTTCCGTGTTCCGCATCCCGTGATCAAATCACACCGTGTCCGCCGGACGACGATGGATACCGTAACACCGAGAGGGCCCGAGAATATCTCTCCATTGTTGGAGGAGCAAATCCCAATCTTGAGCTATCAAGTTACTTGACACACTTTTCCATGAACCCGTAAGCCGCTGTAATAGCCACCCATTTACGGATGACGTTTAACAAACCCCAAAGTTCATGAAGCAAGCATGAAGAAACTCGATACTCTCATGGTCTAAGGAATCATGCAAACGTTAACCATCTCTGTGTTATTTACCATTAACTTGTGACGAATGAATCTCATAGCATAACATCAAACCGGGTCGATTCAACACAAATGTTCTCTTAACATTGTGCCCTCAAAGTTGCTGGCATAGACATGCCCATGATCAGGAAAACGGAACCATCATGCAACACTTGAGCTAGTCTTAGAGGCCAAACTAGGAATACTTCTTACCGTTTATTATTCCACACGTGCATATGAGTCTTCCTTCGAGCCTCGTGGATATTGCAGACTCGAGAATCATTGCAGTTATAGCATGGAACATAAACATAATTATGAACTCAGAGATAAATAATATCATTTATTATTGCCTCTAGGGCATATCTCCTACAGACTCCCACTTGCACTAGAGTCAATAATCTAGTTAATGCTAATGCACTTTACACCTATGGCATGCCGGTGTAAAAATGCTTCGCATGTGGTATAGCTCGATGTCCATCGATCGACAACTTCAGCTCCGTGTCTATCTCTGCATATCCTCGTTTTCACGCTTTCACAAAATTCATATTTTGTGCGGACTTGGCTTTGTATAAATGTGAATCACAGGTTGAACCTGGATTCCTCGATGAGTTATGGAGAAACTACCGCAGAGTGTCCCATTGACAAAAGCCATCTTGGAACCATACTAAGTTCATGAATGAACTATATGATTCAACATCTTGTTTGTCGCTTCTAAAGCGTCAACATACTTAGTCATTTGTTATAGAATTCGCCACAGTATCCTGTTGGGAACAATTTCCAACTACCGTGCCACCATATTGTGTATTACACAAAACCCTTAACTTAAATCAAAAATCGCATGGAGAAAAGATGAAGACAGTATCGATGTAACATTTTACAACGAACTCTTCATGATCTCCGCTTGCGAGAAAACATATCATCAGTACTTACTCTAGTACTCAATGACATCTTTCACTGTTGGCCCACGATGAGTACTTTGATCACTTTAGTATCCATACTCGCAACACCTTGGGAGTATCGGACATATCTGGTTGTTTTACATACCATGGAATACATGATTAATCCAAACACAAAAGTGTGTGGAATCTGCATCGTGTATTTTGCTCATCAGTGTTTTGGGACACCGAGTCTTGCAAAAAACTCTTCCATGTGACTCCGGCAAGAATAACTCCTTGGCGGTTTTAAATGCTAAAAGGTTTTAGCACCTTGTCAATATGTATTCATTGCTTAGCCCTATTAGGTAAATCTGTCTCCATAGATCATTATGCCTAATATTGAGGCTATTTAGCCTAAGCACTTCATCAAAAAAACTATTTTCAAATGAAGTCCTAATTTGTGTCAAGAAATTTATTTCCAATTAACAATGTGTCAAGCACACAAGGTTTTTAGAAATAATATTACGCTCCCACTTACTTTCTTGAATTACAAGCATCTTCGTTACCCATTGATGAAGTCAAACCCCTTTGACCATTTCATCAAAGCACGAAGATTCCAACTCCATTTGCTCTCTTACATCCATCATTTGGAACTCTGAAGTTTGCACCCTTACTAGCATCCTCTGGATAGACAAAATGCCTTGGACTGTAACACATGCAAGTCCTTGATTTCATTTCCATCAGATGGAAATCCTATTGCCATCCATGTTTCATATCTCATGATTGAAATATGTATTAATTGCTAGTTCAACTCGAACCGACTTTAAGCATCGCTACGATGAAAACAACCTCATCGTAGTCAAATTTTGAACTTGTTATTTCAACAAGTCGAGCTTTATGGATAAAACATTTTTATCCGTATCAGTTTTAAGTTCCATAAATATTCGTTAGACTCTAAGTCTTCCGAAAGGTGTATCAAGGTTTTAATCTTGAATCACTTATATGGAAACTAACTCGGGTTGTATTGGCATTTAGCCAATTCCGGAGTCGGGGCCCATCAACGCTTCCTTGTGTATCGAGGTATAATGTTGTCTAACAACAATATCTCGCTTACTTTTGAGAGGTTTGCACGAGCCTTGCCTCGTGGTTCAACCGCAAGTTCGATCAAGTTCATACATTTTATTGTAGAGACTTCCGATCGGTCGTAGTAGGAGACTCGAATTACTTCAAGGTCTCTTTCCTTTGACCCGATGACGAAGATACTGTTTATCTCGTCGAGTTGCACTATTCTCCCACTCACCTTTTTGAAAGAACCATTCTCTTTAACCGTTTCATGGCAAAACTATTTGCCTCGGTATAGTGAGGGAGGAGTACCCAATGACTTGGGATAACCTACAAAGTAGCACTCGTCTGATTTGGAATAGGTTTGTAACCTTTTACACAAGCCCCATATTCCAAATATTTAAGAAAAGATATAACATGGTTGGGCGTACCATACCATGGCGTCATTTCAACAGACCCGATGGAGCTCTTTTCAGTGTAAAAGCCGCAGTCTCTAAAGCATCACTCTTTAAAAGGGATAATGGCAAATTTATTTATATCATCTTTGATCTTACCATGTCATAAATGGTTTGATTACATCTTCACAGACTTTCCACTTGCAGTGGTATTCTGAGAAGTGCAAGTTATGAAACCCCTTTCACAACTCATCAGACATTCGCTAAACTTGTAACTCAAATATTCCTTTCTGCAATCAAATTGTAGAAACATAATTTTCTTGTTACAATAACTTCTACCTCATTTCCGAAAACCTTTCGAATGATTTCAAAAGATCCAGACTTACGTCTCATCAAGTAAATATCCATATATCTACTTGAGCCATTTCTGAAGATAGATAAATCCACTACTTGCAACATTTTTCGGACTACACACATCAAATGTATGATCACCAATAAGTTTGCTGTTCATTCTTTATTGCCTGTGAACGGTATTGCAGTCACTTCACGTTTCGGAGGAAAGTTGCAAGTGTCAGATGATTCAAAATAAAACGACTTCAAAATCCATCATAATGGAATTTTCCATGCGGGTTTCCCCAAATGTGACCAAATGTAGTGCCATACTTGTGTCGTATTCTTTTAGTCTTGCGACATTTAGCGTCAGTGTTATGGATGTATCATATTACCATCAATATTCATAACATACATCCCATCTTGGATGGAAGCATGGCCCTTCATGTTATTCATAATACTGAACAACAATTGTTGTTTTTATGAATAACCTCTCTTGCAAAAACATTGTGCAATGGGCTAGAGTGTATGAAACTCTAAAATGAATTATGAAAATAAACCTATAGGTAATGTATTATTATCAATATTCATAACATACATCTCATTCATAATGAAAGTATGGCCCTTATGTTATTCATAACACCGAACATGAAAGGTTCTCTTATGAACAACCTTCTTGCAAGATACCTTATGCAATGGGCTAGAGTGTGAAACTCTAAATGAATTATGAAAATAAATACAGACGGTAATACACCGATGGAAAGTATAGTAACATTTACTATGTTCCCTGTGTATACCTAAACCTCATTCCTGGCTAGTCTTTCAGGCCATAGCAGTTCTTACATCGAGTTGCAACAGAATGCAATCGAGTGGGTATCTTTGTGATTAACTCACAATACCCAAAACTCAATGATTAACAATTTAATCATAATTCCCAAGAACTATATCTTTGACCAGCCTTCTATACATCAAGAACTTGTATGACATTCATACATGAGCTGGATATTCCAGTCTTCTTTCTTTTTGCCTTTATACTTCTAACAGTTTAACTTTTAGTATTTCTCCTACTCTCAGAAGAAGCACCCAACTTAAGAGTGGCGTTAGCCCCGGACTTCATAGGCGTGAAAGTCTCACTAACACCCTTCGGACACTTCCTTTCTCTTTAAGTTGTTGTTTTATTCACCTTTCATCATATGACAAAGTGCGTTCTTACGGATCCCTTTCCCAACAGTCAAATGCATAGTAAACACTTTTACTAATACTTGCAAACAAACATTACTTTGGATATTTCATATCTTTCAGCCTTTGTTTGTATCTGAAAATTAGTTTTCAGTTCCATGAATATTATATAACTGTCCCAACTTTCGAAGTTTGGGTTTCATGGAAGCAAACATATTCCACTTGACCGTAACAGAATTCTAGCTTTTGGATCGAAGGACGGGAGTCACATGATCCATAGCATTAGCGGGAGGATATGGAAAGCATGCGATAGGACAAAATCCCTCTCGACACTTTTGAGGACAATCCTCACATTACGTTACCAATCGTAAAGTTTTAACCAGATATATAACAGCTATTCAATTTTAACAGGGAAGGTGGAAACGTGAGCCATTATTCTACAACTATTTTGCAAGAAACACTTAGACAATGTTCATAATTAATTGCACTGAGAATTAAGCATGTTAATTCAACAGTGCGCTCCCACTCAAATCAATATCTCTCATAATTAATTTTGAGTGATACAAGATCCAGACTTCAACTCATCACCATAGAATCATCATCTCATAATGGGAATTTTAATCGGTAGGCCAACTTGCCGATCACATCTCTATGTGACTCTTGCTCATCTTTCAATGCGTGTGTTCCGAGCTCAGGACGATCCTGCCATGAACGTCAAGACAACCAAGTGATCTTGCTGCGAGTTCTGACCTCACCCGCCTCACACTTCTCTAATCGTTCGTACCCATGCATCCATGGCGCACCCCGAAAAGATAGGTGCCGTGACGGTGCTACACTTGGGAGAACACTAACTACTTGATATTTTAGTGAGAGATCACCCTAATAAAAGCGACTACCGCGCAATCAAGAAGGGTGCATTATAAGGGATAAACATCTCAGGCAATTCATAATAGCATGATATGGTATAGCCCTTTCTGACAGAGAAGTCTTTCATTTCTTCGTCTTCGGCATTTGCGTCGGTGTTCACCTTCGTGAAGATTTCCACCACCTTGTCGGTACACCAGATAATATCGCTATCTCCATAGCTAATAAAATAAGTGCATTACTTAAGGTTGACACGCAGGTCACTAAAGTGACAATCATATGGCTCCAGCCATCATGCCGAATCATGACACGCAGGTCATGTTAATCAATTTACATCATATAGTCATCTCATACATAATCAAATTGAATATGAGCATTGCTATACCACATCACATGCACATGCAAACCCTCCTGCAAAACCAAGTTAGACGTTTCTAATCGGTTCGTGCAAACTTGTTTTTCGTGGCTTCTAAGGTTTTGACTTAAACCACAACTACCAACGTTTTATCATCAAGTATGATTATTCAAGTTGCTAGATTAACATCTCGGGTTGTATGAAACACGAGATAATTAAATCTCGAGCCCCATACTAAACTTCGTCATACGCATGACCCCCGTGCAGATCATATCTGCAATGCCCTTTCATCTGCGAATTTCATCTTTCTTTTGACTATGGCAGAACCCAAAGAACTGATAGCACTTCCATGATCAATCAGGATCACAGATTGCCAGAACTTTGTAAAATTCCACCATGCTGTCTCGAGATTGAGCAAACACAAATTCTAGGGAAGCAACAAGAAAGTCGGGTAACAGATTTCATCTGTCACCCGCATAAATAATTTTCAGCAATAGATCTCATCTACTCCAAAATTATATTATGCAATACCCATACATCTCCATGTATTCTAGATCGTAACCTGCATCTACGCATAGCACGGCTCTTGATGCCACTGTAGGGGAACGCAGCAGAAAACAAAAATTTTCCGACCTACGCACCAGCCCAGGACCACTATGGAGACTGCATACATGGTTTGATCTTTTTCGTTACCGACTCGTAGCGAAGCGGGAAGTAGAGTCGATGACGAACGGCGGTGCAGATCCCCGCAGCTAGGATTTACAACCTCCCAACCGCGAGGATGTATACCTCATCCGCTCCCAGACAGCCCTCCGGAGACGGTCGAACAGCCCCCGGACGGTGCATGGACAGCCTTCGGGAGGACCTTCAAAACTCGAACGGTCACTCGGACAACCCTTCGGAAGGACCTTCGAAACTCGAACGATCACTCGGACAACCCTTCGGAAGGACCTTCGAAACTCGGACGGTCACACGGACAGCCCTTCGGGAGGCACTCACGAACTAAGACCGAAACTACGATCTCTCTACAGAGTTGCACACATACGGTGTCATCTATCCAAAGAGGCTTCGCCGTCGTAACTAGTTCTGCCGAACCTGCACAACCTTCGGCTCTATGAAAACTATTTCGCTGGGAGGGAGAGAAGAAGCCAGATCATTGCATGGCACTTGTATGAGAGCAAAGGGATGATTGTGGAGAGTGCCTCTCCACCTCTATTTATAGGAAAAACCCAAGGGGTAGGGGCACATGAAAAACCCCAAAATGCTCACACTTTATGTCACACATAAAGGGCATAAAGGGCATAAAGGGATGTCAAGTGGAGCCCCATGGAGGAGCTGCACCCTCCAACGTCCCACCTTCATGGGCGGCCCCCAAAGGGGGTTCCTTGATCCCCAAGTCCTTCTAGAAGCCTTTTGGGAAAAGCCCCAAAAGGTGGCTTTCCATAAATATCCCAAAAAGCACATTCACTATTCACGACGACATTTTTCAGCGTTCGTTCGAACTGAAAATATTTATGTGGGCTTAGAACATTTCCAGTACCCATCATAATAATTTTCAACGCGTTCCGAAACAATTCCGGTTTTAGTGATTTTCATCTGCGAAACGCATCTGAAGTGGCTCCGGCAGCTCCGGAACATTTCCGGTTTTTATCTCAGAAAATTCCAAAAAGCTTCCAGAATGATTCTGGCACCCTTCAAGAATTATCAGGCATTTGCCAAAACCAAATTGACTTAATGGTATATCCCGAAACAACTTTTCGGTATCATCGAAACTCATCCGATGACCTCTCTCTGCGGTACGATTCCGCTGTCCGAAACTTTTCCGGTGTCCGAAACTTTTTCGGTGATTTTCTCTCAGACTCCTTGTCTAGTATTCAACAGATAGATGACCCTTAAGCGTGTGACCCTATAGGTTCGGTGAAGTATAGACATGACCCGGAACCCCTTCCGATCAATGATCAACATCGGAGCCATGGACACCCATATTGACCCCTATACCCACACGAATGAATATTCGAGTGAACCTCCAGTTGACGTGTGCTATTCCTGTTGCTTTGCGATATGTTACAAAGACCCGAGGTGAGATTTACTTGCATCCCCGTGGATCAACAACTTGTCCACTATGCCAGTTACCTCGTTACTGGTTTTGTTCTCTTTTCTCGTTTCCGTGTTCCGCATCCACGTGATCAAATCACACCGTGTCCGCCGCACGATGATGGATACCGTAACACCGAGAGGGCCCGAGAATATCTCTCCATTGTTGGAGGAGCAAATCCCAATCTTGAGCTATCAAGTTACTTGACACACTTTTCCATGAACCCGTAAGCCGCTGTAATAGCCACCCATTTACGGATGACGCTTAACAAACCCCAAAGTTCATGAAGCAAGCATGAAGAAACTCGATACTCTCATGGTCTAAGGAATCATGCAAACGTTAACCATCTCTGTGTTATTTACCATTAACTTGTGACGAATGAATCTCATAGCATAACATCAAATCGGGTCGATTCAACACAAATGTTCTCTTAACATTGTGCCCTCAAAGTTGCTGGCATAGACATGCCCATGATCAGGAAAACGGAACCATCATGCAACACTTGAGCTAGTCTTAGAGGCCAAACTAGGAATACTTCTTACCGTTTATTATTCCACACGTGCATATGAGTCTTCCTTCGAGCCTCGTGGATATTGCAGACTCGAGAATCATTGCAGTTATAGCATGGAACATAAACATAATTATGAACTCAGAGATAAATAATATCATTTATTATTGCCTCTAGGGCATATCTCCTACAATTTTATGACAGAATCAAGATAGTCATACCTGTGCTGTCGTAGAAGTGTTCCATGACATTACCAAAATTATCATCACGGAAGTGTCCACTTCCATGACGATAAATAGCGCGTCACAGAAGTGCTTTCGTCAAGGGTGACCGACACGTGGCATCCACCGTAACGGAACGCCGTTAAGCTATCGGGTCGGGTTTTTGATCCGATAACCCGTTAAGAGCCCCGACCAATGGGGATTTTCCATGTGTAAAATCATCATTGGTCGGAGGAAACACGTGTCGGCTCATCGCCGGGACAGATGTCATCCACTCATTGGATAGAAGGCGCTTATGATACGTCGACACGTCCGACGCCCAACAGAGGCCCATTCCTATGAAAAGGCCGCCCGCTTGACTTGGTCAAAGGTGGCGGGCCGCCCATGGAAAGCCTCGTTAACGGCATGTTCGCATATAGCCCATTTACGTACCGCTAACCCAAGGCCCGTTACGCCCTATTCAATTAGGCCCGAGAGCGCCATTTGGGCCATCCAATATGATTCCAGCCCTTTTACTTCGCCGGCCCATGTATGGCCCATGACGTCTTTCGGCCCATATGAGGCCCTATGTAACTCTTGGCCTATTAATGGCCCATGGTGAAACTGGCCCGTAATGAACAATGTATCACTTTACACCCATTAACGGCCCGTGGTGAAACCGCCCGTAAAAAATAGTGTATCACTTTATACCCATTAACGGCCCGTTATTCCGTTAATGTTTCAGCCCATGTTATCTTTCGCCTTCTCGAGCCCATTTGTTCTTGGGCTCATTTCAACATTCGCTTACTTACGCCCACATCGCTCATTTTTCGCCAGGGCCAAATTCAGCCCGTGGTTACATCGGCCCGCTTGTGGTCCGTTAATACGCTGGGCTGTTTTCATAGCGCCATCAACACGGCCTATTAACGATGGTCCGTTATGGTCGGCCCATGAACGGACGATTCCAACTCTAGCCCGTTTACGGCCAGAATGCGGTCTGTTTGGCCCATGTTTGGCCAATCGATCATACGACCCGTATAAGGCCCATTGATGATACGGCCCGTAGAAGGCCCATTGTTTCTACAGCCCGTAGAAGGCCCATTGTTTCTACGACTCGTAGAAGGCCCAATGTTTCTACGGCCCGTAGAAGGCCCACTGTTTATACGGACCGTAGGAGGCCCAGTATCACTACAGTAAATATTAGCCCATGGTTATTGTGGCCTAGTTTTATAAAATAGGTTATTGCAGCCACTAGCAAACCGCAAAAAAAGAACTGCACTGACTACAAGCAAACAAATAAACAAGAAAACAAGGAAATAAATAAGCAAGCAACTTACACTAGGCTATCACGGCTATTACATTATATTACATCCATTGGGCATCAAAGTTCGCCACCAAGGTGCAAATATAGGGAACACAAGAAGATATAAACGCCGCAAGCAAAACAAGTCCGAACTGAAACCACTTGAAGAGCTCAAGAAACAATATCCTGGTACCCATAATGTCGGCAAGATGCTTAGCAAGCTTATTAACTTTCTCTTGTTTGGCGCTTAAGTCCTCCAGTAGCTTGTTGTTGCACGTAAAGTATGCATCTGAATTCGCAGGACTTCCTCGGTCCTTGACTTCGTCGATAACATTTGATCGATGTCTTTCAACTTGAAGTTGAGACTCAAGAAGCCGAACTGATTCAGGCAACGAGTTCGAAGAGCTGGTTTCAGCAGTGGTAGCCAAGAATCGAACACTACATCAAGACAGACTTTGGGGTTGTCTCGGTGTCTTCAATATAGTTTTATCAGCTTTCTTGGAGACCAACAGGATGTCTCACTATCTTGAACCTTATCTGCATTATTTCCTTTACCATTGCATAACAGGTACTCTTCTCCAATATTTTATCCGCGTTCTAAAAGAGAAACAAACAAACACATCTCAGGTTTACAATGTAGTATATGAAACTCATTTTGGTAAACCAGTTCAAGAGTAAGGTGGACAGGATAACAGCATGAAACAAACATATATCTATGTAGTATGGTCATCAGATGGTCTATATCATTCTAGTTTATGTTGCCAAATCAAGATAGATACAGTTCGAATCATATCTATTTAAGACAAAGCAACATAAACAGAATATAAGTGTAGGAAACTACACAACAATAACAACACTTGTAATGTGCATGGCATGAGAACATAACTGTTTATTCAATTGAAACTGAAATCAACATAGAGCAAGTTACAACAGCAAACAACCAAACATATTGAAGAAACAGGTTTAAAACATACCTGTTGCGCCATTGGAGTTTCAATTGCATCCCTCAAATTTGAAATTAGTTGGTATCAGTAAATATAGTGATGCAAGAGCAAAGTAGTATGAACCATAGCTACGGAACCTGACCTGAGAACAATTCTTCTTACGCTTTAAGCGTTGACTTCGGTTCGGAGTGGTGGTCCTCGTGATTTGGGCACCGCAGCAGTTGCCTTACTAACCGCTCGTGTTTGGGTGCTCTGTGGTGGAGACGGTCTGTGTGTCAACGGGAACTGGGTGTCAATTTGCTGGGGTTGGGGTTAGAAGGGGTGCAGCTGGTTCTCTGTCCAACTAGGTAGGGGTACAATCTACATGAGTGTGGGTTATGTGTGGTGGGGCTGGTTCTTGGGCAAGTACAACCGTGGTTCTATCTGCATCGACAGGTAGCATGATCTTTTCTGAAGACCGTGTTTTCACTCCCTCCAATTGAAATGGCTGATAAACAGAAAAGTAATTGAATGTACAGACATTGTGAGATAGACAGGTGCAATGGATAGTAGGGAAGAAAACATGGCATGAAATAATTCACATTTATGTTGTCTAAGAAAACAGAATAGCAGGACATAATTTCACATATATGATGGCTAATTAAACAGGATAGCATGACACAATTTCACATGTATGATGGCTAACTAAACAGGATAGAATGACATACTTCAAAATATGACGACTATGTAAACAATATGACATGATATAACTATACGATGCGTCTATTAAAGTGGTTGGCATGCCATAAATGACAAACATGCCGTCGATGGAAACATGATGGCATGATATAATTCACGGATAGAATGACATAATTTAAAATATGATGACTATGTAAACAGGATGAGATGATATAACTATATTATGTCTTTAGAAAATGGGTTGGCATGCCATAATTCAGATACATGTTGTCTATGTAAACATCATGGCATGACATAATTCAAATATATGATTTATATACTAAGGAAGTGAGAAGAGGGCAATCACATATATGATGTGTCAACTAAGGAGATAGCATTCAATATTGTGTATGTGATGTAAAAACTAAGCATTGCAATACAACATATGCATTATATGAGTAATATAACCCTGCCAAGTTTGAGCATACACCTCGTGGGGATAATAGGACTGGTCATCGCCTCAATCCTCCTCTGAAGAGCTATCTCAGAACCAGCAAGATATCTGCTTCAAGAGTAGCATTGTCCTCTCAAGACCTTGTTTTCACCCTGATTTCTCCATCACCAATTCAAATGGCTGATGCAGGAAGAGCAGTTGAATGTACAAACATTGTCGACAAAAGCAATGAGAGATACAAAAAAAGGACGGCATGATATAATTCACATATATGACGCTTGCCTAAACAACATGGCATTGCATAATTCACATATATAATGCCTTGCAACAAGATAACATTGCATAATTCACATATATAATGTCTTGCAACAAGATGGCATTGCATAATTCACATATATGGTAATTAGACACTAAACAGGTGGCATTCACACAAAGCATGTCTAAACTAAGCAAATGACATAGCAATGCAAGATACCATACGCACGATATGAGCAACATAACCCTGCCAAGTTAGGGCATGCACCTCGGGGGTGAATATGACTGGTCATCTGTCTCTGAATCTTCCTCTGAGGAGCTATCAGTAACCAGCAAGACATGCGCTTCATCAGATAGCATTGTCTGCTCTAAAGACCTTTTTTCCACTCCAGATTTTTCGATGACCGTGCCGAATGGATGATGCACAGGAAGAGTAATTTAATGTACTAAAATTGTTGACAAATTTAACACGTAATTAAAAAATGATGGCATGATATAATTCACATATAAGATGACTGGCTAACCAGGGAGGCATTACAAAAATCACATATATGATGCCTGGCTAGACAAGATGGCATTGCATGATTCACATATACGATAAAGAAACTAAACAGATGGCATTGACACAAAGCATGTCTAAACTAAGCGGATGACATCTTTAATGTATACTGAGAAGCAATGCAAGGCACCATATGCATGATATTACCAACATCAAGATGCCAAGTTAGAGCGAAGACCTCATGGGGTAAATAGGAGTGGTCTTCTCCTTCCGAATCCCCTCGAACAGCTTATCTTCCTCTTGATTACGATCCAAATGGGTGGGGGGCTGCCTTTGCGCCCACCATGGAACAACGTCTGCATGAAATTTTATTGCCACACAAGGCTCGTCTCTTTTGCCCTACATGATCAGTTCCATTGTGTACAATAAGCGGCATGCATAGGAATAAAACATAGTGATTTTTATGTAAGGAGTGCATGCACAAATCCAGAGTGATGGTAGCAAACTTTGGATAGACCCAAAACCAATGATAGCAGGCAGATAATAGCTTTAGTTAAACAATACAGATAATGGCTCCTTTAATGTTTGTTTGCACCCAACATGAAACTCATAGTAGACACCAGAGATTAACCAGATAGTAGATGATAGTACTGATTGCTGCCCCAATATGTACCCCACAACCATTTAAAACTCAAGTTTCAGATAAGTTTGGACCCGACTTGAGTCTAATAGGTGAACACGACGATAATGTAGCATGTCATCATATTAGCGACGATAACGAAGCGGACACGGAAGAGTGCGACCTCTCTTGCGGACCCGTAGTCCTCAAGGTCATCTGCTCGATTGATGATGATAATGCAGTTGTCGTGGCTGCCGCGGCGGGAATAAGATCCGAGGCGGCGAAAGACAGTCTGGAGAGCGGATCCTGCTGTGGTGAACCTTCCGTCGTTGGAGCAGCTGAGCTGGGTGGAACACATCGCCACAGGAGCAGGGCAAACCACACAAGGTTTTCTTTGACACATATCTCGTAATGAAGTAATTGAGTAAGGGCTTGTTTGAATTTGAGGATTCTAACAATGCAGGATATGAAATAGACAGAATAGGATAGGAATGCACGTGCAAAATAGAGAATTTAAAACACAGGATTTACGCTAACTGGGTGTTTGATTCACAACAATTGGAAGATCACAGGATGCAAAAAGCATGGTGAGATTAAGTCAAACCATAAGAAAATGTACCGTTATAATGCTATTATGCTACTATCTCTTAGTCTTGTGCTTGATGAATAGGAATATGAAAAGGAGGAGAAGTAATGTGAATGGACGGGACAACTAGGAGCAAACCGCCGTAGTATTGAAGGACGTGCGGGGACGAGTAGGAGCGAACTGCCAACGTGTGAACGGTAGGGTAGTGGCTTTCCATTCTCCCATGATACGGGCTTCCGAGAGCCCTTGGATCTGAGATCGAACGGTTGCATGGCGTGATTCTAGACCTATGGGTGAATATCCTATCCGGAGGGTTATTCGCAAATTTTCAGCAACTTAGCATGCACCGCTTGATCTCAGATCCAAGGGCTGCCAAGAGTCAGATCATGGTCGCGCCTACCACGACAAATCACGTCGCTCGTGCGGCTGCGCCCTTGGAGATTTAACACGTGCGTTAGGCTATCGATGTTGGCATGTCATACATAGTCATCACTTAGTCACTCATACTACAACAAGGTTTTGGCTATAAGTGTATTTTTTACTTCTCTCTATCTCTTTTTCGTACTCCCTCCGTCCCATAATATAAGAACGTTTTTGACACTAGTGTAGTGCCAAAAACGTTCTTATATTATGGGGCATGGAGTACTAGTATTTATTGCATTTGCCAAGGAGTGACCTCTTCCAATGAAATGGTGTTGCTAAGTTTGCTTCATTTAATTAGCTATAGACACAAAATTGTCTTTTCACCTAGGTACACGCGCTTAGCACAGTTTCTTCCTTGGGTCACCAAACAAGTCTCTCTCTTCTTGATTAACTTGCCACATCAAACTTTATGCCTATGTGGCAAGCTTAAGCACATGTAGGAGCAAGTAAAAGTAAGTACAATAGTGCGCTTTACATGGCATTTTTGCATATGTGGAGGAAAGAGAGGCAAGGAAAAAGTGGAGAAGTGGGCTCTCATGCAAGAGCCAGCCTCTACTACATGGTGGAGCATTGGGAGAGGCACCTGTATGGAGGTGGTCAGGAATCGGGAGACTCACGCCGGTCGTAGCGCCGCAGTTAAAATGATAATGGAAAGACAAATCACGGGGCCCCACCTGTCCAGCAGTAAGTCGCTGTCAAATCACACAACCCTACGTTTGCAGCAGCCTACTCCCTTGTCTTCTCGCGTCTCTGTCGAACCGACTAGGCCCCGCCCTCGACTTTTAAATAGTATACAATATACTAATTTTGTATCCACGGATTGCGCCCACGCCATGGAGCAAAGCGTCTAGAAAACGGCGGTACACATGTACGGAGTATACAGCACGCCCTCGCGTTCGCGTTGCACCCTAGACGGTCGGTCAGTCTGGCACGCTACTCTCTGAATGGAACGCGTGTCATATTGCGTTTGCACGCACATGTGGGACAACAATTGAGAACCGACCATAGGCACACTCCCCGGCCCCGCAAGTCGGGTGACTTAATAGAAGAGGGAGACGAGTGATAGTACTAGAGAAGTGTTGTTGTACTACGTTGGTGCCTGGACGATCCCTGCAAGACACGGAAGATCAGTTCGTCCATGCATGTGACCAGACTCCAGCAGACACGCCTGTATTGGCCATCGTCTACATATCATGCAGGCTGTGTTGTACATGGCTGTAGTTGTGGTGACAAATCTAAAAAAAGGTTTCTTGTCATCTCGCAAAATTAGGTGTCATGTGCTTCGGATCACTGCGAGGGTTAAACATCGACAACCGAGTTGGGCTAGTCATTGGGGCACATGCACGGTCAAAGGACTACGGCTGCCATCTAGGTCAAGCGGCTATGTTAATTAGGACATCTATCGACGGACCCCTTTTCTATGAGTTTATCTTTAATTTGAGCTTTGTTCCTCGTCTAGTTTGTCCGTCGGGATTCATGTTGTCTCCTTTGGGCAGTGAGGTTATGATTTCTTGTCATCTAGCATTTTTTCGTGTTATATGTTATAATCCGGCGCTTCAGATCAAAATGATGACAACTGCGCCTCCAGGCCACGTGCATGAAGACTTCTCGACAGTCATTGACGAGGTCAAGCCGGCTCCGGTAGACAAAAGAAAACTAGTACTACTCCACTATATAGGCAGGAGCCTCCGCGCTTGCTTGCTAGTGTTGCTCTCTTCACACTGTCTCAGCCTCTCCAGATCTAAACACGACAGCGGTGGCCACACACACTCTCTCTCTGCTCACCGCTGGTCACAGATCCAGCGGGATCCTCTCCGCCGGGGAAGGTGAGAAGGTGCAACGTTCACGCGGTTGTCCTCGACGACGGCTCTTACCTTCTTTGGCGCGCCCCGATCAGCCCGCCTTGCCGTTCTCTACCAAGCACCACTGGCGAGGGAGGGCCTCCGACCCCTTCTTCCTCGCTGCCAGAGTGGGCAGATCCGCCTCCGCCTCCCACCTAGCGACATCCCGCGACCATCAGTATAACTTCCTTCAAACCGCCTTGTTTCTACTTCCCGAGCTCCCGACGCCGCTGCATTTGTATCTTTTACTATTTCTCGGGGCCCCTCGAGATAGGATCGATCGGCTGTTCAAAACCACCTATTTTTTATGTTTAAGAGGTAAAACTAGTTCATGCACTCGAATCTAGTACTACTTGGTTCAAACAAGGAAGAAAGGGGTGGGGTGGGGATGATTTGTTACCTGAATCTAGGACTTGATCGAAAGAGGAAATAATGGGGGCTAAAAGTAGCAGAGACTGGCTATCCAACTGGTCTCTAGGTCTAATATGGAAATAAAGGGAAACACAGTACAAACTCAATATAAACCCGATCTATTGGTTGAAAAAGGAATGAAAGTGGTGACAAGTCAACAGAGTAAGTCCAACACTAGATTTGCTAGCCTCACACAGTATAAGGTGGCTATACCGAACAAAAATGGGACCAGCCCGGATATCCTATTCTGATGTTTGTTGCCCCGAGCCACTCTTATGTAATGCCACTGGTAAAATGTAGCAGTCGCACTGTTAAAAGTAAGGACACGTTAAACCAATGTTGTTTTCAATTTAATGACTCTAGTAATATGAATCAATGGCACTTCTTTACATGTCCTGCTAAAATTTCCCATTAAGATAAGTTGGTTCTTTTCGTTAGAAATGCAACTGTCCTGGTCCGCCTACTCTCCCGTGCCCAAAGTAATGTCTTATTTAACAGTTGTCACAGTTAATCCTAATGCCCACACTAATATATAGCAATGCCACTGCTTTAGAAATTGCTACTGTCCTTGTAGGATTGCCATTCAGATAAGGCACATGCTTCTTTTCATTTGATGCATGTTTCATCACTTGTTAGTCACCCTCCTTTCCACCTTTTTTGTGCAAACAGAGATATACATTTCACGCTCGATCTTAGTTGAACTGCACAAATGATATCCAAATTATAGTTGAGCATTCCAGGAGCTTCACAACCAACCTTGATGTTGCTCAATTTTATTGCACTAATGAAGAAGAAGCTCTGTGGGTTTGTTTTCTGATGGAAATGGAGCTGGGGCTGGAGCCCTTTTCTTAAAAAAAATTGAAGAAGCTGCGAGCTCACGGGACATTGCTTCATTTTAGGTGAACTGCACCAAAAGGTCCCATGAATTGAATCATCCATGTTGGTGACTGAAAGAGCCAGCCAAAGATCCCGCCTAAGCACCCCGGCCTCCATCCTTGCGACGCACGGCACACCTCGTTTGCCACCTTCTCAACCCTAGTGTCATTGATAAAATGAAGTAATAATACAGTTAAAATAGAGCGAGTGTCATCTCTATCATTTCATTTCCAATGTAGATAAAGAAAGTGCTTCTCTTTGTTAATGTATGTTTCATCAACTAGTCCCATTGTTAATGTTTAAGCGTTTCTGCAAACTGGGGTGCTTAATTTTAGTTGATATTTACAAAAATAGAGATTTGAATGTCTCAAGGAACCTCCTTGTACTACCGCTGTACACTGATGTTCATCACTGGCAGAAGGTGTATCTGGGAGACTTGGGACGATGTCCAGTATGAGGCATACCGTATGAGGCGTCGCAGGGCCCATCTCGCCCTCGCAGCATGGCATACTATGATACTATCGCAATATTTTCTTCTATTTATTTTGTGTGTTCCATCAACTAGTGCCACTATAACGTAATCACGCTTTTTCATTATCTGTGCAAACAGGGTTATTCAGCTGCATTTTGGTGGAACTGCACAAATGTACGTATGGAACCGCATATATGCAGAGTGCGAGGTGTGCCAAGTAAAATTACCGACACCAACCATGCTGCATGCACGCATTGGCATCCACCACCACCGTGGGATGTGTGGCGCTCTCGTGGACGGATCTTTCTCGGCAGCAAATCCTCTAACCAAATACTAGTAGCTTATATTGGCAGTTTTCTAGGGAGTACTCTTTTCTGAAAGAAGCACCAATCTATTTTTGTTTATTTGTACACTGTGTCACAACTTTGACCCAAAGGTCCGAGCTATTTTAGGGTGATTGGAGTAGTACTCGGAGACTGATTGTAAGCATGATTTTCATTAGCTGTCACACTGATTGTAAGCATGAGCAGGTGGAAGATTAGGTTAGTGCGAAGCTTACCTTAAACCCTACCGCCACCGTTGAAACGAGGCGAGCGCCGAGGGAACCGTGGAGAACGGCGGGGAAGCGACGTCGCGCCATCCAGCCTCCTCTTGCGGTGGGAGAATGAATACTCCTGTGGCTCCAGCTGGCTCTGCACCCTCACGAACGGCACACCATACTCAATCGATTCGTTATCCTCTGGGTGCTCGACCTTCGACCAGTATGCCCACCACCTCCTTTCGATCGCGCCTCGGGCGAATCTGTCCGCTCCATCGCCAGAGGAGATACTCGATGAACTCGGAGGATCTGCGGCGTGAGTGCCGCCGAGGAGTACATGTACATCGCCGCCTCATCGCCGCCGCCTCGCTCTTTCAGATGCATTGCCACATGGCCCTGACTATCTCGAATCTCCCACTCATTGTCAAACCAACTAAGGATCTCCTTCAACCTGGCTAACTTTGCCTGGTCGCCGCCGGCGATCTTCCTGATTCGCTGCTGCATCCTCTCCATAGATGTCCTTCTGAGTGGTCCGGTGCTAGCTTTGTAAGATGGGAGGAGAGACGGTGGTCTTGCAATAGAGAAGAGGGAGAGGCGAGACGGTGGTTTTGGAATGGAGATGATGGAGAGGAGAGGAGGTGGTTTTGCAATGGAGAAGATCAGAAGAGGGAGAGGCGAGACGATGGTTTTGGAATGGAGATGATGGAGAGGAGAGGAGGTGGTTTTGCAATGGAGAAGATCAGAAGAGGGAGAGGCGAGACGGTGGTTTTGGAATGGAGATGATGGAGAGGAGAGGAGGTGGTTTTGCAATGGAGAAGATCAGAAGAGGGAGAGGCGAGACGGTGGTTTTGGAATGGAGATGATGGAGAGGAGAGGAGGTGGTTTTGCAATGGAGAAGAGGGAGAGGGCGTCGGCAGCGATTTTAGGATTGGACGAGAGGGTCAAGGCTACTGTGATCTGGATCAAAATCAAAATCAATTTACCCTTCAATTAAGAAAGCGACCCACATTAACTAGTCTCCTTTTATTCGGGTCATAATTGACCATAATTTTCGCACATAAAATATATGTTATACGTTGCAAAAATAATATAATTTGAAAGTACATTCAGATACGGACCAAACGATACAATTTTTGGTGACATGCAGTCACATTTTGCTTGTCAAATACAGTACGTGGTCAAACTTTGACCCAAAATACACAAAACAACAAAAAAATACTTCCAAGACCAGCGCCGCTCTTCCGCTCTTCTCCTCTTAAACCACCGCCGCTCCTCTCCTGTTCCAATCTAAATCCAGCACCGCCCTCTCCTCTTCCATTTCAAAACCACCGCCTCCTCTCATGTTCCGGTCCAAAACTAGCGCCGCTCCTCTCCCGCTCAATCCAAAACCAGCGCTGCTCCTCTCCTCTTCCATTCAAAACCACCGCCAAGCAGTGAAGGTGCTGTGGAGAAATAGATCGATGGAGGAGTACAACCGATACGTGAGGATCGCAGACGGCGACCCTGTGAAGCTAGCTAGGATGTTGGAGATACAGTCTTGGTTTGACAACAAGGACCAACTAGCGGCGACGGCGACATCCATGACCAAATATCTCGCAACAGAGCGAAAAGGCGGCGATACTCCTGAGGAGTCGCGCCGAGTACATAGAGCTGCTCCTCTGGGCTATGGAGCAAACAGATTCACCGAATCCGATCGTGAGGGAGCGGTGGTGGGAGTATTGTCGGGACCCCGATCCTAAGTCACACCGATCTAGCATGTAACACATCATATCACTTTGCGGCCTCACGCACGGTATTTCCACGGGTGTCGCCTTACCATGGCCGGGACCGCTTATGTCTTTTGGCTCACGATATGATAGTGTCGCTAGCATCCATATGACAAAGAACCCGGGCCGACATGGCTAGTCGTGAACCCAAAGCGGCGCTTAACCTATGGGGACAGCATACATGAATCACATCGAGCATGTCGGTCATCAACGATATATTCGGGCTGTAGCACGGGCTAACAGGACTCCGTATCCCGGCTGTAGCAGGCTAGGCAGGACTCGAATAACACGCGTGACATTTCGAAGGGACGAGATATAGGAACGAAGTGAAACACATGCCGCCAGTCAAGTGTCCAAGCGGTAGTCTTTGGGCTAGCAGGACTCGGTGAACCGGTCAGCGGACTACTATCGCCGAAGCACGAGACTACATTTCCCATAAGAGAGGCTACCAAGGATAAACAACTAGGTTGTCGGATCCCACACATAGCAATACAAGTTACACGTACGCATAACATGCAAGTATGTGCTGTACAACATGGCATCACAACATAACGCAAACTCATATAGATAAAAGCTCAGAAGAGCCACATAGCAACAAGTACAAACAGGGGTCACATGACCCATCATTCAGAGCATACAAGCAACAAGCGGAAGCATTACATGTCTGAGTACAGACATCTACAAAAGAAAAAGGCTGAGAAGCCTGACTATTACAAGACCCTCCCAAGGTACAGGATCGTAGCTGAGGTAACAAGCTACTCGTCGGAGTCCAAGCGGAACTACTAGCAAGACCGAAGTCTCCGCTGCAAAAACATAAATAAAGCAACGTGAGTACAAAGGTACTCAAAGAAGACTTACATCGATCCTATCATACATGCATTAGTGTCAAAAGGTAATGTGGGGTTTAGTTGCAGCAAGCCAGCTTTGACTCTGTGGCTATCCTGTTCACGACTACAAGAAACTCTTGAGGTGAGACAACGACACGCAGTCCACTAATCACCACATCAATACACTACTACGGATTCATTCCCGTCTCCATACGAGAAGGCCATCCATAGCACTCACACTTGTCTTGAGCATTTTAGAGTATCCACTTCAAGTTGTCTATGTACCACGAAGCATCCAAGAAGTCCATAACCGAGGACACGGCTATTCAATAGATCATGATAACCTGCAGGGTGTACTTCTTCACACACGCCTCGCCACTTACCGCCATATACACGCCATGTATCTCGCAACCTTCAAGCGGAAGCTTTGGCGAGGGTGTCGGCCACGACCGACTAACCACACAAGACTCTAGTCCGTGCTTATCGCCTATTCGGTTCCATCCGCAAGGAGATCCGGCGGGTGTCGCCACGGCCCCAAACGATGTGAGCAGGGTTCCCAAGCCCACCATCCGGTGCCACTTGGTACACCGTGCCACTGTGTTTAGTCTGTCCTAAGCCCATTCCCGCCGGGTGCCACTTGGTAGAAAAATAGCACTACCTACAAACACCAGAGACTAGTTGCGACTCCTGGACAGAGGTCAAGTTGATTAATAAGTCGAGAGGGGTCGAGTTACCGGAACCCAATGTGTGGTAGTATCGAGTCATTGGACAACATACATAGAACTCAGTGCTTAAGGACGGTTCCAGTGAGACAACCCACCATGTACTCCTACATGGCCTCTCACCGCTACCTTTACCAAATCGTGTTCACACACTTCACTCTCGGCATCAGAACATAGAACTGTACTCCAATTCATTCCCAATGAACCAGACCTGACACAACTCTAAGCAATAGCAGGCATAGCATGGTAGGAACACAACATGGCTCAATCAACTCCTACACATGCTAGTGGGTTTTAACTATTTATCGTGGCAATGACAGTCATGCAGAGGAATGGGTTCAACTACCGCAGACAAAGTAGCGGTGAATCGCTGTTGTCCTAATGCAATAAGCGAGAGCAGGAGCGGAGATAGGATTGTATCGAATGCACAAGGGATTTGCTTGCTCGGTAAATCAACAAGGAAGCACCGCTTCATAGACAGTACTGAACGGCTCCGAGCGGGACCTATCGAGAAGGAACAGTGCCGCAATCAATACACAATCATATGCAACAATATGATGCATGAACATGGCATGTAGATGTGATGCTGTTTGAGTTAATGCAACTGGTATTCGATTGGTTTGAAGTCCATTTGAACCAAAAGTTCAAATGCATTTCTAAATTAGGTCTCTTATATATGCCATAATGTGTTCTCCCTAATTCAGCATCTATAGGTTGGTTTTTCATGCATGAAACTAGTACAGATGGAAAGGTTGCATTTTTCTGATAATTTTTCATATATAAATTATTTGAATCTGAGCTACGGTTGAATTGTTATGAATTTTTGAAGTTTTGAATATATTCTGGAATTTCCTGATTTAAATTAATTCCAGAAAATGAATATATGCCAAGACCTTCGCAGCATGACGCCAGCCGTCAATCGCGGCTGGTTGGTCAAACCTGACGTGTGGGGGCCACGCCGGTGACACGGGTTAACAGGGGGTTAGTTTTAATTTAATTAGAGGTTAGGGCGCTAGGCCCACCGTCGATGTCGGGGGTTAGGTGGTGATTAGCCTTAAGCTAATCACCGACGGCCGGACCCGTGGCAGGCTCAGCGACGGGGCGCTGCCGCGGCGGCCTCGGACGCGGGCGGAGGAAGCGCCACGGGCCACGGGAGGCGCTCGAGAGCACTGGGCGTAGCCCGTGCTCGCGCACTGGTGGAGCAGCGGGCCGAGCTGGGGGCGGGGCTCGCCGGAGCGAAGCTTCATGGCGGCGCCGGAGCTCGGTGGAGAGGGAAGAGGCTACGGCGCGGCGGAGACGGGAACGGAGAGGGGAAACTGGGCGGAGCTCACCGATTTGCGATGAACGGGCGGCGGGTCGGGAGGGACCGAGCGTCGTGGCGGAGGGGATCTCCGCAACCGGAGACGAAGACGACGCGGCGGCGGCGCTCTGTGGCCTCCCGCGCCACGTGATTCGACGGGAGATAGCAGGCGGTGCGGAGCTAACGGACACGGGAGAGGGCGAGGGGAGAAGGTGGCCACGGCGGCGAAGCGTGGCGCCTGGTGGCGTTCGGGAAGAGAGAGAGAGAGCTCCAGGGGAGGGGGAGGCGAGAGAGAGAGGAGAACGGTCGGGGTGGCTGCGTGGCGTGCTCTCCAGGCGCCCAGCGACGAGGGGAGGCCAGGCAGGCAGGAGGAGGTGGCGTGGCGCGGGCGGAGGCTGCTGCCGGGCATCGCTACCATCTCTCTGCTGGGAGGAAGACGACAGGGGAGGGAGGCGGTTGGGCTGGGCTGGCCAGTGGGTTGAAGCCAGGCCATGAGCTGGGTCATGTGGGGAGGTAAGCCTGTAAGGCTTTTACCTATTTAATTCCTTCTTCTATTTTTCGACATTTGTTTTGGTTTATTTAAAATATCAAACTAATTTATTTAATTATGCCAATTTTTGCAGGAGCTAACTATATTATTCCGAGCTCCTCAACAAAGGGCATAACTTTTGGACAATATTTTATATATAAAATAATATATATCCAAGGCAAATATTTATTGCATTAATTCCAAATGCCCAAAATAAATACTTATGAGATCCTAAAAATATTGGTTAGCTTGTTATCTCTGTCCAATATTTTCAGAGGGCCACATGAGCATTTTCTTGGACCTTTTGGAGCAATTTTATTTAGGTCATTTCCAAAATGATTTCGAGGGTTTCACAATTCCCCATTTCAAAATTAAATGGAATTTAAACATGATGCACAATGCCTAGCTAGCCTTGAGCATACCAGCACTAGGGATGTGACAACTCGCCCCCACTTGAAAGAATCTCGCCCCGAGATTCGTGGGTCGACGGAAAGAAAGCGGGTACTCAATGAAGACGATCTTCTCGCCCGTGTAGCTTCTCTCGGAATGATGAGACCATGAACCTTGAGAAACTTGATATTCGACGCCGAGTAACACGCTCGCTTGATCAAGAATGCGAACCGGTACTCTCGGTATGTGAGGTTATCTTGGAGATCAAGCGCTTGTGGTCCACTCGCGGATAGGATCCGAGAAGCAACGCTGAGTTGAGAGACGTGGAAGACATTATGAACTCGAGAAAGATGTGGGGTAGTTCCAACTGGTAGGCAACCTCTCCTCGCTTAGCGAGAATGCGAAAAGGGCCAATGTAACGAGGAGCCAACTTGCCCTTGATATCAAACGATGGGTACCCTTTAGCGGAGTAACCCAAGGTAAGCCTTGTCGCCAACTTCATAAGCCACTTCCTTATGACGACGGTCATATTGGCTCTTTGACGAGATTGGGCTGTTTTCAAATTCTCACGAATGATGCGAACTTGCTCTTCCGCCTCTGGATCATGTCCGTCCAAAGAATTGTCTTTCACCGGTTTCGACCAGTTCAAAGGTGTTCGACATCTTCGCCCATAAAGAATCTCAAAAGGAGCTTTTGGGACTGGATTGATAGCTATTGTTATAAGCAAACTCGCGAAAGGAAGACATTTCTCCCAATCCATACCGAATGAGATAACGCAAGCTCTAAGCATGTCTTCGAGAATTTGGTTGACCTTTCCACCGACCACTTGACCGAGGGTGGAAAGCGGCATCAAGAAAAGATGGGTTCCCATGGCAGTTTGGAAACTCTCCCTAAATGAGAAGTGAAAAGACTACCACGGTCTGAATTGATCTCTAGTGGAACACCATGGAGTGACACTATTCGAGAATGTATAAGTCAGCGAGCTGACTAGCGTGATACTCTCTCACAGAAGGAAGTGAGCCACTTTGGAAAGACGATCAACGACTACGAAGATAGCATTATTCCTTTCTTGGTCCGGGAAAGCCGGTGATGAAATCCATACCAACTTTATCCCATTTCCACTCGTGAATAGCTAAGGGTTGAAGGGTGCCAAGAGGCCTTTGATGTTCTCGCTTAACGCGACGACAAACGCCACAGCTTAGCAATATATTGAGCAATTTTCTCTTCATCCTAGTCCACCGTAACCTCTGGCGAGGTCCCGATACATCTTAGTACTACCGGATGAATTGTGAGAGGAGATTCATGCGCCTCCTTAAGAATCAGTTGTCGAAGATGTTGCTTCTTGGGACCACCAGCGGTGCCCAAAGAAAACGACACTCGATCATCTATAGAGAAACTACCAGCAATACCCTTGGCAACGTTTCTCTTGATCCGGGTAATCCCCGTATCATGCTTCTGGGCTTCTATGATATGATCCACCAGGGTAGGTTTCGCCACCAAGGTAGAAAGGAATCCGTGAGGAGCAATGTGAAGGTTAAGCTTACAAAATTCCTCATGGAGAAGTGGTTGGCCTTGCTGCAACATGAGATTGTTGCAATAGGATTTACGGCTTAACGCATCAGCCATGACATTGGCTTTGCCTGGGGTGTAGGTAATCCCTAGGTCGTAATCTGTGATCAACTCCAACCAACGTCTTTGTCTAAGGTTCAAGTCTGGTTGGGTGAATATATACTTGAGACTCTGGTGATCGGTGTAGATCTCGCAACGTTTACCAAGAAGGTAATGTCGCCAGGTTTTGAGTGCATGGACTACGGCTGCAAGCTCTAGATCATGTGTAGGATAATTCTCCTCATGTGGATGCAACTGACGAGATGCATAGGCAATCACATGACGATCCTGCATAAGGATGCAACCTAGTCCCTGTCGTGAGGCGCCGCAGAGATAACAAAGTCCTTAGTGAAACCGTGGCACTAGTATGGGAGCAGAAGTCAGCGCCTTTTCAGCCTGAAAACTGTACTCACACTGTGGGGACCACTCAAACTTTTTATCTTTCTTGAGAAGTTCCGTGAGGGGTTTAGCTACTTTGGAGAAGTTTTCAACAAAGCGGCGATAATAGCTGGCTAGACCAAGGAAGCTCCTAACTTGTTTAACGGTTTGGTGGAGTCCAATCAAGAACGGCTGAACTCTCTCGGGATTGACAGCAATGCCCTTACCGAGATTACGTGGCCTAGGTAGGTCACTACCGCAACCAAAATTCACACTTGGAGAACTTGGCATAAAGGCGGTGCTCTCTGAGTTTTTCTAGCACAAGTCTAAGATGTTCGGCATGCTCTTCCTCGTTCTTCGAGTAAATAAGAATATCATCGAGGTAAACCACGACAAATTTATCTAAATACTCCATGAAGATCGAGTTCATCAAGCGAGAGAATGTAGCTGGAGCGTTGGTTAGACCAAAGGACATGACAGTGTACTCATACTGTCCGTAACGAGTGACAAAGGCTGTCTTGGGAATGTCTCCATTCCTGATCTTGATTTGATGGTAGCCTAACCTTAAATCCATCTTAGAAAAGACTGAGGATCCAGCGAGCTGATCATACAGGTCGTTGATCCTGGGGAGCGGATACTTGTTCTTTATCGTGACCAAATTAACGGACGATAATCTACAACCATCCGTCCGCATCATCCTTCTTTTTGACGAAGAGGACGGGGCAAGCCCAGGGAGAAGAACTAGGACGGATGAAACCCTTTTGCAAGGACTCATCAAGTTGTTTCTTAAGCTAGGCTAGTTCTAAGGGTGCCATCTTATAAGGTCTCCTAGAGATTGGGGCGGTTCCTGGGATAAGATCTATGACGAATTCTACATCTCGGTCAGGTGGAACACCTGGCAGTTCCTCCGAAAACATCCGGAAAGTCACGGACTACCGGGATATCTTCAAGGTCCGGAAGAGGGCTGGCATTAAGAGAATAGAGTTGACGCTTGCAACTCTAGTGGAGACGGTGACTATCTTGCCGATGGGTGTGTAAGCTGAATGACCTAGTGAAACAATCAATCTTGGCATGATGAGCTGTCATCCACCCATACCCAAGATGATGTTAATATCTCAAGACTTGAGGGCTACAAGTGAGGCAAGGAATACAAGTCTGTCAACAAGGATTTCGTTACCATGGCTTATACAAGAAGTTTGCCATTTGGATCCGTGGAGTTTGAATGACTAGCGGAGAGGGCATATCACAAAATGATATGTTGTGCAAGTTAGCATAGCTTTAAATGAAGGAATGAGATGCTCCAAGATCAAATAGAACCGAGGCGGGATGACAATTGACAAGGAGTGTACCAAGAACGACATCCGGATCATCATGAGCGTCTTTAGCCGAGACGTGACGCACACATCCACCAGCGGAGCTGACTTGACACTCGATCATCTTGCGTGATGGCTTAACACAGCCAACAAGCTTCTCGGGCTGAGGTGGAGCATAACTGGTTTGAGAGCATCACGCGCATAGTGTCCTGGCTCTCCGCATGTGAAGCAAGTCCCTGAAGTTTGACGTGGACCCACATTGACAAGTGGTCTACCAAGAGGCCTGGGTGGAGCATGTAGCTGAACGGGTGAGGCGCCATATGAGATGGCCTCGTGAATATCCGGTGGAAGAGCAGAGTTCGAATCCAAACCGCGCTTCGGGAACTAGAACCGAGGATGAAACCAATTCACGGTGGTGCTTACGAGACTCCTTGTAAGTGAGCTGAGCTGACTCTGCATTAATGGCCTTGTTCACAAGAGCTTGGAATGTATCGCAATGGTGCAGGTGGAGGTCACGACGCAACTTGGGGTTGAGACCTTCCGAACCTAGCTCGCTTCTTGGCGTCCGTGGACACTTCTTCCGGGGCATAACGGGCAAGGTTCTCAAATCTCTCGTCAGAAGCATCAACAGCCATCTCACTGGGTGAAACTACGTAACTCTTCTCTCTTGCGATCGATGAGGGCCTCAGAATGTGATGCTCGCGAAAAGCCTCGTGAAATCTCTCCGTGTTGGAATCGACCAGCTGGAAGCATAGCCTCATAGTTACGCCACCAAAGACTAGCATGACCTTCCGTGGTATGCAGCATAAGTGACCTTGTCATCTTCAGATACGCTTATGAACGCAACTTATGAGTGATGCTACGGGTTACCATCGCATCGAGTGGCTCGATGGAGTGATGAAAGGTAGGTGGGTGCAAGCTTAATGAAGTCATGAATGGTTGCAAACCCTTTGACTGATGTGCGGTGTTCTCCTCGACACGTGCTAACAAACGGTTAGACTCACGCTTGTTCCTCTCCATTTCTAACATGAACCCTGTCAATGAAGGCTGGTGGGAGGATCCTCATCCTTCCATCTCCGTGGTTTCGACTACGAGCAATGTAACTTCGCTTAATCGATGACATCCCGAGAACGGCCAAGGACGGAATCACATCACTACATACTGGAAATGTAGAACACCAAAATTAGTAACTCTCGAACTCCCGGGCAATTCCGCAAAGATAACGGCGGTAGAAATGTTCAAAATGAAACATTACGCAAAATGGGGTAGCACCATACTCAACATCATCATTCAAAGGTTCTGGGATAATACTAAACATGCCATACCGAGGGTACTCAACAACTGGGGTAAGACTCTGATCAACCAATCCTATGGGACTACGGAAATAGTAACACGTGATCCTAATAGACAGAAGAGATAGCCTAGTTCCTTAACCCCGTAGGAAAGATAGGACGACTCAGATCAGAGGTCATGAGGTAAAGGAGTAAAAAGAGCCTTACGTTCCCTTCCACAATCAATTCCCCTATATAGCTAAAGCATTTCTAGACTCAACTTCGATCAGGTTGGCTTGGAAATCCTACAGGCAGTCAGGCTCTGATACCAAAGCTGTCGGGACCCCGATCCTAAGTCACACCGATCTAGCATGTAACACATCATATCACTTTGCGCCTCACGCACGGTATTTCCACGGTGTCGCCTTACCATGGCCCGGACCGCTTTGCGTCTTTTGGCTCACGATATGATAGTGTCGCTAGCATCCATATGACAAAGAACCCGGCCGACATGGCTAGTCGTGAACCCAAAGCGGCGCTTAACCTATGGGGACAGCATACATGAATCACATCGAGCATGTCGGTCATCAACGATATATTCGGCTGTAGCACTGGCTAACAGACTCCGTATCCCGGCTGTAGCAGCTAGGCAGGACTCAATAACACGCGTGACATTTCCCGAAGGACGTATATAGGAACGAAGTGAAACACATGCCGCCATCAAGTGTCCAAGCAGAGTAGTCTTTGGGCTAGCAGGACTCGTGAACCGGGCAGTAGCGGACTACTATCGCCGTAAGCACGAGACTACATTTCCCCATAAGAGAGGCTACCAAGGATAAACAACTAGGTTGTCGGATCCCACACATAGCAATACAAGTTACACGACGATAACATGCAAGTATGTGCTGTACAACATGGCATCACAACATAACGCAAACTCATATAGATAAAAGCTCAGAAGAGCCACATAGCAACAAGTACAAACAGGGGTCACATGACCCATCATTCAGAGCATACAAGCAACAAGCGGAAGCATTACATGTCTGAGTACAGACATCTACAAAAGAAAAAGGCTGAGAAGCCCGACTATTACAAGACCCTCCCAAGGTACAAGATCGTAGCTGAGGTAACAAGCTACTCGTCGAGTCCAAGCGAACTACTAGCAAGACCAAGTCTCCGCTGCAAAACATAAATAAAGCAACGTGAGTACAAAGGTACTCAAGAAGACTTACATCGATCCTATCATACATGCATTAGTGTCAAAAGGTAATGTGGGGTTTAGTTGCAGCAAGCCAGCTTTGACTCGTGGCTATCCTGTTCTACGACTACAAGAAACTCTTGAGGTGAGACAACGACACGAGTCCACTAATCACCACATCAATACACTACTACGGATTCATTCCCGCTCCATACGAGAAGGCCATCCATAGCACTCACACTTGTCTTGAGCATTTTAGAGTATCCACTTCAAGTTGTCTATGTACCACGAAGCATCCAAGAAGTCCATAACCGAGGACACGGCTATTCAATAGATCATGATAACCCGCAGGGTGTACTTCTTCACACACGCCTCGCCACTTACCGCCATATACACGTCATGTATCTCGCAACCTTCAAGCGGAAGCTTTGGCGAGGGTGTCGGCCACGACCGACTAACCACACAAGACTCTAGTCCGTGCTTATCGCCTATTCGGTTCCATCCGCAAGGAGATCCGCCGGGTGTCGCCACGGCCCCAAACGATGTGAGCAGGGTTCCCAAGCCCACCATCCGGTGCCACTTGGTACACCGTGCACACTGTGTTTAGTCTGTCCTAAGCCCATTCTCGCCGGGTGCCACTTGGTAGAAAAATAGCACTACCTACAAACACCAGAGACTAGTTGCGACTCCTGGACAGAGGTCAAGTTGATTAATAAGTCGAGAGGGGTCGAGTTACCGGAACCCAATGTGTGGTAGTATCGAGTCATTGGACAACATACATAGAACTCAAGTGCTTAAGGACGGTTCAAAGGAGACAACCCACCATGTACTCCTACATGGCCTCTCACCGCTACCTTTACCAAATCGTGTTCACACACTTCACTCTCAAGATCGTAACATAGAACTGTACTCCAATTCATTCCCAATGAACCAGACTGACACAACTCTAAGCAATAGCAGGCATAGCATGGTAGGAACACAACATGGCTCAATCAACTCCTACACATGCTAGTGGGTTTTAACTATTTATCGTGGCAATGACAGTCATGCAGAGGAATGGGTTCAACTACCGCAGCACAAAGTAGCAGGTGAATCGCTGTTGTCCTAATGCAATAAGCGAGAGCAGGAGCGGAGATAGGATTGTATCGGAATGCACAAGGATTTGCTTGCCGGTAAATCAACAAAGGAAGCACCGCTTCATAGACAGTACTCTGGAACGGCTCCGGAGCAGGACCTATCGAGAAGGAACGGTGCCGGCAATCAATACACAATCATATGCAACAATATGATGCATGAACATGGCATGTAGATGTGATGCTGTTTGAGTTAATGCAACTGGTATTCGATTGGTTTGAAGTCCATTTGAACCAAAAGTTCAAATGCATTTCTAAATTAGGTCTCTTATATATGCCATAATGTGTTCTCCCAAATTCAGCATCTATAGGTTGGTTTTTCATGCATGAAACTAGTACAGATGGAAAGGTTGCATTTTTCTGATAATTTTTCATATATAAATTATTTGAATCTGAGCTACGGTTGAATTGTTATGAATTTTTGAAGTTTTGAATATATTCTGGAATTTCCTGATTTAAATTAATTCCAGAAAATGAAATATTGCGCCAAGATCAAGCAGCATGACGTCACGTCAATCTGCGGCTGGTTGTCAAACCTCGTGTGGGGCCACACGCCGCTGACACGGGTTAACGGGGGGTTAGTTTTAATTTAATTAGAGGTTAGGGCGCTTAGGCCCACCGGTCGATGTCGGGGGTTAGGTGGTGATTAGCCTTGCTAATCACCGACGGCCGACCCACGTGGCAGGCTCAGCGACGGGGCTCGCCGCCGGCGGCCTCGGACGCTGGCGGAGTCAGCGCCACGGGCCACGGGAGGCGCTCGAGAGCACCGGGCGAGCCCGTGCTCTCGCGCACCTGGTGGAGCAGGCGGGCCGAGCTGGGGGGGGCCGGGGCTCGCCGGAGCGAAGCTCGCGGCGGCGCCGGAGCTCGGGTGGAGAGGGGAAGAGGCTACGGCGTGCGGAGACGGGAACGGAGAGGGGGAAACCGGGGCGGAGCTCACCGCGGTTGCGATGAACGGGGCGGCGGGGTCGGGGAGGGACCGGAGCAGTCGTGGCGGCGGAGGGGATCTCCGGCAACCGGAGACGAAGACGACGTCGGCGGCGGCGCTCCAGGGCCTCCCGCGCCACGTGATTCGACGGGGAGATAGCAGGCGGCGGTGCGGAGCTAACGGACACGGGGAGAGGGCGAGGGGAGAAGGTGGCCGGCGGCGAAGCGTGGCGCTCTCGCATGCGTTCGGGAAGAGAGGGAGAGAGCTCAGGGAGGGGGAGGCGAGAGAGAGGAGAACGGTCGGGTGGCTGCGTGGCGCTGCTCAGGCGCCCAGCGACGAGGGGGAGGCCAGCAGTGCGGGGGAGGAGGTGGCGTGGCGCTGGCGGAGCCAAGGCTGCTGGGCATCGCTGCCCATCTCTGCCGGGAGGAAGACGACAGGGAGGGAGGCGGTTGGGCCGGGCTGGCCAGCTGGCTGAGGCCAGCTGGAGGCTGGGCCGCGGTGGGGAGGTAAGCCCAGGTAAGGCTTTTACCTATTTAATTCCTTCTTCTATTTTCTGACATTTGTTTTGGTTTATTTAAAATATCAAACTAATTTATTTAATTATGCCAATTTTTGCAGGAGCTAACTATATTATTCCGGAGCTCCTCAACAAAGGGCATAACTTTTGGACAATATTTTATATATAAAATAATATATATCCAAGGCAAATATTTATTGCATTAATTCCAAATGCCCAAAATAAATACTTATGAGATCCTAAAAATATTGGTTAGCTTGTTATCTCTGTCCAATATTTTCAGAGGGCCACATGAGCATTTTCTTGGACCTTTTTGGAGCAATTTTTATTTAGGTCATTTCCAAAATGATTCTGAGGGTTTCACAATTCCCCATTTCAAAATTAAATGGAATTTAAACATGATGCACAATGCCTAGCTAGCCTTGAGCATACCAGCACTAGGGATGTGACAAGTATCGATCCCAGATGGAGCATCCACCAGAGGTTGAAGGATTGAGCATCTACAGGGTGCCGTTTGTGAGGGTGTCCTGCCAGAGCGAGCCGGTGGAGTCTTCGTCGACCGAACCCAACTGCAAGAGGAGAAAAGAAGTTGGCCCGACGACGCTTCCCCGCCATCGTCTCCCTCGCCGTTCACATCGTCTCACGGGTGGCTGTCTGCCGCCGAGGAATAGGAGGGTTGCCCCCCAGCCCAATAGTCGGGCAGGTTGTGAATTGTCGGGAGGAGCTTAGGGTTGTCAGATTTGCAGGTTGTGAATTGTGTTTTGTGTTGTGTATTTTGAGAGTACTTTCAGATATGAATGTCTTTTGAATTTCAGATTTGCAGATTGAGCATATGAAGTATTTTATGAATTCTAGAGATCTATTTTAGCACTTAAAAATGTAGTTTCATAGGAGTATAAAAGTGCATAATGTGATTCTCAGAGAAGAAACGCAAGTTTCAGTTTCAGATAAGAAACTGCAAGTTCAGTTTTAGATAAGAAACTACAACTTTCAGAGGCAGAGCATTTATATTAACACGGCCTTTTCAAACAGGGTTAACATCATGTTTGAAGTTTTATTCATGGTCGAAAATGGAACTACCAGCCAGTTAACATCATGCTTATCAACATTCATGCATAGCACATCTTCATATGATGCACAGTACCAAAATGCCCACACAATGTCGAGAAAAGTAAACACAGAGAAAACGAGGGACTAAGTTTTGGTAAGTATTGGATGTGGTTTTGGGCTGCCCTGCCTAGGCTTTCATTTTAACATGCGCAGCCCACGACCTCGGATGGGAGGTCCATAGGCCTGTTTGTATTTTCTTAGGGCCATCATGTATCGACCGCCTATGGACCTCCCATCCGAGGTTTTATTTTGGCAGCCCAATTTATGTATTTTTTTGAAGAAAACGCAGAGGTCTGTTCTATTTTCTATATAAGAATAGTAACGCCAGTCCAACTTATGTTTCCTTCTAACTATATTATATATATTTAAATTATTTTATATGTTATTATATATTATTTTTATTGTCATCATATATTTAATAGATACTTACATATGTAAGAAAACAATATCCCACATCTTATTAACTTATAAAAATAATTTCTTAACAAATAAAATTCTGGATTGTTTTGGCATGAAAATCCTAGTGATTGTGTACAAAAGCTTGGTAAGATTTAAGGACGAATGCAATAGTATCACTTATTATTTAAATATATTTATAACAAAATGCTCAGCCCCTTTTTATTTTTTGATAACATTGCTGGCCCAACCCAACATTATAATTAGAATTAGCCCAGCAAAATCGTGTATTTCGAGAAAGTGCAAATGGCCTGTAATTTTTTAGGAAATAAAATAAATGGGCCGCATGGACGCTACATTATTTGTTCACCCAGCCCAGCTAATGGCTGTAATTCAAAAAAAAAGATGAAATTGACTGTAAATTCTATCGCACAAAAAAAAGACTGTAAATTCTGAAAAAATGGGTTGAATACGTGCCACATTTTTGGAGGCTGAAATGTGGGCCAATAGGTTGAAGCCAACGCAAGTCGTTGTCAATTTAGTCAACAAATGATTCTGACATGTTAGCCGTTGGATTTACATCCAATGACCGGCATCCATCTTTAATCTCTCGTCTTCTTCCTCCGCGCCGCCGACCACCTCCCGCCTCGCTGCTAGCAGCAGCTTTGCACGCTTCGCTATGAAGCGCTACTCCACCGCTGGCAGGCCATCCCTCCACCCTCCACACCTCCTGTTCTTCTCCACCGATCGCTGAACCACACCGCACTAGAACCATTAACCTCAGACACCTCTCCGATCGCGACTCTACTCCTGCGTCTTCCCATCTCCGCTCATTGCTGTCCGGGGCCTCGCCGTCGTCCACCACCTTGGATGCCCTCGGTGCGGCGTGGTCAACATGGTCAACGAACGACGCCATCGGAAGTAGACTGTGCGTGGAGAGGCTGACAGCTGGGTCCATGGCCGCACACAAGGAAATGCCTCCTTATTACGCGCAAAATAAGGTTTCCTCCACCTGACATTTGGGACCCACCGGAAGGGCCTCTATATTTCGCGAAAAAACGTGCCCCCCGCTGACAGGTCGGACCCACCAGCTATCTTCGCACGCAAGGAAGTGCCTCCTTATTACACAAAAAAAATGAGTACTCCCCCTGCCAGCTTGAACCCAGCATAGTGGGAGGCTGACTTGTGGGCCTACCAAGTTGACGGGGACGGAGGGCTTTGTCAACTTAGTCAATATGAACGATTCTAGCTCCTGTTACCGTACGATGTTCATCCAACGACCGTAGTGCTTCTTCAACCTCTGGTCTTCTTGCTCCATTACCAAACCAGCGCCGGTCGTGTGCGTGCTCTCGCCTCCCGTGGCGGCTGTGATGCCGAGGAGGCCTCACCGCCCCCTACTACTCCCACCGCTGGCCCGGCCATTCCTCTACTCACCCACACCCCCTGTTATTCTGCGGTGACAGCAGCCTCACACCGCAGCCGAACCAGTGAACCCTCGTACTCCTCTTCGTGGGCATCCCCGCCGCGCGTCTTCCCAGCTCCGAAGTCGCCCCTTCCTAGTCCTCTTCGTCGTCCACCGCCGTGGTTCTCTCGGCGCGGCGTGGTCAACATGGTCAAGGAACGACTTCCATCGGACGTGGAGTGTACGTGGAGAGGCTGACAGCTGGGTCCACGGCCGCAGCAAGGAAGTGCCTCCTTATTACGCGCAAAATAATGATTCCTCCACCGACAATGGGACCCACCGGACGGGCCACCGATTTTGCGAAAAAACGCTTCTCGATCGCTGGGACCCACCAGCTACATCTTCGCACGCAAGGAAGTGCGTCCGGGCAAAAAATGATTCGCTTACCGACCGCTGGGACCCACCAGCTACATCTTCGCACGCAAGGAAGTGCGTCCCGCAAAAAATGATTCGCCCCGATCGCTGGGACCCACCAGCTACACCTTCGCACGCAAGGAAGTGTGTCCGCAATAAAATAAAATAAAACGATTCGCCTTCGATCGCCGGGAACCACTACTACATCTTCGCACGCAAGGAAGTGCTCGATACCGACCCACTGGTCGAAGCATACGTAGCGTTGTCATTCTGGTCGCGAACGTGTACGCACATATATATTGGTCGATGTAGAGGCGCGCACGTGTCGTAGTAGAGGCACACACGTAGCATGTACACGTACGTACAGCGGGCAGGGTCTCGAACGCCTACTCGCGCATACGTACATGGCTGGGTCTCGAATGCCTACTCGCGCATACGTACATGGCTGGGTCGGAACAGAGAAACAACGTCGTCGTCGTGTTCATGGGGAGCCAACCGGCTGGGTCGGAACAGAATGCGTGGTCGTGTTCATCGGGAGGGCTTGGACGGAACAGGCGATGGAAACGAGGCCTGGCATACCGCAGAACAGAGGAAACGGACCTCCTACGTTCGGAACGGGGTCCTGTTGATCGGGAGGTGTGTGGCATACCGCAAAACGGAGGAAACAGACCTCCTATGGTCGAAACCGGGGGTCCTGTTGATCGGGAGGGTGTGGCGCATCGCAAAACGGAGGAAACGGACCTCCTACGGTCAAACGGGGTCCTGTTGATCGGGAGGGTGTGGCGCATCGCAAAACGGATGAAACAGACCTCCTACGGTCGAGACGGGGGTCCTGTTGATCGGGAGGGGTGTGGCGTACCGCAAAACGGATGAAACGGTCCTCCTACGGTCTAAACGGGGTCCCTGTTCATCAGGAGGGGTGTGGCGTACCGCAAAACGGGACTCCACGGGATACTGTTCATCTCCACCGCCGACGCCCTCCAGCCTCCACGGGCCCTGCTCATCCAGCCTCCACCGCGTGCTACTCCACCGCCATTGCTCAACCACCCTCCACAGCCCATCGCTCATCCAGCCCTCCACACCACGGGTCCTGCTCAACCACCCTCCACGGGCACCCTCCATCGCTCATCGCTCATCCAGCCTCCACCACACCACGGGTCCTGTTCATCCAGAGGCAACGCCACCGCCATCGCTCATCCAAACCCCACCGCAACGCCACCGCTCATCCAATCGATCGACTTGATTAGCGTAGTAGCGGCGAATCGCCGATCGGGTTGATTAACACCATCGATCGATCGCCGGGTTCGAGAACGTAGAGCTCGCAAAGGCAATCGCCGGGTTCGATTAGAGCCAACAACGCCGGGTTGATTAGAGCCAACGCCGCAAACACGCTGTGTACGCAGTACGAGAAACGCGATCGCCGCCCCGACCTCCCACCGTAACCGGAACTCCCGAAATTTTCCTCGCCCTCGCTTCTACCACGGTTTTTTTCCGTCATGGACGGCCCAAAGAATGTCATGCAGCTGCATCTCCGGCCCGCCCAGGACGAAAAGCCCATTTTTTGTCATATAAGTAGGAGCCCACCACATCTATGATGATACCGGGTTTTGTCACAATTATCGTCATAGAAGTGTCATATGTATGCCAATTTTTTTTTCATTCGGCACAAAATGTCACAGATGTGTCTTTTTTTTGTAGTGAAAGTGGTGGATGCGCGGGACACGGCGGCCACCTCGGGATCGGAGGGAAGGGGCAGGTGCTGCCACGGTCTCGCCTCGTCCGTGCGCTGGAGCCAGAGCCAGCGGATGCGAAGCGCGATGCCGGCTCGGTGAAGATCACGGACGCCCAGACCGCCATAAGAGAGCGGCTGGCACACCCTAGGACAGGCAACAAGGCAGTGGCCTCCGCGGGCGTCTTTGCGGTGGATTTAGAGAAAGATGCAGATGATCTTGTTCGCCTAGCCAAGGATGCTCTTGTTTAAAGCCATTGCCATGAGGAGGTGCGTGGGCATGGCACATAGGACGTGGCAAACCAAAGCAAGCCGCTCGCCACGCGAGAGCATGGAGCCGCGCCAAGTGGAGAGCTTGCGCGCCAGCTTGACGATCAGGGGTTGTAGCGTAGAGGTGGGGACCTTCCGCACCGCGAGGGGAATGCCGAGGTAGGTGGCTGGGAATTGCAGGACCGGGCAGCTCAATATTTGAGCAGCAGCAAACTATTGATCCGGGGAGCAGCGGATCAGAAGTGTGGCACACTTGGAGAAGTTGGTATGCATACCAGAGGCTTCGCCAAAAACCCGCAGAATCTCATGGATGGCACTGAGGTCGGTGCTGTCCGGGCGGCAAAAGACCACCACATCGTCCGCGTAAAGCGATATGCTGGAGGCGGCATGCTGGGTGGTGAGCCTCTGGAGAACGCCATGAGTCACGGCCTGGGTGATCAGCGAGTTGAGCACGCCGATGACGAGGACGAAGATCATCGGGGAAACAGGATCGCCTTGGCGGAGTCTGCACGCGTGGCCGATAGGGTTGCCAGGCTTTCCGGGTATGAACACACGGGTCGACGTCGTGGAGAGGAGAATCGAGATCCATTCACGCCATCGCCTCCCAAAGCCGAGGTGGGAGAGGGTGTCGAGCAAGAATGCCCAGGAGACTGATACATCTCCATTGTATCTACTTTTCCAAACACTTTTGCCCTTGTTTTGGACCTCTAACTTGCATGATTTGAATGGAACTAACCCGGCCTGACGTTGTTTTTAGCAGAATTGCCATGGTGTTATTTTTGTGCAGAAATAAAAGTTCTCGAAATGACCTGAAACTTCACGGAGAATATTTTTGGAATTAATAAAAAATACTGGCGAAAGAACCAAGACCAGGGGGCCCACACCCTGTCCACGAGGGTGGGGGCGCGCCTACCTGCCTCGTGGGCCCCCTGGTGCTCCACCGACCTCAACTCCAACTCTATATATTCACGTTCGGGGAGAAAAAAATCAGAGAGAAGGATTCAATGCGTTTTACGATACGAAGCCGCCGCCAAGCCCTAATCTCTCTCGGGAGGGCTGATCTGGAGTCCGTTCGGGGCTCTGGAGAGGGGAATCCTTCGCCATTGTCATCATCAACATTACTCCATCACCAATTTCATGATGCTCACCGCCATGCGTGAGTAATTCCATCGTAGGCTTGCTGGACGGTGATGGGTTGGATGATATTTACCATGTAATCGAGTTAGTTTTGTTCTGGTTTGATACCTAGTATCCACTATGTTCTGAGATTGATGTTGCTATGACTTTGCTATGCTTAATGCTTGTCGCTAGGGCCCGAGTGCCATGATTTCAGATCTGAACCTATTATGTTTTCATGAATATATGTGAGTTTTTGATCCTATCTTGCAAGTCTATAGTCACCTATTATGTGTTATGATCCGTTAACCCCGAAGTGACAATAATCGAGATACTTACCGGTGATGACCGTAGTTTGAGGAGTTCATGTATTCACTAAGTACTAATGCTTCGGTCCGGTACTCTATTAAAAGGAGGCCTTAATATCCCTTAGTTTCCAATAGGGCCCCGCTGCCACGGGTGGGTAGATCAAAAGATGTCATGCAAGTTCTTTTCCATAAGCACGTATGACTATATTCAGAATACATGCCTACATTACATTGATGAATTGGAGCTAGTTCTGTGTCACCCTATGTTATAACTATTGCATGAGGAATCGCATCCGACAGAATTCTCCATCACCGATCCAATGCCTACGAGCTTTTCACATATTGCTCTTTGCTTATTTACTTTTCCATTGCCACTGTTATAATTACTACAAAACTGCTACTGTTACCTTTGCCACCGTTACCGTTACTTCCATACTACTTTGCTACTAAATAATTTGCTGCAGATATTAAGTTATCCAGGTGTGGTTGAATTGACAACTCAACTGCTAATACTTGAGAATATTCTTTGGCTCCCCTTGTGTCCAATCAATAAATTTGGGTTGAATACTCTACCCTCAAAAACTGTGGCGATCCCCTATACTTGTGGGTTATCAAGACTATTTTCTGGTGCCGTTGCTGGGGAGCATAGCTCTATTCTTTGAGTCACTTGGGATTTATATCTGCTGATCACTATGAGGAACTTGAAAGACGAGAAAACCAAAATTTATCCCTCAACTACGAGGGGAGGTAAGGAACTGCCATCTAGCTCTGCACTTGATTCACCTTCTGTTTTGAGTAAGCTTGCGACACCTAAACCTGCTTCTGCTATTAATTCTGATATGTCGCATGTTATTGATGATGCCACTTCTACTATGCATGATACTTATGATGAAACTACTTGTATGCTTGATACTACTGTGCCATTAGGTGAATTTCTTGATGAACAACTTGCTAGGGCTAGAAAGAATGAAATTATTGAAACTGATAATATTGATGAAAGTGATGATGAAGATTCTCTCCCTAGATATGAATTGCCTGTTGTGCCTGAGGGTTATGTTATGGATGAAGAAACTGCTAGAGACTTTCTTGCTTGCAATGATAGATATGATCTTAAGAAATTATTAGCTAAGCTGAAAGAGAAATCTTTGAATGCTAGAATGAAATATGACCCTGCTTTTGCTACTTCACCTATCTGTATTTCCGATAAGGATTATGATTTCTCTGTCGACCCTGAGATAATTACTTTGGTTGAATCTGATCCTTTTTATGGCTATGAATCTGAAACTGTTGTGGCACATCTTACTAAATTAAATGATATAGCCACCCTATTCACTAATGATGAGAAAAATTGCTACTACTATATCCTTAAGTTATTTCCGTTCTCATTAAAGGGTGATGCTAAAACATGGTTTAATTCTCTTGATCCTGGTTGTGTGCGTAGTCCCCAGGATATGATTTATTACTTCTCTGCTAAATATTTCCCCGCTCATAAGAAACAAGCTGCTTTAAGGGAAATATATAATTTTGTGCAAATTGAAGAAGAGAGTCTCCAACAAGCTTGGGGGAGGCTTCTCCAATTACTTAATGCTTTTCCTGATCATCCTCTCAAGAAAAATGAAATACTTGATATCTTTTATAATGGACTAACCGATGCTTCCAGAGACCACCTAGATAGTTGTGCTGGTTCTGTTTTCAGGGAAAGAACAATTGATCAAGCTGAATTGCTATTGAATAATATGTTGACTAATGAAAATAATTGGACACTTCCTGAACCAACTCCTAAGCCAACTCTGAAGAAAAGGGGTATTCTATTTCTCAGTCCTGAAGATATGCAAGAGTCAAAGAAATCTATGAAAGAAAAGGGTAATAAAGCTGAGGATGTTAAGAATTTACCACCTATTGAAGAAATACATGGTCTTGATAACCCGAAACAGGTAGTAAAGGTAAATTCACTCTATAGATTTGATGAAGGTGATATTCCTCGCTATAAGTCTGCTAGCCAATGTTTAGATGAGTTTGATAATTTTATTGTTAAACAAGAAAACTTCAATGCTTATGTTGGTAGACAGTTGAAACGAAATGCTTATATGATTGAACACGTGAGTGATTATATGTCTAGAGTTAAAGGTGAACTTAACTCATTAGTATACATGCTTCTATGGTTACCACTCAAGTAGAACAAGTGCTTAAAGCTCAGAATGATTTGCTCAGTGAATTAAATAATAAGAAAAATGATAATGCTGTTAGAGTTATGACTAGAGGGGGTAAAATGACTCAGGAACCTTTGTATCCTGAGGGCCACCCTAAGAGAATTGAGTAATATTCTCAGAGAACTAATGTTGATGCACCTAGTCCTTCTAAAAAGAAGAAAAAGAAAAATGATAGGACTTTGCATGCTTCTAGTGACCTGTTGTAGACACACCTGAGAATCCCAATGATATTTCTATCTCTGATGCTGAAACACAATCAGGTGATGAACATGAACCTAGTGATAATATTAATGATGATGTTCATGTTGATGCTCAACCTAGCAATAATAATGATGTAGAGATTGAACCTGCTGTTGATCTTGATAACCCACAATCAAAGAATGAACGTTATGATAAGAGAGACTTTGTTGCTGGGAAGCACTGTAAAGAAAGAGAACCATGGGTTCAGAAACCCATGTCCTTTCCTCCTAAACCATCCAAGGAAAAAGATGATGAGGATTTTGAGCGCTTTGCTGAAATGATTAGACCTATCTTTTTGCGTATGCGTTTGACTGATATGCTTAAAATGAATCCTTATGCTAAGTGTATGAAAGATACTCTTACAAATAAAAGAAAGATACTGGAAGCTGAAATTTCCACCATGCTTGCCAATTATACTTTTAAAGGTGGAATACCTAAGAAACTCGGATATCCAGGAGTACCAACTATACCATGCTCCATTAAAAGAAACTATGTTAAAACTGCTTTATGTGATCTTGGAGCCGGTGTTAGTGTTATGCCTCTCTCTTTATATCGTAGACTTGATTTGAATAAGTTGACACCTACTGAAATATCTTTGCAAATGACTGATAAATCAACTGCTATTCTTGATATTTGTGAGGTGCCTGTTGTGGTTGCAAACGTTACTATTTTAACGTACTTTGTTATTCTTGATATTCCCGAGGACGATAGTATGTCGATTATCCTTGGTAGACCCTTTTTGAATACTGCAGGGGCTGTTATTGATTGCAACAAAGGCAATGTCACTTTTCATGTTAATGGTAATGAGCATATGGTACACTTTCCGAGGAAACAACCTCAAGTCCACAACATATATTCTATTGGAAAAATTCCAACAATTACTATTGGAGGTTTTGAATTTCCTCTTCCTGCTGTCAAGAAGAAATATGATATTCTTATTGTTGGGGATGTGCACATCCCCGTTGAGGTAACCTAGTGTTATTCAAAATTTCTCTGGTTCCATGTTATTCGAAAAGAGTTTGTTAACAAGACTTGATCAACCTTGTTAGTGGATTCCCTTTGATGAGCATGAGATGGATGAAGTTAGAAAGCACAACTCTTTATACCCTCCTTTTACTTTCTATTATTTAGATTAAATAAAGCAAAAATAGTATTTTCTGTCTGTTTTCTGAATTATCCTTGCAACAAAAAAATACCCCAAAAATAGAAGTTCTCCAAATGACCCGAAAATGAAATATGATTTTTTATAGAATATTTAAGAATTATTGGCACTGAGAACACATCAGGGGGAGCCAGCACCTGGCCACGAGGGTCCAGGGTGCGCCCACCCCCTGGGCGCGCCCCATGCCTCATGGGCCCCACGTGGCCCCCTCCACTTATTCTAGCATCCACACACTTCGTCTTCCTCCAGAAAAAATCACCACCTAGCTCAAACCCGTGTTCTAGCTCATCTTGCTGCCATCTTCAATCTCCTTGCTCAAAGCTCCACTCACAAAACTGCTTTGGGGGATTGTTCTTCGGTATGTGACTCCTCCAATTGACCAATTAGTTTTTGTTCTAGTGCTTTATTTATTGCAAAATTTTGATGCTTAGGTGACCCTGTTCTTGAGCTTGCATGTCAAATTTATATGGTCCCAGGTAGTTCTAATGCATGATATAGTCTCTAGGCACTTGTGGGAGTAGTTGCTATCAATTTTGTTGAGTTTGGTTCACTTTTATTTTGAGTCACTAAAAATTTCAGAAAATTTCAGAAAATGATGAGAGATTATTGAGGGGCTCTTCGAGCCGAAGCTCGAAGGATCAACAAAGTGAAGAGAATAAGAAGCCCAAATATAATCTTCCTCGCACCACGGAAGTTCGTCCGTGTGAATGGCCTTGTGATGTGTTCTTGAGAGCAGCCGGGATTCAGGATGATTTTTATTATTTGGCTGAGAATGCAGGCCTCACCGACTTCCTCCACGACCAGCTCGAACAGTATCTCCTCCTCACTAATATTTTTGTTTAAAATTTTCATTTCCATGCTAGGAGGTCACCACCTTCGATAGATTTTTATTTATTTGTTGAGTATAGGGATATGTCCCTTTATGATTTTTGTGAGGTTTGCAAGTTGCCTTTTGAGGGCAGCATCGAGGAACCACATCCTAGGGATGTGGCAGGATTTATTGATATGATTGCTGTAGGGGAAACAAGAAAAGTGTCAGAAGCAAGAACTACTAGCATACATTTCCCTGTTCTACGTTACTTTGCAATATTTGCTAGTAGATGCTTAATTGGTCGCGGGAACTATGGAAATCTTAGTGCCCCTGATATTGTTATTCTGCGCCATGCTTTGTTTCATGATACCACTTTTAGTTTAGGCGCTATTGATGCTAAGCAGTTAAATCAGAACCGTACGAAGGGTCCCATCTTTGGAGGTATCTTTGCATCGCGTCTTGCTAAATATTTTGATATACCTATTAGACACCATGAGAAAGAGGAAAAGTTTTTGCCCCCTATTTTCTTAGACTATAAAAGTATGGTAGCACATGATTTTATTTACGATGATAAGGAGAAGAGACTCATTTATAACCTAGTATTCAGTGAAAAGACTTGTCAGATTATTACCCTGCCTGCACCTTCTTTGTTTAATATTTATTCAGGCACGCACATTATCCTGCCCGATGACATTTATGCATATTGGGAGCGGACACGATCCCCAGAGCCTGAGCCTGAGCCATCTCCTGACCCTTATCGGCAGTCTGTTTATCAGTGGGATCCAGAGTAGATCGCCAACCAGTGGCACCCCGAGGATACTCCTCAGTACACTGGAGAGGACCACTTTGATCCATGGGCATAGACCAACTTAGGCCAAAAGCCTAAGCTTGGGGGAGTACATATTTCTCACCGACATTACATTCATGTTCACACACTCATTCTAGTTGTCGGTGCTCATACTTTTTCACTGTACTATCCATGCTAGTTTATTTTCTTTTCTAAGCTTCTTCTTGAGTCTTTGATAAACCTTAAGAAAAACAAACCAAAAAATTAGTTGTAGCTTTTAGCTAGTTTACTTTCCATGCCTGTAGTAGTAATAATTAAAAGAAAACCCAAAAAGATTTCTCGTTCTTCTTTTGCTTTTTGGGAGCTTCCCGTGTAAATAGTTTTAGTTTTATTTCTTTTCTTTTCTTTGGGGGCCGAGAGGAGAAGACCATAATGAAAATGTTGAAGTGGCTCTTATATGCATTATTGTTGATTTAACAAAGAGCCCATATTACCTTGTCTTCTCCTTTGTATCAAATGCTTGCAGATTCCAGCTTAGTCCAATGCATGTGCACTATTATTATTATTATTGACATTGTTCGGTCGTGTAAGTGAAAGGCAATAATGACGATATATGATGAACTGATTGAGATGAGAGAAGATGGTATGAACTCGACCTCTCTTGTTTTTGTAAATATGATTAGTTCATCGTTCCTAATTCAGCCTATTATGAATGGAACATGTTTGTAATGACAATTAGAGATTATAGTTGCTTATGCCATGCTTAATTTGCTAGGAGTTTATAGTGGTTTAACTTGCGTGCCAACATGCTATTAAAATGGTTGTGATGTGGTATGATAGGGTGGTATCCTCCTTTGAATGATTCGAGTGACTTGACTTAGCACATGTTCACGCATGTAGTTGAAACAAAATCAACATAGCCTCCACGATATTTATGTTCATGGTGGATTATATCCTACTCATGCTTGCACTCAATGTTTATTAGTTTTAATGCATGTTCATGGCTGTTGTCGCTCTCTAGTTGGTCGCTTCCCACTCTTTTTCTAGCCTTCACTTGTACTAAGCGGGAATACTGCTTGTGCATCCACTTCCATAAACCCCAAAGTTATTCCATATGAGTCCACCATACCTTCCTATATGCGGTATCTACCTGCCGTTCCAAGTAAATTTGTATGTGCCAAACTCTAAACCTTCAAATGAAATTCTGTTTTGTATGCTCAAATAGCTCATGTATCAACTAGGGCTGTCTGTATCTTCCATGCTAGGCGGGTTATTCTCAAGAGGAGTGGACTCCGCTCCTCACTCATGAGAAAATGGCTGGTCACTGGGATGCCCAGTCCCATGCTCAAATCAAATAAAAATAATTGCAAACAAAACTCCCCCAGGACTGTTGTTAGTTGGAGGCACCCGTTGTTTCGGGCCAGCCATGGATTGATGCTTGTTGGTGGTGGGGGAGTATAAATTTTACCATTCTGTTTGGGAACCGCCTATAATGTGTGTAGCCTGGAAGATATCGAGATTTCTTGGTTGTTATGTTGACAATGAAAGTATACCACTCAAAATATTATTTATCTCTTTTTCAAAAATCGAGCTCTGGCACCTCTACAAATCCTTGCTTCCCTCCGCGAAGGGCCTATCTATTTACTTTTATGTTGAGTCATCACCCTCTTATTAAAAGGCACCAGCTGGAGAGCACAGCTGTCATTTGCATGCATTATTATTAGTTTATATTGAGTATGATTATGACTGGATCTCTTTTATCATGAATTACAATGTTTAGTCAGTCCTTGATCTTCATAGGTGCTCTGCATTTATGTTTTGCGGTCTTAGAAAGGGCTAACGAGATACCATCTTGTTATATCATATTATGATTGTTTATAGAAAGTGTTGTCATCCGAGATTTATTATTATTGCTCGCTAGTTGATTATGCCATTGATATGAGTAAACATGAGACCAAAATGCTATTGTGAATATGGTTAGTTCATAATCTTTGCTGAAGACTTGAATGCTGGCCTTACATATTTACAACAACAAGAGCAAACAGAGTTTGTAAAAGTTTTTCTTTATCACTTTTAGTTTGTCAACTGAATTGCTTGAGGACAAGCAAAGATTTAAGCTTGGGGGAGTTGATACGTCTCCATCGTATGTACTTTTCCAAACACTTTTGCCCTTGTTTTGGACTCTAACTTGCATGATTTGAATGGAACTAACCCGGACTGACGTTGTTTTCAGCAGAATTGCCATGGTGTTATTTTTGTGCAGAAATAAAAGTTCTCGGAATGACCTGAAACTTCACGAAGAAAATTTTGGAATAAATAAAAAATACTGGCGAAAGAATCAAGACCAGGAGGCCCACACCCTGTCCACGAGGGTGGGGGCACGCCTACCCCCTGGGCGCGCCTCCCTGCCTTGTGGGCCCCCTGGTGCTCCACCGACCTCAACTCCAACTTTATATATTCACGTTCGGGGAGAAAAAAAATCAGAGAGAAGGATTCATCGCATTTTACTATACAGGGCCGCCGCCAAGCCCAAATCTCTCTCGGGAGGGCTGATCTGGAGTCCGTTCGGGGCTCCGGAGAGGGAACCCGTCGCCATTGTCATCATCAACCTTCCTCCTTCACCAATTTCATGATGCTCACTGCCGTGCATGAGTAATTCCATCGTAGGCTTGCTGGACGGTGATGGGTTGGATGATATTTACCATGTAATCGAGTTAGTTTTGTTAGGGTTTGATCCCTAATATCCACTATGTTCTGAGATTAATGTTGCTATGACTTTGCTATGCTTAATGCTTGTCACTAGGGCCCGAGTGCCATGATTTCAGATCTGAACCTATTATGTTTTCATGAATATATGTGAGTTCTTGATCCTATCTTGCAAGTCTATAGTCACCTATTATGTGTTATGATCCGTTAACCCCGAAGTGACAATAATCTTGATACTTACCGGTGATGACCGTAGTTTGAGGAGTTCATGTATTCACTAAGTGTTAATTCTTTGGTCTGGTACTCTATTAAAAGGAGGCCTTAATATCCCTTAGTTTCCAATAGGACCCCGCTGCCATGGGAGGGTAGGACAAAAGATGTCATGCAAGTTCTTTTCCATAAGCACATATGACTATATTCGGAATACATGCCTAGATTACATTGATGAATTGGAGCTAGTTCTGTGTCACCCTATGTTATAACTATTGCATGTGGAATCGCATCCAACATAATTCTCCATCACCGATCCAATGCCCACGAGCTTTTCACATATTGCTCTTTGCTTAGTTACTTTTCCGTTGCCACTGTTACAATTACTACAAAACTGCTATTGTTACCTTTGCCACCGTTATCGTTACTTCCATACTACTTTGCTACTAAATACTTTGCTGCAGATATTAAGTTATCCAGGTGTGGTTGAATTGACAACTCAACTGCTAATACTTGAGAATATTCTTTGGCTCCCCTTGTGTCGGATCAATAAATTTGGGTTGAATACTCTACCCTCGAAAACTGTTGTGATCCCCTATACTTGTGGGTTATCAGAGACTGAGTCAAAAGCACGAGCAATGTTGAGCTTGAGTAGAAGGCGCGGCATCTTCATGTTGTGTAGGAGGCGGGCGGTCTGCTGGACGAGCAGGAAGTTGTCGTGGATGCACCGTCCAGGGATGAAGGGACTTTGGTTTGTAGAGACCATCGTGCAGAGCTTTGGCGCGAGCCAGAGAGAGAGCACCTTGGCGAACAGCTTAGCAAAGAGGTGGATTAGGCTAATCGGCCGGAAATCTTTGAGCGTGGAAGCATCAGGCACCTTCGGGAGGAGAGTGATGAAGGCCTCGTTAAGCTTCTGAAAGCCGCGGCCATTCAGCAAATAGAGCTTATCGAAGGCGGCGCATAAATCTTCCTTGATGATCAGCCAACAACATTGCAGGAATTCAGCCGTGAACCCGTCCGGCCCTGGCGCCTTACCAGAGGGTAGGCACTTGATCACCGCCCAAATTTCCTCCTCGCAGAAGGGGTTGTCAAGAGCGGAGAGATCGAACGTGTGCTACCTCTTGAGGTTGCGTTGGTTTTTTCCTTGAAGAGGAAAGGGCGATGCAGCAAAGGAGCGTAAGTATTTCCCTCAGTTTTGAGAACCAAGGTATCAATCCAGTAGGAGACTACGCAACAAGCCACCGAATACCTGCACAAACAAACACCAACTTACAACCAACGTGACAAAGGGGTTGTCAATCCCTTCATGGTTATTCACAACGTGAGATCTGATAGAGATGGATAAATGGTAAAGTATTTTTTTGGTATTTTAGGTTTATGGAACGGAAAGTAAAGATTGCAAAGTAAGGCAACGGCGACACAAATTGGCAAGTTGACAGGAAACTAATATGATGTAAAATAGACCTGGGGGCCATATGTTTCACTAGAGGCCTCTCTCAAGATAGAAGTTATTACGGTGGGTGAACAAATTACTGCCGACCAATTGATAGAAAAGCGCAAAGTTATGACGATATCTACGGCAATGATTGTCGGAGTAAACGACCATGGGTGGCCTCATCTGCTCCCCATGGAGATTCAAGACATTGGGGCCAGCTGCGCCCCTCAAGCCTGAAGGACGAAGAGCCGCCTTCTCGGGGCCGGCTGGTCCAAGCGGCCGGCTGCCAGAGGACGGCAGTCCTCAGAAGAAAGCCATGAGACGGGCTGACTCCTAGCAGGCGGCCTCCAGAGAGGCCGGCTCCTAGCAGGCGGCCCCTCACGCCCTCGAAGTTAGCACCCACATAATTATGACGAGACGGGGCGTGGCTACAGTGCAGCCTGCCACCCCCGTGTTGGGGAACGTAGTAATTTCAAAAATTTCCTACGCACACGCAAGATCATGGTGATGGTATAGCAACGAGAGAGGAGAGTGTTGTCCACGCCTCGTGAGACCGAAGCGAAGCGTTATGACAACGCTGTTGATGTAGTCGTATGTCTTCACGATCCGACCGATCCAAGTACCGAACGACGGCACCTCCGAGTTCAGCACACGCTCAGCTTGATGACGATCCCGGACTCGATCCAGCAAAGTGTCGGGGATGAGTTCCACAAGACGACGGCGTGGTGACGATGATGATGCTCTACCGGCGCAGGGCTTCGCCTAAACTCCGCGACGATATGACCGAGGTAGAATATGGTGTAGGGGGGGCACCGCACACGGCTAAGGAACGATCCGTAGATCAACTTGTGTGTCCATGGGGTGCCCCCTGCCCCCGTATATAAAGGAGTGGAGGAGGGGAGGGCCGGCCCTCTCTATGGCGCGCCCTAGGGGAGTCCTACTCCCACCGGAGTAGGATTCCCCTTCCTAGTCCAACTAGGAACCCTTCCATGTAGTAGGAGTAGGAGAGAAGGAAAGGGAAGAGAGAAGGAGAAGGAAGGAAGGAAGGCGCCTCTCCCTAGTCCAATTCGGACTAGTCCAAGGGGAGGGGTGCGGCCACTCTTTTGGCCCTTTCTCTCCTTTCCCGTATGGCCCAAAGAGGCCCAATACGAATTCCCGTAACTCTCCGGTACTCCCAAAAATACCCGAATCACTCGGAACCTTTCCGAACTCTGAATATAGTCGTCCAATATATCAATCTTTACGTCTCGACCATTTCGAGACTCCTCGTCATGTCCCCGATCTCATCCGGGACTCCGAACTCCTTCGGTACATCAAAACTCATAAACTCATAATAAAACTGTCATCGTAACGTTAAGCGTGCGGACCATACGGGTTCGAGAACTATGTAGACATGACCTAGAACTATTCTCGGTCAATAACCAATAGCGGAACCTGGATGCCCATATCGGCTCCTACATATTCTACGAAGATCTTTATCGGTCAAACCGCATAACAACATACGTTGTTCCCTTTGTCATCGGTATGTTACTTGCCCAAGATTCGATCGTCGGTATCCAATACCTAGTTCAATCTCGTTCATCGCAAGTCTCTTTACTCGCTCGTAATACATCATCCCATAACTAACTCATTAGTTGCAATGCTTGCAAGGCTTATAGTGATGTGCATTACCGAGTGGGCCCAGAGATACCTCTCCGACAATCGGAGTGACAAAACCTAATCTCGAAATACGCCAACCCAACATGTACCTTTGGAGACACCTGTAGTACTCCTTTATAATCACCCATTCACGTTGTGACGCTTGGTAGCACCAAAGTGTTCCTCCGTAAACAGGAGTTGCATAATCTCATAGTTACGGGAACATGTATAAGTCATGAAAAAGCAATAGCAATATACTAAACGATCAAGTGCTAGGCTAACGGAATGGGTCATGTCAATCACATCATTCTCCTAATGATGTGATCCCATTAATCAAATAACAACACATGTCTATGGTTAGGAAACATAACCATCTTTGATTAATGAGCTAGTCAAGTAGAGGCATACTAGTGACTATATGTTTGTCTATGTATTCACACATGTATTATGTTTCCGGTTAATACAATTCTAGCATGAATAATAAACATTTATCATGAAATAAGGAAATAAATAATAACTTTATTATTGCCTCTAGGGCATATTTCCTTCAGTCTCCCACTTGCACTAGAGTCAATAATCTAGTTCACATCATCATGTGATTCAACAGTAATATTCACATTTGTATGTGATTAACACCCATAGTTCACATCGTCATGTGACCAACACCCAAAGGGTTTACTAGAGTCGATAATCTAGTTCACATCGCTATGTGATTAACACCCAAAGAGTACTAAGGTATGATTATGTTTTGCTCGTGAGAGAAGCTTAGTCAACGGGTCATCACATTCGTGAGCCGTATGTATTTTGCAAATATTCTATGTCTACAATGCTCGCACGGAGCTACTCTAGCTAATTGCTCCCACTTTTAATATGTATCCAGATTGAGACTTAGAGTCATACGGATCAGTGTAAAAGCTTGCATCGATGTAACTCTTTACGACGGGCTCTTTTATCACCTCCATAATCGAGAAATATTTCCTTAGTCCTCACTAAGGATGTTCTTGACCAATGTCCGATGATCTGCTCCTAGATCACTATTGTACTCCTTGCCAAATTCAGAGCAAGGTATACAATAGGTCTGGTACATAGCATAGCATACTTTATAGAACCTATGATCGAGGCATAGCGAATGACTTTCATTCTCTTTTCTATTTTTCTGCCGTGGTGGGATTTGAGTCTTACTCAATTTCACACCTTTGCAACACAGGCAAGAACTTTTCTTGGACTGTTCCATTTTGAACTACTTCAAAATCTTGACAAGGTATGTACTTATTGAAAAACTTATTAAGCGTTTTGATCTATCTCAATAGATCTTGATGCTCAATATGTAAGTAGTTTTACTGAGGTCTTTCTTTGAAAAACTCCTTTCAAATACTCCTTTATGCTTTGCAGAATAATTCTACATTATTTCCGATCAACAATATGTCATTCACATATACTTATCAGAAATGTTGTAGTGCTCCCACTCACTTTCTTGTAAATACAGGCTTCTCCAAAAGTCTGTATAAAACCATATGCTTTGATCACACTATCAAAGCGTTTTATTCCAACTCCGAGATGCTTGCACCAGTCCATAGATGGATCGCTGAAGCTTGCACATTTTGTTAGCTCCTTTAGGATTGACAAAACCTTCTGGTTGCATCATATACAACTCTTCTTTAATAAATCCATTAAAGAATGCAGTTTTGACATCCATTTGCCAGATTTCATAAAATGTGGCAATTGCTAACATGATTCGGACAGACTTAAGCATCGCTACTGCTTGAGAAAATCTCATTGTAGTCAACACCTTGAACTTGTCGAAAACCTTTTGTGACAAGTCGAGCTTTGTAGATAGTAACACTACTATCAGTGTCCGTCTTCCTCTTGAAGATCCATTTATTTAACATGGCTTGCTGATCATCGAGCAAGTCAATCAAAGTCCATACTTTGTTCTCATACATGGATCCTATCTCAGATTTCATGGCCTCAAGCCATTTCATGAATCTGGGCTCATCATCGCTTCCTCATAGTTCGTAGGTTCATCATGGTCTAGTAACATGACTTCCGAACATGATTACCGTACCACTCGGTGCGGATCTTACTCTGGAAGACCCACGAGGTTTGGTAGCAACTTGATCTGAAGTTTCATGATCATCATCATTAACTTCCTCACTAATTGGTGTAGGAATCATGGAACTGATTTACGTGATGAACTACTTTCCAATAAGGGAGAAGGTACAATTACCTCATCAAGTTCTACTTTCCTCCCACTCACTTCTTTCGAGAGAAACTTCTTCTCTAGAAAGGATCCATCTTAGCAACGAATAACTTGCCTTCGGATCTGTGATAGAAGGTGTACCCAATAGTTACCTTTGGGTATTCTATGAAGATGCACTTCTCCGATTTGGGTTCGAGCTTATCAGGTGAAAACTTTTTCACATAAGCATCACAACTCAAACTTTAAGAAACGACACTTAGGTTTATTGTTAAACCATAGTTCATACGGTGTCGTCTCAACGGATTTAGATGGTGCCCTATTAAACGTGAATGCAGCTGTCTCTAATACATAACCCCAAAATGATAGTGGTAAACCGATAAGAGACATCATAGATCGCACCATATCCAATAAAGTGCGGTCACGACTTTCGGACATACCATTATGCTGTGGTGTTCCATATGGCGTGAGTTGCGAAACTATTTCACATTGTTTCAAATGAAGATCAAACTCGTAACTCAAACATTCATCTCCACGATCAGATCGTAGAAACTTTATTTTCTTGTTACGATGATTTTTCACTTCACTCTGAAATTCTTTGAACTTTTCAACTATTTCAGACTTATGTTTCATCAAGTAGATATACGCATATCTGCTCAAATCATCTGTGAAGGTCAGAAAATAATGATACTTGTCACGAGCATCAACACTCATTGGATCGCATACATCGGTATGTATTATTTCCAACAAGTCAAGAGCTCGTTCCATTGTTCCGAGAACGGAGTTTTAGTCATTTTGCCCAAAAGGCACGGTTCGCAAGCATCAAATGATTCATAAACAAGTGATTCCAAGATCCATCTTTATGGAGTTTCTTCATGCGCTTTACACCAATATGACCTAAGCGGCGAGTGCCACAAATAAGTTGCACTATCATTATTAACTTTACATCTTTTGGTTTCAATATTATGAATATGTGTATCAAACGATCGAGATCCAACAAACCATTTTCATTGGGTGTATGACCATAGAAGGTTTTATTCATGTAAAGTAACAATAATTATTCTCTAACTTACATGAATAACCGTATTGCAATAAACATGATCAAATCATATTCATGCTCAACATAAACGCCAAATAACATTTATTTAGGTTCAACACTAATCCCGAGAGTATAGGAGTGTGCGATGATGATCATATCAATTTTGGAACTACTTCCAACACTCATCGTCACTTCCCTTCAACTAGTCTTTGTTTATTCAGAACTCCTGTTTGAGTTACTAATCTTAGCAACCAAACAAGTATCAAATACTCGGGGCTACTATAAACACTAGTAAGGCACACATCAATAACCTGTATATCAAATATACCCTTGTTCACTTTGCCATCCTTCTTATCCACCAAATATTCAGGGCATTTCCGCTTCGGTGACCATTTCCTTTGCATTGTAAGCACTCGGTTTCAGGCTTTGGTCCAGCTTTGAGCTTCTTCGCGGGAGTGACAACTTACTTGTCTTTCTACTTGAAGTTCCTTTCTTTCCCTTTGCCCTTCTCTTGAAACCAGTGGTCTTGTCAATCATCAACACTTGATGCTCTTTCTTGATTTCTACCTTCGTCGATTTCAACATCACGAAGAGCTCGGGAATCGTTTTCGTCATCCCTTGCATACTGTAGTTCATCACGAAGTTCTAGTAACTTAGTGATGGTGACTAGAGAATTCTGTCAATCACTATCTTATCTGGAAGATTAACTCCCACTTGAATCAAGCGATTGAAGTACCCAGACAATCTGAGCACATGCTCACTAGTTGAGCGATTCTCCTCCATCTTTTAGCTATAGAACTTGTTGGAGACTTCGTATCTCTCAACTCGAATATTTGCTTGAAATATTAACTTCAACTCCTAGAACATCTCATATGGTCCGTGACGTTCAAAACGTCTTTGAAGTCCCGATTCTAAGCCGTTAAGTATGGTGCACTAAACTATCAAGTAGTCATCATATTGAGCTAGCCAAACATTCATAACGTCTGCATTTGCTCCTGCAATAGGTCTGTCACCTAGCGGTGCATTAAGGACATAATTCTTCTGTGCAGCAATGAGGATAAACCTCAGATCACGGATCCAATCCGCATCATTGCTACTAACATCTTTCAACACAATTTTCTCTAGGAACATATCAAAATAAACATATGAAAGCAACAAACATAGGGAAGCAACAACGCGAGCTATTGATCTACAACATAATTTGCAAAATACTACCAGGACTAAGTTCATGATAAATTTAAGTTCAATTAATCATATTACTAAAGAACTCCCACTTAGATAGACATCCCTCTAATCCTCTAAGTGATTACGTGATCCATATCAACTACACCATGTCCGATCATCACGTGAGATGGAGTAGTTTCAACGGTGAACATCAATATGTTGATCATATCTACTATATGATTCACGCTCGACCTTTCGGTCTCCGTGTTCCGAGGCCATATCTGTTATATGCTAGGCTCGTCAAGTTTAACCTGAGTATTCCGCGTGTGCAAATGTTTTTGCACCCGTTGTATTTGAACGTAGAGCCTATCACACCCGATCATCACGTGGTGTCTCAAAGACGAAGAACTTTCATAACGGTGCATACTCGGGAGAACACTTATACCTTGATAATTTAGTGAGAGATCATCTTATAAAGCTACCGCCGAACTAAGCAAAATAAGATGTATAAAAGATAAACATCACATGCAATCAAAATATGTGACATGATATGGCCATCATCATCTTGTGCCTTTGATCTCCATCTCCAAAGCATCGTCATGATTTCCATCGTCACCGGCATGACACCATGATCTCCATCATCTTGATCTATATCAATGTGTCGTCACATGGTCGTCTCGCCAACTATTGCTCTTGCAACTATTGCTATCACATAGCGATAAAGTAAAACAATTATTTGGCGCTTGCATCTTATACAATAAACAGACAACCATAAGGCTTTTGCCAGTTGCCGATAACTTCAACAAAACATGATCATCTCATACAACAACTTATATCTCATCACGTCTTGACCATATCACATCACAACATGCCCTGCAAAAACAAGTTAGACGTCCTCTACTTTGTTGTTGCAAGTTTTACGTGGCTGCTACGGGCTGAGCAAGAACCGTTCTTACCTACGCATCAAAACCACAACGATAGTTTGTCAAGTTGGTGCTGTTTTAACCTTCGCAAGGACCGGGCGTAGCCACACTCGGTTCAACTAAAGTGAGAGAGACAGACACACGCCGGTCACCTTTAAGCAACGAGTGCTCGCAGCGGTGAAACCAGTCTCGCGTAAGCGACGCGTAATGTCGGTCCGGCCGCTTCATCACACAATACCGCTGAACCAAAGTATGACATGCTGGTAAGCAAGTATGACTTATATCGCCCACAACTCACTTGTGTTCTACTCGTGCATATAACATCAACGCATAAAACCTGGCTCGATACCATTGTTGGGGAACGAGTAATTTCAAAAATTTCCACGCACACGCAAGATCATGGTGATGGTATAGCAACGAGAGAGGAGAGTGTTGTCCACGCCCTCGTGAGACCGAAGCGAAGCGTTATGACAACGCGGTTGATGTAGTCGATGTCTTCACGATCCGACCGATCCAAGTACCGAACGACGGCACCTCCGAGTTCAGCACACGCTCAGCTTGATGACGATCCCGGACTCCGATCCAGCAAAGTGTCGGGATGAGTTACATCGACTGACGGCGTGGTGACGATGATGATGCTCTATCGGCGCAGGGCTTCGCCTAAACTCATGACGATATGACCGAGGTAGAATATGGTGTAGGGGGCACCGACACGGCTAAGGAACGATCCGTAGATCAACCTGTGTGTCCATGGGGTGCCCCTGCCCCGTATATAAAGGAGTGGAGGAGGAGGGCGGCCCCTCTATGGCACGCCCTAGGGGAGTCCTACTCCCACGGGAGTAGGATTCCCTTTCCTAGTCCAACTAGGAACCCTTCCATGTAGTAGGAGTAGGAGAGAAGGAAAGGGAAGAGAGAAGGAGAAGGAAGGAAGGGCGCCTCTCCCTAGTCCAATTCGGACTAGTCCAAGGGGAGGTGCGGCCACTCTTTGGCCCTTTCTCTCCTTTCCCGTATGGCCCAAAGAGGCCCAATACGAATTCCGTAACTCTCGGTACTCCCAAAAATACCGAATCACTCGGAACCTTTCCGAACTCGAATATAGTCGTCCAATATATCAATCTTTACGTCTCGACCATTTCGAGACTCCTCGTCATGTCCCCGATCTCATCCGGGACTCGAACTCCTTCGTACATCAAAACTCATAAACTCATAATAAAACTGTCATCGTAACGTTAAGCGTGCACGGACCCTACGGGTTCGAGAACTATGTAGACATAACCTAGAACTATTCTCGGTCAATAACCAATAGCGGAACCTGAATGCCCATATTGGCTCCTACATATTCTACGAAGATCTTTATCGGTCAAACCGCATAACAACATCGTTGTTCCCTTTGTCATCGGTATGTTACTTGCCCGAGATTCGATCGTCGGTATCCAATACCTAGTTCAATCTCGCATCGAAAGTCTCTTTACTCGCTCGTAATACATCATCCATAACTAACTCATTAGTTGCAATGCTTGCAAGGCTTATAATGATGTGCATTACCGAGTGGGCCCAGAGATACCTCTCCGACAATCGGAGTGACAAAACCTAATCTCGAAATCGCCAACCCAACATGTACCTTTGGAGACACCTGTAGTACTCCTTTATAATCACCCAGATTCGTTGTGACGTTTGGTAGCACCAAAGTGTTCCTCCGTAAACAGGAGTTGCATAATCTCATAGTTACAGGAACATGTATAAGTCATGAAAAAGCAATAGCAATATACTAAGCGATCAAGTGCTAGGCTAACGGAATGGGTCATGTCAATCACATCATTCTCCTAATGATGTGATCCCATTAATCAAATAACAACACATGTCTATGGTTAGGAAACATAACCATCTTTGATTAATGAGCTAGTCAAGTAGAGGCATACTAGTGACTATATGTTTGTCTATGTATTCACACATGTATTATGTTTCCGGTTAATACAATTCTAGCATGAATAATAAACATTTATCATGAAATAAGGAAATAAATAATAACTTTATTATTGCCTCTAGGGCATATTTCCTTCACCCCGAATCCCGGACAGAGCGTGGCCACAGTGCATCGTACCGGGCGGACATCCCTCGCCCGGCGCGACATTGTTGCCACGCAGCCCATGACATCACCCATGGCAGAGAAGGCCATGCTTCCACTACGGGCTGTCGGTACGGCTCGCAGGCGGCGGGCCCTACCTGTCCGTGAGAAGCCAGAAGGCGGCGAGTCCCGACCAGTCGTCGCGGTAGGAGGCCGACTCCCAGCAGGTGGCCCTCCCTCTCCCTCAAAGTCTGTGCGCCATTAATTAGAAGAGACGGGGAGCGGCTACAGTGAACGCCCGCCAGGTGGCGGTACTGTAGCCACGCCTTCCCCGACAAAGCACACATCATCAGTGGGATTGCCATAGTACTAAGTAGCCGGCAGGACCTGCAAGCGGCGGGCGCAGCCTGTCAGTGAACTATGAGACAACCGGCGGGACCCACCAGGCGGCGGGCCCCAGCGGCTGACGGAGAAGCCGGCGACCGTAGACACTGACAGCCGGGTCCTTCACCTGGCCAGATTACCATTGTACCCATGGGGGGTAGGCCTATATAAACCCCCCAGGGCACCCATGCAAAGGGTTCAGACCTTTGTCCCCACACACACACACATAAAGAGAGAGGAGCTAGGGATGGCCCTGTTCTTATTCCTCCTCTAGAGAAACAACTCAAGGAGCAAGCTTGTAGCGACCATTGTTTCTTGAGTGATCATGTGGAGACCCCGCACAGCAGGAGTAGGGGTATTATCTCCTAGGAGAGCCCCGAACCTAGGTAAGATGCGCCGGCGGGCATGTTTGCGCCTTATCCCATTTCCAGGCAACAATGACGTATTATTAGCCCCCTCCATGATAAGCCATCCATTGGCATATGTCGCACGACACCCCCGACATTTGGTGCCCACCGTGGGGCTAGGTGCACCGTGATAACCCACAAGTATACGGGATAGTTGTAGCCTCTTTCGATAAGTAAGAGTGTCGAACCCAACGAGGAGCTAAAGGTAGAACAAATACTCTCTCAAGTCCTATCGGCCACTGATACGACTCTACGCACGCTTGACTTTCACTTTACCTAGAACAAGTATGAAACTAGAAGTACTTTGTAGGTATTTTTGGATAGGCTTGCAAGAAAGTAAAGAGCACGAAAATAAAACTAGGGGCTGCTAAGGTAAAGACACAACTAAAGTAAATATAGCGAGTGTGGAAGAGTGATGGTAGGTGTGGCGAAATTGTCCCTTAAGCAATTGACTACCTTACTATACCGATAGCAAGTTTTATGTGGGAGAGGCCACTGCTAGCATGTCATCCCTTAGTTGGAATTCTATGCACTTATGATTGGAACTATTAGCAAGCATCCGCAACTACTAACGTTCATTAAGGTAAAACCCAACCATAGCATTAAGATATATTGGCCCCCCTTCAATCCCGTATGCATCAATTTCTATGCTAGGTTGAAGCTTCATCACTCTTGCCCTCCAATACATAGTCCTATCAACATACAACTAACCCTATGGTGTGATCCACGCGCGCGCTCATATGATGGTCACCAAAGGACAGCAACGTAACCACAAGCAAATTAAATCAATCATAGCAATTCATCAACCACCGATAGGACAACGAAAATCCACTCAGACATCATAGGATGGCAACACATCATTGGATAATAATATGAAGCATAAAGCACCATGTTCAAGTAGAGGGTACAGCGGGTTGTGGGAGAGTGGACCGCTGTAGATAGAGGGGGGAAGGTGATGGAGATGTTGGTGAATATGGCGGAAGTGTTGGTGTAGATTGCGGTGATGATGATGGCCCCCGGCGGCGTTCCGGCGCCACCGGAAGCGAGGGGGGGAGAGCCCCCCTCCTTATTCTTCTTCTTCCTTGACCTTCTCCCTAGATGGGAGAAGGGTTTCCCCTCTGGTTCTTGGCTCCCATGGCTTGGGAGGGGCGAGAGCCCTCCGAGATTGGATCTATCTCTCATTTTCTGCGTTACATGCTCGCTCTGTTTCACCGTTTTCGTATATATGGAGATCCGTAACTCCGATTGGCCTGAAACCTTCGCCGTGATTTTTTTTGAATATTATCATTCTTGCGGCAAAATAAGAGCATCAACCGCCTTACGGTGGGCTCACGAGGGTAGGGGGAGCGCCCCCTGTCTCGTGACCACCTCTGGCACTGGCTCGCGTTGATTTTCCTTCCAAATTTTCCATATTTTCCAAAAATAAGCTCCATCCGTTTTTATCCCGTTTGGACTCGTTTGATATGGATACTCTGCGAAACATAAAACATGCAATGATGAGGAACTGACCTTTGAGCAATTGGATCAATATGTTAGTCCCAAAATAATATAAAAAGTTGCCAAAAGTATATGAAAGTGAATAATATTGGCATGGAACAATCAAAATTATAGATCTGACGGAGACGTATCAGCATCTAAGCTTAATTCCTGCTCGTCCTCGAGTAGGTAAATGATAAAAAGAATAATTTTGATGTGGAATGCTACCTAGCATAATCTTGATCATATGTCTAATCATGGCATGAATATTAAGACACGAGTGATTCAAAGCAATAATCTATCCTTTGACATAAAAACAATAATACTTCAAGCATACCAACCAAGCAATTATGTCTTATTGAAATAACATAGCCAAAGAAAGCTCATCCCTACAAAATCATATAGTCTGGCTATGCTCCATCTTCACCACACAAAATATTTACATCATGCACAACCCCGATGACAAGCCAAGCAATTGTTTCATACTTTTGACGTTCTCAAACCTTTTCAACTTTCACGCAATACATGAGCGTGAGCCATGGACATAGTACTATAGGGGGAATATAATATGATGATGGGGGTTATGTGGAGAAGACAAAAAAGGAGAAAGTCTCACATCAACTAGGCGTATCAACGGGCTATGGAGATGCCCATCAATAGATATCAATGTCAGGAGTAGGGATTGCCATGCAACGGATGCACTAAGAGCTATAGCTCAAACTGGAAACTAAGTGGGTGTGCATCCAACTTGCTTGCTCATGAAGACCTAGGGCATTTGAGGAAGCCCATCGTTGGAATATACAAGCCAAGTTCTATAATGAAAATTCCCACTAGTATATGAAATTGATAACTCAAGAGACTCTCTATATGAAGAACATGGTGCTACTTTGAAGCACAAGTGTGGTAAAAGGATAGTAACATTACCCCTTCTCTCTTTTTCTCTCATTTTTTTGTTTTTGTTTTTTTGGGCCTTCTCTTTTTTTGGCCTTTCTCTTTTTTTTATTTTCCGTCCGGAGTCTCATCCCGACTTGTGGGGGAATCATAGTCTCCATCATCCTTTCCTCACTGGGGCAATGCTCTAATAATGATGATCATAACACTTTTATTTACTTACAACTCAATATTACAACTCGATACTAGAACAAAGATATGACTCTATATGAATGCCACCGTGATGTGCAGGATGTGCAATGATCTAGCGTAGCAATGACATAAAAAACGGACAAGCCATGAAAAAATCATACTAGCTATCTTACGATCATGAAAAGCAATATGACAATAAATGCTCAAGTCATGTATATGATGATGATGGAAGTTGCATGGCAATATATCTCGGAATGGCTATGGAAATGCCATGATAGGTAGGTATGGTGGCTGTTTTGAGGAAGATATAATGAGGCTTATGTGTGATAGAGCGTATTGTATCACGGGGTTTGGATGCACCGGCGAAGTTTGCACCAACTCTCGAGGTGAGAAAGGGCAATGCACGGTACCGAAGAGGCTAGCAATGATGGAAGGGTGAGAATGCGTATAATCCATGGACTCAGCATTAGTCATAAAGAACTTACATACTTATTGCACAAATCTATTAGTCATCGAAACAAAGTACTACGTGCATGCTCCTAGGGGGATAGATTGGTAGGAAAAGACCATCGCTCGTCCCCGACCGCCACTCATAAGGAAGGCAATCAATAAACACCTCCTGCTCCGACTTCGTTACATAACGGTTCACCATACGTGCATGCTACGGGACTTGCAAACCTCAACACAAGTATTTCTCAATTTCACAGTTACTCAACTAGCACGACTCTAATATCACCACCTTTATATCGCAAAACTATTGCCAGGAATCAAACATATCATATTCAGCGATCTACAAGTTTATGTAGGATTTTATAACTAACCATGTGAATGACCAATTCCTGTCATCTCTCTAAATAGATATAAGTGAAGCAAGAGAGTTTAATTCTTTCTACAAAAGATATGCCCAAGCTCTAACAAATATAAGTGAAGCAAAAGAGCATTCTACAAATGGCGGTTGTCGATGTAAAGAGAAACAGGCAATCCAAACTTCAAATGATATAAGTGAAGCACATGAAGCATTCTATAAAGCCGTACTCAAAAGATATAAGTGAAGTGCATAGAGCATTCTATAAATCAACCAAGGACTATCTCATACCAGCATGGTTCATAAAAGAAAAAGTGAAAACTAAATGCAAAAGACGCTCCAAGATTTGCACATATCACATGAATGAAACGAATCCGAAAACATACCGATATTTGTTGAAGAAAGAGGGGATGCCTCCCCAGCATCCCCAAGCTTAGACGCTTGAGTCTCCTTGAATATTTACTTGGGGTGCCTCGGGCATCCCCAAGCTTGAGCTCTTGCCTCTTTTCCTTCTTCTCACATCGAGACCTTCTCGATCATCGAACACTTCATCCACACAAAACTTCAACAGAAAACTCGGTAAGATCCGTTAGTATAATAATGCAAATCACCACTCTAAGTACTGTTGCAAACCAATTCATATTTTGTTTTGCATTGTGTCTACTGTAATATAACCTTTTCATGGCTTAATCCACTGATATAAATTGATAGTTTCACCAAAACAAGCAAACTATGCATCAAAAACAGAATCTGTCTAAAACAGAACAGTATGTAGCAATCTGAACATTAACCATACTTATGATACTTGAAAAATTCTGAACAAATTAGGAAAAATAAAAAATTTGTACAGAAAGACAGTGCAAAAAGAATCAAAACCATTTGACGTTCCAGTAAAAAATTAAAATTCACGCACTACAGCCAAAGTTTCTGTCCTGCACCGCACAAACCAACAAGCATTGTAAACATCCTAAAGGCAAACCTTGGCACATTATTTTTATAATACAATGGAATTGTACAAGGGGATAATTATTTTTTATTGAAAAGTTTCTGTAATTAAGATTCCCAAAGTTCCCATGGGCATGAACAAAGTTCAAGGACGTCCCCCACTTTCACAATGCTCGTCTCTCTCACTTTCACTTTTCTTTTTGAAAAAGTTTTGGGTTCCCCTCTTTATTTTTGTTGTTTTTAAAATATATGAAAGCACTCAACAGAAATAAATGACTCTCTAAAACTTCCGGGTTGTCTCCCTGGCAGCGCTTTCTTTAAAGCCGTTAAGCTAGGCATATAGTGCTCAAGTAGTGGATCCACCCGGATCCCAAGGTATATCAAAGCCAATTTTGATTAACAATGATTTGTAATTTAGTAGTGAGCACAAAGTAACATATATCATGCAACAACAAAGTCTAACTCTCTTCCTATGCATCGGCATGTCATAAAAGAACAATTCATGCACACATAGTAAAGGCCAATGCATAGTATAAACAGTTTCTTGCAATTTTATTGTATTGGAAACATAGAGAGGTGGAGATATAGTTCCTCTCTCATAATAATTGCAAGTAGGAGCAGCAAGCACATGCATATTATATCTATCAAAATCATCATGTGCAACGGTAAAAGGCAACCCATCAATATAATCCTTAAAAAGGGCAAACTTCTCCGATATAGTATATTCGGAAGAATTCAAAAAGATAATATCATGCGTGGGTGCAATAGCAACAATTTCATGTTTAACATAAGGAACTATAGCAAGTTCATCTCCATAAGCATAATTCATATTGGCATCTTGGCCACAAGCATAGCAAGCATCATCAAAAAGGGATATTTCAAAAGAATCATAGGGATCATAACAGTCATCATAGCAATCATCCTTCGGTAAGCACGAAGGGAAATTAAACAATGTATGAGTTGAAGAGTTACTCTCATTAGAAGGTGGGCACGGGTATCTAATCCGCTCTTCCTCCTTTTGTTCTTCGCTCTCCTCATCATCTTTTTCATCCAATGAGCTCACAGTTTCATCAATTTCTTCTTCCATAGCTTCCTGCAAAATATTAGTCTCTTCTTGGACAGCGGAGTAGTTCCCAATATATGGTTTAACATAAGGATTAGAAGCATAATTATCATAGCAATATTTAAGTATGGCAAAATTTTCAGATTAAGTAAAGAGTAGCACCATACTTTTCAATCAAAGAAGCAATTTCATAAGCACCCTTAAAAGCAACAAATTCTTTAATTTGTTGAACATCATAATAATTATAAACACCCTTAGCATACGAGGATAAGATTCCATTATCAATAAACTCACATTGGTAGGGAAGGTGTTTCTTAGGGTTTCGTAACAACAAGTAAAATCATAATAATAGCATAAAATCCAAGCATAGCATTGCAAACGATGAATTTGATCCCATAATAGTTTCCCTTTTTCAGATATACGGTGTCGCACATAACAAGCATACTCATCTAAAGATTTGCCCTCAACTAAGCTAGTTGGGGTTTCAGCACGAGCACAAAGGGATCGAAGATGATCCAAGTAAAAAGTTTCAGTAGTGTGATAGATTTTGAGTGGTTTTTCAACCATTGGAGCAGTAGGTACAACTAATTTTTTTTTGGTATTTTGCATTTCCTACCCATAAGTAAAGATAGAAAAAACCTAAGAATAGCAAATAAAAATTACTTAGTGATAAAGCAAACAAGCACACACGAGAATATTCACCCCACGCTATTGCTCGCCGGCAACGGCGCGAGAAAAAGGTCTTGATAACCCACAAGTATACGGGATAGTTGTAGCCTCTTTCGATAAGTAAGAGTGTAGAACCCAACGAGGAGCTAAAGGTAGAACAAATACTCTCTCAAGTCCTATCGGCCACTGATACGACTCTACGCACGCTTGAAGTTCGCTTTACCTAGAACAAGTATGAAACTAGAAGTACTTTGTAGGTGTTTTCGGATAGGCTTGCAAGAAAGTAAAGAGCACGAAAATAAAACTAGGGTCTGCTAAGGTAAAGACACAAATAAAGTAAATATAGCGAGTGTGGAAGAGTGATGGTAGGTGTGGCAAAATTGTCCCTTAAGCAATTGACTACCTTACTAGACCGATAGCAAGTTTTATGTGGGAGAGGCCACTGCTAGCATGCCATCCCTTACTTGGAATTCTATGCACTTATGATTGGAACTATTAGCAAGCATCCGCAACTACTAACATTCATTAAGGTAAAACCCAACCATAGCATTAAGATATATTGGTCCCCCTTCAATCCCGTATGCATCAATTTCTATGCTAGGTTGAAGCTTCTATCACTCTTGCCCTCCAATACATAGTCCTATCAACATACAACTAACCCTATGGTGTGATCCACGCGCGCGCTCATATGATGGGCACAAAAGGACAGCAACATAACCACAAGCAAATTAAATCAATCATAGCAATTCATCAACCACCGATAGGACAACGAAAATCTACTCAGACATCATAGGATGGCAACACATCATTGGATAATAATATGAAGCATAAAGCACCATGTTCAAGTAGAGGGTACAGCGGGTTGCGGGAGAGTGGACCGCTGTAGATAGAGGGGGAAGGCGATGGAGATGTTGGTGAAGATGGCAGAGGTGTTGGTGTAGATCGCAGTGATGATGATGGCCCCCGGCGGCGTTCCGACGCCACCGGAAGCGAGGGGGAGAGAGCCCCCCTCCTTCTTCTTCTTCCTTGACCTTCTCCCTATATGGGAGAAGGGTTTCCCCTCTGGTTCTTGGCTCCCATGGCTTGGGAGGGGCGAGAGCCCCTCCGAGATTGGATCTATCTCTCTAATTTTGCGTTCTGTTCTGGCTCTCTTTCACCGTTTCGTGTATATATGGAGATCCGTAACTCCGATTGGCATGAAACCTTCGCCGTGATTTTTTTTCCGAATATTATCTTTCTTGTGGCAAAAGAAGAGCATCAACCGCCTTACGGTGGGCTCACGAGGTAGAAGTGCGCCAGGGGGGGCGCCCCTGTCTCGTGACCACCTCGGGCACTCGCTCGCTTGATTTTCCTTCCAAATTTTCCATATTTTCCAAAAATAAGCTCCGTCCGTTTTTATCCCGTTTGGACTCCATTTGATATGGATACTCTGCGAAACATAAAACATGTAATGCAGACGAGGCGGCGCATTGAGCCTTTGGATCAATATGTTAGTCCCAAAAATAATATAAAAAGTTGCCAAAAAGTATATGAAAGTGAATAATATTGGCATGGAACAATCAAAAATTATAGATACGACAGAGACGTATCACATCGTTGCCCAGAGATCTGTTCTGGACAGGAACCTTGTTCCTCCCTAGCGAGGCAGCCAGCCCGGCACGCCTGATGCCGTTTGCGCCGACGCGCTGCATGGAGCTGAGCTTGCCGCGCCGCTGACCTCATCGATGAGATCCACCTCCCCGACGATCCCGCGCCCGATGCGGGAGCAGCCAGCTCCGAGAGCTGCCTCCTCGACCTCCTTGGCAAGCTCGACATCGCCAACGAGCTGGCCTCCGACCTGGAGTCGATCGGCTCCACCGACCCGATGCTTGTCGACTCCGACGCAACATCCCTTGACGCCTTCCCTGAAGGAAATATGCCCTAGAGGCAATAATAAAGTTATTATTTATTTCCTTATTTCATGATAAATGTTTATTATTCATGCTAGAATTGTATTAACGGAAACATAATACATGTGTGAATACATAGACAAGCAGATAGTCACTAGTATGCCTCTCTTGGACTAGCTCATTAATCAAAGATGGTTATGTTTCCTAACCATAGACATGTGTTGTCATTTGATTAATGGGATCACCTCATTAGGAGAATGATGTGATTGACATGACCCATTCCGTTAGCTTAGCACTTGATCGTTTAGTATGTTGCTAATGCTTTCTTCATGACTCATACATGTTCTGTAACTATGAGATTATGCAACTCCGTTTACGGAGGAACACTTTGGTACTACCAAACGTCACAACGAATCGGGTGATTATAAAGGAGTACTACAGGTGTCTCCAAAGGTACTTGTTGGGTTGGCGTATTTGAGATTAGGTTTTGTCACTCCGATTGTCGGAGAGGTATCTCTAGGCCTTCTCGGTGATACACATCACTTAAGCCTTGCAAGCATTACAACTAATGAGTTAGTTGTGAGATGATGTATTACGGAACGAGTAAAGAGACTTACGGTAACGAGATTGAACTAGGTATTGGATACCGACGATCGAATCTCGGGTAAGTAACATACCGATGACAAAGGAACAACGTATGTCGTTATGCGGTTTGACCGATAAAGATCTTAAGTAGAATATGTAGGAACCAATATGGGCATCCAGGTTCCGCTATTGGTTATTGACCGAGAATAGTTCTAGGTCATGTCTACATAGTTCTCGAACCCGTAGGGTCCGCACGCTTAAGGTTTCGATGATGATCATAATGAGTTTATAAGTATTGATGCACGAAGGTTGTTGAGTCCGGATATGATCACGGACATGACGAGGAGTCTCGAAATGGTCGAGACATAAAGATTGATATATTGGAAGCCTACATTTGGACATCGGAAATGTTCGGGTGAAATCGGGATTTACTGGAGTACCGGAGGTTACGGAACCCCGGGAGGTCAATGGGCCTTAATGGGCCATAGGAGAAGAGGAAGGGCAGCCCAAGGTGGGCTGCGCCCCCTCCCCTCTAGTCCGAATAGGACAAGGAAGGGGGGCGCGCCTCCCCCTCTCCCTCCTCCAAACCTAGTCCAACTAGGGGGGGAGTCCTACTCCGGTGGGAGTAGGACTCCTCCTTGTGCGCCTCCTATAGGGCCGCCACCTCCCCTTGTCTCCTTTATATCTGGGGCAGGGGCACCCCAAGACACACAAGTTGATCTACGGATCTTTCCTTAGCCGTGCGGTGCCCCTTCCACCATATTCCACTTCGGTCATATCGTCAAGCTTAGGCGAAGCTCTGCGCTGGAGAAGTCATATCGTCGCGAGCTTAAGCGAAGCCCTGCGTCGGTGGAGCATCATCACCGTCCACCACGCCGTCGGTTGTGGAACTCATCCCCGACACTTTGCTGGATCGAGTCCGGGATCGTCATCGAGCTGAGCGTGTGCAGAACTCGGAGGTGCCGACGTTCGGTGCTTGGATCGGTCGGATCGTGAAGGCGTCGACTACATCAACCGCGTTGTTATAACGCTTCGCTTTCGGTCTCGAGGGTGCGTGGGCGGACACTCTTCCTCTCGTTGCTATGCCATCACCATGGTCTTGCGTGATCGTAGGAAATTTTTGAAATTACTACGTTCCCCAACGATGGCATCCGAGCCTGGTTTTATGCGTTGATGTCATATGCACGAGTAGAACACAAGTGAGTTGTGGGCGATACAAGTCATACTGCCTACCAGCATGTCATACTTTGGTTCAGCGGTATTGTGAGATGAAGCGGCCGGACCGACATTACGCCAGACGCTTACGCGAGACTGGTTTCACCGCCCGAGCACTCGTTGCTTAAAGGTGACGGCGGGTGTCTGTCTCTCTCACTTTAGTTGAACTGAGTGTGGCTCCCGGTCCTTGAGAAGGTTAAAACGGAGTCTATTTGACGAAATATCGTTGTGGTTTTGATGCGTAGGTAAGAACGGTTCTTGCTCAGCCCGTAGCAGCCACGTAAAACTTGCAACAACAAAGTAGAGGACGTCTAACTTGTTTTTGCAGGGCATGTTGTGATGTGATATGGTCAAGGCGTGATGCTATATTTTATTGTATGAGATGATCATGTTTTGTAACCAAGTTATCGGCAATGGCAGGAGCCATATGGTTGTCGCTTTATTGTATGAAATGCAAGCGCCATGTAATTGCTTTACTTTATCACTAAGGAGTAGCGATAGTCGAGAAGCAATAGTTGGCGAGGCGACAACGATGCTACGATGGAGATCAAGGTGTCGCGCCGGTGGCGATGGTGATCATGGCGGTGCTTGGCGATGGAGATCACAAGCACAAGATGATGATGACCATATCATATCACTTATATTGATTGCATGTGATGTTTATCCTTTATGCATCTTATCTTGCTTTGATTGACGGTAGCATTATAAGATGATCTCTCACTAAAATTATCAAGAAGTGTTCTCTCGAGTATGCACCGTTGCCAAAGTTAAGTAGTACCCGGACACCACGTGATGATCGGGTGTGATAAGTTCTCGTCCATCTACAACGGTGCAAAACAGTTGCACACGCGAATACTCGAGTTAAACTTGACGAGCCTAGCATATAACAGATATGGCCTCGGAACACGAAGACCGAAAGGTCGGCGTGAATCATATAGTAGATATGATCAACATAAGATGTTCACCATTGAAAACTACTCCATCTCACGTGATGATCGGTTATGGTTTAGTTGATTTGGATCACGTGATCACTTAGATGACTAGAGAGATGTCTGTCTAAGTGGGAGTTCTTAAGTAATATGATTAATTGAACTTAAATTTATCATGAACTTAGTCTGGTAGTATTTTGCAGATTATGTTGTAGATCAATAGCTCGCGTTGTTGCTTCCCTGTGTTTTTATATGTGTTCCTAGAAAATTGTATTGAAAAATGTTAGTAGCAATATTGCGGATTGGATCCGTGATCGAGGTTTATCCTCATTGCTGCGCAGAAGAATTATGTCCTTAATGCACCGCTAGGTGACAGACCTATTGCATGAGCGGATCTGAGGCGTTATGAGCGTTTGGCTAGCTCAATATGATGACTACTTGATAGTTTAGTGCACCATGCTTAACGGCTTAGAATCGGGACTTCAAAGGCGTTTTGAGCGTCATGGACCATATGAGATGTTCCAGAGTTGAAGTTAATATTTCAAGCAAATACCGAGTTGAGAGATATGAAGTCTCCAACAAGTTCTATAGCTAAAAGATGGAGGAGAATCGCTCAACTAGTGAGCATGTGCTCAGATTATGCAGGTACTTCAATCGCTTGAATCAAGTGGGAGTTAATCTTCGAGATAAGATAGTGATTGACAGAATTCTCTAGTCACCATCACCAAGTTAGTAGAACTTCGTGATGAACTATAATATGCAAGGGATGACAAAAGTAATTCCCAAGCTCTTCGTGATGCTGAAATCGACGAAGGTAGAAATCAAGAAAAGAGCATCAAGTGTTGATGATTGACAAGACCACTAGTCTAGGGGCAAAGGAAGAAGGGAACTTCAAAAGAGCGGCAAGCAAGTTGCTACTCGGTGAAGAAGCCCAAGTCTGGACCTAAGCACGAGACTAAGTGCTTTTGCTACAATGGAATTGGTCCTTTGAGCGGAACTACCCCAAGTGTTTGGCGGATAAGAAGGATGGCAAGGTGAACAAAGGTATATTTGATATACAGGTTATTGATGTGTGCTTTACTAGTGTTTATAGTAGCCCTCGAGTATTTGATACTTGTTAGGTTGCTAAGATTAGTAACTCAAACAGGAGTTCTGAGAATAAGCAGAAACTAGTTGAAGGGAAGTAACGATGAGTGTTGGAAGTAGTTCCAAGATTGATATGATCATCATCGCACACTCCTATACTTTCGGGATTAGTGTTAAACCTAAATAAATGTTATTTGGCGTTTGCGTTGAGCATGAATATGATTTGATCATGTTTATTGCAATACGGTTATTCATTTAAGTAAGAGAATAAATTGTTGTTCATTTACATGAATAAAACCTTATATGGTTACACACCCAATGAAAATGGTTCGTTGGATCTCGATCGTAGTGATACACATATTCATAATATTGATGCCAAAAGATGCAAAGTTAATAATGATAGTGCAACTTATTTGTGGCACTTGCCGTTTAGGTCATATTGGTGTAAAGCGCATGAAGAAACTCCATCTGATGGGATTTTGGAATCACTTGATTATGAATCACTTGATGCTTACGAACCATGCCTTATGGGCAAGATGACTAAAGACTCATTCTCGGAACAATGGAGCGAGCAAATAACTTATTGGAAATAATACATACTTGATGTATGCGGTCCGATGAGTGTTAAAGCTCACGGCAAGTATCGTTATTTTCTGACCTTCACAGATGATTTGAGCAGATATGGGTATATCTACTTGATGAAACACAAGTCTGAAACATTTGAAAAGTTCAAAGAATTTCAGAGTGAAGTGAAGAATCATCGTAACAAGAAAATAAAAGTTTCTATGATATGATCGCAAAGGAAAAATATTTGAGTTACGAGTTTGGCCTTCAGTTAAAACAATGTGAAATAGTTTCACTACTCACGCCACCTGGAACACCTCAGCATAATGGTGTGTCCGAACGTCGTAACCGCACTTTATTGGATATGGTGCGATCTATGATGTATCTTACCGATTTACCACTATCGTTTTGGGGTTATACATTAGAGACAGCTGCATTCACGTTTAATAGGGCACCATCTAAATCCGTTGAGATGACACCGTATGAACTATGGTTTAGCAGTAAACCTAAGCTGTCGTTTCTTAAAGTTTGGAGTTGTGATGCTTATGTGAAAAAGTTTTCACATGATAAGCTCGAACCCAAATCGGAGAAGTGCGTCTTCATAGAATACCCAAAGGTAACTATTGGGTACACCTTCTTTCACAGATCCGAAGGCAAGTTATTCGTTGCTAGATGGATCCTTTCTAGAGAAGAAGTTTCTCTCGAAAGAAGTGAGTGGGAGGAAAGTAGAACTTGATGAGGTAATTGTACCTTCTCCCTTATTGGAAAGTAGTTCATCACAGGAATCAGTTCCAGTGATTCCTACACCAATTAGTGAGGAAGTTAATGATGATGATCATGAAACTTCAGATCAAGTTGCTACCAAACCTCGTAGGTCTTCGAGTAAGATCCGCACTGAGTGGTGCGGTAATCCTATTCTAGAAGTCATGTTACTAGAACATGATGAACCTACGAACTATGAGGAAGCGATGATGAGCCCAGATTCCGCGAAATGGTTTGAGGCCATAAAATCTGAGATAGGATCCATGTATGGACTTTGATTGACTTGCTCGATGATCAGCAAGCCATGTAGATAAATGGATCTTCAAGAGGAAGACGGACACTGATAGTGGTGTTACTATCTACAAAGCTCGACTTGTCACAAAAAGGTTTTCGACAAGTTCAAGGTGTTGACTACAATGAGATTTACTCAAGCTGTAGCGATGCTTATGTCTGTCGAATCATGTTAGCAATCGCCACATTTTATGAAATCGGCAAATGGATGTCAAAAATACATTCTTTAATGGATTTATTAAAGAAGAGTTGTATATGATGCAACAGAAGGTTTTGTCAATCCTAAAGGAGCTAACAAAATGTGCAAGCTCCAGTGATCCATCTATGGACTGGTGCAAGCATCTCGGAGTTGGAATAAGCGCTTTGATAGTGTGATCAAAGCATATAGTTTTATACAGACTTGCGGTGAAGCCTGTATTTACAAGAAAGTGAGTGGGAGCACTACAACATTTTCGATAAGTATATGTGAATGACATATTGTAGATCGGAAATAATGTAGAATTATTCGCAAAGCATAAAGGAGTGTTTCAAAGGAGTTTTCAAAGAAAGACCTCGGTGAAGCTGCTTACATATTGAGCATTAAGATCTATAGAGATAGATCAAGGCGTTTGATAAGTTTTTCAATGAGTACATACCTTGACAAGATTTTGAAGTAGTTCAAAATGGAGCAGTCAAAGAAAGAGTTCTTGCACGTGTTACAAAGGTGTGAAATTGAGTAAGACTCAAAACCCGCCACGGCAGAAGATAGAAAGAGAATGAAAGTCATTCCCTATGCCTTGGCCATAGGTTCTATAAAGTATGCCATGCTGTGTACCAGATCTATTGTATACCCTGCATTGAGTTTGGCAAGGAGTACAATAGTGATCTAGGAATAGATCATGGACAGCGGTCAAAATTATCCTTAATGGAATAAGGATATGTTTCTCGATTATGGAAGTGATAAAGGTTAGGTAAGTAAAGGGTTACGTCGATGCAAGTTTTGACACCGATCTGGATGACTTTAAGTCTCGATCTAGATACATATTGATAGTGGGAGCAATTAGCTAGAGTAGCTCCGTGCGAGCATTGTTGACATAGAGATTTGCAAAATACATACGGATCTGAATGTGGCAGACCCGTTGACTAAGATTCTCTCACAAAGCAAAACATGATCACACCTTAGTACTCTTTGGGTGTTAATCACATAGCGATGTGAACTAGATTACTGAATCTAGTAAACCCTTTGGGTCTTGGTCACATGGCGATGTGAATTATGGGTGTTAATCACATGATGATGTGAACTATCGATGTTAATCACATGGTGATGTGATCTAGATTATTGACTCTAGTGCAAGTGGGAGACTGAAGGAAATATGCCCTAGAGGCAATAATAAAGTTATTATTTATTTCCTTATTTCATGATAAATGTTTATTATTCATGCTAGAATTGTATTAACGGAAACATAATACATGTGTGAATACATAGACAAGCAGATAGTCACTAGTATGCCTCTCTTGGACTAGCTCATTAATCAAAGATGGTTATGTTTCCTAACCATAGACATGTGTTGTCATTTGATTAATGGGATCACCTCATTAGGAGAATGATGTGATTGACATGACCCATTCCGTTAGCTTAGCACTTGATCGTTTAGTATGTTGCTAATGCTTTCTTCATGACTCATACATGTTCCTGTAACTATGAGATTATGCAACTCCGTTTACGGAGGAACACTTTGGTACTACCAAGCGTCTGGCGTAATCGGGTGATTATAAAGGAGTACTACAGGTGTCTCCAAAGGTACTTGTTGGGTTGGCGTATTTGAGATTAGGTTTTGTCCTCCGATTGTCGGAGAGGTATCTCTAGGCCTTCTCGGTGATACACATCACTTAAGCCTTGCAAGCATTACAACTAATGAGTTAGTTGTGAGATGATGTATTACGGAACGAGTAAAGAGACTTACCGTAGCGAGATTGAACTAGGTATTGGATACCGACGATCGAATCTCGGGTAAGTAACATACCGATGACAAAGGGAACAACGTATGTCGTTATGCGGTTTGACCGATAAAGATCTTCGTAGAATATGTAGGAACCAATATGGGCATCCAGGTTCCGCTATTGGTTATTGACCGAGAATAGTTCTAGGTCATGTCTACATAGTTCTCGAACCCGTAGGGTCCTTGCAACAAGGTTTCGATGATGATCATAATGAGTTTATAAGTATTGATGCGAAGGTTGTTGAGTCCCGGATATGATCACGGACATGACGAGGAGTCTCGAAATGGTCGAGACATAAAGATTGATATATTGAAGCCTACATTTGGACATCGGAAATGTTTGGGTGAAATCGGGATTTTCTGAGTGCCGGAGGTTACGGAACCCCGGAGGTCAATGGGCCTTAATGGGCCATAGGAGAAGAGGAAGGGCAGCCCAAGGTGGGCTGCGCGCTCCCCCCTCTAGTCCGAATAGGACAAGGAAGGGGCGCGCCTTCCCCTTCTCCCTCCTCCAAACCTAGTCCAACTAGGGGGGGAGTCCTACTCCGGTGGGAGTAGGACTCCTCCTTGGTCGCGCCTCCTATAGGGCCGGCCACCTCCCCTTGTCTCCTTTATATACGGGGCAGGGGCACCCCAAGACACACAAGTTGATCTCGGATCTTTCCTTAGCCGTGTGCGGTGCCCCTTCCACCATATTCCACTTGGTCATATCGTCATGAAGCTTAGGCGAAGCTCTGCTGGAGAAGTCATATCGTCGCGGAGCTTAGGCGAAGCCTGCGTCGGTGGAGCATCATCACCGTCCTGCGCCGTCGTCTTGTGGAACTCATCCCGACACTTTGCTGGATCGAGTCCGGGATCGTCATCGAGCTGAGCGTGTGCAGAACTCGGAGGTGCCGTGACGTTCGGTGCTTGGATCGGTCGGATCGTGAAGACGCGTCGACTACATCAACAGCGTTGTTATAACGCTTCGCTTTCGGTCTCACGAGTGCGTGGGCGGACACTCTTCCCTCTCGTTGCTATGCCATCACCATGGTCTTGCGTGATCGTAGGAAAATTTTTGAAATTACTACGTTCCCCAACATTCCCCACCAACATGGTGATCATCAATGACCCGCTCCCTCGCGCCGACAGCGGCGGCAGCACAGTCACGGAGATGCTCGTCATCAGCCACGATGGAGCCATTGATTGTACTGCTCAAGACCCATTGCAGGCGGCAATGCGGGACCTGTCCACTCCCATCGCGGCAGGCGCCGACGCCGAGACGCTGGAAGCCCATCGCGTCTCGCTCATCGAGAACGCCAAGAAGTTGGCCACCATGAGACGCCTCTCCGAAGCCAACCAGCGCGAGATCGACCGTGTTGTTGGCGGCACGTCGGCTGTTGGCGGGCCCAGCTACGTAGGCTCAATCTGACAGCATGGCGCTGCTGTCTCCAGCATGTTCGGGGTGGACCGCGCTATCTACTCCATGCCCGTGGAGAACATACGAGCTGCCTGATGATGACATGTACCTAGGGTAGGGTCATAGGCTTGACCTAGACACCCTCGCCAAGGACACTGACCTAAAATTTAGAAGCATTCAAGGGATACCATCATCCACTCGATCAGAAACATTCAACTCAGAAGATTCAAGTTCACTCGACCAGGAAGTACTCACTCGACCGTAACAAGAATCACTCAACGGATAGAAGATCTAAAGTCACTCTGTATGGCAATGGTCAGGCGTTACCACAGAGACTTAATGGTCATTCATGTATCTTTATTCTGGCGTTATCGATGCGCCCTATCTTTATTAACTTAAACCACAATATGGCGAAATTTGGAGGGTATGGCGAACTCTATATAAGCCACCCCCTCCTCAGGGACAAGGGTTCACACCCCCTGTAACTACACACTCATATTCCAATTGACGGAGCTCCCGAGCACCGAGACGTAGGGCTTTTACTTCCACCGTGAAGGGCCTGAACTAGTAAACCTTGTGTGTACAGCCTCATCATAGCTAGGATCTTGCCTCTTCATACCTACCCCCCATTCTACTGTCAGTCTTAGAACCACGACAGTTGGCGCCCACTGTGGGGCAGGTGTCTTAGCGACTTTTTTTGTGAGGTTGCGATTTTTTTGATTCCCATCATCATGTTTTCCGGTGATGGATTGGCGGAGGGCAGCGAGATCCGTCTCGGCGTGCTCGTCTTCGTCGGCGACGACTCCGCCTGGCTCCAGGAAGCTCCCCTCGACGCCGAGACGCTCCCTGTCCGCGAGGCGACGCACTTTCGCGCATGCGTTCGCGGCGTCCTTATGCAGCAGCCATCGACCCAGTATCGGTCGGCTCCCGTGGTGTCCTCGCTCCCCGCTCTTCGCCGATGCAAGCGGTCCGGTCGCTCGCAGCTTCGGCGGTGGGTGAAACACACGGTGGCACGTCAGTCGGCCACCCCACAAGTCGCGGCAATCGAGCCCGATGAATCTCTCTACGGCCTGTTCGACTGGCTCTGTCGAGACCCTCTCCGAATGCGACACCAGCGACCCTACGGCGAAGGTCTTGGTGGTCAATCCGCTGCATAGCCCACCCGGGTTTCGTCGCGATGACGACGGCGACGGTGGCGACCCGTCACATGTTCACGAGGAGTATCTTCCTGAAGCCCTTTCCTCGCAGCAGAGGGAGGAACTTCGCCGCTGCAATGAAGAAGCGCTTCACACGCCTATCTTCGGGGAGACCTCCGAGGCTCGGGCCTTGGAGACAGCACGCCTGGCCACTTTGGCTAAGCACACTCGTCTGGAGAACCTTCAGCATGCACTCGACGAGCATGCTCGGCAGCGGATCCCTGAGTCCAGTCGATGGCAACGACAACTTTTCCCGCCTCAGCATCAGGTATACCGCACTCCGATTCAGAATCTTACAACTGCAGCCCATATAGAAGAATCCATTCAACCTTCCCAGTTGGAGGCTGGAAGAGGTTTGATGCAGATCCAGGCTTTACTTCAGGCAGCAGGAGAGCAAAACACAGCTATGTCTCAGTCGTGGGATAGAATTCATAGCAGATCTGTGGTTGCTGATACAGTCCAGTCGGCCCACAGCCCAAGATCTCCTCAGACGCGAGGGGGACGTGGGCATTGTCAAGAGCAGTACTGGGATTGGAATCATGAGCAGTTGGATAATCGATTCGACCGCGATAACCGCCGTCGAGTGCCTACACCCTCTCCGAGGGGCAGGTCCTATATGCCCCGTCATCATGATGATAGGCGCTCACACGGTGTTGAGCGGAGATTGCCATTCGAACCAAGAGAGCCAGGCTTTGATGTGAGATCAATTCTTGTTCAAGGTCTGGTTGACAGGAACAGAGCACACAGAGAAGGATTTGACAAAGATCGCCCGACTTGCAGTAGAGTTCATGTTTCATGCCCAGAGTGTTTCAGCAGAGCCATTCGGGCTGCAGAGATTCCTCCCAACTTCAGGTTGGCGACTGGAGTCAGCAAGTTCACTGGTGAGTGCAAGCCCGACACTTGGCTTGAGGATTACCGAGTGGCTATGCAGATTGGTGGTGGCAATGATGAAGTGGCCATGAAGCATCTTCCTTTGATGCTGGAAGGTTCGGCCAGAGCATGGATGAATAAATTGACCACAGGAAGTATATTCAGTTGGGAAGAACTTGCCCGCATTTTTGTGAGGACTTTTGAGGGAACCTGCAAACGGCCAGCAGGTTTGACAGAATTGCAGCATTGCGTGCAAAAACCGAATGAGACTTTGAGAGATTACATTTGGAGGTGGACCACTTTGCATCACATAGTGGAAAATGTATCCCAGCATCAAGCAGTTTGTGCTTTTAAGGAAGGCATTAGGTATCGAGAGCTTAACCTAAAATTCGGTCGGACAGGGGATATGTCTCTGACTCGGATGATGGAAATAGCCACTCAGTACGCTAACGGAGAATAAGAAGATCGGCTCCGCAGTGGAAAGAGCAAACCAGTCGGTCAGGACACCGGTGGAGGCAATTCCAATCAGAAACAGAAGCGTAAAGCTGAGCCTGCAGGACCTGGTGAAACTGTGGTAGTAATCCAAGGAAAGTTTAAAGGGAAACCTAAGGGGCCCTGGACCCCCAAGAAAGTGGAAGATCAGGCAGGAAATGATGTGTTGGATTTGCCATGTCACATTCACACCAAGAAGGATGAAGAGGGTAATCTGATTTATCCTAAACATACCACTCGACAGTGTCGGCTCCTGATCCAGCAATTCTGAGAGAAGCAGCCCAGTGAAAAGGAAAAGGAGTCACACCAGGATGAGGATAAAGAGGAAGATGACGGTTTTCCCAATGTCAATTCCACCCTAGTGATTTTTGCTGATGTTGAGAGCAAAAGTCGACTGAAAGTGATAAACAGAGAAGTGAATATGGTTGCTCCAGCAACGACAACATACCTAAAGTGGTCACAAACAGCTATCACATTCGGCCAATCTGATCATCCTGCACGCGTTGCCACTCCAGGGAGGCAAGCGCTGGTAGTCGACCCAGTTGTTGGAGGCACTCGACTAACCAAAGTGTTGATGGACGGTGGTAGCGGCCTGAATATTCTTTACGTTGATACCTTGAAAGTGATGGGCATTCCGATGTCCAAGCTTAGCGAGAGCAACATGAGTTTCCATGTCATTATACCGTAAGGTAAAGTTGACATTTGAAGTAGTGGATTTCCAAAGTGCTTATCATGCTATTTTGGGTAGGCCTGCATATGCACGTTTTATGGCTCGACCATGTTACGTGTACCTCAAATTGAAAATGCCTGGTCCCAGAGGAGTGATCACGGTCACTGGCAATCGGCAGAAGGCTGAAGAGTGCCTCCAGAAGGGTTCAAAAATTGCCGATGCACAAATGGCAGCAGTTGAAATGCAAGAATACCAGAAGAATGCAGATCCGAGTGATTTGTTGCGAGCCAAGAAGCCTGTCATAGATTCTTCATTTAAGTCGTCCGGTGAAACAAAGTCGGTTCATATTCATCCGACCGATCCTAATGCTACTCCTACTCATATCTCAACATCACTCGACAGCAAATAGGAAGAAGCGCTCATCCAGTTCCTCCGTGAGAACTGGGACATCTTTGCATGGAAACCTTCTGACATGCCGGGTGTACCCAGGGGTCTGGCTGAGCACCTTTTGCGAGTCGACCCAAAAGTGAAACCAGTCAAGGAGCATCTTCGACGGTCCCTCGTATAGAAGAGAAAGGCAATTGGCAAGGAAGTGGCTCGGCTTCTGGCAGCTGAGTTCATCCGAGAGATTTACCACTCCGAGTGGCTCGCAAATGTTGTCATGGTCCCCAAGAAGGACGATTCACTTCGTATGTGTATTGACTTCAAGCATATCAATCGGGCCTGCCCGAAAGATCATTTCCCTCTCCCCCGCATCAACTAAATCGTCGACTCAACTGCGGGGTGTGAGCGTTTGTCTTTTCTGGACGCATATTCCGGGTATCATCAGATCCGACTATATGGACCCGATGAAATAAAAACAACTTTCATCACCCCATTCAGGTGCTTTTGCTATGTCACCATGCCATTCGGTCTCAAGAACGCTGGTGCCACATTTATGAGGATGATTCAGAAGTGCATGCTCACTCAAATCAGTCGGAATGTGGAAGCATATATGGATGACATTGTGGTCAAGTCGCATAAAGGTTCCGACCTGCTGACGGACCTCACTGAAACCTTTGCCAACCTAAGAAGGTATGATATCAAGCTTAATCCGTCGAAGTGCACATTCGGAGTTCCAGGTGGAAAGTTACTCGGTTTCCTCATTTCCGAACAAGGGATCGACGCGAACCCAGAGAAAGTTGGGGCCATTCTCCGGATGAAACGCCCTGTGTGTGTATGATGTTCAGAAGCTTACTGGTTGCTTGGCCGCCTTGAGTCGATTCATCTCTTGCCTTGGTGAAAAGGCATTGCCTCTTTACCGACTGATGAAGAAATCTGATAAGTTCGAGTGGACTCCTGAAGCTGATGCAACGTTTGCAGAGCTCAAAGCCCTGCTTTCCACCCAGCCGGTGCTCGCTGCCCCAATCAGCAAAGAGCCTTTACTGCTTTATATTGCAGCCATCGGACAAGTTGTCAGTACAGTACTCACGGTCGAGCGGGAAGAAGAAGGAAAAGCTTGTAAAGTTCAGCGCCCAGTGTACTATATTTTTGAAGTCTTGACTCCGTCCAAACAAAGATATTCGCATTATCAGAAGCTTGTTTATGGAATTTACATGACCACGAAGAAGGTTGCACATTATTTCTCAGATCATTCCATTACAGTCACCAGCGACGCACCATTGTCAGAAATTCTGAACAACAGAGATGCAACTGGTCGGGTGGCAAAGTGGGCGATTGAACTCCTTCCATTGGATATCAAGTTTGAGGCAAACAAAGCTATCAAATCCCAAGCAATAGCAGATTTCCTTGCCGAGTGGGTTGAGCAGCAACAACCGACTCAGATTCACTCGGAGCATTGGACCATGTTCTTTCATGGATCCAAGATGTTGAATGGTTCTGGTGCTGGGGTGGTACTGGTATCCCCCCAAGGCGACATGCTCAGCTACGTTCTCCAGATTCATTTTGATTCCTCCAACAATGAAGCTGAATATGAAGCACTTCTGTATGGGTTGCGTATGGCCATTTCACTCGGCGTCCGTCGCCTAATGGTCTACAACGACTCATATTTGGTGGTTAATCAAGTAATGAAGGAGTGGGACATCAGGAGCCCGGCTATGACTGGCTATTGTAATCCAGTGAGAAAGTTAGAAAAGAAGTTTGTGGGGTTAGAGCTTCATCATATACCCCGACTGAAAAATCAAGCAGCTGATGATTTGGCAAAGATAGGTTCCAAGCGTGAGCCTATTCCCAGTAATGTGTTTTTGGAGCATCTTCACACGCCGTCAGTTCAAGAGGATCCCTTCACGGAAGAGCCCCCACAACCTAAGAGCCCTACTGATCCGACTGAAGTTGAAATCCCAGCCGTGGTCGACTTGATCATGGAAGTTTTGGTAGTCATACCTGATTGGACGATGTTGTACATTGCATATATTCTCAAGAAAGAGCTCCCAGAGGATGAAGAATAGGCCCGTCAGATTGTCCGTCAATCCAAAGCTTTCACAGTAATGGGTGGACGGCTTTATAGAGAAAGTGTTACTGGAGTCGCTCAGAAGTGCATTCCACCAGAAGAAGGTCAAGTGATCCTCGATGACATCCACTCAGGGACCTATGGTCACCATGTGTCCTCTCGGACCATTGTGGCCAAAGCATACCGAGCGGGATTTTATTGGCCACGAGCGAATGAAATGGCAAAATACATAGTCGATAAATGTGAAGGTTGTCAGTTCTATTCCAACATGTCCCACAAGCCCGCATCAGCCCTGAAGACCATTCGACTCGTCTGGCCTTTTGCTGTTTGGGGATTAGATATGGTTGGACCTCTGAGGACCGGCAGGAGCGGTTTCACTCACGTGCTTGTAGCAGTCAACAAGTTCACCAAGTGGATTGAGGCTAAACCAATCAAAAACCTTGAAGCAAGTACTACTGTCAGCTTCATCAGAGAGTTAACATTCAGATATGGAGTTCCACATAGCATCATCATAGATAATGGGTCGAACTTCGACTCCGATGAGTTCAGAGCTTTCTGCGCTTCCCAAGGTACTCAGGTTGACTATGCTTCAGTCGCCCATCCCCAATCGAATGGGCAAGCTGAAAGAGCAAACGAATTGATTCTCAAAGGGCTGAAACCCCAATTGATGCGTGACCTCAAGAATGCAGCAGGTGCTTGGGTCGATGAGCTTCCATCAGTGCTTTGGGGTTTGAGGAAAACTCCTAATCGGTCGACTGGTCGAACTCCATTCTTCTTGGTCTATGGGGCTGAAGCTGTGCTTCCGAGTGACTTACTTTACAATGCACCCCGAGTCGAACTTTTCTCAGAAGATGACGCATAACAGGCTCGACAAGATGCAGTTGATCTGCTGGAAGAGGAAAGAGAGATGGCCCTGATCTGGTCGACCATTTATCAGCAAGACCTGCGTCGATTCCACGCCAGAAACATGAGGGGTCAAGCATTTCAAGAGGGGGACTTGGTTCTTCGAGTGGATCAGCAGCGACCACACAAGCTCGCTCCTGCTTGGGAAGGCCCCTTCATCATCACCAAAGTGATCCACAACGGAGCATATCGCCTCTCAATGTGGAGCACAATAAATACGAGCCACGCGCTTGGAATGCGGAGCTACTCCACCCCTTTTATACTTAAGCATTCAGATTGTTGAGATGTAATAAGAAATACCTCGTAGTGTGATTATCAAAGACACAGTTTTACAGTCTCCTAATTGATTGTTGTTCCTTTTTGTATGTTCTAAATTCCTCAGTGGTTAGCTGCGAATCCGTTTTGCCTAAATTTAAACAATCTTACCGAGTGGTGGGCAAGCCTCTCACTCGGGGGCTTAGCTGCAAATCCGTTTCGCCTAAGTTTAAAAAATCCTACCGAGTGGTAGGCAAGCCTCTCACTCGGGGGCTTAGCTGTGAATCCATTTCGCCTAAGTTTAAAAAATCCTACCGAGTGATGAGCAAGCCTCTCACTCGGGGGCTTAGCTGCAGTCCAGTACTCGCCTAAGTTTGAAAAATCCTACCGAGTGGCGAGCAAGCCTCTCACTCGGGGGCTTAGCTGCGAATCCATTTCGCCTAAGTTTAAAAAATCCTACCGAGTGATGAGCAAGCCTCTCACTTGGGGGCTTAGCTGCAGTCCAGTACTCGCCTAAGTTTGAAAACTCCCACCGAGTGTAGAGCAACCCTCTCACTCGGGGGCTTAGCTGCAGTCTAGTATTCGCCTAAGTTCGAAAAATCACACCGAGTGAAGAGCAACCCTCTGACTCGGGGGCTTAGCTGCAAGATCTGATGTCGCCTAAGTTTGAAAAATCCCTTGAGTGAAGAGCAACCCTCTCACTCGGGGCTTAGCTGCTGATCCGATGCTCGCCTAAGTTTGAGAAATCCCACCGAGTGAAGAGCAACCCTCTCACTCGGGGGCTTAGCTGCAGTCAGTACTCGCCCAAGTTTGAAAAATTCCACCGAATGAAGAGCAACCCTCTCACTCAGGGGCTTAGCTGCAGTCCAGTACTCGCCTAAGTATAAAACACGTTCCGAGTGAGGACCAATCTTCTCACTCGGGGACTTGGCCACACGCTCCATCCTGATCCGCAAGGACGACGAGGTGCAGGTCGACTGCGACCTTCTCCTCAGAGCTGTGCCATACATATAATGTGCGCTCCATCCTGATCCGCAAGGACGACGAGGTGCAGGTCGACTACGACCTTCTCGTCAGAGCCCCGCCATAAATACAATGTGCGCTCCATCCTGATCCGCAATGGCGACGAGGTGCAGGTCGACTGCTACCTTCTCCTCAGAGCTGCGCCATAAATACAATTTGCGCTCCATCCTGATCCGCAAGGGCGACGAGGTGCAGGTTGACTGCTACGTTCTCCTCAGAGTTGCGCCATAAATACAATTTGCGCTCCATCCTGATCCGCAAGGACGACGAGGTACAGGTCGACTACGACTTTCTCCTCAGAGCTACATCACAAGTACAAAGATTGTTCCGAGTGAAAACACAAGTTCCACTCGAAGGCAAACACTAGCATATTAAGAGATAAACCAAGTTCAGATAAATCCTAAGGTTCAAGACCGCGGATAAAAGTACTTGGGCATTAAGCCTGAAGGAGTTTAACGGTTAGAAAACCACTCGGCATCCCGAGGCAAATTTAAGCAAGGGTATAAAGTTTGCTCACTCCTCAGCAGGAGGGCTGGCAGGTTCAACGAACTCATCCAAGTCGATTCCATCTGCGATTCGAGTGGCTGCATCAATGAAGGTTTCCAGAAAAGATTGAAAGTTGAGCCTCTTGGTATTGGCAACCTTGATCGCTGCAAGCTTCTCCTCTTTGGCTTCTTTGCAATGGACTCGAACAAGGGACAGAGCCACATCAGCGCCACATCAAGCAGAGGACTTCTTCCATTCTTGCACTCGGCCAGGAATCTGGTTAAGCCGAGTCATCAGAGATTCAAGGTCGTTCTGAAGTGTGGCTCTGGGACATAGTGTGGTGTCGACCCGTGAGACCGCCACTTTCAGCCGAGCAATGTAGTCCACGACACTCGCAAGACGGGATTCCAGTAGGAGCACATTCATGGCAGCTTCATCTTTCACTGGGGAGTTGATAGGGTCCAAGTTCGTCTCAATCCGCCCGGTCTCCTCCTCGAAGTTCTAGTAGAATTCTGTGTACACAAAGGAATGGTGAGTCGACAATGACGTAAAGTAACGAGTCGACAACAACTAGTCAATCGGAAAGAGAAAATACCTTCAAGCATAAGGGACAACTTTTTGGCAAGACCTCCCAGATAATCCTCCAGCTCACCTCTTTTGCGGTCAATGTCGTCTACTTTGTTGGTCAGGGTCCTCTTGTCCTTCTTCAGACGAGTCGCCTCCTTGTTGGCTTCATCCAGGGCAGTCTTCAGCTTGGCATTCTCTTCCTCCAGTTTACCAACTGAAGCCAGCTTCTGGTCGGCGAGTGCAGTCTTCTCTTCTGCTGCCTTCTGCGCAGCCGCAAGGTCCAGATCCTTCTTTGCCAGAGCCTAGTTCATTGTTTCTGAAAGAAATACCACTTGGTTCAGAGAAAGGAAATAACACTCGGTTCAGAAACAAATCAGTCGACAAAATTTTCATACCAGCAGCTTCATCCTTGGCCTTCCGCAAGTTCGTCTTGGCCAATTCCAAGTCGAGATTGAGCTGAATCTGCTTCTGCTCCAGGTCAGCAAAACGAGCTCCAAGTTCACAAGATTTCTGTGGTTAGAGGATGGCCAGTCGACAGATGCGATGATTGGTTACTTCAGAACAATAGAGTGATGAATTCAACAAGTTCTGAGACTACTGCCGAATCAAACATCCAACAATAGTATGACTACACCCAGTGGGTGCACTTAGCATGCCCCCACTGGTCCAGTTTCCACTCGAGATGGTCCGTCCAGGCCGAGTGTAAAAAAAGAAGTAAGTTGTTCTCAGACCACAGTCGACTGCTCGCAGTCGACTACGGCCTCGGGGACTATACCCAGTGGGTGCACTCAGTGTGCCCCCACTGGTTCAGGTTCCACTCGACGTGATCCGTTCAGACCGAGTGAGGAAGTTCTGATTCTCAGACAATAGCCGACTGCCCGCAGTCACCTATGGTCTCGGGGGCTACACCTAGTGGGTGCACTCAGCGTGCCCCCACTGGTTCAAAGACTCAATCGACACAACCTAGTCGACCCAAGAAGCAAAGCTATTCAACTGTAAGTTAAAACACCCAGTGGGTGTACAAATGCAAAATGCAGACTGACGAAAAGATGCACAAGGAAAGTTTTCAGGTAGCATATCCTAACAGAACAAGTGACAAGCAAAAGGATCAGTCGGTAATCAACCAACCTGGACGTTGCTCTGGAGAGCTGAGCTGGCGTCATAAGCAGCTTAGCTGGCCTCCCGAACCACCTTCATCTGCTCCATCATGATGCCTCCCTGGCGTATAGCTTCCTTGGCAGCACCCACTTGGTCCTCTCGGGCGTGATGTGCTGTAAAGAGTGAAGACGGTGGGTCGGCTGGAATCTGTACAGTCGACGCTGAAGGCTGGGCACTCGACAATGGTAAGGGAAAAGTTACAGAAGCCCGGTTGGCATCGCCGGTCTCCTGGATCACCGGTTCCGTCACTAGCAACGACTGAGGCACCTTGCCAGTTGCTGTCTTCCTGCTTCTCCTTCCCATGGGCCTCAGTGGCACATCCTCGTCGTCATCTGGAAGATCAATGACATTGGGAGGAGCTGCAAAAGAATCAATCGTCAGAATTCAGTCGACCAACAAAATGGCTGAGAAAGTAAAGACAAGATTGCAAAACTCATACCCGGGTTGGAAGTGACCTCGTCATCCATTTCCTCGTCACCATCTCTGTGAGCAGAAGTCCCAGAAGTAGCAGCACTGCAAGTTTCAAGATTCACTCGGTTAAATCAGGAAGAGAGTCGACAGCACAGGTCCTTGAGCAAAAAGTGAGGACAAGGCACTTACGCAGAAGTGACGGGAACATCAATCTTGATCTTGGGCAGGGTCTTCCGAGACTTCGATGCTGCAACTTTGGGCTGCTTTGGAGCCTTCTCAGTCGGCACAGGGGAAGAGGTCCGAGTGCGCTTGGAAGTCTGCCTAGTCGGCAGAGCTACTTTGCCACGAACACTTGCTGGGTCATGCTTATGCTTGGAACGCCTTTCGTTGCGAGGTGGCGACTCGACTTCTTCCCCACTGCTCGAGTCCTCGCTTTCCTCCTCCTCTTCTCCTCCATCAGACTGCCAATCCATGCTTTCGCCTCCGCTTTCTTCTCCTTCCTGGTACTGCTCTTGCTCCCCGTTCGGCATTGAGTATGTCTCCGTATAGATCTGTGAAGCAAAAGAGGTGAACAAAGGATGGTCGACTCAGTAAACAACTGCAAGTCAGAATGGAAAACACTCGGAAATAGAGAATTAGACCTGGTCTGGTTGGTTGTTGGCGTCGAATGGTAAAACTCTTCGGGACCCCCTGGGTTATCCTTGTTTCCTGTGATGCCTTGCACCCATTGCGCCACCATCTTCTCATCAACATCCTCCGGGTGGATCCGAGTGGAATCTTCAATCCCCGAGTACATCCACATCGAGTGATCACGAGCACGGAGAGAAATTTGGATCGTCGTGAGGAATATCTCGAGCAGATCCATACCAGTCACACCCTCATGGATCCGCTGAACTACTCGCTCCATCCACATGGTCACCTCCGCCTTCTCTGCTGGAGTCACTTTCAAAGAGGTGGATTTTTGGACTCGTTCCAAGGAAAAGGGAGGAAGACCAGTCGGATGGCCAAGGGTCGACTTGTCTTTGCAGTAAAACCAAGTCGACTTCGACCCTCTAACCAAGTCAGGGAGAGTCATCACGGGAAAGGCACTCTTCCCCCTCATTTGGATACCTAAGCCCCCACACATCTGAATCACTTGGGTTCTCTCGTCACTCGGGCTAGCTTTTTTCACAGTCTGCGAGCGGCATGTGAAGATGTGCTTAAACTGACCCTAGTGCGGTCGACAGCCCAAGAAATTTTCACACAAAGAGACAAAGGCAGCGAGGTACGTGATTGTGTCGGGAGAGAGATGGTAAAGTTGAGCCCCGAAGAAGTTCAGAAAGGCACGGAAAAAAGGATGCGGGGGCAAAGAAAAACCGCGGTCGACGTGAATGGCGAGTAAGACGCACTCACCCTCCTGAGGCTGCGGCTCAGTTTCCTCCCCCGGGAGCCTCCAGGAACCATGCTCAATCAGCCCGCTCTCAGCCAGATCTTGCAAGTCATCCATCTTGATTGTGGACTGGATCCAGTCGCCCTAAACCCAGCCTCGTGGCAAGGTGTATCTCGACGACGACCCGCTCCTGCCGGTCTTATTCCCCTTCCCCTTCACCGCCCCCTTCTTTGCACGCTCCAACGCCGCCGTCTTGTCCTTCGCCATTGCAGCAAGAGGCACGCGGGTGGGAGGCAACGTCGAGAGTGGAAGCGGTAGCGGCGGAGAAGCAGAGGAGGAAGAAGGAGAAATTGGGGCGCACTGTGCAAAATTCCCCAACCCAACGCCTTATATGGAGTCATTTCCGAGTGGCTGACTTCTGGGACTGGGTAATCCTGTCAAATCCCGCAACTGTCGCTCGCTCAATACGCGGCGAAAAAGGTGGCGCGGAGAGCGAGGCACCCCTGCCTAATCGATCCTGATTACTGCGACCTCCTCCGCCCCGCGCTCTTCCCAAAATTTCGGATCCCACAAGATCCGAGAGCAGCAGAGCAACCTGTCAGACTGAAGATTTTTTCCATATCAACACTCGAAGCTTATCAGCAAAGTTCACTCGACTACTTTAGAATGGATCAAGCCGACTGAAAATGAAGTCAAAGTTGTCACATGGCTCATCAGTCTAAGGAAAACGCTTTCGCAGCGTGTAACTGAGTCGGAACCAACTTCCACTCCTTTTTCCACTCGAACCCTGAACCATTCAGGGGCTAATGATGACGACATGTACCTAGGGTAGGGTCATAGGCTTGACCTAGACACCCTCCCCAAGGACATTGACCTAAAAGTCATAAGTATTCAAGGGATACCATCATCCACTCGACCAGAAATATTCCACTCGGAAGATTCAAGTTCACTCAACCAGGAAGTACTCACTCGACCGTAACAAGAATCACTCGACGGATAGAAGATCTAAAGTCACTCTGTATGGCAATGGTCAGGCGTTACCCTGTAGAATTAATGGTCATTCATGTATCTTTATTGCTGGCGTTATCAGTAACGCCCTATCTTTATTTACCTTAAACCCTGTGTAACTGAGGGCTAGAGGGGTCTGGCGAACTCTCTATAAGCCACCCCCCTCCTCAGCGAGAAGGGTTCGCACCCCCTGTAACTACACACTCATATTCCAATCGATGGAGCTCCCGAGCACCGAGACGTAGGGCTGTTACTTCCACCGTGAAGGGCCTGAACTCGTAAACCTTGTGTGTACAACCTCATCATAGCTGGGATCTTGCCTCTTCATACCTACCCCCCATTCTACTGTCAGTCTCAGAACCACGACAGGGGCGGCAACACCGTCAGCAGCGACAGCGGCGGCAGCACCGTCACGGAGGTGCTCGTCATCAGCCATGACGGAGCCTTTGATGGCGCTGCTCAAGACCCGTTGCAGGCGGCAATGTGGGACCTGTCCACTCCCATCGCGGTAGGCGCCGATGCCGAGACGCTGGAAGCCCATCGCGTCTCGCTCATCAAGAACCCTAAGAAGTTGGCCACCATGAGACGCCTCTCGGAAGCCTACCAGTGCGAGATCGACCGCGCTGTTTGCGGCACGCCGGCTACTGGCGGGCCCAGCCACGTAGGCTCGGTCCGACAGTGTGGCGCTGCCGTCGCCAGCATGTTCGGGGTAGACCGCCCTGTCTACGCTACACCCGTGGAGAACATACGAGCTGCCCAGGCAGCAGCAGACGAGATGGATCACCTGGAGGGTGACGAGCGATACTGCATGGCGGAGCGCGTCCAGCAGCTCCTCGACGCGGCTGCCGCGCAGCAAGAAGCCGGCTGTCGCGTAGAAGAACCCGGCCAGCGGGTTGAGAACCCCCCCCCCTCGCCGAGAGCAAGGCACGACCTCCCGGACACCGACTGGTGGCGTCCGCGACAGACAAGACCGAGAGCCGGCTGCTAGTTGCAGCCGCGCACGCCTCACCATTGAGCACAACCAAGATGGCCGCCCATGAGCAGTGGAACGACAAGACGACTATCCACGTCCTCCTCCTCCTCCCAGGGAGAGGCGCACCTCCCCGCCGCCTGTTGAGCACCAGACACTCGGCGACCGGCTGGGCCGCCGAGAAGGAGTCGGAGAGAACGATGCACGCCACCGGATTGATCGCCTTGCTCGATCCCTGGAACTAGAAGAAGAGTACGCGATGGTCCTGCCTTGTTTCGGCCCCCGCATCTGCGACGAGCCCTTCCCCAAAGGGTTCTCGCTCCCAAGAGACACGCCCAAGTACAACGTCTCCGTGAAGCCGGAAGATTGGTTGGTAGACTACTCCACTTCCGTCAGCATAGCGAATGGCAACAAGCGTGTTGCCGTGAAGTACGTTCCGCTCATGCTCCAGGGCACGACCAGGACATGGCTGAACAGCCTGAAGCCCCGCAGCATGAACAACCGGGTAGATTTCACTGAAGTCTTCGTCCGCAACTTCACCAGCACCTACAAGCGGCCGCCCAAGCCCCGCCAGCTCTCGCTGTGCGTTCAAGGCCCTGACGAGTTCACCCGCGACTACCTGATGCGGTGGGGTGAACTGCGCAACTCCTGCGAAGGGGTGCACGAGGTGCAAGCCATGGAGTACTTCACTGCCGGGTGCCGAGAGGGCACCTTACTCAAGGACCGAATCCTCTGCGACGAGCCAGCCACACTCGACGAGCTACTGATCATAGCAGACAAGTACGCCACTGTCGACTCCTCCATGAAGTCGGAGCTCCGAGTGGATCCTTCTGGGAAGGTGCTCCCTCCGGCTCCACGAACGCCGGCTGGAGACAATAGTCGGCACCAACAGCGGAACAACAACAAGCGCAAAGCCCCTCAGCCGGCTCCCACAAGCCGGCAGGTGGCAACAGTCGAAGACCAACAACCTGAAGGACAACCCAGTGCCAAGCGTCAGAAGGCGGCAAGCCGGCTTGGTTGCTCGCTTTCTCCTTTGAGCAGACCCTTGATGCTCCCTGCAAGTTCCATAGGGGTGCGAAGCTGTCCAACCATTATCACAGCCCTAGAATTTGGTTGCAGATAGTGGCATTGCATCCATGCATCATGTTTAAATTCAAGAAACTTGAATTGAGGAAATCTGAAAGGCCTCAAAATTTTAATTAAAAGAAGGGCAAATAACCCTGGAAAATGCATCCAATGTTTCCAAAGTGCTCTTCAATGATGTTTAATATTTTTGGCAAGGGTTTTCGTCCAAACCAAAAATATGGAACATTTTTGAGGAATTATTTTGGCCATTTGGATTTAAATCAATAAATATTTGAGTTGGATTAAATTCTTCTATAAAAGAATTGGAAGTCCAACAATTCTGAAAACCTGTGAGTGGCTTTGAATATATTGCATCAAGCCACATAAATATTTCCAGAAGCTACTAAATGATTTGGGCTGTGAGTCAAACAAAACAAAATTGAAATATTAGAAAACAGAAACAGAAATGTGAAAAGGAGAAAGGAACCTACCTGGCCCACTTACCTTGTAACATCCCAAATTTCCAATTTGGAATGTTATACATAGAGCATCATTGCATATCATATTTTTTCATTGCATTTTTCTCGATCCTAGAAATTCTACACAACTCAAGGACCCACGGAGAGAGTTGGGGGTTTTCGTTTTTTCATATTTGAGTTTTCTCAAATTTTGAAAATAGGATCATTTGATTTTAATTATTTTATCTTCAATTATTTCTACTACCAAAATATGAGAGAGGGAATAAAATGACTTTACCAAAATAAAGAAATAATTAAGATTTAATAATAATATCAAATAAGATTTTATTTTGGAGTTTTTCGCCTTTTTATTTGAATTTAGGAAAAATACACGTTTTTCAAAATTGCATTTAGACCCCAAATAAATGTTCATTAAATCCGGCTTGATTTTAGAAGCTGGGAAAATTTTATTTCGGGATTTTTGAAGTACATTTAGTATTTCTTTTTATTTTTTTTCTGCATGTAACTATTAAAAAAAATGCGCACCGACCTACGGGCCGTGTCCGCCTAGGACTCCCAGCCCGTGAGGCTTTATAAGACGGCCCACCCGGGGCCGAAACCCTAACCAGCCACCACGCCGACCTTGCGCCGCCCGCCGCCCCGCCATGCCCCATGCCACCGACGCCGGATCCCACCCGCGCCGCGCCCGACCCGCCGCCCTGCCGCCCCCCCGCCGCCGCCCGACCCACGGACCCCCGCCGCCGTCGCGGATCCCGCCAGCCGAGGTTCGCCGCCGCCTCGATCCGCGTACACGGTTTTCTAAAAACCGGGCGGTTTTCTTTCTTTTTTTTTTCTTTTTTCGGTTTTTTTATTTTCATTTTTTATTAGTTTCGCTTTAGGCTAATTAACGGACGTTCATCCGTTAGTTCGTTTAAACGAACGCGCTCGTCAGATTAGTTTAGTTAACGAACGTCCATTCGTTAACCCGTTCATCGTTTTTCTTTTTCTCGGATTTAATCCACGATTTTTCTGATCGCGATTCTTGATCCAATTTTCGTTTTAGTATAACTTTTCGCTCGTTTATCGGAATCAGGCGATTCAAGCGCCTGGAGTTTCGTCTCGAAACCCTCTTTCCGAATAATCTACTTAAACAAATTTTTGCTTCTGTAAAATTTGACTTAGATCCAGATTAGTAAAATGAAGCTGTTTTCTTCCGCCGTTTGACTTTCGTTGCTTCGTTTGATTTGATCCTTTTTGCAAACCGGAGTTCTTAAGTTGAACTATCTGGTTAGATCTATTTGAGTTTTACCTGTGCATTAGATTTGTACTTATTGTATGCTTGTTTGTTTGTCTGTGATAGAATACCCGGAGTGCGCCGCCTGTTACTTTGAGTCTCTAGGTTTCGCGGATCATCAGCAAGGCAAGTAACACTTTGATCATACCTCTTCTCATACCAAGTTTTTATTGCATTAGATCAATCCTCAAACATTGCATGATTAGGATCTAAATTAAATTGTGGGATGGGAAGTAGTTGAGGTAGTACCTATTACCTGTTTTATTATAAACCTTTGGGAGTTACTTCTACTTTTGCTTATTATGCCATGCTATGCTAGTAGACGTGGATTGGGTGAGTGAATCCATGACAGATGTGAGATTATTATTTAATGGTTTATTTAAGGTGGCAACTTAAACACACATCCGGGTGGATTGAGGCACTGGTTTCTATCGAGACTTACTGTATTTCTTGGACCGCCACCAGTGCTCAAAGGGATCATGAGATTATTCAAACTAGAAACTTCCGTGTGCAGCCACAAGCCATTATGGGCTCTGGCATAGTTGATTAAGTTGTGCGAACTCTTACGGGTAGACTAGCAGATGTAGGGGAAAGTAGGTGTACCGGTCTACCCACATGTAAGGTGCTAAGCGCATCCGAAAGACTATGTCTCGGTCATCCGTTTCTCAAACATCATGTAGTCGAGAAATCCAGCGGAGGCGATCGAGTCTTGTGGGGAAAAGTCGCAAACCTCTGCAGAGTGTATAAACTAATCATGGTTAGCCGTGTCCCGGTTATGGACAATCTTGAGTATCTAGTACTTGGATATCATGTGAATCTCATCATGTTACTTCTAATTAATATTGTTGGGTTTGTTAATGAGTACTTTTAATTGGGATTGAGAATCTGTCAACCATTCTCAATGTTTAACAACCACCATGATAGTTAAATAAATTTTATTCCTTTGCGTTAGGAAAAATCGGCTTTATGCAAAAGCAGTAACCATAGAGCTTTCCACCAGCCATATATGCATGTAGTATAGGCTTATTCTTCCGTTATTTCTCTATGTGTTACATTGCGGCATAGTCCATGTCTTGACCGTTTTGGGCTGCAACGTTTCATGTTGCAGACTTTTCGACGCATTGACAGTAAGGTGCTTAGGTCGTGGTTCTATACTCGATGATGCCGTTGGAGTTGATGGACTCGCTTTTCTTCCAAGCCTTCCATTGTTATCGTATTTAGATGGCCTTAAGCCATATTTATTTTATTAAGTTCTCTCTTGAGACTTTCGATTGTATTAAGTGTGTGATTGCTACTCTGTTATAAATCCTCCAGAAATCTTGTGTGGTGTCGGCATTCTTGATCCAGGGATGACACCGAGCACGAGAGATCGATATTTGAGGTCCGGTCGCTACAAAGATGGTATCGAGCACACACGATTGTAGAGACACGACCATTAAGTTAAAGCCCTAGATCACTTCTCTCTCTTCTCATTTCTAACTCCTCATCTTTTCTACTCTTTTAGGATGACGGAAGCAACACTACTAGAAAAAGGGCTATAGATGGGATTGACACTAATGGCGCACCAGACAAGCGGTGCGCCATTAATATATACTAATGGCGCACCACCTACGTCGCCATTAGAGTTGAAACTACTAATGGCGCACCTGGCCCAAGGTGCGCCATTAGTATCAAAATTTTTTTTGAACTAGTGCGCCTGTCCAAACATACTAATGGCGCATCCAGACTGAGTGCGCCATTACTAGGTCGGAAAGTGCGCCACTAATGTTGTTTTTTTTATTATATTTTTTATTCCTTTTTTTGCAAAACTACTAATGGCGCCTTTGTTCACCGTGCGCCATTACTAGTTTAAACTAGTAATGGCGCTTGTGGAGCAAAGGCGCCATTAGTATGTTTTTTTTTTTGCAAAACTACTAATGGCGCACCACCGGAAGGTGCGCATTAGTAACCTGGATTACTAATGGCGCATTTAGAGTTGGTGCGCCATTAGTAAGTGGGCAGCAACAAGATATTTTGGACAGCCTCTCCCTACCCACACTCACTTTCTCCCCACTTCATTCTCTCCACCTCCTCCTTGTCTCGGTGCCTCCTCTTTTCACCTCATTTCCACCATAGATTCATTCAAATTAAGTGGTTAAATTACCTTGTTTTGATAGGTAAGTAAGGGGAAGCTATATTTATGTTGTTCTCCCTACAACAATGTGCACATGCACTTTTTATGGCCTAGCTAGATCTATGTATGTTAGGTGGTGTTGCATATGTTTGTGGTGTTGCATATGTGTTTGTGTTTGGAGGTGTACCGGTATTTGAAATGCGATAGTTGCCAATATTTTGCTGGAATGTTGATTCAATTTCCGTTTAGTGAGAATTTTGGCATTAAGCATTCTTTTGGTCCTATTTTTAGGAAAGTCATGCCAAATTTTTTCTTGGTTCTAAAATATCGTTTTGCTCTACCCTTGACGACCATGGTCCGCACGATGACCGAAGGCATCGTGAATAGGTTTTGAGGTCCGCGAAGGCGAGATGCTTCAAAAGAACGAGGCGGAGATAAGATGTCCGTGTCGAAGATGCAAGCTGAAGAGCCTTATTGCGGACCCGGATTCCGGGCAGGTGCGGGACCACCTGCTCTTGCGTGGTTTCATGGATGGCTATTGGTGGCAAGGTGATGAAGATGACTACGAAGTCGTCCATGGGGACCGGGCAAGAAATGAGGAAGGGCAGCAAGACAACCACCGCGGCTCGGGCGGGGCGAGAAGACGAAGAATCCCCAGGAGATGATCACGACGGTGATGTTGTATACGATCATCATGTAGAAGATGCAGGACATGATGATGAGGAAGATGCCGGAGCGCACGACGGGCATGATCATGAAGATGATGATGCGGCGGAGCGACGACGCTGGACCATCGATGGGCTGGGTGCAGGACCCTCATATTCAAGAGCTGCTTCTCAAGCGGACGGATAACGCAAGAGCTGCCGCCGAGAGAAAGCCAAGATGGATCAACTTGAGTTAGAAGCGGTTACTCCATTGTATGAAGGATGCAGGCCGAGGATACCGCTGAAAGTAGCGCTCATGGCTCGGAGATGAAGGTAAAACACAAAATGACCGGCGCATGCCGGCGAGAACATGTCATTCTGGCACGAACGTCTTCCCAAGGGGAACAAGTGCCCGACCAGTTTGGAGGAGGCGAAGAAAATCGTGTGTCCTCTGGATTTACCGCACGTGAAATACCATGTGTGCATGAACAATTGCATCATTTATCGGAACGAGCACGCGGAGTCTACCATATGTCCGGTTTGCGGCGTCACTCGATACAAGAAGAGGAAGAAAGCTCCTCGAAAAGTGGTGTGGTACTTTCCGATCACTCCTCGTCTGCAGCGGTATTTCGCGGACCCTAAGGTAGCAAAGCTCCTGCGTTGGCACGCGGATAGGGAGGAGAATAAGCGAGAAGATGACGCAAATGATCCGGAGATAGATAAAAAGACAAGATCTTTGAGTCACCCTAAGGATGCGAGCAAGTGGCAGCGTTGAACTTTGAAGACCGAATTTGGGAAGGATCCAAGGAACATCGTCTTTGGGCGCGAGCACCGATGGAGTCAATCCGTTTGGCAGCGAGAAGCACACATAGCACCTGGCCTGTGTTTGTGTGGATGTACAACCTTCCCCCGGTTGTGCATGAAGAGGAAGTACATTCACATGAGTATGCTAATTGAAGGGCGAAACAACCAGGAGCGACATGAATCAGATCTGGGGCTGCTGAAAGAGGAGCTTGACACGCTGTGGAAAACGCTAGCCAATGGGGACGCCGCAGAAAGAATATTTCCCTGAGAGCCGCTTTGCTCACGACGGTGCACGACTATCTCGATTACGGATATCTCGCGGGGCGGGTAGTCCACGGATTTTACGGATCGTAAGGTGCATGGATGACTGGCGTATCGCCAGCTAGATAGAGATCCGGGTCTTGAAAACCGTGTTCATGGGACATCGAAGGTGGCTTCGCGACGATGACCCGTGGAGAAGCGCAAGGATCTGTTCGATGGTGAAACCGAACCCAAAACGCCTGTACGAGGAGCGGCGAGGAAATAGACAAACTGTTGAAAAATTGGAAAGAGCGCCCACCGCTTTGGGAAAGAAGCAAAAGGCGCCAGAGCGGAAAGAAGCGAAAGGCGCCCGAGCTGCTGCTGAAGGTATGGAAAACAAGGTCTGTTTTACGGGACTTGCCGTCTTGGAAGATCCACCGTGTGCCTCACAGCCTTGATGTCATGCATATCACGAAGAACGTGCGCGAGTCCGCTTGGTACCCTGCTCAACATGCCGAGAGGACCAAAGATGGGCGAAAGCAAGGGCAGACTTGAAATCAATGGGCATCGGCGGGAGCTTCACGCTAATGATGATGATGATGATGATGATGATGATGATGATGATGATGATGATGATGATGATGATGGTGAAGAGGACACGATGAAAGTCGTCGCAAAGGCAAAAGGCCAAGAAGACCGGAAATGACTACCCTCCGCGTGCTTCACTCTAAGTCGGGGAGGAGATCGAGCAGTTTTTCACCGCCTCCTAGGAGTAAAACTTCCTTATGGTTCTGTGGGGAAGATAAGCGGATACCTAGACCCAATAAGCGAAGTTGATGGGATGAAGTCTCACGATCATCACGTCTTGATGGCGCAGATACTTCGGTTGCAATCTGTGGGATCATGGATGCGCACGTCCGTGAAACGCTATTTGGCCTATGCAACTTTTTCGGCGTCATCTCGGAAGTCGATTGGCATGAGGCAACTCGAAGGCTCTGAGGAAGATATCGTGGTGATACTATGCGAGCTTGAGATGTACTTCCGCCCGCATTCTTGATGTTATGGTGCATCTGCTGGTCCATATAGTGGAGGATATCATCCAACTTGGGCGGCGTTCCTGCACAGCATGATGCCGTTCGAAAGGATGAATGGTGTCATCAAAGGATACGTTCGCAACTTGTCACGTCGGAGGAAGTATAGCGAGGGCTTTTTGACGAAGAGTGCATCTCCTCATCGCACGAATTATCTAGGCATTGAGAACCCGTTGGTCGCCCGTCAACAGCACCTCGGCGGGCTCATTGGATGGGGTCACCGTGAGGGTCGCCGCGAAATGCATGTCGACTTAGAGGGTCGACTCGCCGACTTTGAAAGAGCAAACCTAGTCGCGCTACAACACATAGGCGTGGTCGATCCTTGGGTGGTAGAGCACAAAACCTTTATTAAGAAGACGTACAATGACCGAGGCCAACAGAGGACGGACGGAGATATAATCAAAGAGCACAACTCATGTTTTACACGTTGGTTCAAGCAGAAGCTTCGTCGTACCCTTTACATGAGGATTCTTCCGCGGAAGAACAACTCATATTCGCCTTGTCACAGGCGCGAGCACAACCTCGATGACCTATGAGGCGTCACGATATCAATGACTACACATTCTACACGAGGCCAAGGACATGAAGAGCGATGGTTATCGAACTCCGGGTAGCGATGGAATCCTACACGGTAATGACAAGGACAGATACTACGGAAGGATCGAGGAGATCTGGGAGCTGAGCTCTGTTGGAGAGAAGGTCCCGATGTTCCGTGTCGATGGGCTAAGAGCGTCCTAAAAGAAGACCGGTATTTCACCACCATGGTTATACGAAGCCAAATCCAAGACCATGGCATAAGCGTCACCCGAAAAATGAGCCATGAGTGCTGGCTTCCCAAGTTGACCAATGCTTCTTCATTACCGACCGTCAAAGCCCAGTCATGTTGTCGTGAGGAGAGGTAAAGGAAGATCATCGGAATGGATGGAGTAGCCAATGAGCAAGACTTCGACAAATCGGCGACCGAGGATCGAACATGACGAGCGATGATGAAGTAGCAGCATACACCACAAGAAGAAGCAGGACCACCCTACCTAAAGGACGTCCATTCCACAGAAGAACTCCATTTGTGAAAAAGAAGGGCAAGAAGATTGTGAACAGATAGCTAGCTAGCTAAGATCGATTGTATTTAAATCGTAGCCTTCATTTCTCGATTGTATTTCATGGGCACTTTTTGAACTATCATGAATATTTTTAAATTTCATGGACACTCGATCTCGATCCCCTCCATCTCGATCGCTATCCCACCTCGCCAGATCCGGTCCCTCGCCGCCAAGCACCCCGGTCCACGGCCGCCGCCGACCCCCCCGCACCTCGATTCTCCTACTCAACCGCCCGCCGACCCCCGCACCTCGATTCCCTACTCAACCGCCGCCGCCGACCCCGCACCCTCCCTACTCAACCGCATGCGACCCCCGCACCCCGCACCTCCCGCTCCACCGGCATTCTTGTTTGATGATAATTTTAAAAATTATTACTGTCTTATGAAAAAATATTACTGTTATGATTTAAACAAGTTTGAACATATTTAAACTCAAATAAGTATCAAACAGCATTTTAAATGCATAAAAAAAATTGTGGAGCACGGGAATCGAACCTGGACCTCTGGTGTGAGAACTGGCTCTTGACAGTCGAGCTAGTAGAGGAACTTGATGTGGATTAGGTCAGGTGGAAGATAACCTGTTGGCTCGGCGAAATAAAAAAAAATACTAATGGCGCACTGGCGAGGTGCGCCATTAGTATGTATATTTATGGCGCACCGAGGGTGGTGCGCCATTAGTATTGTGCCGCCCCATCCATATTTCCTCCCGGCCGGCCTAAACCTATCCTCTCTCTCCTCGCCCTCGCCTCGATCCCTTCCCCTCTCTCTCCCAGCCTTGCTGCCCGCCGCCTCGGCGCTTCGCCCACGCCGCCTCGGCGCCGCCTCGGCGCTGCCTCCGCGCTGCGTCCGCAAGTACCATTCGCCACCGCCCGCGTCCGCCTCGCCTGCCTCTCCCGTCGGCGCGGTGAAGCACCGCGCCGACTGCGAGCCTGGCCGCACCTTCACTGCCTTGCCAGACGCTACAAGCACCGCCTCGTCAGCCTCGTCTCCCTGCAGCTGCAGACCGGCGAAGGTTCATAGCGGATTTTATTTAGGCCATGGTTGTTAAATCTGCACAGCAGTTCTGAATTTCTTGGAATTTGGGCGGTAGTGTATCAACAGGGAGCAGTGTGTGCGTGTGCGGCTCTCCATTGTCAGGCGCGGGGATGATGGGCAGAAATAACATCGAATAGCTGCTCTCTATGACCCCTTCCCCGACCTCTCACTGATGTTGGTCACTAGTGAATCTCAATCGATCTTTTTTGCAAGAACATATGTGCACTGAACATGCTTGTTGAAATGACCAGTGTTCATAACTATCCAATTATCACTTTTTTTGTTGCTTCACGTTGTGTCGTTGTGACTGTTGAAGCCTCAGTCTGTTACATAAAACAGAGGATGTTTCATACATGCCTTTGAGCTAATCAGCCACATACACAAAGAGAAAATTTTAATCAGTTATAGTGATGTCCACCATATGTAGCAACAGCTTGCTTGTCATCCACTATGTCTTCCTATTTTTCTTGGACTAGCAAAAAGGCCCGTGCGTTGCAACGGGGAAAAAAGATCTATCACCATAAGTAAGCATATCTCAAGGCCCGTTAGCGGACTTGCACGTACAAAATATGCAATATTCGACAGGGGAGTAATGCTCACAGTTCCTACTAACACTGACAGTATGTATCATGTCCTACAACTCTTGAACCGCCAAGGTCCTTAAGCTAGGACAAAAGTATATAGAAACATGAAAATTAAAAAATAGATCAACATGCTAAAGCATAGGTTGTCCCGCAGAATAGAAATGTAAATCTGGAAAAAGAAGACATTATACGAAAAGATGAGCAACATCAGATCAATTGTCTAAATTGTGATCAAACACTGTAGCACAACAACACTGAAAATGTGATTGTTTGGAAACTTCAACGTGATTGTGCAATACCCACTAAGAACACATTTGTGACATGGAAGTAACTACCATATATATATATATATATATATATATATATATATATATATATATATGTGGCCATCCTTTCTCTATGTGGGCAAATCCTAATCAACCAAAGATATCTGAAACCACTCGTGTCTCGGTAGGCATATTTGTCATCAACATATTTATCGTATCTTGATGCTTCAGTCTTGATTCTCTTGAATCCATCATAATGGTCTTCTTGGCGCGGACTTTCTCCTTCATCTACTAAAAACCTGCACCAAAAAGACGAATCAACTTGTACACAAAACATTACATCACTGACAAATTTCTAAGATCAATATATACTCCTCTTTGTGAAGAGTTAGAGCATATCCAAACTGAGAACAGTTAGAATACATCTAGTTAATCCTAACTGAGAAGAGTTAGAACATATCCAGACTTCCTAGCGAGATGTATGTATTTCTAGGAAACTTACGCCGGGTTACAATTATGTATGTAATGCCTTAGGAAAATCGAATAAAACAGCAGTAAGGGAGGTAGCTCCCTCACCCTTTGGTTCAAAGTTCCACAGTGTTGATACCCGGGAGGAACATGCTGCCCAGAAACAAAAGTTGTGTTTTCGTAGAAAAAACTTGTTTTTAAGCATGACTGAAAGTACTACCTTGGGTGCGGTATGGGTTGTCCTCATCCTGGTCTGCCAACATGCTCAGCTTGGCAGCAGCTGGCGACGTGTTTGCAAGGCTTGGGGCCATGGCGAGGACGTCGTCCAGGATGGCACACGAGCCTGTCAAGCTCGAGGATAGGGGGCTTCGGCAGTGGCAAAAGGATGCACGTGTGGATGCTCCCTTAGCAGGCGTCATTGTCGAACTGCTAGCCAACATTCTTCTCTTGCTCTAGTTCTGCTATTATGCGAGCATGTGGTGCTTAGTTTTAATTTCCCTGTCGTTCTTGGACCATGACTGATCACCACCATACATTTATACGATCTATTACTCCATACTTGTTACTCTTGTTTATCTGCATTGTTTGCTGCAAAAATTAAAACTTTGAGGTGCAGATTCACAAGAATGTCAGGACAATATTCAAAATATTTTCTTTTGAGCTTGTTCATACGAGAAGTGACATTGTAGGTTGGATTGCTAGCTCAAGGTGCATCAGAGATCTAAAAAACGAAAATCTCCAAGGATCTTTTACCCACGTGCACACACAAATGGGCACACAGCCAAAACTTATATCCTTTTAGTCTGTTAGAAAATGAAGATACTAATATGCTGGAATTCTAACCTTCAGAAAACTCCCAATCGTCATTCTGTACGCACCTATACAGGGGCATTCCATGTACTTCTCCCAATCATCAATCTGCCGGGAAACTAACTATGGGCTGCATAAGCTACCGGATACACACAAATATGATGCTCTTGTTGTTGGAAGTTGCAACCAAAACAGTCATGCATGCCCACCTTCTCTGAAGTTTGAGGCAGCGGTTGTTCTATTACAGGTACTGTAATAGTAGAAGGTTGAGATTCTCTGTTGTTCTTGTCTAAAACTAAAAAGAATAAGTAAAATAATATTTGATAAAGGCGCTGCAATTCCTCTAAAAAATTTCTGTGAAGTCTTGCTAGCTGGTATAAAATGCGAACCTATTATATTACCACTACCAACCACTAATGCGAATTCTTGACCTTGTTTCCCTCAAAAACAATATTTCTCTACATGAAGTTATTTATAAAAAAGGGACAACTTTCATGGTTCTAAAGTTAAAACTACAAAAACAATATATAGCTCAAACTCATGCACACCTTCAGCTAAATAACTTCAGAGACTCTGAGTGCAACCATCCATGCAGCATTGATCTTACAAACAGCTCAATTATGAACACACCTGGGTATGGGACTCTTGCTCAATTGATCTACCAGCCTCAGCTTCCTCCTCTGTTGCTATCTTCCATATTTTAATCTCCTCTCCAGTAGCTGTGTTATGTCCATTATCAAACCCTCGACCTGAAGAATGCATCAAACACAGTTATGTGATGCCACGTTGGCTCCGACCTTCTTAAGAGAAGTAGTATACTTTTTTTCCGAGAAAACAGAGAAGTAGTATACTTGAAACATCATAACACACATGAGAACATTACAATTTCGTACATTATAGACAACTAATGGCTTGACTAAACTAACCAAGCACATGTTATGTTTGGTGTTTTGACAGCAAGCCATACACAGAGTAAGAAGCACATGTTTATGTTTGGTGACCTTCTTCATAGGTGTCACTACCAGAAAAAACCTACACACAGAAATCAACACCACTACCGGGCCATGGCCACCGCCATGCATGCTACAGATCTCAGGCTCGACCTCACCTATCTCCTCCTTAACCGTGTAGTTGCAGAGCCGTCCAGGCGGCATGCTACTGCCAACGCCCCACTGGTGATCAGCATCAGGGCAACCTTGGCGTAAATGAAACGGTCTTTTCCCTGTTCTTTCAGCGGCAGGTATACTTTACCAAAACTGAACATATGGACTTCTCATGACAAAATATTTGAACCCACCCAAGAATTTAAACTTATTTGAACCTATCCAAAACACTGGATTCCATACATTTTTTTAAGGTTGGTTATCAAAATCCTCAACAATGATCAATTTAGTGTTGTCATCCATTTTCTGCAATGACAAGAAAAAGAATAGTTAAATGTTCCAGTCATATTGTTCAAACCATATTCGGGATTATTACAAAGTTGAACCAAGAAGGAATAAAAAAAACTTAATCAAGACTGAAGCAATTCCTGTACCAATTTCTTCTAACTGGTATAATATGAAAACTTACTATATGTATATTTCCATAGAAAAGTTGCTCTATTACAGGTACTGCTACAGTACAAGGATTTAGATTCTCTACTGTTATTGTATACAATCAAGAAGGAATAATAAAACTCATATTTGAACAAGGCTGTTGGAACTCCTCTAGCAAATTTCCGTCAAGTTCTAGTCGCTGGTATAAAATGCAACCACAACCAACCACTAATGCACACCTTCAGCCAAATAACTACAAAGACATAGAGTGGAATAATATAGTACCTCTGACCACGACGGAGAACTTTTTTGCTGTAACTGTTCTTTTTTGTGCTGGGACTGGTCGAATTTTGTGTTGCGACCCGGCGACGTCGAGTCATTGTTTTTCTAAAAACATATATTAGTTTTGTTAGAAGAAATAGTAATAAAGCATTAACCAACAGCATGCTATTGGATCTTGACACGAAAATAGTCAATTAAATAAGTACAGATTCAGAGAAACTACTTCCATTAAAAATTGTCTTTAAATAGAAGCCTCCTGCTCATGTTAAGAAAGCCTTGCTTCTGTTACTTGTATCTATTGGTTTACTTCTATTTAGTGCTAAGAAAGGCTGCAGAATTAATATAGCACTGACCTCAACCTACTGATTTAGAATTGAAAAGATCTATGTGTTTTCGTTTATTTTGGTAAGACCAGTGCTATACATAAATCAGTGTTCTCTGGTGTGCATATAAATACATATTCATAGATAAATCATTGTTCTCTGGTGTGTATATATTTCATTTCCAGGTAGGCTAATTTTGGCTAATCTATCAGGCCTAAAAAGTGCATACTATCTGTATAGATTAGATAGTTCTTAGCTGATACGCTACCCGAATCTGGATGAGGAAGCATGAAAAAGATGATGCCCTCCAGTAGGTATCTGGTGCATATTTTAACTACTTGTCATAACATTATTCATCCTTATTGGTGCTACCAAATGTGAGATCTCTGGGACATGCTTAAGTTTCCTTCTGGTTTCCATTATTAGAAACCATCAGGCAGAATTGACTTCTTGAGGCATGTAATCATCGCCGTTCATGATAGATGTATAAACTGATGAGATTATAGTATGTACCTCAGGCCGGGCGAAATTCCAGCGGGCGGTGGAGCACCTGCAGACGGATCTCCAACGAAATCGATGGTGTAGAGGAACGGCGATGTCGGGCAAGAAACTTGCGATGCGATCTAATGGTGGTCGAGGGGTTCCTTCTTATAGCATCAATTTCGGTGTACCGTACAACCCCGTGCAACATGGACTCTTCTTCGAATCCAAGATGTGTGGGGAGCTCACGATGTAGGGAGGGGCGAGACTGGGTCGAGACGATGTTGGTCTGCATCCCTGCAACGGAGGTGGCCACGGCGGGTGGGGATGGATGTGGGGGCGGGCGGGGATGGCTGCGGCGGTGGGCGGCGGCGGCGACGACGGGCACGCATAGAAGAAGAAAGAGGAGGCCGAGCCAGAGAAGAGGAAAGAGGAGATCGAGCCGGCTGGGAGGGGCGAGATTGGGGTGACACGATGTTGGTCTGCATCCCTGCGACGAAGGTGGCTACGGCGGCGGGCAGCGGCGGTGACGGCGGGCACACAGAGAAGAAGAAAGAGAAGGAGACCGAGCCAGAGAAGAAGAAAGAGGAGATCGAGTCGGCTGTGCTTTGTTTTTTTAGGCCCAACTGTGGTCAGTTCACGGCAAGCACAAAAGCGTAGTAAACATGACGTGGCCCAATAAATATTCCAGGAGCCCAATAATGAACACAACGCAGCCGAATAATATTTTCAACGAGAAATTTAGTACCACCTCGGTTACAACATCAACAATAATAATATGGGTGAACGGATTAAAAATTTGGTGAAACACACCTTGCTTTATTAGTAGGTATAGATATAGATATAGATATAGATATAGATTGTTGAGGAAGAAGAGAAACCCGGTCCTTTGAAGAAAGTGCTTTTTTTGTGGGATTAGTGTGTATGATGTATCCAGTGCTTGGTATTTGGTAGTGTAGCGACACACAAAAATAGTTACCATCTTGTTTTAGGTTCATAGTTTCCACCATGGCACCGGTGTGTTTATCAACATGGTTTAGCAGTGACCACGGTCAACGGGGCATCTTGTGTGCTATGAGATATTTTTTAGTAGTGTTGAAGATCATGTGTGTTTGTGAAAATAATGTTTCTTAGGTGTAGATTTTTTTTGTGTGGCTCAGTGTATGCCTAATGCACTAGGTTCTGAAAGACATGAAGATGAAGCAAGCTTGCTTCACAATCTGATTTGTTTAACTATTTCTTTGTAGTTGTACAAACATTTTTTTGGTAACTCTCATATAATATGATGAGTCACTCTATTTCTCTTTCATTGGCACATACATCAATTTCGACTAGATCACAATCATGTGCTGTGCATTTTCTAGATCCCCGGTTAGCTTTATTGCTTATTTCCAAATTTACACAGTACTAGTCTGTTAATACTTGTTTTGAGGGTACTTTTACTTCTTCTTTCCTGAGTTTTATTAGTGTACTTTTACTGTCCTCTATAGGTGACGTGCGAACCGTTGCTTATGCTGATCGACTTACCGACTACCTATTTAATTGGTTTTCTTTTAAATCTTATAGTTCCCGTTGATTATAAACTGTCCGGCCGCGATCAATCAGTTGGTATTGATTTTGTCAGCAGACTTTGAGGTCAGTTTAACCTGTCATTTTTCAACAGTACTCAACTATTTCAATCTATCGTTATTTCTGTCAGCAGACTTTGAGGTCAGTTGGTATTGATTGCGTTGGGTTGTGGGGATTTTGAGCTATTTTCTGACATGTCTTCTTTTAGTGTACTTGTCTCCCCGCTTGTTGGTTACTTCTCATGGTTAGAAGATGTGTTGTAGCTTTTCTTAGACTTGTACTGTAAATGGATTTGGTTGTAATAGAAATGACATTTTCTCTACTCAAACTCATTATATTGGAATTATTTGAAGATGTGTGGTGTTAGCCTATCGGTAATAATTATGTGTTAGTGTGAGTTTATTCTTCCTGTGAGCATTCTAATTTTATTTCTCTGGATTCAAGCAATGGGTTTGGACTTGCAAGATTCAGTTCACAAGTACTTGTGGGCTTTGGCTTTTAGCCTAATGAGGTCTCTTACTTGTGACAGTTCAGTTGTCAGTGTAATATGTTAGAAACTGCTACTATGTCTCTAGAAGAATCATCACTCTTTACACACTTATTAGAAACCCGTTTATTTCATCTGGTGAGACTTGTCTGTCTTCAGGCTCAGCTGCCGCAGGGCTGTTAGACATGAGCAGCCGCCAATTAATTCTGCTCCTGGTGTTCCCCACTTGCAGTTAATAAGAAAGTATTTGGTTTTGCAAGATTCTGTGTTTTACTACTAGCACAATTATGCATTGTCTTGTGTCTGCTCGAACACGAATGACCTTCCTTTAATTACACACCTCTGTTCCTAAATATGAGATGTTTTCACAGTTCAACTAAACTGTCAAAACGTCTTACATTTAAAAACAGAGGTAGTACTTGCTAAGTTACTACACCCTCCATTCCAAAATAGTTGTCTTGGTTTTAATTCAGATTTGAACTAAAACAACGACAAGTGTTTTGGAACAGACGGAGTAAATACTAGGAAAGTTTCTCTTCACACATACTCAAAAGCGAGCTTTTCTGCAGGACACTATAAACCACGTACAGTAAAGGGTGGAAACAATAAAAGCAAGCAGAACTCTAATACACAGCAAAGTTATTCTGATCCAGTATTGCTTGTAGTGGTTTGTCCAAAATGTTGAATGATACTGCTTGGAGATGCATATATTGTTTCACCTCTTCACATGCCAATGTATTTTCCATGTTGTGATGAAGGCCTTTTTGCCTTGTCCACCGAGAGGCCCTTGAGTTTGCTGGAATGTCGATTAACTTCCGTTCCAAACAAATTGGTACTCCATATGTCCTATTTTCAGCAAAGGTCATGCTGAAATTTTCCGTGAATTTTAGCATGATTTTGCTAAAAATAGGACATATGGGGTACTTGTGACTAATGCATGGGTCGGGGTACTTGTGACTAATGATTAAAACTTAGGCTTTTAGGGTGCCTCGGCGTCGAAAAACCCTCAATGATAAAAGCTTAGCTTTTAGGATGCCTCGGTGTCGACAAACCCTAAATGATGAGACCATGATCTTGTTCCTTGACAATAACCAACTTTTTGACCAAACTTTGTTCCTATTTAGAGAGAAACATGGCCAACAACGATGAGGCCGGGGTTGAGCGGCAAGGCATTCAGGAGCTGTCCCAGGAGATGGAGGAACAACCTCACTTGTATGAGGACGCCGCCTTCCCCATCGATCCTGAGACCACTGATGGTACCGCCGAGGATGACCCCACTGATGGTGCCGCCGAGGATGCCACCACTGATGATGGCGGCGCACGCACGATGGCAGCCAACCGAAGAGGCAGCGGAAGGACCGGCGCCCGACCGTGCTCCGCACCCTCAAGGAGGAAGTTATGAAGTGGACTCGGACGGAATCCAACGGCGCCGAACGAATAGTCAAGGGTACTCGCTTCAGCTCGGGTGCATTCTCCGAGCACCGTCTCGATCAACACCGAGAACACGAGGCATCGACCGAGGAATTTGCGCAACCTTCTCTTCACGAAGCTGCACGAGCGATACAAGTTCCCGCTGAATTTGAAAACACAAGCCTCAAAGGGAATAAAGTGAACAATGCTGCCCTCACGAAGATGAGCAAGGCCCTGTCTACTTGGAAAAGCAATGTGAAGAGAATGATCGAGAAAGGTGAGAGTTATGATAAGATCAAGGAGAAAATCCTTCGATCACCGAAGATGACTACAACGACTTCAAGATCAATTGCTCGAGCACCGCAAACTCCGAATCAAGTCGATTGGGGAAAGAAATGCGGGAGCTGAACTTAGGGAACACACACTCGGTCCCGGCGATTCTGAGTGGCGGAGCCTATATGGGACAAGGAGGAGGCGGACCATGCCGAGCAAGGCCTACCGCCCTCTTCGATAAATACGGTGACAAGCGGACCAGGAACTTTGTCGGGGCCGGTACAAGAAGGACCCGAAAACAAAGGAGCTTACCACGGATCCAAGACAGGGCGCTTGAGCTTGTTCTCGTAAGGAATACACCCAGCGTAATTAGCTCCATATGGTTGCATTCTAATTAATGAAGCCAAATTTCTAAATGGTTCACATTCCTTCCGCAGCGATGAAAGCGATGGCTGGGTCGAATAAGAGCAACCCTTGGGACACCACTCTAAATAGGGCGTTGAATGTAATGAAGAACAAGGATAAGCTCGATGAAGTCGACGTCACTGGTCGTGTGGCGGCAAAGGCTTGTCGACAAAATGGTCGTCATACTATTACTTTGGTGGGCGAAAGGAGAAAAGACCAGCTCGGAAAGCGGTAGCGAGGTTCAAGAACTCAAGGCACGGTGGCGCGGATTCCGGAGATTGTCCAAGAGCAAGTGCAACAACAACTCGGAGTGACGATCACCGCCATTGTGCCTACCTTGATCGAGGGGTTGAGTGCGTGGATTGCGGGCGGCCAACAGGGGCTGCCCCCGATTCCTAGCTTCACGGCCAGCAACTCGCAGAACGCGATGGCGGGGCCATTGGTGTCTCGGCGGAGGCGGCATTGGTGTCTCCGACGCCGCACGGAGCTTAATGCACCGGGTGTCGCCGCCGCCACCTCTGCGAGAAGCGGCCCTCCGCCAATCAGCACGCCCGCCGTTAGTGGTGCCTCGACATTAGCCGAGCTCGGCGCCATCATCACGGTAACTAATTAAGCTCTCTCGGCCGAGGACTTCATCTCCTTGCCTTTGATCGGGCATCCGATGCCCTACATGTTTTCGCAGGGCGCCGCCGACGTTCGTGCACTCTCGCACGCCGTGAACAACGAGTTGGTCGATGTCGCCAAGGGCAAAATCGTTCTACCGGGCAACCCCTTGTTCCACGGTACCCAGATGCCACCCAACTTGTTTAGGGTTCAACTGGTTCGGGTGCTGCTAGGCTGCGACGAGTTGTTACCTCCGATTCGACCCGTCGGGGCCGGCGATGATGACGTGATGACCCTCGGCGCCGCTGAGCTGGCCCTGCTTTGGCGAAGAGCGATTCGTTTGGGGCGGGGACACCACCCCAAAGACAACACCGCCGATCGTGCGGCGCCAAGTCGGCCCCATGGCAAGACCGCCCGAATGATGCGGACATCCCTATGCTGGATCCAAACATGCATATGGCACAGGATCGAACAACGACGACGACGATACATTTGCCAGCGTCGATCGGTACTTTGCCGATCATGGATGCGGTGGCGACTTCATGGGGCCTCCTTCTCAAGAACCCAACCCAACAAAAGGCGTGCGATCTAGCTGGTACCGCGGAGAAGCCAAGTTGCAACAGCGTAAATCGCCGTTCAGCTCTCGAGAGACGCCTCACTGCCGACTTCACCGAGCCTCGAGATAGGCGAGGTGCGAAATATTATCAGCCCCAACACACTCAAGAAGGCGGTGCGTGAGCAGAACTCGGTCCCATTACAGAGAAGAAGAAGGCACGCAAAAGAAAGACTAACAAGGGTGCGGGCCAGCCGGCACCGAGTACGATCCGTGCTCGGGGCGGGCCACCTTCACCGAGGATATCTCGAGGAAGGTGCATGTGGCGGGTAGGGCGATGCTACCGACAAATATGCTCAATGCTGCAACCGGTGCTATCGGAGTCTGCATGACGGTGTTCTTTCTTTGGAGAAGCGGTGTCTCGAGAGAAGGATGTGGCATACCGGTTTTCGTGGCCAAAGTGCGGAGGGCAAGGGCTTTGTGGATAACTCCATCGGGCGTCACGATTGTCCTGCGGTTTGATGACATCCACGCTATGTTGAACCTTCATCCGCTGCACTACACCTTCGTTCGGCTATTTTATTTGAGTATGGAGATCACGGATCATTCGCGACAAGACCCGGACATCGTGATAGTCGACCCTTCTACATGCATGCCAAGATCTTGGGCAGCTGGGACCGCAAGTCGTGAGTTCTTACCTCGAAGGCGTCATTCGGCAAACCGAGATAAGGATAACTTCCTCGTGCCTTACTTTCCCGAGTAAGTCCTCCCTCAACCGCCCGTAACATATGAATTCTTAGATTTCGATCGTTTTCTTTTAACATTCCGTGTTTTCTGCGTGACACACATTGCACGCTCATCCTCCTAAGCCCCAAATATTCCATGGCCACGTATTTCGACCCGGACCGTCGATCGAACGTAGACTACACAAATGTCAAGAAGGTTCTTGATGATGTTCTCCCGGCTCGCCAAATCTGGAGGCACCTTCACGGGCCTATTCATAAGCACGACAAGCACGTGTTCTCCCCAATCGATGTTCGCTGCGTCAAGCAGCCGCCGGGCGGTCGAAGGGTGCCTACTCGCCATCCATCACATGCGAGCGATCGTGCGGGACCATCATCAACTTCGCTACCGAGTAAACTCAAAGATTGGCCGCGGCGTGTCGGCAATCCAGACGCGGACATCGGACAAGAATTCTTTCGCATCTAGTCGGAGTTTGCGGAAATCATCCATCAAGATGTCCTTCATACCTCGGGCAGTTCTACCTCGAAATCAACCGTCCAACGGTGACATCGACACAATGCTACAAATGCAGGTGACAACGCCCGTTATTTCATGACTCCCACGGTGAGCGGCGGCTTCATCCACGCCCGGTCCCTTGAGTCGAGTCGAAAGCGGTGATCTTGTTTCTAGTTACGAAACATCGATTGGCTCATGTTGTAATTAAACTTTAATGAACTTGTAGTATGTCTCTTTGGTTTCGAGAGTCGTTCAACTTAGATGTAATCGATGCTATTAATGTCTTGCTTTTCTCTTCCGATCGTTCATTTGCATACTTATATATTGCTTATGTATTGTGCGTGAATTGGTACTAACGTTTCGTTTGGCTAGTGCATAGCGATGCCGTCGTATGTCGTGTACAAGGGTAAGGTTCGGAGTCTCGACGATCGGGAGGAGTGTCGGAGACAGGTTCACCGATTCAGCGATAACAGTTACAAAGGGTACACCACTAGGGCGAGGCGAATCTAGATCGCCCGCTATCTAGTGGGAGAGGGAGGGCGTTGGAGGAACCGGATGAAGACGAAGTTTCATCGTGATGATGCTCATCGTGATGACCGCAACTCTCTTCTATGTGATGGTAATTTAGATGATCGATATCGACTTGTAATGTGAAGACAAACTCGCTACTCGCGGTCTCGAGACTTGTAATATAATGTTCTATCTTTGTTCGGTCTTTTCAATTCGGAGACTAATATGATGAATTGTATTAGGAGACTAATATGATGAATTGTATTCAGAGACTAATCTTCTATTGTATTCGATGAATCTGTTGTTGATGCGTCTGTCTATATTTTGTCCAATTATACATTTTGTAACCTGTGCAAAAACAGAAAATTAAAAAATAAAAAACCTAATATTCATACTAATGGCGCATCACATCAAGGTCGCCATTAGTATGCCAAAGGATACTAATGGCGCATCATTAAGCAAAGGCGCCATTAGTATGCCGGGTTACTAATGGCGCATCTTGTTGTTGTGCGCCATTAGTATGCCAAAGCACTGGTATACATGGCCCCACAGGAGGCATACTAATGGCGCCTTGTTGTATATACTAATGGCGCATCGAGGTCCGCCATTAGTATACAGATACTAATGGCGCACAGTGATGCGCCATTAGTAAAATATACTAATGGCGTGGCACTAATGGTGCACCACTAATGCGCCATTAATGGCCAAATTAGGTGCGCCATTAGTAGGCCTTTTCCTAGTAGTGCAAGGATCATGTTCACTCAGCCGGATGAAGATACACCCTTTGGACGACACCTGAAGGAAGTCACTAAGTACCTAAACATCGGATTACCAAGCTTCACCGGGACCTACAATTCTACTTTACCCAAAGAAGAGCGCTGGAAGATTCAAGCTCAAGTTCCCGGAAGGACGTTTGCGCCAATCACGGAGCCCATAGAGTGTGTTTTCAATGCACCAACCTGGAGTCTGGGAAAGTGCATGGCATCCCACATTGTCGGATTTCAGGTTCCGGCAGACCCTTGAGGTTCGAACACTGGGGTGCGCGCGGAGATCCAACCTTCCACCGTCTCGCACCTCGCCGAATCGCTGGGACCTAAACTACTAAATGAACAGCACAAGAGACACAAGATTTATACTAGTTCGGGCCACCGTTGTGGTGTAATACCCTACTCTAGTTTGTGGCGTGGTGGATTGCCTCGGGCTGATGAGGAATAAGTACAAGGAAGAACAGCCTCGCGAGGGTCTTCTTGGTGGGTGTGATGAACTGCTAGGTGGTGTCCCGTCGCTCTAGCTTGAGGATCGGGTCTCTGTCTTTCTCTGGATTCGGATCCCTCTACCTGTGGGTGGGTACTCCTATTTATAGGCGAAGGCCTGGGCCTCTTCCCAAATATTGAGCGGGAAGGGCGCCAACAATTGGCCATTTTGAAGGGGAACAACGGGTACACTTATCCCGACTAAAGTTGGTCCTCGCGCCGCCAAAGGCTCGTGATGACCTTTGCTTGGGCTCCACGATGACTCCTTCCGGCCGTTGGGGCTGGTCTTGGTCTTGTTGCACCAAAACGGACGCCTTTGCTTGATGCTCTCACTGCGCTTGCTCCCTTTGCACCAAAGAGGAAAGGAGGGCGCTGCTGGGCTGGCGCCGATCGGGCGCCTTGGTCGTCATGGCTTGCATCATGGGCACCTCGCGAGGTACCCCGCCTTGAACTCTCCGCCTCCTCATGAGCCAGCTCGACGAGGCCGTGCACGAGGAAGCTCTGGTCGTCCGCCCATGAGGCTTGGCCCCGCGAGGGTCTTGAGCTTGTGTTGATGAAGATGGGCTGTCCTGGGCCTCCTTTGAGCCACGCCGCAGGCCGCAGGCAGGCAAGTCTGGGGACCCCCGTTCCCAGAACGCCGACAGTAGCCCCCGAGCCCACGGCGCGCCCGAACTTGGCCGAGCAGAGAGGCGAAAGGGTAAGTGCGAAGCATCATGGGCCCTAACAGCCTGCGGCCTTGGGCGCCGCGTGGTGGTTGATTGGACGCGTGCGCATTGCTTCCCCACGATGCCTCGGTAACCACCCGGATTCGACAAGTCCCTGCACACATAGTTGGTCATGATGACCGGTGATCGTGGAGGCCGACGGTTGGCCTTCGCCGGCTATAAGTACGGAACGGCGCGCGCCCTTCTAGTCTATTCTTCTGCTTCTCCTCCTCCTTGTTTCGTCTGGTTGCCATGGCTCCAATCCGCCGTTCTCCGTGGAAGAGAAGGGAAAGGCTCCTCAAGAGGATCTGACCTGCTCCCCCAAAAAGCGGATTGCTCTCTGAGTGTCGAGGCGGAGCGCCGCCAGAGGCGCCCATGCCTGGTGCGTGCGGCCGCCACCAGGGTTTCCTCTTCCCTTGTACGCGCAAATTGGTGGCCCTGGCGGGGCGACGCGGCGCCACGAGCGCGCCGTCGACGATGCCGGGCGGGGTCACGAAGGTGTCGTCTTCCCCCGAGTCCACGCCGAGGCTCTGCCGGAGTTCGTGCCAGCGCCGCCACGCCTCCTAAGTCTTGGATTCGTCTTCCTTCTTTCTTCGCCGCCGTCGTCAGGGGAACCCCAGGACTCTGGCTGCAAGACGCCGGCTGCGGCACCCTCGCGACGGGCAGAGGTCGCAGATGGTTGCCCGGGCGAGGTCTTCATGACTCGAGGCTGGGGCGAGGTCGCCCGGTCAGGAGGGCACCGGGCGCCCTCACGACCCACAGAGTACGATGGTGCTTGGCGGTGTCCTTCAAGGTCTTGACGCAGAGGGTCGCTGGTGGAGTGCTGCCCCGGGAGAGGTGGTCGGGTCTGCTGTGGTGAGACAGAGGCCGACCGCCACTCCCTTGACAGCTCCCGAGCAACGAGGGCGCCGGAGGATCCAGCGACTCCGCCGAGCTCTTCGCGACGCCGGAGACGAGCGACGACAGCTACGAGCCCCCGAGCCTGCGCCGCTCCCGGAGCAGGGCGGGCTCGTCAGGTCGCCGCTGCCCCTGATCTGGATGGGGTTGGCTCTGGACCGGGTGGCCCACTGTTGATGATGGCGTCCGCCGCGGTGGTCCCTGTAGATAGGACTCCTTAGGATTCGCGTCTTTTGTTCCTGCGAGGAGCCAAGAATGTACCCATGGGGCTTGTAAGATGTCCTGAGTAACCGTTTGTCAATATGATCCTTATTGTGAGGCAAAGGCGAGATGCTCATTCCGTTCTAGCTCAGTTTCCTCCTTTCAGTCCTCACGAGGGCTTGATGCTCTGCGCCGACAGGTCCCAGTCCCAAGGCGGCTTCTGCCGTCGCTGGTATGCCAGGCCGCGATGCCGTGTTCAAGGCCAGGAGGTGAGCGGCCCGAGGTCCGGTAAGAGCCTCCCAGTCGCGATGCTCAGGGGGTCCCCCTTGGCGCTCAAGCAGCCATCATTCAGTGAGAAAGGAGAGCGACGTTGCTAACATGGGGTTGCATTGAGTGTGGGGATGGTGTTGCAACAACTAGTGTGTCCGGAGGGTGACTTATCTCGAGGGTCAGGACAATGCTTCCTAGTGCGGCGCTAGGTCAGTGCCTTGGCCGGCGAGAGATTGCGAGGCGAGGTCGTTTCATGCTCCTTGGAGGGACCCTTCAGGTTCACCACAAGAGGAACAAGAGCTCGCCGTGGCGATTGTTAGTTCTGCCGTTAGTTGCTTTGGGGAGGCGCGAGAGGCCTCACGAGGTGAGTTGGGGCACCCGTGAGCCAGCGCAGGACTCACGGGGCCCTACCTCAAGGCGGGTTGCGCCTGGATCTGGGCCTTATCTTCGAGTGTGTTCCTGCAAATTTGGCCAGATGCCGGTGCTCTCGTCTTGGTCCGGCTCTCGGGCTGGTCTCGGCCGTCATTTGGCAAGCCGGTCGCGATGCCATGGACAAGACCAGAGGGTGAGGGCCGGAGAGCGGTAGGAGCCCTGAGTCGTGATGCTCGGGCACCCCCTTTACGCGCAAGCTGGGTTAGATGATGAAACTCTCGTCCTCGGGTCCCAGCTCTCGGGCTGGTCTCGGCCGTCGGCAAGCCAGTCGCGATGCCATGGACAAGACCAGAGGGTGAGGGCCGGAGGCAGTAAGAGCCACTGAGTCGCGATGCTCGAGCACCCCTTTAACGCGCAAGCTAGGTCGATGCAGCAACTCGTCCTCGGGTCCGGCTCTCGGGCTGGTCTCGGCCGTCGGCGGCAAGCTAGGTCGCGATGCCATGGACAAGACCAGAGGGTGAGGGCCGGAGAGCTGGTAGGAGCCACGAGTCACGATGCTCGGGCACCCCCTTTAACTTAGCATAAGCTGGGTTAGATGATGAACTCTCGTCCTCGGGTCCGGGCTCGGGCTGGTCTCAGCCCTCTCGGCAAGCCAGGTCGCGATGCCATGGACAAGACCAGAGGGTGAGGGCGGAGAGCCAAGTAGGAGCCCCGAGTCGCGATGCTCGGGCACCCCCTTTAACGTGCAAGATTCCGCCACCCGGAAAAGGCTCCAAATAACAGGCATGGTGGGGCGAGAGCATAATCCTAAGGAAGCATAAGAAGGATACATGCCGCTGGGACAAGCCCGGCGGCTTGGGGATGATGCAGCCGAGGGGCGCCCCAACAGGATAAGATAATGACATGAAATAAAGGGATACATGCATGAGGACGGACCCACGCGGCACAGGAATAATGCAGCCACAAGGCGCTCCCGGCTGAAAGCGAAACTTAAAGTTGTCACTGGTGATGTTGGGGACGAAGGGGTGTTGATGTAGCAGACTCGGTGGGCGCGGGAGCCGATCTCGCGAGCCCCAGGCCCGGGGCCTCGGGAGGCTCGGGAGGCTGGAGGCTCCTCATAGACCATCTCCATCTCCGCCGGGGCTGCGGCGTGCGACCTCTTGAGCCTCGGGATGGTCCTCATGAGGCGGCTGGTGCGCAGCTGCTGCGCTTGGCGAGCCATAAGGCATGCGACGTAGATGTGGGCGGACCCTGCAGCGTCCCACTCGCGAGGGCGAGGCGCTCTTGAGATGCGGCTCGGTTGAGCCTGGTATGTCGATGCAGACGCGCAACCCACCATCCTCGCTTGGATGGGGGCCTGTAGTGGCGGCGGCTGCCCCTCATGACCCTTGACTCCTGAGCTCTGAATGGCCTTGGCGACGAACTCCCCGAGGTTCGGCCCTCCTTGCCTTACTTGCGGAAGCGTGCTCAAGCACGCCTCCATGTGGTGCCCAAGCGCCTCCCTCGAGACCTTGGCGAGGTCGGCGGCCCTCGTGGGAGAGCCCCGAGCCCGGCTGAGGAGGCGCCGCGGCTTCCCTATGTGATGGAAGGAGGCTCCCCGCCCGGTCACGGGCTCGAGGGGCCTGTCTCTTGAGGAGCCGGGCGGTCGATGTCTTCTTCTTCTTGGGTGCGGCCTCGGGAGGCCTCCTGCTGCTTGTGGTGCAGGTCTTCTAGCGATGCGGCTGAAGGCTCGCTCCGGGGAGCACTGCTGCGTCTCTCTCTTCACGAGCACCGTGATGACCCCGCCGCTTCTGGCATCTTGAGGACGTTGTAGCCATGGTGGGTTATGTCCATGAATTTGGCCAACGCTGGGTACCCAAGGATGGCGTTGTACGGCAGGCGAATGTGGGCGACGTCGAAGTCAATGAGCTTGGTGTGGTAGTTGTCGCGAGCCCCGAAGGTGACAGGAAGGCGGACCTGCCCGATCGGGACCGTGGAGCCGTCGGTGACTCCGGAGAAAGGCTTGGTTGGCTGAAACTGACTGTAAGGCACTTGGAGATTGTTGAATGTTTCCACGGACAGGACGTTGAGCCCTGCTTCGCGGTCGATGAGGGTCTTGGTGACTAGCACATTGCTGATTATTGGGGAACAAAGCATCGGGAGAACTCTGGCTGTGGATGCACACTTGAGCTGGTCCGCTGAGCTGAACGTGATGGCGCACGCCGACCACCTGAGAGGGCACGTGGCCTCGAGCTTGGGGAGGACTGCATTCACTTCACGGGCGAACTGCTTGAATATGCGCTGAGAGGCTTGGGCTTGAGCTCCGCCAGGATGCAGGCAATCGCACGCACTTCCTGGAAGCCCCCAGCCCCCTCGTCCTGATAACGGTCTTCAATTCTCCTTGGCGGCGACGGCAGCGGAGGGAGGCCTGCGTTCCCCTGCGGGCGATCTTCGCGAGGCTGATCCCTCCAGCCTCCCTTGTGAGGTGGGTCTTGCCAGCGGTCCTCGCGAGGTTGGTCGCGCCACCCTTGGCGCTGGGCATGGTCTTCCAGGCCCTGCATTCCTTCCTCCTCCTTGGCCGTAGCCCGGTCGGCTGCGCTCGGGCGTCTGCCGACCCTTCCCCAGCGCCGCGGCACGGAGCTCTTGACATTCATTGGTGTTGTGGGTGTGGAGGTCGTGGTACACGCGATCACCGGCTGCCCTTGGAGGACTCGGGCTGATCTACGCCTCGCTTGGTGTCTGGTTCGGCTGCGAGCACGGCAGCCCCTTGCGCTTCACGTCCTTGGCCTTGGACTTCTTTTCTTGGGATCCGGCGGGCAGCTCGAGGAGGAGAGGCGCCCTCCTCAGCCTGGCGCGCCAGTCGCCAAGTTGAACAGCTTCAGGAGGTGCACAGATCTTCATGCATCGCCAGACTCCTCCTTCATCTTGACGTCGCGCCGCGCCGTCGAAGAAGGCGAGATGATGGCCTCCTCCGTTACCCAGGGATCTTGAGGGTAGCGTTGTTGAAGCGCTGGATGTACTTTTGCGGGGTTTCCCGGTTCTTTGCTTGATACGGCGCATGTCGCTCACGGCGGTGGCGGTCGCGATACCACGGAAGTTGGCGATGAAGCGGATGCGCATCTCGGCCCAGAAGAGATCGTGCTCAGGCCGATTCAGAGCAGTGCGGGCCCGTCCTTGGCGCCATGGGAAACCAGTTCGCCATGACCTTTTCATCCCGTTGGCAGCCTCGATGCCCAGCTCAGAGCTGGAGGAACTCGCAGGTCGGCGTGTGTCGTCGTGAGCGAGGAGGCAGGTCCGGCTTGAACTTGGCGGGCTACGCGACGGCTGCGCAGCTCGGAGGGAAGAAAGCGCGGCAGCCAGCGTGGCAGCTGGGGCCTCGGGCGACATAGAGCTTGGTCTTGTGGGCCTCCCTGCCCTTGGTGGGGGCAGCGAGGTCTTGGCGTGTTGGGCGGGGAGCGCGGGCAGCTTCTTGCGGGCGAGAACTTCTTGACAGCTCTGCTCTTGTTGCGCGGCGCTGGCGGAACAGGTTCCGCCCGAGGACCAGCAGCGCCTTAGTGCTGGGCGCCTTCTTGAGGAGGCGGTGAGGCACCCGGGAGCTTCATCGCCCGCGAAGCGGGCGGTGCGGTCTGCGAGGCAGACGGGCGCAGGGCGCCTCTGCAGCGTGGACGAAGCTCGGCGACTTCGGTCGAGCCATTCTTCGTAAACGTCATCGGCGGGCGGTAGCGCAGAGCTTCGTTTGCCGTGATGAGTGCAGCTCGGGCCTCCATGGTCGCGCTTGGCACGCGCGTGGCGAAAGCCGGCGAGGGTGGCGGCGTGGCGGTGCGGCTGTCCCGCCTCATGGGACGGAGTCTTTGGGGCGATGCTTGCTGCTCGTTCCCCGCTGGGCGGTGGCGGCGTTGACGGCGGTGATGGGGAACGACGAGGCGCCCACCGACGGAGCTGTCTGGCGACATGGAGGCGAATGGCGGCTCGGCGCTCGGTGGCGAGTTCGACAGGCGTCGAACATGGTTGCGGTGGTCGGGAAGAACGAGGCGACGAAAGCAGATTCCAGCGCACCCTACCGGGCGCGCCAAATGTCGGATTCGGGTTCAGCGGACCCTTGGTCGAACACTTGGGGTGTGCGGAGATCAACCTTCCACCGTCTCGCACCTCGCCCGAATCATTGGGACCTAAACTACTAAAGAGAACAACACAAGAGACACAAGATTTATACTAGTTCGGGCCACCGTTGTGGTGTAATACCCTACTCTAGTTTGTGGCGTGGTGGATTGCCTCTGGGGCTGATGAGGAACAGTACAAGGAAGAACAGCCTCGCGAGGGTCTGTTCTTGGTGGGTGTGAGGAACTGCTAGGTGGTGTCTCGTCGCTCTAGCTTGAGGATCGGGTCTCTGTCTTTCTCTGGATTCCGGATCCCTCTACCCTATAGGTGGCTACTCCTATTTATAGGCGAAGGCCACAGGCCTCTTCCCAAATATTGAGCGGGAAGGGCGCCAACAATTAGCCATTTGAAGGGAACAATGGGTACACTTATCTGACTAAAGTTGGTCCTCGCTTGCCAAAGGCTCTGGTGATGACGCCTTTGCTTGGGCTCCACGATGACTCCCTTCCGGCCGTTGGGGCTGGTCTTGGTCTTGTTGCACAAGCGGATGCCTTTGCTTGATGCTCTCGCTGCGCTTGCTCCCTTTGCACCAAAGAGGAAGGAGGACGCCTGCTGCTGTGGCTGGCGCCTCGATGGCGCCCTTGGTAAATCATGGCTTGCGTCATGGGCACCTCGCGAGGTACCCTCCTTGAACTCTCCGCCTCCTCATGAGCCCGCCTGACGAGGCCGTGCTCGAGGAAGCTCCTGGTAAATCCGCCCATGAATCTCAGCCCCTCGCGAGGGTCTTGAGCTTGTGTTGATGAAGATGGGCTGTCCTGGGCCTCCTTTGAGCCACGCCGCAGGCGCAGCGAGCAAGTCTGGGACCCCGTTCCCGAACACCGACACACATAACCATGGGACGCATGGGAGAAGTTTACAAAGAAGACCTCAAGGATACTATCTACCAGATTCGCGGGCGCCGATATGAACAATGGGAGATAGTTGGCACTAAGAAGGATCTATCCATTGCAGCTTTCATCCAGGAGTTAAACCAGCACATTCGACGCCAGGAGAACGGATGTCTTGCAGACATGATGGAGTCGAAAACAGCAAAAGCTAAGATTATCGAACTAGAAGGAGGCGAAGGCCACTCGCAAGGACTACATGGAGGAGATTGTAGCTCTAGTGGGACAAAGCAGCGATCTTAAGCGGAAGATTGAAGAACTCATGGGAAATTCAGCACCCGGAGGAGAATAAGAAGATAGCACCTGTCCAGAGAACTACATCATCATCGACGACACCGATTCTGATCCTAGTGATGATGATTTCGAAGATGAAGCTGGAGCAGATATCATGGAGTCTTCATCGGAGCAGTTTTTCTAGTTGACCACCATAACAGTAGTAGATTTTCCCCATTTTAATTAGTTTTAGTTTCGGCACTTTTGTAACGATAGATAGACCGTTGTATGCCCTTGTTTGAATTGATTGGAGTGATATGGTGTGATTTTGTCTCATGTGCATATGGGTAGTGTTTCTCTCTAGACCTCATTCTATTCTTAACTCTCGCCTTTTCTTAAAACCCTCAGATGCCTCCGAGACGCGACCCCGGATTTGTTTTCCCGCCAGAGATCACTCAGTTGATTCAGCAGCAGAATGCCTTGATTCAAACATTGGTACAGAACCAAGGCAACAACAACAACAACAACAACAACAACAACAACAACCCACCGCCACCACCACCTGTTGACCATTTGACCCATTTCTTAAGGCTGAATCCGCCGGTGTTTTCCAGTAGCACCGAGCCGATTGTTGCAGATGATTGGATCCGTAAGATAGGGAGGAGTTGATCACTGCGGGATGTCTGAGATGGAGAAAGGGTTAAATTTGCCGCACATCACTCGAAGGACCCGCAGCAGCATGATGGGAGAATTTACAGCCACTTACCACTGAGACACCATCACATGGGATCGGTTTCAACAAGCTTTCCGTACTTCCATGTTTGGCAGGAGCTATGGCCATGAAGAAGCGTGAGTTTCGCAACTTACGCCAAGGAGGGCCAGACGGTTGGCGATATGTAGATGATTTGAGTAAGTTAGCATGTTATGCCCCAGATGACGTTGCTACATATGCAGCTAAGCAGGAGAAGTTTCTAGAAGGACTGAATGATGAGTTGAGCATGCAGTTGATGGTAGCCACCTTCAACAACTACCAGGAGTTGGTAGATCATGCTCTTATGATTGAAGGGAAGCAGCAGCAGATTGACTATCGCAAGAGGAAGTATGGACAGGGGAAGAATAACTCTGGAGCACAGCAGAAACTTCGATTTACCCCAAAGACAGGAGGACAGTTTCAGCATACCCATGGAGGAGGTAGCTCGCACAACCATAATGGCACTAAGAATGGAAACGGGAATGGAGGAAGCAATGGACAAAACCGCACCAACTCGTCAACACCATCCAAGATAGACCTGAGCCACATCACTTGCTTTAAGTGCCGCAAGACCGGGCATTATGCAAATGATTGTCTGGAAGGCCAAAATGGAAATGGCAATGGAAGCTCAGGAAAGAAGCCGAACCCTTTCAACAAAGGACAAGTGAACCACGTTACCGTGGAGGAGGTTGAAGCTCATCGGATGATAATAGGTAAGTTTTGGTTAAGTCATTTCTGCGGTTGTTCTTTTTGATCTTGGTGCATCGCATTCATACATATCAAGGGGATTTGTGGATAAGTTTAGCCTGCCTACTAGAACTCTTAAGTCACCCATGCTAGTAAGATCACCGGGATCGGAGTATACGGCCAGTCAAGGATGTTTTCAAGTACCATTAAGTATAGGGAGGCATGTTTTCCCAACGGATTTAATTATATTGGAATCCCAAGGTTTGGATGTAATTCTGGGTATGGATTGGATGTTGATGTATGGAGGAAACATCGATTGCGCCGAGAAGTCGATTTTGCTTACCACCCGAAGGAAGGAGAATCAAGTATGTATCACGGCATGAGCCGAGGAGAGCACATGTAAATTCCTTATCGGGAGTTGTGCGGGGAAGAAGTACCGATGGTAAGGATTACCCGGACGTGTTTAGGAAGAGTTGCGTGCATGCCACGGATAGAGACATTGAGTTTCGATTGAACTCTTGCCGAACCTTTCGGGCGATATCTAAGAGACCATATAGGATGCCAGCCCAAGATTTGGAAGAAATTAAGAAGCAGATTAAGGAGTTCTTTGGATAAAGGTTTTATTCGCCCAAGTTCTTCGCCTTGGGGATCACCGATACTTCTAGTGGAGAAGAAGGATGGATCATTAAGAATGGTTGTTGATTATCGAGGATTGAATGAAGTGACCATTAAGAACAAGTACCCTTTGCCGATGATCAATGACTTGTTTGACCAATTGCAAGGAGCTAAGGTGTTTTCCAAGATCGATTTGCGATCGTGGTACCATCGATTGAAGATTCGAGAGCAGGATATACCTAAGGCGGCTTTTACCACAGTGCGGGCTGTATGAGTACACCGTTATGTCATTTGGTCCGACTAACGACCTGCCTATTTTATGAACATGATGAACAAAGTGTTTATGGAGTTTTTGGATAAGTTAAATCGTGGTGTTCATTGATGATATTTTGGTTTACTCGAAGAATGAAGAGGAACATAAGGAGCATTTGCGTTTGGTACGAGAAGCTCGAGAACATCGGTTATATGCCAAGTTTAGCAAGTGTGAGTTTTGGTTGAAGGAAGTGGGATTTCTTGGACATGTTATATCCGGAGAAGGTATAGCAAGAGACCCCACTAAGGTTGTCCTTTGTAACAAACTGGGAAGCGCCAACAACAGTTGGAGAGATCCGGAGTTTCCTTGGACTCGCAGGATACTACCGGAGATTCATTGAGAATTTCTCAAGGATTGCGAAGCCTATGACAGAATTATTGAAGAAGGAGACCAAGTTTATTTGGACTGAGGAGTGTGAAGCTAGTTTCCAAGAGTTGAATAAACGTTTGGTTACCTCACCAGTGTTAATCCTGCCAGATCAGACCAAGGATTATGAGGTGTATTGCGATGCTTCACGTCGTGGACTTGGAGTAGTACTTATGCAGGAGGGAAGAGTTGTTTCATATGCTTCACGACAGCTTAAGCCTCATGAGCTAAATTATGCTACGCATGATTTGGAGTTAGCAGCCGTAGTGCATGCGTTGAAGACATGGAGACATTTCCTCATTGGAAATCATTGTGAGGTGTATACGGATCACAAGAGTTTGAAGTACATCTTCACTTGAAGGAGCTAAATCTCGAGCAGAGGAGATGGTTGGAGCTCATTAAGGACTATGATATGAGATTACATTATCACCCCGGAAAGGCTAACGTTGTAGCAGACGCATTGAGCCGCAAGAGTCACGTCAACACACTAATGACGGGAGAAATACCAAAGGAATTAGCCGAGGATCTTCGCGAGCTATGTTTGGAAATAGTTCCGAGAGGCTATGTAGCAGCATTGGAGATTCAGTCAACTTTGATGGACAAGATCAGGGAAGCTCAAAAGACTGACAAAGAGATTGCCTCTATAAAGGAGAAAATGAGCGAAGGAAGGGCTAAGGGATTTCGTGAAGATGAGCACGATACCCTATGGTTTGAAGACCGTGTTTATGTGCCCAATGACCCGGAGATCAGGAAGTTGATTCTACAAGAGGCACATGATTCACCATATTCGATTCACCCAGGAAATACCAAGATGTATTTGGATCTGAAGAATACTTTCTGGTGGACCGGAATGAAGAAGGATATTGCAGAGTACGTAGCAGTTTGTGATGTATGTCGAGGGTGAAGGCGAACATCGAAGCGGCCAGGATTATTACAGACCATTGCCTATACCGAATGGAAGTGGGATAAACTAGGTATGGATTTCATAACGGATTGCCCAGACTCGTTAGAGCTATGACTCGATTTGGTTTATAGTCGATCGTTTGACGAAGGTAGCTCATTTCATTCGAAAGAAAGACTACCTACAAGATTACAAATTGGCTAAGATATACATGACCAGGATTGTATGCTTGCATGGAGTTCCGAGGAGTATCGTGTCGATAGAGGAACCCGGTTTACCTCAAAGTTCAGAAGCGGTTGCACGAAACTTTAGGAACCAGACAGAGTTTAGCACAGACTTTTCATCCACGCATGATGGACAAACCGAGAGAGTCAACCAGATTTTGGAGGATATGCTTAGAGCTTGTGCTTTGGATTATGGATCAAGTTGGGATGACAACTTGCCGTATGCGGAGTTTTCTTATAACAACAGTTACCAAACTAGTCTGAAGATGGCCCCTTTTGAAGCCTTATACGGAAGGAGGTGCAGGACCCCGTTGTTGTGGGATGAAGTTGGAGACCGCCAGTTGTTTGGACCAGATTTGATCAAGGAGTCTGAACGGAAAGTAAAGTTGATTCGCGATAGGCTCAAGGTAGCCCAGTCAAGACAGAAGAGTTATGCGGATTCAAAATGCAAGGAGACAGAATACAAAGTCGGAGACATAATTTATCTTCGAGTATTGCCGCTTCGAGGAGTTAAGCGTTTTGGAGTTAAGGGAAAGTTAGCACCCCGATTTGTAGGACCTTATCGTGTTTTGGAACGTATGGGAGAAGTTGCGTACAAGTTAGAACTACCCGAAGGATTATCAGGAGTTCATGATGTGTTTCATGTTTCTCAGTTGAAGAAGTGTCACGCAGAGATGGCTGATATACCACTGAGAGATACTGTGCCACTAGAAGCGATTCAGTTGAATGATGATTTGACCTATGAGGAGAAACCAGTTAAGATTTTGGAGTATGCCAGTCGAGTTACTCGCAGCAAGGTCATTAAGTTTTGCAAAGTTCAGTGGAGCCACCACACAGAGGATGAAGCCACACCGGGAGCGAGAGGAAGATTTGTAAGGACCACCTCACCTATTTTCTAGTTAACCCGAATCTCGAGGGCTAGATTCATCTTAAGGGGGTAGGTTTGTAACATCCCAAATTTCCAATTTGGAATGTTATACGTAGAGCATCATTGCATATCATATTTTTTCGTTGCATTTTTCTCGATCCTAGAAATTCTACACACCTCAAGGACCCACGGAGAGAGTTGGGGGTTTTCGTTTTTTCATATTTGAGTTTTCTCAAATTTTGAAAATAGGATCGTTTGATTTTAATTATTTTATCTTCAATTATTTCTACTACCAAAATATGAGAGAGGGAATAAAATGACTTTCCCAAAATAAAGAAATAATTAATATTTAATAATAAAATCAAATAAGATTTTATTTTGGAGTTTTTCGCCTTTTTATTTGAATTTAGGAAAAATACGCGTTTTTCAAAATTGCATTTAGACCCCAAATAAATGTTCACTAAATCCGGCTTGATTTTAGAAGCCGGGGAAAATTTATTTCGGGATTTTTGGATTCCGTTTAGTATTTCTTTTTATTTTTTTCTGCACGTAACTATTTAAAAAAAACGCGCACCGACCTACGGGCCGTGTCCGCCTAGGACTCCCGGCCCGTGAGGCTTCTAAGTAAGCCCACCCGGCCGACAATCAGTAGCCCGCAGCCGACCCACCCGACCCGCCCGCGCCGCCGCGCCGCCGCCGCCACGCCCGCCGCCGCGCCGCCGCCGCCGCCGCCCCGCCCGCCGCCGCCGATGCGCCGCCGCCGGATCCCGCCGATCCGCCCGACCCTGCTTTGCCGACCACGACCCGCCGCCGCCGCCTTGAACCCGCCGGACCGCCGCCGTCGCCGGATCCCGCCGGCGAGTTCGCCGCCGCCTCGATCCACGTCCCGCCGGTTTTTCTAAAAACCGGGCTGTTTTCTGTCGTTTTTTTCTTTTTTCGGTTTTTTTCGTTTTTCTATTAGTTTCGGTTTTTTTCGGTTTAGGCTAATTAACGGACGTTCATCCGTTAGTTCGTTTAAACGAACGCACTCGTCAGATTAGTTTAGTTAACGAACGTCCATCCGTTAACCCGTTCGTCGTTTTTCTTTTTCTCGGATTTAATCCGTGATTTTTCTGATCGTGATTCCTGATCCGATTTTCGTTTTAGTATAAATTTTTGCTCATTTATCGAAATCAGGCGATTCAAGCGTCTGGAGTTTCGTCTCGAAACCCTCTGTCCGAATAATCTACTTAAACAAGTTTTTGCTTCTGTAAAATTTGACTTAGATCTAGATTAGTAAAACGAAGCTGTTTTCTTCCGCCGTTTGACTTTCGTTGCTTCGTTTGATTTGATCCTTTTTGCAAACCGGAGTTCTTAAGTTGAACTATCTGGTTAGATCTATTTGAGTTTTACTGTGCATTAGATGAGTACTTATTGTATGCTTGTTTGTTTGTCTGCGATAGAATACCCGTGAGTCGCTACTTTGTTAATTCGAGTCTCTAGGTTTCGCGGATCATCAGCAAGGCAAGTAACACTTTGATCATACCTCTTCTCATACCCAGTTTTTATTGCATTAGATCAATCCTCAAACATTGCATGATTAGGATCTAAATTAAATTGTGGGATGGGAAGTAGTTGAGGTAGTACCTATTACCTGTTTTATTATAAACCTTTGGGAGTTACTTCTATGTTTGCTTATTATGCCATGCTATGCTAGTAGACGTGGATTGGGTGAGTGAATCCATGACAGATGTGAGATTTTTATTTAATGGTTTATTTAAGGTGGCAACTTAAACACACATCCGGGTGGATTGAGGCACTGGTTTCTATCAGACTTACTGTATTTCTTGGACCGCCACCCAGGCTCAAAGGGATCCTGAGATTATTCAAACTAGAAACTTCCGTGTGCAGCCACAAGCCATTATGGGCTCTGGCATAGTTGATTAAGTTGTGTGAACTCTTACGGGTAGACTTGAAGATGTAGGGGAAAGTAGGTGTACCGGTCTACCCACATGTAAGGTGCTAGCGCTTCTGAAAGACTATGTCTCGGTCATCCGTTTCTCAAACATCATGTAGTGCGAGAAATCCAACGGAGGCGACCGAGTCTTGTGGGGAAAAGTGTGCAAACCTCTGCAGAGTGTATAAACTAATCATGGTTAGCCGTGTCCCCGGTTATGGACAATCTTGAGTATCTAGTACTTGGATATCATGTGAATCTCATCATGTTACTTCTAATTAATATTGTTGGGTTTGTTAATGAGTACTTTTAATTGGGATTGAGAATGCTGTCAACCATTCTCAATGTTTAACAACCACCATGATAGTTAAATAAATTTTATTCCTTTGCATTAGGAAAAACTGGCTTTATGCAATACTATAACCATAGAGCTTTCCACCAACCATATATGCATGTAGTATAGGCTTATTCTTCCGTTATTTCTCTATGTGTTACATTGCCAGCATAGTCCATGTGCTGACCCGTTTTCGGGCTGTAACGTTTCATGTTGCAGACTTTTCAGAAGACGAGTAAGGTGCTTAGGTTGTGGTTCTATACTCAGTGATGGCGTTGGAGTTGATTTACTCGCTTTTCTTCCAAGCCTTCCGCTATTATCGTATTTAGATGGCCTTAAGCCATATTTATTTTATTAAGTTCTCTCTTGAGACTTTCGATTGTATTAAGTGTGTGATTGCTACTCTATTATAAATCCTCCGAGTACTGTGTGGTGTCAAGATTCTCGATCCAGGATGACACCGAGCACGTAGATCGACTATTTGAGGTCCGGTCGCTGCATACTGTTGTCGGCCCATTACGCTTGCTCCAGCCCACATGGCCTTCTCGCGATCATCTCCTAGCTCTGCCAGAGGACGGCGTCGTGTCGCCCGCAGACGCACTTGAGGTATCCACCTCCTGCCCGTCTTGGCGGCCTCCCCTTGAGCTGTCCGCTGGAGACGGCACCCCTCGCCACTCCCCCACTCTCTGGCCTCTCCCCATTGCTCTGGCTCTCTTCCTTGACCTTGAAGACACCCGGGCTGCAGCTCATTGCCGCCGTGCCCAGTGGCCTCCCCTCGCCTCCCCACTTGTCTGGAAGCTCCTTACTCGTCGCGTACGTCGTCTCCGTCAACACACACGACGCCGGGAGCCCTGCAGTAACGCCATCATCGTCGCCTTCACCGACGTGCACCAAAGATCGTCGGCTCCGGTTCACCGTCTCCAAGCCGTCCCAGAGCTCGCTGAGCTACTCATCGACCTCCCCGTGAGCTCCTCCGCTTTTTTCCTCTCTTCCCCGCGTCATCTTCGCCTCGTAGCCACTGCCATTGAGGCTGAAGCTCACCTCCCACGAGCTCGTCGCCGACGAGGCTCCGGTGACCAAATGGTCCCGTGCGTGCCTCCGTTGGGTTTGGGAGCTCTCATAGATCACGTAGGTGCAAACCGCTGGTCCTCTCGCGCGTCGTGTCGTCGATTCCGTCGACACCCGAGCTCCGGCCGCCGCCCAACTCGCTGCTGCCGCCGCTACAGACCACCTCGCGCCCTATCTCTGCCACCACTGGATGCGCATGAGCCCCAGCTTGCCGTAGAACCCAACCGCGTAGCAAGCCGTGCCCTGTGGGCGATTCCCGAGCCACCCCGCCGCCGCGGCACCTCGCCAGCGATTTAACCCCGGTTAAACGCCGGCCTAACTACAGATTAGGCGCTAACCTAATAGTCTTAGGTCACTGACAAATGGGCCCCACGCCCTTATTTAATCACAGGATTATCTCCCTGCTTAGTTTAAGCTAATGCCGTGGCCCATTGGTCAGTTTGACTAGGCCACGTCAGCATTGAATGGGTCCCTCGCCACAGGTTTGACTCTGGTCAACCCTGTTGACTTGCTGACATCACACAGGCGTCATGCTGACGTAGTAAAGTATTTCTGGAATTAAAACAAATTAGGAAATGATTTATAAATTCCAGAAAATGTCCTAAACTTCTAAAAATCATAGAAAATCAACCGTAACTCCAAATACAAAGAGTTATATATGAAAAATGATCAAAAAAATATGAAGAATCTGTTTATGCCATGATCATGCATGTTTGAACAAGTTAACCTCACTCAATAGGACAAATGATGATTAGGGCAATTTACGAAATAACATTTGGAGTTGGAATTTGATCTTGTTTGAGTTCCACTTCAATTAACTTGGCTAGATATTGCATTAGGTGAATTCAGTACCTTAACATGACATGTCATTCATGTGAATGTGCATTGCATTGATTGTGTTCCTTCTTTGCTAGTCGGTGGTTGTTCCCCCTCAGTAGACGTATGTTCCGATGATGAGTTCGATGACACCAATGAAGAGCTATACTATCTTCAGAAGTGCCAGGCAAGCAAAACCCCCTTGTTCATTCTGATACAATCCCACTCTCTCGCTCCTGCTCTCTTTTATTGCATTAGGACAACAACGATTCATCTGTTACTTGCTGCGGTAGCTGAACCCCTTTATCCTCTGCATGACCTGTCATTGCCACAGTAAATAGATGAAACCCACTAGCATGAGTAGGAGTTGTTTGAGCCCTGATGTGCCTACTCATTCATGCTTGTTTGTCATGCCTGCTATTGCTTAGAGTTGTGTCAGGTTTGATTCATCCGGGATGAATCGAAGGTGTGTGAACATGTCCTACTGTTGAGAGCTAAGTGTGTGAACACGATTTGGTAAAGGTAGCGATGAGAGGCCATGTAGGAGTACATGGTGGGTTGTCTCATTGCAGCCGTCCTCAGGAACTGAGTTCTATGTTTGTGATCCATGAACAGTTACTACCACGCATTGAAATGCTTAAGTGCCCCTCTCGACTTATTAATCAACCTGATCTCTGTCCAGGAGTTGCAACTAGTTTCTGGTGTTTGTAGGATATGTGTTGGGGGCCGTGCGTAGCGCTGACCCTAGGGCTGGGCTATGATGCAGTAGATACACCGAGGCACGGTGTATCGGGATGCCCGTTTGGTGCCTCGGGAACCCTGCTCTCATCGTTTGGGGCCGTGAGCGACACCCTGGCCGGATCTCCTTGCGGATGGAACCCGAATAGGCGATAAACACGACGAGAGACTTGTGTGGTTAGTCAGGTCGTGGCGACTCCTCGCCAAAGCTTCCGCTTGAAGGTTGCCGAGATACACGACGTGTACATGGTGGTAAGTGGCGAGAGCATGTGTGAAAAGTACACCCCTGCAGGTCAACATCATCTATTGAATAGCCGTGTCGCGGTAAAGGACTTCGGGTTGCCTATAACAGTTCATAGACAAGTGAAAGTGGATACTCTAAAATGCGCAAGATAGCGTGAGTGCTATGGATGGCGTTCTCGTGAGGGAGGCGGGGCGGATCCATAGTGGTGTATTAATATGGTGAATATGTGGACTCGTGTGCGCCACCTCAAAAGAGTTACTTGCGTCGTAGTTCGGGATAGCCACCGAGTCAAAGCTCGCTGTCTGCAGTCAAACTCCACCACCCCTTTTGTTGATAATGATGCATATGTAGTTAGTTACGATGTAAGTCTTGCTGAGTACATTTGTACTCACGTTTGCCTATTTTATGTTTTGCATAGAGATGTCGGTCTAGCTAGTAGTTCCGTGTGGACTTGGCGTTTAGCTTGATACCTCAGCTACGATCTTGTGCCCTCGGCAGATCTAGTAGATAGTCGGGCTTCTCGGCCTTTTTCATTTGTAGATGTACGTACTCGGACATGTTAAGCTCTGCTTGTGCTTTGACTTGTATGCTCTGAATGTTGGGTCATGAGACCCATGTTTGTAATATCTCGCTCCTCGGAGCCTAATGAATAAATACTTGAGTCGAGAGTTATGTTGTGATGCCATGTTGTATTTACACATATCGAGCATATTGTGTGTATGTTTGAAATGCTTGGTATGTGTGGGATCCGACAATCTAGTTGTTTATCCTTGGGGCCTCTCTTATGGGGAAATGTAGTCTAGTGCTTCCTTGAGCCATAGTAGTCCGCTACTGCCCAGTTCACGGAGTCTGCTAGCCACAGACTACCTCGGGGCGCTTGGTGGCGGCATGTGTTTCACTTCGTTCTGTGTCTATCCTTCGGGAAATGTCACGTGGTGACATCTGAGTCCTGCCTAGCCTGCTATAGCCGGGTTCCCGAGTCCTATTAGCCCGATGCTACAGCCCGGATTCACACGCTGCGACCGACATGCTCGAAGTTGATTCATGTATGCCTGTCCCCATGGGTTAGTGCCGCTTTGGGTTCACGACTAGCTATGTCGGCCCGGGTTCTCTGTCATATGGATGCTAGCGACACTATCATATATGTGAGCCAAAAGGCGCAAACAGTCCCGGGCCATGGTAAGGCGACACCCGTGGGAATACCGTGCGTGAGGCCGCAAAGTGATATGAGGTGTTACCGGCTAGATTGATGTGACTTGGAATCGGGGTCCTGACAGCTTTGGTATCGAGCTTTGTTGCTGTCAGAGGATTACCAAGCCAAAGCGGCGAAGTTGTGTCTAGAAATGCTTTAGTTATGTAAGGGAACTGATTGTGGAAGGGAACGTAAGGCTCTTTTTACTCCTTATACCTCATGGCCTTCTGATCTGAGTCATCCTCTTCTCTTCTACGGGGATTAAGAACTAGGCCTTCTCATCTATCTATTAGGATGACGTGTTACTAATCCATAGACTTATAGAATTGATAGTTTCAAATCCCAGTTTAGCTTTTACCACTTCCGTATGATCATAGCTGGTCTCAGAATCTTGATATTGTGATGATCGAGTGGTCATGCCACCATTTTTTCAGAATGTCCCAAATATTTTTGAGCATTTACAGCCGTTATGCTGTCCGAGTCATCCCAGATTTCTAAATAGTCTGATGCATTTGCAAATCCCTTCTCTCCGTTTCTAATGTTCATTTGGGCCAAATTAATCACACAAATTAGTGTGTTGAGGTACTCCGCTGCCTCGGCATATATGTTGGAGCTATTATTATGAACCTAGGTGTTTTAGGGAGTCACCTAGTGACTAGCCATGTTTTGTGTTCCCTGTGTGATGATTCTGGCCATTATTCTCGAAAGCATCCCGTGATGCCATTTAGTTAGTAGGCATTCTACTCCTGGGTTCTTGACCCAAGATTCACTCTACTTACCTCGTGTTGATAGTGTTGCTCGTACCTTTAGGATATTAGTAACCTTTGTGATAGTCCTCGAGGTCCGTGGTATTTCCTTCTTCCAAATACCATGAACCATTAAGGCAGAAGTTCTTTGAACTAAAAGATCACAATCAGAGTACTCTTGAGGAGTTCTCCATTCTACCTTGTGAGTCTGCCAGCTCCACCTTTCTGCATGGGTTATCCGGAAGAAATGTTGAACTTGGTTCAACATACTAATCTATGCATCCACAACTCAGAAAGTTATATGCTCCTTGAGTTTTCCATTTTCAGTTGGAGCCGCGCAAGCCACCCAAAAGTGATGCACTGGTCTGAGAAGCCTATCAGCTGGAGCCGCGTAAGCCACCCAAAAGTGATGCCTTCTCCGGGTTCCTATGCCCTGGTGTTGGATGCTACCCTTGCTACAGAGAGGCGAGATGCTCGTTTCTCCCGGATTCTGATAGATGGCGGTAGCAGCATCAACATCCTTTACCGTGATACCATGGAGAAGTTGAACATCAAAGAGAAGCAGCTGCTGCCCAGTCAGACTGTGTTTCATGGCATTGTGCCCAGCTTGTCCTGCTCACCAATCGGCAAGATCAAGATAGATGTCATCTTTGGAGACAAGAATCACTTCCGCCGAGAAGCAATCTGGTTTGAGGTGGTTGACTTGGAGAGCCCTTATCATGTGCTCCTAGGCCGGCCAGCTTTAGCTAAGTTCATTACGGTGCCTCATTATGCCTACCTCAAGCTGAAGATGCCTAGAACCAAGGGTATTATCACGATAACCGGGGACTACGAGAAGTCGTCCGCCTGTGCTGCTGCCAGCAGCCGGCTGGCCGAGTCCCTTGTGATTGCCGCTGAGAATAAGCTCCTGGACCGGGTGGTGGCCATGGCCAGCAAGCAGCCGGACATGTCACCAGAGCCCAAAGAGTCAGAGACACAGTGCTCCTTCCAGCCGGTCAAAGAAACAAAGAAGATTCCCTTGGACCCAGAGCACCCGGAGAGGCACGCTATCGTAGGTACCAACCTCGATAGCAAATAGGAAAGCGAGCTCGTCGATTTCCTCCATGAGAATCGGGACATCTTCGCATGGTCTCCAAAATACATGCAGGTGTTCCAACGGATTTCACCGAGCACAAGCTACATGTCAGAGAAGATACCAAACCGGTCAAGCAACCCCTCCGCCAACTTTCGGAAGAGAAGAGAAGGATCGTTGGAGAAGAGACCGCCTGCCTGTTTGGCAGCCGACTTCATTATGGAAGTTTTCTTCCCAGAATGGCTTGCCAACCCAGTCCTTGTACTGAAGAACAACAAGTGGCGCATGTGCATTCATTACACCAGTCTCAACAAAGCCTGCCCTAAGGATCCGTTTGCTTTGCCTCGGATTGACCAAGTGATAGACTCCACAGCCGGATGCGAGTTGTTGAGTTTTTTGGATGCTTACTCAGGTTACCACTAGATCAAGTTGAACCCGGCCGACCGCCTGAAGACCGCTTTCATCACACCATTCGGAGCCTTTTGCTACCTGACCATGAAAATCGGCTTGAGAAATGCCGGTGCCACGTTTCAGCGTTGCATGCAGAAGTGCCTCCTCAAGCAACTTGGCAGAAATGCCCACGTCTATGTAGACGATATTGTGGTGAAAACGTACAAGCGCGGTACCCTTTTGGAAGATCTCAAGGAAACCTTTGACAATCTGCGCCGTTTTCAAATCAAGCTCAACCCAGAGAAGTGCGTGTTCGGAGTACCAGTCGGCCAGCTCCTTGGCTTCCTGGTCTCTGAACGCGCATTGGGTGCAACCCTATGAAGATCAGGGCCATCGAGAGGATGGAGAGACCCACCCGACTGAGAGACATCCAGAAGTTCACCGGCTGCTTGGCATCCATCAGCCGGTTCATCAGTCGGCTGGGTGAGAAGGCCCTTCCCCTGTACCAGCTCATGAAGAAAACCACTCACTTTGAGTGGAATGACAAGGTGGACGAGGCTTTTCTCCAGCTAAAGAAGATGTTGACCACCCCGCCTGTCCTGGCGGCCCCGACTGCTAAAGAGCCTATGTACCTCTACATCGCTGCCACCAGCCGGGTGGTCAGCACGTTCATGGTAGTAGAGCGCCCAGAGGCCGGCAGGGCACAGCCGGTCCAGAGGCCTGTGTATTATTTGAGCGAGGTGCTGTCAACCTCGAAGCAGAACTACCCCCACTACCAGAAGATGTGTTATGGCATGCACTTCGCCGCCAAGAAGCTGAAGCCTTACTTTCAAGAGCACCCAATCACGGCTGGCTGCACTGCCCCACTTGCCGAGATCATAGGCAACAAAGATGCATCTGGCGAGGTGGTCAAATGGGCCATCGAGTTGGCCCCCTACACCATATTCTACAAGCCACGCACCACCATCAAGTCCCAAGCACTAGCCGACTTACTCATCGACTGGGCTGAGACCCAGTACCTGCTGCCAGCTCCTGACTCCATGCATTGGTGGATGCACTTTGATGCTCGAAGATACGCACTGGCTTGGGAGCCGGTGTTGTCACCACCTCTCCAAAAGGCGACAAGCTCAGATACACATTGCAAATTCACTTCGCCGCCTCCAACAACATGGCCGAGTATGAGGCGTTAGTACACGGCCTCCGGCTGGCCAAAGAGCTCGGCGTCCGCCGGATCCTATGCTATGACGACTCCGACTTGGTGGTCCAACAGTCGTCTGGTGACTGGTACGCCAAGGACGCAAACATGGCAAGTTACTGCTTCCTTGTTCAGCAGCTCAGCGTATATTTTGAGGGGAGCGAGTTCCTTCACATGCCACGGAACGAAAACGAGCCAGCTGATACCCTGGCACAGATCGGCTCCACCGGTCAAGCAATACCAGCCGGCTTCTCCCTTCAGTGCCTCCGCAAGCCGTCAATCAAGCCTTCTCCAGAATCCGAGTCCATCTTCGTGTCGGCTGCTCCCGAAGCAGTCAGATCTGACTCAAGAGCTTCAGCAGCCAGCCCGAGGACTTCGTCAGGCGGCACGGGGACTGCGAAGTCGCACCCGGCCCGGGGACTTCGCAGCCCGGCCCGGGGGATGCAGCAGCCGGCCTAGGGACTTCACCGAGCGGCTCGGGGGCTGCAGCAGTCGCACCTGGCCCGGGAACTTGACAGCCCGGCCCGGGGGCTGCAGCAGTCGGCCCGGAGACTTCAACAATGCAGCAAGTGGCGACCGACCCCAACCCGCCACCTCCCAAGCCAACCGCCCTTGTACAAGTGGCCATAGTGGTAGTAGAAGAAATTCAAGCACCATCATGGGCACAACCCATCCTCAAGTTTCTGGTGAATAGAGAGCTGCCGGCCGATGAGATCTCGTCCCGGAAAGTGCAGCGCCGAGTAGGAGCCTACACGATAGTAAACAGAGAGCTTGTCAGACGCAGCGTGACTGGAGTCTTCCAGCGCTGCGTAGAACCAGAAAAGGGCCAAGCAATACTCAAAGATATCCACAAAGGCGAGTGCGGCCACCACGTGGCCTCCAGATCCCTTGTCGCCAAAGCTTGCCACCATGGTTTCTTCTGGCCAACTGCTTTGGAAGACGTCAAGGAGTTGGTCAAGCATTGCAAAGGGTGCCAGAAGTTCAGCTCCAAGCAACATCTATCGGCTTATGCACTCAAGACCATCCCCCTCACTTGGCCCTTTGCCGTGTGGGGGCTGGACATGGTGGGACCATTCAAGACAACACGCGGCGGCATGACCCATCTGCTTATCGCCGTGGACAAATTCACCAAGTGGATTGAAGCGAAGCCAATCAAGAAACTGAACGGTTTGACTGATGTGACCTTCATAGCAGATATTACCATCCGATACAGTGTGCCACACAACATCATCACCAACAATGGCACGAACTTTGCCAAAGGGAGCCTTGGCCCGTTTCTGCACGACGCAGGGCATCCGCCTGGACTTAGCGTCCGTTGCCCACCCGCAGTCAAACGACCAAGTCGAGCGACCAAACAGCCTCATCCTCTCCGACATCAAGCCCCGACTGGTCGACCCACTGGAGCGCTCGGCCGGCTGCTGGATCGATGAGCTGCCGACCGTCCTCTGCAGCCTCCGCTCCACTCCGAACAAATCAACCGGCTTCACTTCATTCTCCTCGTGTACGGGGCCGAGGCCGTCATCCCAACTGACATTGAGTTCGACTCACCTCGCGTCACCATGTACACGGAGGCGGAAGCGAAAGAAGCAAGAGAAAACGACGTTGATCTGCTGGAAGACGGCCGACTGTTAGCACTCAGCCGGTCCGTGATAACCCACAAGTATAGGGGATCGCAATAGTTTTCGAGGGTACAGTATTCAACCCAAATTTATTGATTCGACACAAGGGGAGCCAAAGAATATTCTCAAGTATTAGCAACTGAGTTGTCGATTCAGCCACACCTGGATTACTTAATATCTGCAGCAAAGTATTTAGTAGCAAAGTAGTATGATAGTAACGGCAACAGTGGCAAATGTAACAGTAGTAGTATTGTAGTGATTGTAACAGTAGCAACGGTAAAGTAACTAAGCGAAGAACAATATGTGAAAAGCTCGTAGGCATTGGATCGGTGATGGAGAATTATGCCGGATGCGGTTCATCATGTAATAGTCATAACATAGGGTGACACAGAACTAGCTCCAATTCATCAATGTAATGTAGGCATGTATTCCGAATATAGTCATACGTGCTTATGGAAAAGAACTTGCATGACATCTTTTGTCCTACCCTCCCGTGGCAGTGGGGTCCTAATGGAAACTAAGCGATATTAAGGCCTCCTTTCAATAGAGTATCGGACCAAAGCATTAACACATAGTGAATGCATGAACTCCTCAAACTATGGTCATCACGGGGAGTGGTCCCGATTATTGTCACTTCGGGGTTGCCGGATCATAACACATAGTAGGTGACTATAGACTTGCAAGATAGGATCAAGAACTCACATATATTCATGAAAACATAATAGGTTCAGATCTGAAATCATGGCACTCGGGCCCTAGTGAGAAGCATTAAGCATAGCAAAGTCATAGCAACATCAATCTCAGAACATAGTGGATACTAGGGATCAAACCCTAACAAAACTAACTCGATTACATGATAAATCTCATCCAACCCATCACCGTCCATCAAGCCTACGATGGAATTACTCACGCACGGCAGTGAACATCATGAAATTGGTGATGGAGGATGGTTGATGATGACGATGGCGACGGATTCCCCTCTCCAGAGCCCCGAATGGACTCCAAATCAGCCCTCCTAAGAGAGTTTAGGGCTTGGCGGCGGCTCCGTATCGTAAAACGCGATGAATCCTTCTCTATGATTTTTTCTCCCTGAACACAAATATATGGAGTTGGAGTTGAGGTCGGTGGAGCTCCAGGGGGCCCACGAGGCAGGGGGCGCCACTGGGGCGGCGCGCCTCCCACCCTCGTGGAAAGGGTTTGGGCCCCCTGGCCTTGATTCTTTCGCCAATATTTTTTATTATTTCCAAAAATAATCTCCATGAAGTTTCAGGTCATTCCGAGAACTTTTGTTTCTGCACAAAAATAACACCATGGAATTTCTGCTGAAAACAGCGTCAGTCCGGGTTAGTTCCATTCAAATCATGCAAGTTAAATTCCAAAACAAGGGCAAAAGTGTTTGGAAAAGTAGATACGTTGGAGATGTATCAACTACCCCAAGCTTAAACCTTTGCTTGTCCTCAAGCAATTCAGTTGATAAACTGAAAGTGATAAAGAAAAACTTTTACAAACTCTGTTTGCTCTTGTTGTTGTAAATATGTAAAGCCAGCATTCAAGTTTTCAGCAAAGATTATGAACTAACCATATTCACAGTAACATTTAAGTCTCATGTTTACTCATATCAATGGCATAATCAACTAGCGAGCAATAATAATAAATCTCGGATGACAACACTTTCTCAGAACAGTCATAATATGATATAACAAGATGGTATCTCGGTAGCCCTTTCTGAGACCGCAAAACATGAATGCAGAGCACCTTTAAAGATCATGGACCGACTAAACATTGTAATTCATGGCAAAAGAGATCCAATCATAGTCATACCCAATATAAATTAATAGTAATGGATGCAAATGACAGCGGTGCTCTCCAGCTGGTGCCTTTTAATAAGAGGGTGATGAATCAACATAAAAGTAAATAGATAGGCCCTTCACAGAGGGAAGCAGTAATTTGTAGAGGTGCCAGAGCTCGATTTTGAAATAGAGATAAATAATATTTTGAGCGGCATACTTTCATTGTCAACATAACAACCAAGAGATGGCGACATCTTCCATGCTACACACATTATAGGCGGTTCCCAAACAGAATGGTAAAGTTTATATTCCCCCTCCACCAACAAGCATCAATCCATGGCTTGCTCGAAACAACGAGTGCCTCCAACTAACAAGAGTCCTGGGGGAGTTTTCTTTGCAATTATTTTGATTTGATTTGCATAAAGCATGGGACTAGGCATCCCGGTGACCAGCCATTTTCTCGTGAGTGAGGAGCGGAGTCCACTCCTCTTGAGAATAACCCGCCTAGCATGGAAGATACAGACAGCCCTAGTTGATACATGAGCTATTCGAGCATACAAAACATAATTTCATTTGAAGGTTTAGAGTTTGGCACATACAAATTTACTTGGAACGGCAGGTAGATACCGCATATAGGAAGGTATGGTGGACTCATATGGAATAACTTTGGGGTTTAAGGGATTGGTTGCACAAGCAGTATTCCCGCTTAGTACAAGTGAAGGCTAGAAAAAGACTGGGAAGCGACCAACTAGAGAGCGACAACAGTCATGAACATGCATTAAAATTAATAAACATTGAGTGCAAGCATGAGTAGGACATAATCCACCATGAGCATAAATATCGTGAAGGCTATGTTGATTTTGTTTCAACTACATGTGTGAACATGTGCCAAGTGAAGTCACTCGAATAATTCAAAGGAGGATACCACCCTATTATACCACATCACAACCATTTTAATAGCATGTTGGCACGCAAGGTAAATCATAAACTCCTAGCTAATTAAGCATGGCATAAGCAACTATAATCTCTACTTGTCATTGCAAACATGTTTATTCATAATAGGCTGAATCAGGAACGATGAACTAATCATATTTACAAAAACAAGAGAGGTCGAGTTCATACCAGATTTTCTTATCTCAATTAGCCCATCATATATCGTCATAATTGCCTTTCACTTGCACGACCGAACGATGTGAATAATAATAATAGTGCACGTGCATTGGACTAAGCTGGAATCTGCAAGCATTCAATAAACAGGAGAAGACAAGGCAATATGGGCTCTTGGTTAAATCAACAATAATGCATATAAGAGCCGCTTTAACAATTTCATTATGGTCTTCTCCTATCGACCCCCAAATAAAAGAAAATAAATAAAACTATTTACACGGGAAAGCTCCCAACAAGCAAAATAAGAACATGAAATGTTTTTCGGTTTTCTTTTTAATTACTACTACTACAAGCAAGAAAGTAAACTAGCTAAAAGCTACAATTATTATTTTTGGTTTTTCTTAAGGTTTTTAAAACACACAAGAAGAAAGCATAAAAAGGAAAATAAACTAGCATGGATATTACAGTGAAAAAGTATGAGCACCGACAACTAGCAATGAGTGTGTGAACATAAATGTAATGTTGGTGAGAAATACGTACTCCCCCAAGCTTAGGCTTTTGGCCTAAGTTGGTCTATTGCCACGGCTGGCCTGGCGGATATCCAAAGTTATAGTTGGGGTCGTACTGAGAAGAAGCTTCGGGTTCTTGCTTCCTTGAAGAACCACCTTGGTAGATTTTTCTAAAGATATTTCTTCCTCTTAAAATTTTAGTACCTTCAAAATAAAAGTGAACCAAACTCAACAAAATTGATAGTAACTACTCCTACAAGTGCCTAGAGACTATATCATGCATTAGAACTACTTGTGACCATATAAATTTGACATGCATGCTCAAGAACAGGGTCACCTAGGAAGCAAAAATTTGCAATGAATAAAGCACTAGAACAAAAACTAATTGGACCATGGGAGGAGTCACATACCAAGGAACAATCCCCCAAAGCAGTTTTGTGAGAGGTACTTTGAGATAGGAGATCAAAAATCGCAGCAAAATGAGCTAGAACTCGTGCTTGAGCTGGTTGGTGATTTTTTTGGGAGGAAGAAGGCATGTGTGGGTGCAGGAATAAGTGGAGGGGAGCCACCATGGGCCCACGAGGCAGGGGGTGGGCGTGCCCTGGACCGTCGTGGCCAGGTGCTTGCTCCCCTGCTGTGTTCTCAGTGCCAGATATTCTTAAATATTCTAGAAAAAAATCATATTTCAATTTCGGGGCATTTGGAGAACTTTTATTTTCAGGGTATTTTTTATTGCACGGATAATTCATAAAACAGACAGAAAATACTACTTTTGCTTTATTTCAACTAAATAACAGAAGGTAAAAGGAGGGTACAGAAGGTTGTGCTTTCTAACTTCATCCATCTCATGCTCATCAAAAGGAATCCACTAACAAGGTTGATCAAGTCTTGTTAACAAACGCATTCCGAATAACATGGAACCGGAGAAATTTCGAATAACACTATGTTACCTCAACGTGGATATGCACGTCCCCAATAATAAGAATATCATATCTCTTTTTGACAGTAGGAAGAGGAAATTCAAAACCTCCAAAAATAATCAATGGAATTTTTCCAATAGAATTTATACTATGAACTTGAGGTTGTTTCCTCGGAAAATGTACCGTATGCTCATTGCCATTAACATGAAAAGTGACATTGCCTTTGTTGCAATCAATAACATCCCCTGCAGTATTCAAAAAGGTTTTTCCAAGAATAATAGGCATACTATCGTCCTCGGGAATATCAAGACTAACGAAGTCCGTTAAAATAGTAACGTTTGCAACTACAACAGACACATCCTCACAAATACCGACTGGTATAGCAGTCGATTTATCAGCCATTTGCAAAGATATTTCAGTAGGTGTCAACTTATTCAAATCAAGTCTACGATATAAAGAGAGAGGCATAACACTAACACCGGCTCCAGGATTACATAAAGCAGTTCTAACATAGTTTCTTTTAATGGAGCATGGTATAGTGGGTACTCCTGGATCTCCTAACTTCTTTGGTATTCCACCCTTAAAAGTATAATTAGCAAGCATGGTGGAAATTTTAGCTTACGGTATCTTTCTTTTATTTGTGACAATTTCTTTCATGTACTTAGCATAAGGATTCATTTTGAGCATATCAGTTAATCACATACACAAAAAGATAGGTCTAATCATTTCAGCAAAGCGCTCAAAATTCTCATCATCCTTTTTCTTGGATGGTTTAGGAGGAAAAGGCATGGGTTTCTGAACCCATGGCTCTCTTTCTTTGCCATGCTTCCTAGCAACAAAGCCTCTCTTATCATAATGTTGATTGTTTGATTGTGAGTTATCAGGATCAACATCAGGTTCAACTTCTACATTATTGTCATTGCTAGGTTGAGCATCAACATGAACATCATCATTAACATTATCGCTAGGTTCATGTTCATTACCAGATTGTGTTTTAGCATCAGAAATAGAAATATCATTGGGATTTTCAGGTGTGTCAGCAACAGGTTCACTAGAAGCATGCAAAGTCCTATCATTCTTCTTTTTCTTCTTTTTAGAAGGACTAGGTGCATCTAAATTATTTCTCTGAGAATCCTGCTCAATTCTCTTAGGGTGGCCCTCAGGATACAAAGGTTCCTGAGTCACTTTACCCCCTCTAGTTGCAACTCTAACAACAAAGTCATTATTCTTACTATTCAATTCATTGAGCAAATCATTCTGAGCTTTAAGTACTTGTTCTACTTGAGTGGTAACCATAGAAGCATGTTTACTAATGAGTTTAAGTTCACCTTTAACTATAGACATATAATCACTCAAGTATTCAATCATATAAGCATTGCGTTTTAATTCTCTACCAAAATAAGCATTAAAATCTTCTTGCTTAACCATAAAATTATCAAACTCATCCAAACATTGGCTAGCAAACTTAGTAGGCGGGATTTCAGCTTTATCATATCTATAGAGAGAATTTACCTTTACTACCTGTGTGAGGTTATCAAGACCATGTGTTTCTTCAACAAGCGGTAAATTAAGACCATGTATTTCTTCAACAGGAGGTAAACTCCTAATATCTTCAGCTTTTATACCTTTTTCCTTCATAGATTTCTTTGCCTCTTGCATATCTTCGGGACTGAGAAATAGAATACCCCTTTTCTTTTGAGTTGGCTTAGGAGTTGGTTCAGGAAGTGTCCAATTATTTTCATTGGTCAACATATTATTCAATAGAATTTCAGCTTGATCAACAGTTCTTTCCCTGAAAACACAACCAGCACAACTATCCAGGTGGTCTCTGGAAGCATCGGTTAGTCCATTATAAAAGATATCAAGTATTTCATTTTTCTTAAGAGGATGATCAGGCAAAGCATGAAGTAATTGGAGAAGCCTCCCCCAAGCTTGTGGGAGACTCTCTTCTTTAATTTGCACATAATTATATATTTCCCTTAAAGTAGCTTGTTTCTTATGAGCAGGGAAATATTTAGCAGAGAAGTAATAAATCATATCCTGGGGACTACGCACACAACCAGGGTCAAGAGAATTAAACCATATCTTAGCATCACCCTTTAATGAGAATGGAAATATATTAAGGATATAATAGTAGCGAGTTTTCTCATCATTAGTGAACAGGGTGGCTATATCATTTAATTTAATAAGATGTGCCACAACAGTTTCAGATTCATAGCCATAGAAAGGATCAGATTCAACCAAAGTAATTATATCAGGATCAACAGAGAATTCATAATCCTTATCAGTAACAAAGATAGGTGAAGTAGCATAAGCGGGATCATATTTCATTCTATCATTCAGAGATTTTTGTTTCAGCTTAGCTAATAATTTCTTAAGATCACTTCTATCATTGCAAGCAAGAAAATCTCTAGCAATTTCTTCATCCATAACATAGCCCACAGGCATAGCAGGTAATTCATATCTAGGGGGAGAATCTTCATCATCACTTTCATCAATATTATCAGTTTCAATAATTTCATTCTCTCTAGCTCTAGCAAGTTGTTCATCAAGAAATTCACCAAGTGGCACAGTAGTATCAAGCATAGAAGTAGTTTCATCATAAGTATCATGCATAGCAGAATTGGCATCATCAATAACATGCGACATATCAGAATTAATAGCAGAAGCAGGTTTAGGTGTCGCAAGTTTACTAAAAACAGAAGGTGAATCAAGTGCAGAGCTAGATGGCAGTTCCTTACCCCCCCCCTCGTAGTTGAGGGATAAATTTTGGTTTTCTCGTCTTTCAAGTTCCTCATAGTGACCAGCAGATATAAATCCCAAGTGACTCAAATAATAGAGCTATGCTCCCCGGCAACGGCGCCAGAAAATAGTCTTGGTAACCCACAAGTATAGGAGATCGCAACAGTTTTTGAGGGTAGAGTATTCAACCCAAATTTATTAATTCGACACAAGGGGAGCCAAAGAATATTCTCAAGTATTAGCAACTGAGCTGTCAATTCAGCCACACCTGCATAACTTAATATCTGCAGCAAAGTATTTAGTAGCAAAGTAGTATGATAGTAACGGTAGCAGTGGCAAAGGTAACAGTAGTAGTATTGTAGTGATTGTAACAGTAGCAACGGTAAAGTAACTAAGCGAAGAACAATATGTGAAAAGCTCGTAGGCATTGGATCGGTGATGGAGAATTATGCCGGATGCGGTTCATCACGTAAAAGTCATAACGTAGGGTGACACAGAACTAGCTCCAATTCATCAAGGTAATGTAGGCATGTATTCCGAATATAGTCATACGTGCTTATGGAAAAGAACTTGCATGACATCTTTTGTCCTACCCTCCCATGGCAGCGGGGTCCTAATGGAAACTAAGGGATATTAAGGCCTCCTTTTAATAGAGTACCGGACTAAAGCATAAACACATAGTGAATACATGAACTCCTCAAACTACGGTCATCACGGGGAGTGGTCCCGATTATTGTCACTTCGGGGTTGCCGGATCATAACACATAGTAGGTGACTATAGACTTGCAAGATAGGATCAAGAACTCACATATATTCATGAAAACATAATAGGTTCAGATCTGAAATCATGGCACTCGGGCCCTAGTGAGAAGCATTAAGCATAGCAAAGTCATAGCAACATCAATCTCAGAACATAGTGGATACTAGGGATCAAACCCTAACAAAACTAACTCGATTACATGATAAATCTCATCCAACCCATCACCGTCCAGCAAACCTACGATGGAATTAATCACGCACGGCGGTGAACATCATGAAATTGGTGATGGAGGATGGTTGATGATGACGATGGCGACAGATTCCCCTCTCCGGAGCCCCGAATGGACTCCAGATCAGCCCTCCCGAGATAGTTTTGGGCTTGGCGGCGGCTCTGTATTGTAAAACGCGATGAATCCTTCTCCCCGATTTTTTTCTCCCCGAACACAAATATATGGAGTTGGAGTTGAGGTCGGTGGAGCTCCAGGGGGCCCACGAGGCAGGGGGCGCGCCCTTGGGGGGGGGGGCAGGCGCGCCTCCCACCCTCGTGGAAAGGGTTTGGGCCCCCTGGCCTTGATTCTTTCGCCAATATTTTTTATTATTTCCAAAAATAATCTCCATGAAGTTTCAGGTCATTCTGAGAAGTTTTGTTTCTGCACAAAAATAACACCATGGCAATTCTGCTGAAAACAGCGTCAGTCCGGGTTAGTTCCATTCAAATCATGCAAGTTAGAGTCCAAAACAAGGGAAAAAGTGTTTTGAAAAAGTAGATACGTTGGAGACGTAACAGTCCGCCATGTACCAGCAGAGTCTGCACCGCTACCACAGTCGGAAGGTCAAGCCAAGGTCGTTCCACGAGGGAGACCTTGTGCTCCGGCTGATCCAGCGAACAGCCGGCCAGCACAAGCTCTCGACCCTTGGGAAGGCCCCTTCATCAGCAGCAAAGCTTTGGGCAATGCCTCCTACTACCTCATCGATGCACAGAAGCCCATAGCACACAAGAGAGACGACCTCTTGCAAGGAATCGGAGCGCCCATGGAATGCAAATCTCCTCCGAAGATTTTACAGTTGATGCAGTATGTACCACGATACCTTTTGTATTAAGAGTTAAGACATCGGGTCCCTCGAGGAGTGCTCGGGGGCTACCCTTTTTATCTATATGATAAGTTCTATGCCTATGAATGTGTTATTTCATTACGCTGCCTGGCACCAGGTTCGACCAGTCGGCCCGGGGGCTTGCCACCTTGTACTATGTCAATGCTACCTGCAGTCAGACAAGTAGTGTGCCGGCACCTAAGCCCTCTCTTGCCATAAGCCGCAGCTCGCAGTGCGACTGTCCGGCTGGCAAGAGTTAAAGGCAGGAAACGGCGCCCACACGAAAAATGGCCAAGGACCAAAGCATTCGCATAGGACAAGCCTGCTCCTCGCCTTACCGACCGGCTGTAGAGCAGCTGGCCGGCCGGTTTCTATCTTAACTTCCTACGCTCTACAAACGGCTAAAGTACTTGCCTTCCCAAAACGGCCAAGTACTTGACCCAACCACAGACCGCAGAGCGGCTGTCCGGCTGGCAAGACGGCAGCCAAGGGAAGGCAGCAAAGGAAAAAGCCAAAGGAGCAGAAAGGCAACACAAGTCAGAAATCGGCAAAGATAATTTACATAGCAAAAGGCCCTTGGCCAGCATTCAACAGAGTTTGAATACACCCCCAGCGGGTGGAAGTGCACAAATCTAACAAGTTTGTTCAAAGAGATTACGAAACAGGAAAGAAAGATAACTTGGCCGCCTAGGCTAGAGGAGCAGCTGCCAGATCGGAGGGGTTGGCGGAGGTTGAGGCTCCGGGTGGTGGAACGGCCGCCTGGTTGGTTTCGGCCTGGTCAGCACCGGCAGCAGTCGGCTTGCCGACGCGCTATTCATTGGTCGAGACTTGGTCAGGCTGAGGCCGGCTGTTGTCTCCATCACCCGGTGCATCGTCTTCGCTGTCCTCATCCTCCTCCTCCTCACCTTCATCGCTGAAGGCGATCTCCTCCACAGAGTCCTCGCCGTCTTCTCGGTTCAGGCCGAACCAATTGGGCGGCGCCTCGGCGCCCTCCTCATTTAGCTCGGGGAGGGAGACACTAGTGTCCGTGTACTCGGCGATCGCCGCGGCGCGATGATAGAGCTCGGGTGCCACCGCCGCCAAATCTTCGTTGGCTTCAGCCCAAAGCGTGGCCAGCTGGGCCAGGTTCAACCCAGGGCACCACCCCTTGACGAACTCTAAGGCCCGCCGTGTACCTGCCCGGGTCGAGGAGCTCTTCCATGCCTCGAAGCGGCCGATAGCCACCTCTAACCAGTCAGAGGTCTGACTAGGGGTGCGCAGAAGTGGAGCACCCGGCCAGAGGGCGGAGACCACCTGGGCTCCGGCGCGCTGCAGACAGCGGAGCGCTCGATTGGCCGGCCGGAGACGAGCTTGAATGACGAGTAGCTTCTCGCTGAGGGTCCGAGGGGTGTTGGGCGCCATTTTTGCACCAGCCAGCCTTCGCTCGTCGCGGCGAGCCTCGAAGGCTTGGCTGGCGGCGAGGCTTGACTGGGGAAATACTCCGCACAAGAAGGAAAAATAAGTATGAAGTTGGAAGCCGGCTTGTATGAGAAGTCCGCGGGTAGAAGAAAGGGAAGGAAAACTCACCATCGAGCATGTCCTCGATCTCACCATAGCCGTCGGACAGGGTCTTCTCCTTCTCGACCCAGTTCGAGCGTTGAGCCTCAAACTCAGCCTGGAGGGCCTCCTCCGCATCCTTGAGCTTCTGTACCTCCGCCTGGTGCTGGTCCGCCTGGCCAGCCAACTTCTGGCCAGGCGGTCGCGCTCCTGCTCCACCTTGTCGCGCTCCTCCTCCTTAGCACACAGCGCGGTTTGAGCTTCGCCCAGCCGCTGTTGTAAGGTGGCGTTGGCTCCTGCAGAAGACAAGAAAGAACAGACAGTCAGCAAGTCAACAATAGACAAAAAGTAGTCGCTGGAAGATCCGGGCCAACTGCTCAGCAGTCGGCCCGAATCTCGGGGGCTACACCCCACGGGTGCGCTAGCGTGCCCCCGCGAGAATAAGGACAGAGTGCTTACTCCGGCTGTCAGCCAGTTCATCAGTCCGCTTGGCCAGATCCCAGACTTGGGAGTTGAAGGCGGCCGCGTGGATGTTGTGGTAATCCTGCAACGAAGACAACAGCAGAAAAGAGAAGGTTAGCACTCAGAACTTACCTTAAGTTCCGAACCGCCTGCTCAGCAGCCCGCCCGGAACTCGGGGGCTACACCCACTGGGTGCGCTGGCGCGCCCCCACGGAAGAATTCAAGAAAATTATAAGAATTAGAAACAAGCGATCAAGAGACATACCCGGATGGCGGTACGTGTCGCCATGAAATCCTTCGTGTACTGTTGGAGGGCGGCGACTTGGGCCTGGAGATGGGCCTGGACGTCATTTGCGGCGCGGTTCAGCATGCTCGTCCCGCCTCTAGGAGTCCATTCCAGTGGGGCGGCGCTGCTGGCCTCGCCGTCGTGGGCCAAAGAGCTTGCGGCCCTAAAATCCAGCGGCCTTGGCGCCGATGCCGCCTTCTTCGGGCGACGATGCCCCGGAGTGCAGACCACCGGAGTCGAGCCCACCACCAACACGTTGCCAGCTGGTGGCGCCGGTGGCGCTTAAGGCCGACTGTTTTGCGCGTCAGTAGTCGGCATGCGCGGAGGCACTTCCGCCCCAAGACGGTGACGTCATCCCCTCCCCTCTCCATGACCGGCTGCTCATCACCGGCCCCTCCTGTCGGCACCTGAGTCTCTGGTGCCGGTGGCACGGCGCGCAGGGGGATGATAAGTAGCGGAGCCCGGCCGCGCGCGGCCTCGTCGCGGTGTCCGCCTTGCGCCTTTGCAGCAGCGTCGACTTGGGCCTTGGCCGCCGCATCGCGTCCGCCTGCGCTGCCTTGGCTGCCGCCGCCTTCTGTCATTCCACCTCCTCCCGCTCCTCGCGTGTCTCCCGCGCGTTCTTCTTTGTCGCCTCCTCGAGGTCGGTGAGCGGGTCTATGCGGCAGGTGTTGGCGGAGCCCTCCATCCCCCCGATGATGGAAGCAGAGGCTAACCGCTCAAGAGAGAGCGGGGCCCTGTTCAAGCAAGACAAGAAGAAATTCAGAAGGAGTTTCTCAAGAAAGACGAAAGGAGAAGAGTCAAGCACTTACGCGGACACCGTCTGGGGCTGCTTTGGGGTCCTCTGGAACTGGGCCGCCTTTGCGGCGGCCTCCTGCCGCCTGGTTGCGGCGGCCGTGTTCTTCGGCTTCTTCGGCCTGCTGCCGAACAACGGCTTGGCGGCCTGGTGCTTCGGTGCGCTGATAATCCCCAAGTGAAGGGAATCATCGTAACAATTTCCGAAGGTGGAAGTGATAAGTATGGAGTGTCGAACCCGCAAGGAGCTAAAGGTAAGATCAATATTCTCTCAAGCCCTATCTACCACTGATATGACTCTACATACACTGAACGTTTGCTTCCAACTAGAAACGAGAAATAAAACTACGTTGTGGGTATGAAGAGGATAACTTTGCATGGTGTCGGAGAGCTAAACTATAAAAGTAGGTGATGTTATCATAAAGTTAGAATATATTACTAAATATTATAAATATCGAGTGTGGAATAATGATGGATCGGTGTGCGGAATTGTCCTAGGCAATTGTTAACAAGACCGATAGTCGTCATTGCAATTTCATATGAGGGAGATGCATAAGCTAACATACTTTCTCTACTTGGATCATATGCACTTATGATTGGAACTATAGCAAGCATCCACAACTACTAGAGATCATTAAGGTAAAACCCAACCATAGCATTAAAGCGTCAAGTCCTCTTTATTCCCATACGCAACAACCCCCTTACTCGGGTTTGTGTTTCAGTCACTCACCAACCCACTATAAGTGAATCATGAATGTATTGCAACACCCTACAGCGGGAATCCCTCACGCTTGCGCGACACGGAGGGCACCATAAGACAGCACCAAAATAAAACATACAACTCGTACCAATCTAGATCATCAATCAACCCAAAGACAAATGATATCTACCCAAAACATCATAGGATGGCAACACATCATTGGATCATAATATGTGGCATAAAGCACCATGTTCAAGTAGGGATTACAGTGGGGTGCGGGAGAGTAGACCGCATAAAAGAGATGAGGATGGTGATGTTGGTGAAGACAATCACCGCGGCGATGATTCCCCTCCTGATGGCACTCCGGTGCCACCGAGAGAGAGGAAGAGAGGTTCTTCCCCTCGTGCTTCCTCCTCCATGGCCTCCCCCTAGATGGGAGAGGTTCTCCCTTTGGTCCTTGGCCTTCATGGCAATGATGGCCCCTCCGGGATCCTCCTCCATGGCCTCCGGTGATGATGGCCCCCTCCGGCAGGGTGCCAGAGAGGGCCTAGGTTGATTTCTCCTTGTTACAGAGGCTTGCCGCGGCGGAACTTCCGATCTAGGTTAATTTTTCTGGAGGTTTCTGTATATATAAGAGGTTTTGGCGTCGAGAACAAGTCAGGGGGTTCTCCGGGCTGTCCACGAGGTATGGGGGCGCGCCCGAGGGGTGGGCGCTCCTCCCACCCTCGTGGGCAGCCCGAGACTCTTCTGGCCCAACTCTTTTACTCCATGGCCTTCTTCTGGTCCAAAAATAAGCTCCGTCAAGTTTCAGGTCAATTGGACTCCGTTTGGTTTTCCTTTTCTACGATATTCTAAAACAAGGAAAAAAATAGAAACTGGCACTGGGCTCTAGATTAATAGGTTAGTCCCAAAAACCATATAAAATAGCATATTAATGCATATAAAACATCCAAGGTTGATAATATAATAGCATGAATACTTCATAAATTATAGATATGTTGGAGACGTATCAGCGTCCCCAAGCTTAATTCCTGCTTGTCCTCGAGTAGGTAAATGATAAAAGAAATAATTTATGAAGTGTGAATGCTAGCAAGTGCACAAGTTTGATCAATGATAATTTCACTCACTTTTTCTATCGTCAATATATGTCATAACAGTAGCTCATCTTATAAAACTTTTCATGATCAAGTAACAAGCTATTCACATGTTAAAGTATAGATCATAAACTTTCTTGAAAACTAACAAACAGTGCTCTTAGTCATCAAACAATTGCAATTCATCTTATTTTCAGGGTCTATGTCAGAGCTTTGATTCAGGAAACTCCACATACTCAACTATCATTTAATCTTCCACAATTGTTAACACTCACGTGATATTTATGGGTTCAAGGTTTTAATCAGACACAAAGAAAGATAGGGGCTTATAGTTTCGTCTTCCAACCTTTTACCTCAAGGGTAATTTCAACAATAATAGTTCATGATAACTTACATCCAATTGGATATATATATATTAGGATCTTTCCAACACAATGTGCTTGCCAAAGGATAAAATGTAAAAAAGAAAGGTGAAGATCACCATGACTCTTTTATAAGGTAGAAGATAAAAGTAAAAGATAGGCCCTTCGCAGAGGGAAGCAGAGGTTGTCATGCGATTTTAAGGTTGGATCCACAAAATCTTAATGCAAAAGAACGTCACTTTATATTGCCACTTGTGATAGGGACCTTTATTATGCAGTCCACCGCTTTTATTGCTTCCATATCACAAGATCGTATAAAGCTTATTTTCTCCACACCAATAGATCATACATATTTAGAAAGCAATTTTTATTGCATCTATCAATGACAACTTACTTGAAGGATCTTACTCAATCCATAGGTAGGTATTGTGGACTCTCATGACAAAACTCATTTTAAGGGATGTTTGGAAGCACAAGTAGTATCTCTACGTGGTGCTAAGAATTTGGCTAGCATGAGAGGGAAAGGCAAGCTCAGCATGTTGGATGATCCATGACAATATACTTTATTTCGGATATAAGAAAACATAACCCATTAAGTTGTCTTCCTTGTCCAACATCAACCTTTTATCATGTAATATTTTAATGAGTGCTCACAATTACAGAAGATGTCCAAGATAGTATATTTATATGTGAAATCTCTCTTCCTTCAATATTCTTTCATGAATTGTTCAAGTGACCAATTCTACGTTTGCTAACTTTCAGTGAGTTTACTACCTATACTTATTATGTGTGAAGTCATTACTCCCCATGTTATAAGCATATGAAACATATATAAATTCAGATTTATGACATTCAATTCATTCAACAATTTACTCATAGGATATACGTGAAGCACATGAGTAAATGACAAACTACTCCAAAAGATATAAGTGAAGAACACTGAGTAGTCAAATAATTAACTAGCCATGGGAGGAATATTTTAGATACAATGATTTTATTCAAACAACAAGTAAAATTGAAAACAGCTCTAAGCAAAACATATCATGTGACGAATAAAAATATAGCTCCGAGTAAGGTATACCGATAGTTTTGAATACGAAAGAGGGGATGCCTTCCGGGGCATCCCCAAGCTTAGGCGCTTGATTCTTCCTTGAATATTACCTTGGGGTTCCTTGGTCATCCCCAAGCTTAGGGTCTTTCCACTACTTATTCTCCTCATATCGATATCTCACCCAAAGCTTGAAAACTTCAATCACACAAAACTTAACAAAACTTCGTGAGATAGGTTAGTATGATAAAGAGTAAACCATTCACTTTGGTACTATCTAAGACAAGGTTCATAATTTTTCCCACACAATGTATACTGTACCATATCATTTCTACAATTTATATTGAGAAATATAAGCCATAGTAACTAGAAAACTAGCGAACTATGCAATGAAAACAAAATCTGTCAGAAACAGAACAGTCTGTAATGATCTGAACAGCAACCATACTAATCCTACTCCAAAAATTATGAAATAAATTGGTGGACGTGAGGAATTTTTCTATTAATTTTCTGCAAAAAGAATCAACTCAAAAGCACTCTTCTGTAAAAAAATGGCAACTAATCTCGTGAGCGCAAAGTTTCTGTTTTTTACAGTAAGATCACATTAACTTTCACCCAATTCTCAATGGTCTTACTTGGCACTTTATTGAAACAAAAGCTATAAATCATGATTACTACAGTAGTTTAATCATGTAAACACACAAAACAGTAAGGTTAAATATTGGGTTGTCTCCGAACAAGTGCTTTTCTTTAATGCCTTTTAGCTAGGCATGATGATTTCAATGGTGCTCACATAAAAGATAAGAATTGAAACATAAAGAGAGCATCATGAAGAATATGACTAGCACATTTAAATATAACCCACTTCCTATGCTTAGGGATTTTTTGAGCACATAATTTATAAGAACAAGAATCAACTAGCATAGGAAGGCGAAACAAGTATAACTTCAAAACTTTAAGCACATAGAGAGGAACCTTGATATTATCGCAACTCCTACAAGCATATATTCCTCCCGCATAATAATTTTCAGTAGAATCATGAATGAATTAAACAATATAACCATCACATAAAGCATTATTTTCACGATCTACAAGCATAGAAATTTTTCTACTCTTCTCATAAGCAAAATTCTTCTCATTCGGAATAGTGGGATCACTAATTCCTAAAGTTGACACCCTTCCAACCCCACTTTAGATGATAGTATTATTCATACTCTAAAAGATATAAGTTAAGTTCATGGAGCATTATACAATTAATATAGACTAACCAATATCTAAGATCAATATATATAAGTGAAGCACACGAAGCATTCTATAAAACCATACTCAAAAGATTTAAGTGAAGCACAAAGAGCAATTCTATAAGATCGTACTTAAAAGATATAAGTGAAGCACATGAAGTATTCTATAAATCAATTAAAGGCTATCTCATACTAGCATGGTTATTAAAGAAAAAGAAAAACACAAAGGACACAAATCATGTGAACAAAACAAAAACCGAGGTATAACGATAATTGTTGAAGAAGAAAGATGGGATGCCAACCGGGGCATCCCCAAGCTTAGATGCTTGAATATACTCTTAAATTTTTACTTGTGGTGCCTTGAGCATCCCCAAGCTTGAACTATTGCCTCTCTTTATTCTTCTCATATTGATAGCTCCTCGATCTTCGAACACTTCATCCACACAGAACTTTACCAAAAACTTTGTGAGATACTAAAAGTACTGTTGCAAACCAATTCATATTATGTTTTTCTATTATATATACTGTAATATAACTTCTACATGGCTTAATCCACTGATATAAATCGATAGCTTCATCAAAACAAGCAAGCATGCATCAAAAATAGAATCTGTCTTTAACAGGACAGTCTGTAGTAATCTGGAAGTTTAACAAAATTCTGTAACTCCAAAAATTATGAAATAAATTTGACAATTTGAAAAATTTGTACAGAAGTAATGTGCAAAAAGTTTCAGACCCATTTGACCTTCCAGTAAAAAAATGTAAAATCAAGCGCTACAACCAAAGTTTCTGTTTTTGTTCTGCACATAGTAAACAAGCAATCTAATCATCCTAAAACCAAAGCTTGGCACATTATTTTTATACTACAAAGGATATATACAAGGGGATAATTATTTACAGAGAAACTTCCATGAAAAATTCTACATTGTTTCCGTGAGCATGAACACAAGTGCTCAAGGTCGACCCTCACTTCTTCAATGCATAACTTTCCAATCACTTCTCTTTTTGAAATTTTTTTAGACACGAGAGGCAAGTAATTTTTTTGTATTTTCATTATTTTTAATTTTTTTTGTATGTTTCACCCACAAATAAACAGAAACAAAAAGGTAAACAAAATCTACTAAGTGAAGAAAGCAAACAATCACACACGAGAATATCAACCCCACGCTACTGCTCCCCGGCAACGGCGCCAGAAAAGAGCTTGATAATCCCCAAGTGAAGGGAATCATCGTAGCAATTTCCGAAGGTGGAAGTGATAAGTATGGAGTGTCGAACCCGCAAGGAGCTAAAGGTAAGATCAATATTCTCTCAAGCCCTATCTGCCACTGATACGACTCTAACGTACACGAACGTTTGCTTCCAACTAGAAACGAGAAATAAAACTACGTTGTGGGTATGAAGAGGATAACTTTGCATGGTGTCGGAGAGCTAAAATATAAAAGTAGGTGCTGTTATCATAAAGTTAGAATATATTACTAAATATTATAAGTAGCGAGTGTGGAATAATGATGGATCGGTGTGCGGAATTGTCCTAGGCAATTGTTAACAAGACCGATAGTCGTCATTGCAATTTCATATGAGGGAGATGCATAAGCTAACATACTTTCTCTACTTGGATCATATGCACTTATGATTGGAACTCTAGCAAGCATCCGCAACTACTAATGACCATTAAGGTAAAACCCAACCATAGCATTAAAGCATCAAGTCCTCTTTATTCCCATACGCAACAACCCCCTTACTTGGTTTTGTGTTTCAGTCACTCACCAACCCACTATAAGCGAATCATGAACGTATTGCAACACCCTACAGCGGGAATCCCTCACGCTTGCGCGACACGGAGGGCACCATAGGACAGCACCGAAATAAAACATACAACTCGCACCAATCTAGATCGTCAATCAACCCCATGACAAAGGATATCTACCCAAAAGATCATAGGATGGCAACACATCATTGGATCATAATATGTGGCATAAAGCACCATGTTCAAGTAGGGATTACAGCGGGGTGCGGGAGAGTGGACCGCGTAAAAGAGATGAGGATGGTGATGTTGATGAAGGCGATCACCGCGGCGATGATTTCCCTCCCGATGGCAGTTCGGTGCCACCGAGAGAGAGGAGGAGAGGTTCTCCCCCTTGTGCTTCCTCCTTCATGGCCTCCCTCCTAGACGGGGAGGGGTTCTCCATCTGGCCCTTGTCCTTCATGGCGATGATGGCCCCTCCAGGATCCTCCTCCATGGCTTCTGGTGATGATGGCCCCCTCCGGCAGGGTGCCAGAGAGGGCCTAGATTGATTTCTCGTGGCTACAGAGGCTTGCGGCGGCGGAACTTCTGATCTAGGTTAATTTCTTGAGGTTTCTGTATATATATAAGAGGTTTTGGCGTTGAGAACAAGTCAGGGGGGTCTCTGGGCTGTCCACCTCGTGGGCAGCCCGAGACTCTTCTGGCCCAACTCTTTTACTCCATGGCCTTCTTCTGGTCCAAAAATAAGCTCCGTCAAGTTTCAGGTCAATTGGACTCCGTTTGGTTTTCCTTTTCTGCAATATTCTAAAACAAGGAACAAACAGAAACTGGTACTGGGCTCTAGGTTAATAGGTTCGTCCCAAAAACCATATAAAATAGCATATAAATGCATATAAAACATCCAAGGTTGATAATATAATAGCATGAATACTTCATAAATTATAGATACGTTGGAGACGTATCATGCGCCGCCTGGTGCGATCGGCGCGGCTGACGAGCTCTCGCCCGCCCTGTAGGCGCCATGCAGGCAGTGCGGCTCGTCCTCCTCCTCGTCATCATCTAGCCATTCCTTGACGCCGCCTCCTCCGGAGCCGCCTGCTTCGCCGCCGCCACCTGTGGCGTCGTCCTCCTCCAAGGCAGCCGCCCCCAAGTAAGGGTCGTCCACGTCGCTCACCGACCGGTCCGGCAGGTACTCTTGACCCTCCTCTAGGTCGTCGGCTGTCGGCTGGGATGTGAGGATCTGCATCGTGACCGATTGATCAGGCGGCGAAAGCAGAACCCAGCAAATAAAGAAAAAAAGAGTTAAGGACTTACCGCGGGCGGCAGATTTGCGCGGGAGTACGGCCGCTTGCCGAACTGCCACTCCTCCTCCGAGAGTTTGTAGTTCAAGATGAAGTTCACCAGACGGGCCACCTCCGCATTCGACATCTCCTTGGTGCAAATCCGGCACGGGTCTCGATGCCCGCTAATCCAGCTGATCATGTGAGGCCGGTACGGGGGAGGGAGCACCGGGCGCACCACGAAGGCGGTTAGGAGGTCCGAAGCCTTGAGCCCCCCCGACTCCGTCATCTCCTCGAGCCGGGCGATGGCGGCACTGAAGTTGGCCGACAGCGTCTTCGGCTTGAAGGTCCAGTTGGTGCGGGGCTCGGCCCGTGGGCCAGCTTTATAAGCCGGCAGGTTGACGAAGTCCAACTCCGAATGGACGTTCTTCATGTAGAAGTAAGACCTTTTCCACAACTTGACCGACTGTGTCAAGGTTATGGCCGGGAAGCAGTTCCGAGCACCCGGATGTCACACCGCGATGAAGGCTTCGCACTGGGCCACCTCCTTCTTGACGGTTGTGCTGAGTTTAGTGTAGAAGAACTCCCCCCAGAGCTCGAGAGTGGGGAGGATGCCGAGGTAGCCCTCGCAGAGCGTGACGAAGGCCGACAACAACACCATCGTGTTTGGCGTAAGGTGGTGCAACTGGAGCCGGTAGAAACGAAGGAAGGAGCGGAGGAAGTCGCTCGCCGGCAGACCGAGGCCGCGAATGAAGTGCGACCGGAAGACGACGCGTTCGCCGACCTCCGGCGCCGGCGAGATCTCCGTTTCGGGCGGAGGACGCTCCCGTACGTAGTTATCACCAGGCAACCGCCGCGTCTGGCAGAGGAAGGTGATGTGGTCCTTGTGGACATTGGAACCGTCCCAAGCACCGGCCCGTGCAATGAGAGCTTGGGCTCGACGGAGGCGCGAAACGACGACAGGTGAGCGGGCCTGCGGCAGAGCAGCAACGCTGCGGGGGAGACGCGCTCGGCAACGATGAACTGCGGCGGCACTTCGGCGAGATGCGGGAGTGCAGCGGCATCAGTGAGAAGAGGAAAGGAGAAGGGAGAGGAGGGCGCGCGTGTGTCTGCCAGCCCCCTCCTCCCCCTACTTATAGCCCCAGGCGGCGAAGCCAAGGGGGCGAGACGTGGGGGTCGTGGGATTACCTGCGGCCACGACCCCATGACCCCGCTTTAACCGTGCAGTAACAACGTGTAGTTACTGCGCCACGGAATCGCAACCATTCGCCTTGGCCGCACCGGTTCCGCGTGCGTGCCGAGGCCCGGTAGTGGCGGGCCCCAGCCTGCGGCTACGTCCCGTCGCGCGCGTGTGCTGGCAGGCTGGCCCGGCTGGCGGGCGCCGCATGGTGCGCAGGCAGCGGGGGACAAGCCTGGCGCCTGGCTAGTGCGCCACCTGGTTCCCGCCGCGACATTTCGAAATCATTAGGCGGTCTGCCTGGTTGGGATCGGCTCCTGCCGGCCGGCGCCTCGGAAGACGGACGGAGCAAGATCACCGGGTCACTCGGAGTATGAAGCTTCTAAGGCTTCTCTCCTTCTCAGCAGCGGCGCCCCACCAGCTTCGGGGACTATTGTGGGAGTAAATGACCATAGGTAGCCTCATCTGCTCCACACGGCGATTCAAGACATCGGGGCTAGCTGCGCCCCTCAAGCCTCAAGGATGAAGAGCCGCCTTCTCGGAGCTGGCTGGTCCAAGCGGCCGGCTGCCAGAGGGCGGCGGTCCTCAGAAGAAATCCATGAGACGGACCGACTCCTAGCAAGCGGCCTCCAGAGAGGCCGGCTCCTAGCATGCGGCCCCTCACGCCCTCAAAGTTAGCACACACATAATTATGACGAGATGGGGCGTGGCTACAGTGCAGCCTGCCACCCCCGAATCCCGGGCAGAGCATGGCCATAGTGCAGCGTACCGGGCGGACATCCCTCGCCCGACGCGACACTGTTACCACGCAGCCCATGATATCACCCATGGCAGAGAAGGCCATGCTCCCAATACGGGCTGTCGGTACGGCCCGCAGGCGGAGGGCCCTACCTGTCCGTGAGAAGCCAGAAGGCGGCGAGCCCCAACCAGTCGGTGCGGTGGGAGGCCGACTCCCAAGAGGCAGCCCTCCCCCTGGTTCCCGCCGCGACATTTCGAAATCATTAGGCGGTCTGCCTGGTTGGGATCGGCTCCTGCCGGCCGGCGCCTCGGAAGACGGACGGAGCAAGATCACCGGGTCACTCGGAGTATGAAGCTTCTAAGGCTTCTCTCCTTCTCAGCAGCGGCGCCCCACCAGCTTCGGGGACTATTGTGGGAGTAAATGACCATAGGTAGCCTCATCTGCTCCACACGGCGATTCAAGACATCGGGGCTAGCTGCGCCCCTCAAGCCTCAAGGATGAAGAGCCGCCTTCTCGGAGCTGGCTGGTCCAAGCGGCCGGCTGCCAGAGGGCGGCGGTCCTCAGAAGAAATCCATGAGACGGACCGACTCCTAGCAAGCGGCCTCCAGAGAGGCCGGCTCCTAGCATCGACCCCTCACGCCCTCAAAGTTAGCACACATAATTATGACGAGATGGGGCGTGGCTACAGCAGCCTGCCACCCCGAATCCCGGCAGAGCATGGCCATAGTGCAGCGTACCGGGCGGACATCCCTCGCCCGACGCGACACTGTTACCACGCAGCCCATGATATCACCCATGGCAGAGAAGGCCATGCTCCCAATACGGGCTGTCGGTACGGCCCGCAGGCGGAGGGCCCTACCTGTCCGTGAGAAGCCAGAAGGCGGCGAGCCCCAACCAGTCGGTGCGGTGGGAGGCCGACTCCCAAGAGGCAGCCCTCCCCCTCCCTCAAAGTCCGTGCGCCATTAATAGCGTGTTTGGTAGTTTGAGGGAAAGGGAATGGGAATTATTAAGGGGGAATTGGTTGTGGGATTAGACATGGGAAGTGGACTATTAGTCCCAGTCCCACGTTTGGTGTAGGGTGGGAATTATTCGTGGGAATTTGACACAAAATTAACTTCCTCTATTTGGTTCAGGGGTCTTGGAATGGGAGTTGTTAATGATATGTTTAGTAGCTACAGAAACTGAACCGACCAAGGCCAAGTAAAAATGATGGGCAGTATAGAAAGTGAGCAAAAACAGATACAAACACCATTTCAGTAACACAAAATGAGCAAATGAAATTAAATCTAAAACTGGGCAAACTAAGGAAAAAATGTACACTATCTCTACACATGCTGCGATTATCCAGGTGCTGACCCAAAAGCCAATCTTCCTCCGACATTTCAAGACGTACCTGAGCCAGCTGACAAGCATTTACCAAACAATATACTACTGTAATTTTAATGCAAAAACGAAAATAAAATTAGTAAGCAATTCGAGATATAGTATACAATGTCATAAGATTTGTTGTAGGTAGGAGGAAATGAGAGCAACACATGACACAGCAATACCCACATCGGTTGATGAAAGAGATGAAAATATCCTTTTCTTACAGCACTAGCATGAACCAATCATTCAGTATATTTCCATAAATGTACTACTAGTGTACTGTATAGGAAATGGCAATGTAAAATAAATTAGGAAGCACCAAATGTTGTTACTGATGAGTTTAAAATAAAACGAGTAGTCCTGAGCTAAAAAATGAAAATAAGAATCCAGAATTGTAGATCTGAATATTCAATTATTTTTTGGCCGCGTCAAGCTCCTGACGAACAAACACCACTTTGTAATCATCACGCAAATTGATGAAAAGTTCTGTCTTTCCAGCATCACCACCAATGACACGGATAGCCATTACAACCTCTTCGGTTGTGAGACCCTTAAGATTCTAGAGAATATCAAGTAACTTGGTTCTATTGGCTGATGTTTGCTCATGAACATGCGATTCATGCATAAATGCCCTCTGTAAACACTACAAGAAATATGTCAACTAGTGACCTTCTGTCAGTGACCCTGGAAGAATTAGTCATAAATTTATGACCATTTTAGACCAATAGGTCAAAAGCTGTTGGGGGGCTCCAGACCCTAACCTATAACGACCATTCTGGTCAGAAAGGTCATAATGTCATTACAGGAAATGGTCATAAAGCGGGAAGCACTGTCCACTGCCTCACGCCTAGCTTGATAACGACCAATATAACATGGTCACTACACTTGATTTTGAATGAATTAGGATGATTAGGCAGCCACCTCAGCAACCTCGCTTATGTGTCACTGTCTAGGTGTCATTTTTGGTTAAATATTAATATTCAACAACAGACGGGGCACACACTGACATGCAGGACCCATTTGACAGGAGGGGTCGAGTGCTTAATTCGCCCAAAAAATGTGCGCTAGCGGGGACTCGAACCCACGACCTCGCGCTTGCTTCGCTCGTTCGGTACCGCTGGGCTAGAGAGGGATTGTTGCTCTGGTATGGGAACTAATCTATACATTATATAAAACCACAGCTCTCTCCTATCAGTGACAAGTGGGGCCTTCCGACCAGGTGGCATCGAACAGAGCAACACCGACAAAGGGAACCATTTGGCAGTGGGTGAGCCAGCGGCATGTGGGTAAGCGGCGTTTAATTCCCTAAAAAATGTGCGTTTTAATTCCTAAAAAATATGCGCTAGCGGGGACTAGAACCCATGACCTCGCGCTGTTTAACTTGTTCGCTACCACTGGGCTAGAGAGGGATTGCTGCCCATCTAGCGGAATGGCTCTATATATTATATTATTGCGCCAAATCTAAGTCATTGACAAGTGGGACCAGGTGGCGGCGGGCTGCGGGAAGAGCCAACACTTAGCCAAAAATTTCTAGGTCTTCCAGGTGGCGGCGGGCTGCAGGCAGGGGCGTGGCCGGCGGCCGAAGCGACCAGCAGGGGCAGGGGTGATCGACAGTGGTGGGGGCGGGGGCAGGAACGGCCTCGCCGCAGGTGACCTCGCCCACGGCCTCGCCGCTCGCCTTGTCCCCAGCGGGGGCAGCAGCAGCGGGGCCAGCAGCGGAAGCAACCGGCGGGTGTGGAGGCGGGGCTGGCTGCCGAAGCAACCAGCAGGGGCGTGGGCCACCTGCAGTGATGGGGGCGGGCACAGGAACGACGACCACGCGAGGAGAGGCTCGCCGAGCATGGGGGACTCGCCGCCGCCGCAAGCACACCTCCCGGTGTGCACCCCTCTCCTCTTCCCCCCTCTCCTCTCTCACTATCTGCACCTCGTCGCCGAGCACAGATGAATTTTGTTGATGAATTTTGTCAGATGTTCTTCAGCATAGATGAATTTTGTTGATGCACTGTTAGGAATTAGGAGATAGCTTGCTTGTTTGGTAGATATTGCATAGATGAATTTTCTTGATGTATTGTTGGGAGTTCTTGACTTGTTTGTTAAGAATTGTTCAGCCTTGTTCGGTTAAGATTTGGGGAATTTCAGCTAGATGGGATTTATTCCCGCCAATATCTATTAACCCTCTCATTTATCAAGGCCGAAACAAGGCCTTGGTCTTCAATTGTTTGTCTCTGATTGTTAGGATAATTGTAATTGTAATTGATAGAAACAACATAGTATTTGTTAGGAGCTAGCTAGCTAGTTTGGTTTAATTTGAATTAGCCTTCTCTGCAACATAAATTCATGCCAATTTCAGTGTTGGTTTGATTTATAGTTTGGTTTGTTTCAATGTTGTGGTTAGGCAATTAGCATATAAAATTTTCTGGAATTTTAGCTTCCATTACTTCCATCCATTTTCATTAATTAATGTTGATGCACTTAGATTGATTTGCTAAGTTGCAATAATTTGTTGTCTTTGGCGGATGGACGAAGCTGGATTAGAAAAGGAGTTAGAAAGTTTTGAAAGAACATATGAAAGGAGTTGATGATTTCATGGCATTTGTTAGGGCAAATTTTGCTAACGATGCTCACATTCTTTGCCCATGCTGCGAATGCCTCAACCGCCCAAGAATGGCTCAAGGAAGAGTGGAAGATCATCGCTTCTTAATGGGATGTCCAACACATATGATAGATGGATATATCATGGAGAACCTTTGGACAGTCAACCTCAACATTTTGAAGGCGATCTGAGGCCCTCATATGATGGGTGGTGGTGATGCTGGCATTGATTTCATGGAAAAGGTTTTGCGAGATAATGCTGTTTTGGAGGAAGAGGATGGGCATGAAGATGGTAGGATTCCTGACCTATTGAAGGATTTGTATGATGCTGAAGATCGTATTGATGGACAAGTCGTTGTTTGCTGAGGTGTTAGAGGAGGCGAAGCGCGCAACTCATGAAGGGGGTAAATTTTCAAGATTTACCTTCACCGAGAAGTTACTCCACATCAAGTCTTTCTACCGGAATAGCAATGCCGCATTCAACGCAAGACTCCATCTTTTGAGCTTGCAATTCCCTGATAGTTGTGTTCCCAGATCATATGATGAAGCATTGAGCATAATCCGCAGGCTGGGGTTAGGTTATTTGTCAATACATGTGTGCCCAAATAATTGTGTCTTGTTTCCGAAGGATTTAGCAAAGCATGACAACTGTCCAAAATGCAATGCATCTAGGTGGAAAGATGCTGATGGGAAGAAGTCAATACCGGAGAAGGTACTGAGGCACTTTCCCTTGATACCAAGGCTGCAGCGGATGTTCATCTCGAAGGAATCATCGCGTGAGGTCTGATGGCACAAGCTGAGCGGCAACCTGTGGACAATGAGCTGAGTCATCCAGCGGATGGAGAGGCATGGAAAGAGTTTGACAGTATACATTTAGATTTCGCTGCAGATCCACGGAATATAAAACTTGGCATTACCACAGATGGGTTTAATACGTTAGGGAACATGAGCACGTCTTATAGCATGTGGCCAGTTTTTGTGGTGCCGCTCAACCCGCCACCATGGGCATGCATGGATCAGTCCAACTTCATGATGTCATTGCTTATCCCAGGTCCAGAGTCTCCAGGAAAGGATTTTGACGTCTTTATGGAGCCCTCGTAGAAGAACTGCTCCAGCTACGGACTGGTGTACCTACATACGATGCCTTGAGTCCGGAAGAAAAGTTCAATCTCGTGCTGCAATCATATGGTCCATCCATGATTTCCGGCTCTGCACACTCGTCTGGGAGGATCACAGTGGGTTATCGAGCTTGTGTCCATTGTGACAAAGACCCTTGCTCAAAGAGAATAAGGACCAAGATCTGCTGTATTGGGCACCGCCGCTTTCTTCCCCGAAACCATCGCTGGCGAAGAAGCAAAGATTTTAATGGTGAGAATGAAACCCGTGACAAGCCAGCTGAATTCACCTAAGAAGAGCTGGAGCAGCAACTTGAAAAGGTGAAAGATGTGAGACCAGGAAAGCTGGTGAAGAAAAGAAAGCGTGAGGAAGGTCAATGTTGGGACCGGAGGTCTTGTTTGTGGGACCTGCCATACTGGGCTGATCTGAAATTAAGGCATAATCTCGATGTAATGCACATTGAGAAAAACATATCTGAGAATCTGCTAGGGACGTTTCGAACATTGAAGGGAAGACAAAGGACATGGTTAGTTCTAGGCTTGATTTGGAGGACATGGGCATAAGGGAAGATTTGCATCTACAGCACAATGAAGATGAAGATTCATTTGAAATGCCACGAGCATGGTATACAATGAGTAAAGAACAAAAGCTTGCATTCTGTGAATTCCTAAGAGCGGTGAAATTTCCAGATGGTTATGCTGCTAACCTAGCAAAGTGTGTTACTTCGATGGATTCAAGCTTTCAGTCTTGAAAACCCATGATTGTCACATCCTCCTCCAAAGGATTTTACCGGCGGGCCTCCGAGGAATCATGCACAAGGATGTATATGAAGCGGTTGCTGAGCTGGGAAATTTCTTTAGAGAACTGTGCTGCAAAACACTCAAGTTAACTGTCCTAGAAAGACTTGAAAAAGAAATCCCAATTATTCTTTGCAAGCTCGAGAAGATTTTCCCTCCAGCTTTCTTCACCGTGATGGTCCATTTGGCGGTGCACTTACCAAAAGAGGCAATGCTTAGAGGCCCTGTGCAATACGGTTGGATGTACCCAATCGAAAGAAGGCTGCTTACTTGTAAGCGTTATGTGCGAAACATGGCAAGACCTGAAGGTTCTATTGCTGAAGCATATGTCGTTGATGAGTGCTTGACTTTTTGCTCTAGATACTTTGGCAATGTGGAAACAAGATGGAACCGGCCGGGCAGAAATAGAGAGCGGTCTGATTCGCAAAGTGGTGACGTCTCTGTTTTCAACCATGGTGTGAACTTTCTTGGAGCCTCACAATACTTGGAGGCTGGTGATGAGTATGACAAGATGGTTTGGTTTGTGCTCAGCAATTGCGTCGAGGTTCTACCATATATCGAGTACGTTATATCTTGTGCACTCATTATATATATATATTTTTTGCTTGGGTTGGCACCAGCCTAATGTTTTAATTCACATGTTTTGTTTGCATTGCAGGAAATGCAAGGAAGAGTTAAATCAGGAAGAAAGCAATATCAATGTTGATAAAACGGTTGCCAAGGGGTTTGCTAAGTGGTTTAAGAATCATGTGAGATATTTAGCCACATGTTTTATGTTTTCTGTGTTATTCACCAATTGTTAAATACCATTGTTTGCTAAATGGTTTATTTGTGCAGATTGGAAAGTTGCATGAGGAGAAGAAGGTCAGTGATGATCTATTTGCTTTGGCATGTTTACCGGATAAGCGAGTGAGAGTGTATTCAGCGTGCATTGCTGACGGTGTCCGGTACCACACCGTTGACCGCGAGGAAAAAAGGAAGACACAGAATAGTGGAATCGTCACTGAGGGGTCACATGATGGTGAGATCATTGACTTCTATGGTCAGTTGAGAAGCATCGTAGAGTTGCAGTACAACTCTAGTGGAGGCATCCATCGCTCGGTAGTCTTATTTCTCTGTGACTGGTTTGAGCTTGGTAGCAATAAGAAGAGAGACTCTTTTGTCAAATATGATGGCCACTTCAAAAGCATCAACACTGCAAGGTGCTGGTATAAGAGTGATCCCTTTATTCTAACAACACAAGCAACAATGGTGTTTTATCTGCCAGACACTCTTTTGCACGGAAAATGGCGAGTTGTGCAAAAATTTCAGCACACACACTTGTGGAGTGTGACTGAAACTGAAGTGGAAAAGGGCCCCGGTGATGGTGGACTAACATACCAAGATGATGACTCTACGAAAGTTCCGTTGCAAGCTGATGATGACTCTATGGAAGTTCCGGTGCAAAGCAGAGTGCGAAGGGACCGGGAACGTGTGATCGTTGGTGCTGCAACAGTTGAAGGCATCAAGAAAAGAAGAAAGGTGGCAGCGGATGGACATGAGAGCGAGGATGAGGAAGACCGGACTGATCATACTATGCTGCAATACTGTAGTGATGATGAGGAAAACAGGAGTGGGCATAGAGTTCCTTGTTTTCGTATCGACGACGATGAGTAGCGAATGGACATGAAGGTTATACTATTACTGCATGTTCCTTGTTTTGATTGGTGATCAACCTTCTCTGTAGTTTTTGATGATGTAGTTTTTCTACTACAATTCTCTCCAGGTAGCAAAATGCATGAGACTTTGGTGATGAAGAGGCAGATGGTGAAGATACAATGCAAAATCTGGTGCCATTTTGGTGCCATTTTGGCTGATGGTGAAGATACAATGCATTAAAACTCTGGTGCCATTTTGGCTGATACTTTGGTGCCATTTTGGTGGCATTTTTTGCTGTTTTGGCTGATGTTGTTTTGGTGCTTTTTTGGTGCCATACTTTGGTGTTGTTTTAATGCTTGAAGATTGATCTCTTAATATGGTTGCAGTTTCATTAATTTTAGAGCAAAATATGGCTATTATTTTTTTTTGTTTCAGAATCAGGAGAAACCAAAGGGCCCACGTCTCCCCTCCAGAGTTTTCGAGGGCCCACGTCTCCCCTCCTGGACGTTTGAGTTTTCGAGGCAACTCCCCACGTCTCCCCTCCACTAGCAACTCCCCACGATGCAGAGGGGGTTTTCTTCCCACGTCCAGGTAACTCCCCTCCTATTCCATTGCCGCTCCATCTTCCTCCCTCTGCCTCCCTCCTCATTCCATTGCCGCTCCATCTTCCTCGCTCTACCTCCCTCTGCCTCCACCATCGTTGGCCAGGAGGGCATTGGCGGAGGAATCGTGGAGCAACTCCTCTCCGTCTGCCAAGAGAATGGCGGAGGCATCATGGAGCAACTCCCCTCCGTCTGCCAAGCATCACCGTGGTGAGGCGTCTGGCAAGGAGCCGCTGGCGGTCGACAATGACGTTCGGTCCCAGGCGTAAGCTGGACTACACCGTGCCGCTCAAGGTTGATATCCACCTGAAGGAGCCGCTGGATGTCGTATGCACCAGCAATCCAGACGAAGCCGACAAGAGGATCCGCCAGATGAGGAGGAGGCTCGACGTCATGCTTTCTCGGTCGATCGGCGTTGATGTCGAGTATACCAGGGAAGACGAAGCTCCGCAAATGGCTGCAGTTCTGCAGTTATGCGTGGAGGATCTCGCATGGTATACCACATCACCGCGGCAACCAAATGGTAAAAACATCCAGTTCTGAAGTTCTGAAGTTTCTGTCTAATTAGTAGTTTCTGAAGTTTCTGAAGTAGATGCAATAGTTATGAAGTAGATGCAATACTAGTTCTGAAGTTCTGAAGTTTCTGAAGTTCTGAAGTTTCTGTCTAATTAGTAGTTTATGAAGTTTCTGAAGTTTCTAAAGTAGATGCAATAGTTCTGATGTTCTGAAGTAGATGCAATACTAGTTCTGAAGTTCTGAAGTTTCTGTCTAATTAGTAGTTTCTGAAGTTTTTGAAGTAGATGAATTTGATGCACCAGATTAATTTGATGCAGGCCCAAGGAACTCCGCCCGCTCCTGCAGGAGCAGAAGCTGTACACCTTTGTTGGCTTCTGCATTGGAGGTGACAAGGAGAAGCTGAAGTTGTCTGGTTTGGAGATCAACCCCGACAAGTACGTCGACTTGCAGCGCAAATGGAGAGTTCCAAACAATGGAAAGAAGTGGCAGTCTTTGGCTGAGTTTGCAGCCAGCATCATCCACCCATCCTACAAGGAAATGAAGCAGAAGATCGACAAGAAATCGGACCACCTACTATGGGGGGACAACCCACTACCAAACAAGCTCATCGAGTATGCCGTGAAAGATGCGTACGTCACCTACGAGGCATGGAAGAAAAGAGAAACTATCAAAGAAGGTTTGGAGCTCTGGCAAGAGGCGGAGGATCATTGGGATGACCCCTACTACTGGGGATATTGGGTTGTTTGTGGTATTGGGATGACCCCTACTACTGTGTCTCAGTTTGTAGTTATGTGGTTGAACAAGTTTGCTTTTGTTATGTTGAACAAGTTTGCTTTTGTAATGATGAACAAGTTTGCTTTTCTTATGTTGAACAAGTTTGCTTTTGTAATGATGAACAAGTTTGCTTTTGTTATATAGTTATGTGATTGTTATGATGCTGGTGCAGAACACTTGTTGTGATTGTTATGGTTGTGATGTGATGAAAAATCCTTAAAGTTTTGGTGATCAAGTTTTGGTCAGATCATACAGAATGTTGTCTAGAAGTTTTTGTGATCATTTAGTAGCTGTTATGAATGTTGTCTTGTAATGCAAAAGATTGCAAAAAAATACAGAATTGAGATGTTATGCTTGCTGTTTTGATCATACAGAATACTGTTTTAACTGAATTTTGGTCAGAACTGAAGATGCTATTTTAACTGAATTTTGCTTCAACTGAACCCATTTTCATTGTGAGCAAAAAAATTATGAGCCAGCGGGGACTCGAACCCACGATCGTGCGCTTATTTCACTGTGTTTCGACCACTGGGCTAGGAAGAGGTTGTTGGTTTTGTACTCTATGCCACACTTTTTAATATATCAAATACAGAACTCGCTGACAAGTGGACCCGCTCCTCCACTTGACCCACTCCTCCTCTCCATTATCCACTCGACCCACTCCTCCTCTCTGCCGCTGGCATCCCCTTCTCCTCCATCGACGACGACAACCTCCATCGACGGCGACCCACTCCTCCATCGACGGCGACAGCGATGGCCTCCTAAGGTATGAATCCGCCGGCTCCTTCCTGTTCCTCTTCCTATTGATTAGATTAGGGTTCCGTGGCACTGATTAGGGTTCCTCTTCCTAATTGATGTTTCTGATCTTAATTTTGGGCGCCTAGCTTGGTTTCCATGTAGTACTGTACTAGTGGAGTGTAGGTTTGACTTGCCATGAGGAATTTTTGTTATTTTTGGTTGGGGTTAGATGCACTAGGTTGTGTTTAACTAAAGTATCAGGAATGCTCAGTGACAGATTTGATGATGCTCAGTGACAGATTTGATGAGTGGGGCTACATTATGTTGATCAGTGGGGTTACATTTTGATATACCATCATGGTTTAGGTTGTCTGCTGGCACATTTTGTATTGGATTAGGTTGTGTAAGATTTGTTGGTGTTTGTCTTGATAAGTTTCATTCTTAGTTTGATTCTGAAACTTGGGCCTGTTCTGTTTCTGTATTGGATATTTTCTGTCATTTATGTCGGTGTTCAGATATGTTCATTTATAGATATGCAACAATGTCCATTTATAGTAGATATGCTTCTAGTTGTGTTCTGGTCCTTTTATAGTAGATTTTAGTGATGTTGCTGTTGCTGTTGATGTTTTTGCCACATGTAGTAATTATTCTACTATTTTGAAGTGCTTGTTTCCTATTTCGTCCAAATCTGTTGTTTAATTTACAATGCTGCTTTTCAGAGAAGTGAGATGGCTGGCTTGGAAGGTTTGAGTTCTTGAGATCGTAATTGAGAAATCTTGCAGATGGCGGTATGTTTATCATCACTCATTTCTTTATCATCACTCTGCTGTCTAGTGCTTGATTGCCATAATTAACCACTGCTTAACCCTCGCTCAGAGGCTGCCTGACACGTTTTGCCAATATGCTCGCCGGTCGTGGGCCCCACAAAGTGAAGCTGCGGGAGGCCGGCAGCGGGCTTCACAGGCTGTGGGACGTGTCGGTGGTGTTTGATGGTGAAGGCCACATGTACCTAGGGCCCGGCTGGGAGCATTTCGCCCGCGCCCATGCGCTACAGCTCGGGTACTTCCTTGTCTTCTGCTACGACGGCGACGCCATGTTCACCGTGAAGATGTTCGACAACACCATGTGCCGCATGTACTACCAGCACGACGATAATGCCAGTAAGCTCTCTGCCTCTCTTCTTCCTGTCCTTTTGGCTTCCTCTACCAGGACGACGACAACACCATGTTCATACTTTGTTGCCTTTGGCCAGGCAGTGGGAGCAGCAGCGGGGATGACGAGGAGCAAAGCGGGGATGATGAGGAGCAGAGTGGGCAAGAAGTCGAGCAGAGCGGCGATGACGACCTTGCTATGGTGGTGGCTGACGACGACCTTGCTATGGTGGTGGCTGACGACGACCCTGCTATGGTGGTGGCTGACGACGACCTCGCGATTGTGGTGCCTGACGCTGACCTCGCGATGGTGGTGCCTAACGATGACCTCGCGATGGTAGTGGCGCCGGCGATTCCACAGCTGGGCGACAGGACCATGGCATTGTGGTAGAGGAGTACATCCGCGTTGGGATTCGCCACTCTGAGCGCATCAGGTTGATGAAGGAGAAGAAGGAGGAGTGAAGATTTTAAGAAAATGAAGTGGCAATGTTAAGCATGTTGGGTTTAAGCTTGTCAATGTTAAGTATGTCAGGTTTAATTTTGTGCATGCTCATGGATGCTGTATGACAGTGTTATCTAAACATGTCAATTTCTTAACAATGAATATTTAGTTTGGTAATTGATGGGAATTGAAATTTTTTATGCATGCTCTTGGATGAAAGATAAAATTATGGGTTTTTGTGCATGCTCATGTATGAAATAATATAAGTTTCATTTTTTGAATGCTAAAAACATGACTCAAACCCTAGCCACGGACGACCGCCATGACGAAATCCGACGGTTTTTGAAAACACCATAAAAAATTCAAAAACCGTTTTTCATTTTTTTTAATGCTAAAGACATGCGTTTTTTCATGAAGCGGATACAAGGTAGGCATTTCATCACAGAATTGACAACAGATTGGCATGGATCAAACCCTAGCCACGGACGGCCGCCGCGGCGAAATCGGCCGGTTTTCGAAAACACCATAAAAAATTCAAAAGAACTCAAAAAAAAGGGAGACCTCCGCGTCACATCATCAAATGTGGCCTACCAACTAGCAAAAATACTGAACTTGTAATACGGATGTTTTCTTGAAAAAGTGTTCTCAAAAACGACCTACCATGAACGAAGATTCATGGCTTTCAAGCCAAACTAGCAATGATATGGCCGCATCCGATGAATAGTTTCTGATAATATGCCCAAATTTGGTGCATGCCTCCGTCTTGTGATGGCAAACAATGTTGCCAAAGCGAGGTTCCAACTTGTTTAACAAGAAAAACCGTTTTTCATTTTTTGAATGCTAAAGACATGCATTTTTCGTGAAGCGGCTACAAGGAGGGTCACCCCTAACGGTGCCATTCCATGTCTATCTCAAAGTAGACCCTATTTTACGGACGTTCGCCAAAAAGCATGCATTTCCGACCCTCGTAGCTACTCCCGGCAATTCAGACCACCTTCGGCCGATTCAGCTGGAACCGGCTGGAATTTGAACTGCGGGTCCTCCATAGCTTGCCCGTTATTTTTGCCAAAAATGCTTTTTAGCTTCACAGGTAGGCATTTCATCACAGAATCGACAACAGATTGGCATGGATCAAACCCTAGCCACGTACGGCCGCCGCGACGAAATCGGCCGGTTTTTGAAAACACCGTAAACAATTCAAAAAAAATCAAAAAAAATGGGAGACCTCCGCGTCACATCATCAAATGTGGCCTACCAACTAGCAAAAATACTAAACTTGCAATACGGATGTTTTCTTGAAAAAGCGTTCTAAAAAACGACCTACCATGAACGAAGGTTCATGGCTTTCAAGCCAAACTAGCAATGATATGGCCGCATCTGATGAATAGTTTCTGATAATATGACCAAATTTGGTGCATGCCTCCGTCTTGTGATGGCAAACAATGTTGCCAAAGCGAGGTTCCAACTTGTTTAACAAGAAAAACCGTTTTTCATTTTTTGAATGCTAAAGACATCCGTTTTTCGTGAAGCGGCTACGAGGAGGGTCACCCCTAACGGCGCCATTCCATGTCTATCTCAAAGTAGACCCTATTTTACGGACGGTCGCCAAAAAGCATGCATTTCCGACCCTCGTAGCTACTCCCGGCAATTCAGACCACCTTCGGTTGATCCAGCTGGAACCGGCTGGAATTTGAACTGCGGGTCCTCCATAGCTTGCCCGTTATTTTTGACAAAAATGCTTTTTAGCTTCACAGGTAGGCATTTCATCACAGAATCGACAACAGATTGGCATGGATCAAACCCTAGCCACGGACGGCCGCCGCGACGAAATCGGCCGGTTTTTGAAAATACCGTAAACAATTCAAAAAAATCAAAAAAAATGGGAGACCTCCGCGTCACATCATCAAATGTGGCCTACCAACTAGAAAAAATACTAAACTTGCAATACGGATGTTTTCTTGAAAAAGCGTTCTAAAAAACGACCTACCATGAACGAAGATTCATGGCTTTCAAGCCAAACTAGCAATGATATGGCCGCACCTGATGAATAGTTTCTGATAATATGCCCAAATTTGGTGCATGCCTCCGTCTTGTGATGGGAAACAATGTTGCCAAGGCGAGGTTCCAACTTGTTTAACAAGAAAAACCGTTTTTCATTTTTTGAATGCTAAAGACATGCGGCTACGAGGAGGGTCACCCCTAACGGCGCCATTCCATGTCTATCTCAAAGTAGACCCTATTTTACGGACGGTCGCCAAAAAGCATGCATTTCCGACCCTCGTAGCTACTCCCGGCAATTCAGACCACCTTCGGTCGATTCAGCTGGAACCGGCTGGAATTTGAACTGCGGGTCCTCCATAGCTTGCCTGCTATTTTTGACAAAAATGCTTTTTAGCTTCACAGGTAGGCATTTCATCACAGAATCGACAACAGATTGGCATGGATCAAACCCTAGCCACGGACGGCCGCCGCGACGAAATTGGCCGGTTTTTGAAAACACCGTAAACAATTCAAAAAAATCAAAAAAATGGGAGACCTCCGCGTCACATCATCAAACGTGGCCTACCAACTAGAAAAAAATACTAAACTTGCAATACGGATGTTTTCTTGAAAAAGTGTTCTAAAAAACGACCTACCATGAACGAAGATTCATGGCTTTCAAGCCAAACTAGAAATGATATGGCCGCATCCGGTGAATAGTTTCTGATAATATGCCCAAATTTGGTGCATGCCTCCGTCTTGTGATGGCAAACAATGTTGCCAAAACGAGGTTCCAACTTGTTTAACAAGAAAATCCGTTTTTCATTTTTTGAATGCTAAAGACATGCGTTTTTCATGAAGCGGCTACAAGGAGGGTCACCCCTAACGGCGCCATTCCATGTCTATCTCAAAGTAGACCCTATTTTACGGACGGTCGCCAAAAAGCATGCATTTCCGACCCTCGTAGCTACTCCCGGCAATTCAGACCACCTTCCGCCGATTCAGCTGGAACCGGCTGGAATTTGAACTGCGGGTCCTCCATAGCTTGCCCGTTATTTTTGCCAAAAATGCTTTTTAGCTTCACAGGTAGGCATTTCATCACAGAATCGACAACAGATTGGCATGGATCAAACCCTAGCCACGGACGGCCGCCGCGACGAAATCGGCCGGTTTTTGAAAACACCGTACACAATTCAAAAAAATCAAAAAAAATGGGAGACCTCCGCGTCACATCATCAAATGTGGCCTACCAACTAGAAAAAATACTAAACTTGCAATACAGATGTTTTCTTGAAAAAGTGTTCTAAAAAACGACCTACCATGAACGAAGATTCATGGCTTTCAAGCCAAACTAGCAATGGTATGATCGCATCCGATGAATAGTTTCTGATAATATGCCCAAATTTGGTGCATGCCTCCGTCTTGTGATGGCAAACAATGTTGCCAAAGCGAGGTTCCAACTTGTTTAACAAGAAAAACCGTTTTTCATTTTTTGAATGCTAAAGACATGCGTTTTTCGTGAAGCGGCTACAAGGATGGTCACCCCTAACAGCGCCATTCCATGTCTATCTCAAAGTAGACCCTATTTTACGGATGGTCGCCAAAAAGCATGCATTTCCGACCCTTGTAGCTACTCCGGCAATTCAGACCACCTTGGCCGATTCAATTTGGAACCGGCTGGAATTTGAAACTGGGTCCTCCATAGCTTGCCGTTATTTTGCCAAAAATGCTTTTTAGCTTCACGGTAGGCATTTCATCACAGAATCGACAACAGATTGGCATGGATCAAACCCTAGCCACGGACGACGGCCATGACGAAATCGGCTGGTTTTGAAAACACCGTAAACAATTCAAAAAATCAAAAAATGGGAGACCTCCGCGTCACATCATCAAATGTGGCCTACCAACTAGAAAAAATACTAAACTTGCAATCTGGATGTTTTCTTGAAAAGTGTTCTAAAAAGCGACCTACCATGAGCGAAGATTCATGGCTTTCAAGCCAAACTAGCAATGATATGGCGCATCGATGAATAGTTTCGATAATATGCCCAAATTTGGTGCATGCCTCCGTCTTGTGATGGCAAACAATGTTGCCAAAGCGAGGTTCCAACTTGTTTAACAAGAAAAACCGTTTTTCATTTTTTGAATGCTAAAGACATGCGTTTTTCGGGAAGCGGCTACAAGGATGGTCACCCCTAACGGCGGCATTCCATGTCTATCTCAAAGTAGACCCTATTTTACGGACGGTCGCCAAAAAGCATGCATTTCCGACCCTCGTAGCTACTCCCGGCAATTCAGACCACCTTCCGCCGGTTCAGCTGGAACCGGCTGGAATTTGAACTGCGGGTCCTCCATAGCTTGCCCGTTATTTGTGCCAAAAATGCTTTTTAGCTTCACAGGTAGGCATTTCATCACAGAATCGACAACAGATTGGCATGGATCAAACCCTAGCCACGGACGGCCGCCGCGACGAAATCGGCCGGTTTTTGAAAACACCGTAAATAATTCAAAAAAAATCAAAAAAATGGGAGACCTCCGTGTCACATCATCAAATGTGGCCTACCAACTAGCAAAAATACTAAACTTGCAATACGGATGTTTTCTTGAGCTACTCGGTATGATTTTAACCATGATTTCTACAAAGTTTACAAAAAACCCTTTTTTTCAGCCTCAAAACCTCTAAAAACTAGTGAAAATTTCCCTCCTAGCACCAAAATTTCCCTCCCACCCCACGAAAATTTCCCACCACTTCTCTCCCACTACCATTCGGGACCCACCACCCCTCTCCCACTAAACACGCGGGATCCTCCCTCCCACTCACTAAAATTTCCCCATTCCATTCCCCTCCCTCCCCTGCTCCGCGCCGCCCCGCCGCCCCACTCCCTCCCCTGCTCCGCGCCGCCCCGCCGCCCCACTCCCTCCCTCCCTTGCTCCGTGCCTCCACGCCGCGTCGCGCCGCCCTCCCAGACGACGAATCCCCTCCCCTCGGCTACATCGACTACATCAACGACGACGGCGGCTATATCGACTACATCGACTACATCGACGACGACGGCGGCTACATCGACTACATCGACGACAGCGGCGGCTACATCGACGACGACCACCGCTGCATCATCAACATCATCCGCCCCTAGGTACTTCTCCATCTCCCCTCGATATTCGGTGGATCCATCTCCCTTCATCTGCTGGATCCATCTCCCCTCTGGTTCGGTGGATCTTCTAGGGTTAGGATCTTCTAGGGTTTGGATCTCTGTCTGGTTCATGGGGTTAGGGTTAGGGTTCATGGGTCAGGGTTAGGTTTCATGGGGTTCGTGGGGATGATCTCCCTCTGGTTCATGGCTAGAACATGATGGGGTTAGGGTTCTTGTTGCACGCCCATCCTGATTGTTCAAGTAGAAGACTTCTTTTATGTTGTGCCCATGGGGTTTGTAGCAGTGTTCTTTCATGATATGTGCATGAAGCTTGTGTTCTTCTTTCCAGTGAAAAAGAGAATGCTTAGTACTTACTGTGGTATTGGAATTCCTGGTGTGTTAAGGCAGTATGACTAGTTTTAATATATACCATATTGGTGCTAGATAATTTTTGGTGTTTTAATATACTCTTCTAAATTTCCTGCATAAGCATGATTTCAAGGACTACTATTATTGTTAACACTGCTTGCTTCTTTATTCATCAACTGTTGGGCAATCAGTTGCTCTGAATGCATAAGCTTGCCTCCATTAGGGAAAACTATTGTGTAATTCATTTGCTTATAGATGATTGCAGGTACATGGATAAAATTGCAAGTTAAAACATAAAAGTAATTGTTGTAAATAGTTGTTTTTGCTAATCCACATTACTGAAGTATAATTCGTGTGCACTATATTTGTATCCAACTATATATAATTGTAATACATGTGAGTTCTGTTCTTGTCTCTGGTACCACAACCTTTATTCACTTAGCTTGATGTAGTTTGCTTCACATATACTACTGCTAATGCATTGCTTCACATATATAGTTTGCTTCAATTCAGTTGCTTGCTAGCATACATATGGTTAGGGTTTGCATCAGCAGTACTACTAGCACTTTGCTTGCTTGTTGTGTACTTTATATGAGGCACTAGGAAGATTTCTTGATGTACATTACTACCTCCTGCTTGATGTAGTGAATATATTAAGAGATGCTTCATATCTTTCCGATGTACATGCATGCTTGTTTAGTGCACTTACATGTTTGTAATTAATAACACTAGATCAATGTATTGTTGATCCATCAAGTTTGTTTCACATGTATTACATGTATGTGCATGATGGTCCAAAGGCTTTCCTTTATTGATACAAGTGCATCATTTTACTTTATCCTGTTGTATCGATTGTTGTTTATTCTATTTTGCAAGCACCACCTCAAGATCATCCATGGCAAGGATGACAAGGTTAAACGTGAGGCCAACCGTTGGTGTGCAACTTGCTCCTTGTGGTTATCTTGTCGGTTTCATAAAATCGTGTCTTAATATGCTAAGTGAAATGTATTCTGCAATCTGAATAAGTGGCTTAATTGTGCACGTGTGTTGTTAGTCTTCCTTACGAATAACTAGGATTAAATGATAATAAAATTTCATAAGATATGTATTCCAAACATTCATGCATTCCAAACATTCCAAACATTCACCTAATAGTTATGTTTCCTTTATCATGGAAAGAAGAGCCTCTCACCGAGTACGAGAAGGTTAGGGCTAGAAATATCATGAGGAACAATCGGTTGTTCCAGACCCTTGGCATCGCTGCAATAGCGTCGATGATTAGGAAAACAAATGATGTACGAGAAGGTAGAAGTGATGAGGTTCAAGAAGGTAGTGGAGTTATCAATGATGACCCAGAGTACAATCCTAAGGAGGATGAAGTTATTGATGGAGAGGAAGTGGATGATGTTGTAGTGAGAAAGACTGTTAAGGTGCAAACTCTGTCTTGCTTGGAGGGCTGGGGTTCTTTTATGCTATGTTATTCCTTGCGCTCACATATTTCTCTTGTGATCTAATGCTTTTTTCCGCGCTGTTTATACGAGGCACTGAAGGAATCTAGGACGAAGAGGCCTGGTGTTAAGAAGATAGTCAGCAAGAAGAAGAGCTCAGAAACATCTGCTGCAATGCCTCCAGGAAGGGTGATGGCCCCAGCTCCAGGACAAAAAAAGAGGATCCTGGAACTTGATGAACCTGCCCTTGATAGAGTCACAAGGCAGAAAGCAAATATGGCGACTGCGACGAACCATCAGGAAAGTCTGCTGCGCATGGACTCTGAGACCTCGGTGCAAATGGGTGATGAGTTGCCGCCCATGGATGAAGGAACCACTCTCAGCATGGATGGAAGTGGCACTGTCTCCCTAGATGAAGGAGGAACCATCTGCATTGATGAAGCAGGCACTGTCCACACAGACCTCAGCCCTGTTGCACCTTCTATTGACAGGAATGTTGTCATCAATGAAGAAGAACAGCAGCTTGTGCTTCAATCAGGCAAGTTGACCTTTGCAATGCTATCTTTTACTAGTGCATTTTCCAAATGGAATGATCATGTATGCTTTTGTCGATTTCTATTCTAATTTATGAGTTCAATTTCATTTTCAGATGCAATGACTACCAAGACTAGACATAGAAAGGGCAAAGGGCTAGAGAGGATCACCAAGTCGCTTGGTAGCAAGGTGCCTATCCAAATTGCCGAAGGGATGAAGCGTCCAGATAAGCCTCTGCATTCAGCAAAGCTTGCTTCTGAGTGTGGACTCGTTGCAAGAAGCCATCTTCCGGTTCTTCCTCACTTCAAGCTATCCAAAAAAATGCTAGTCTATTGGAGAACTACATTGGGAAAGTTGTTGTAAGCTACTTGTTTCATAGTTAATGTGCTATCTATTTTCTGTTACACCTATGCATGATCACTAATATTGTTCCTACCTTGTTTGCTGTCTTGGTAGGCAAATTTTGAGATGAACACGGACTCAGAGACTATCAAGACCGCGTGCAAAGATATTCTGCAGAAAAGTTCAAAGAACAGACGCCATCAGATCAAGAAGAAGTATTTTGATACCGTAGCCGCAAATAAAGTCAGCATCAAGTCTCCGGTACCTGATCCGACGGATGGTGAATGGCAAGCTCTGGTGGAGATGTGGTCTACTCCAAGACACAAGGTTTGTCTCTGCTTTGTTTGATGTTTTATGTTCTACACATGATATGCTAGTGCTAGATCATGTTGGCAGTATGCTTTTTTTGTAGGGAACCTGTGTGTCGAACAAGATGAATCGAGGAAAAGTCGTGTACAATCAGAGAACTGGTTCCAGGCACTACACAACACACATTTTTGCCACTGTGAGAACTTTTCTCTAGAGACCTTACCGTTTGATCCTCGTTGGATAACATTTCTGATTCTTGCTGAATAACATTTTGATTTTTGTTGAAAAACATTTCAGAAAGAAGAGCGTAAGGGTGAGGAGCTTTCTGCGATTGACTTGTTTAAGGCCACCCACAACAGCAAGAAGCACGGGTTTTCGGAGCCAGTCAAGGCTGCTATAGTAAGTCACTCCATGCTTTGTCCATGCCCTGTTTGATTCACAGCCAACTTTGATGCTTTGATGATTTGATGCTGTTTGATTCGGAGCCAGTTCCATGCTTTGATGCTGTTTGATAGTTCCATGCTTTGATGCTGTTTGATAGTTCCATGCTTATAGTTCCATGCTAGGCTTAATGAAGATAGTTCCATGCTGTTTGATTCACACACGCTATGTTCCATGCTTTGATGCTATTTGTTGCATTTTTATGACATGATGAAATTTGATCTGAATGTTAGTCAGGAAGCCATCTTATATAGAACCACCATTCTAGGCTTAATGAAGCAATCATATTGTTCCAATTGCATGTCTCCAGGTCACTAGTCATCATCTTTTATAGATTTTGTGTGCTGGTTTGGTTACTTCAAATAATCCATTTGTGTGCTGGTTTGGTTTCTCCACTAAGGCCTATCATTTTCCTCCATATGCTAGCTTGAGATGGAAGAAATGAAGGACGCGCCGGTACCAGAAGGTGAAGAGCCAAAGTCTATTATTCAAATTGTCGAAGAAGTGCTGTCGAAATCTGTCAAGCAAAGCACATTCCTCACGCATGTTGGGCTCCAGTCATCTAGGAACAACTCCCGCAAAGCAACTGCTGAAGTGTTTGCTCATGTTCGTGACCTTGAGCAGAAGTTGGAGAGGTCCGAGCTTCAATCTGAACTGGTGCAAGAAGAATTGACGGCAATCAAGATGAAGGCGGAAGAATCTGAAGCCGCACGCGACAAGGAACTTGAGCTGCTGCGCAAGAACTCTCAAGAACAGGAAGGGAAGTTAGCCCACTTGATGACTCTCTTTGGAGCTAAGGTAGTTTGATGGTTGTGCTGTGGTTGAGCTAAGGTAGTTTGATGGCCCTCTTTGTCTTTGAGTTGAGCTAAGGTTGTTACATTTTGGACTGAGCTGGGATGAGAGCTGTTGCATTTTGTTGCATTTTGAGCACGTGTGAAGTTATGTGATCTTGTGAACCTGTGAAGTTATGTGAAGTTATGTGGATCATTTTGTGGATCATTTTGTTTATTTTCTGTGAAGTTATGTGGATCACTTGTGCACCTGGGCCTTTCTGTTTATAGTTATGCAAAATGAGAACTTGGGCTCTAAAAAGGCCAAGGCCAAAACAAGAATTAGATCAAAAAGGCTTGGGCCAAAAAAAAGATATGACTGTAAGAAAAAAATTATAAAAGGCTGCATAGCAGATAATAAAAAGGCCAAGGCCCAAATTCGAACTAGACCAAAAAGGCCGTGGCCGAAAACAATAGTGGACTATAAAAAAAATTCATCAGAAAAAGGCTCCATTCCCAGAAAATAAAAGGCCAAATTATTGGGCCAGGCCCATACACATAAGCAAAATAAAGAGAAAAAAAAATAAATTAAACGGGCCGAATTATTGGGCTTGGCCCATGTAGACGGCTGAAATGGACCGGGCTGATTCTATTTTACGACCTTTTCATTTGGTCGTAATTCGCCACGTCGACTTGCCACGGTGGATCGACATGGTGTGGTCGGATTGCTAGTGACCAAAATAATTGGTCGTAAAATCTACGACCTTTTTTTTTGGTCATAAACGTCTACGACCATTCCAGAAGAAAGGTCGCTATAGTCAGTTAACGACCCCCAGCTTTTGACCTTATGTTTTTGGTCACAAAAAGGTCACAAATTGAAAACAATGACCATTTAGTGACCAATAGTGGTGGTCACTAGTTGACATATTTCTTGTAGTGAAACCATTCATGGTTTTAGCATTCTCCTGCTCAGCTTCCAAGAACTTTGCAATTGTATTCAACACACTTGCAAGACCTGACTCAAGTGCATCATCATCAGGGTATGTTCTCTTACGACCATGCCTAGAACCACCGGATGGGCTTGTATCCTCATTTAATTCAGGAAGATTCTCCTTGGCTGGTTTGCTGGTAGGTTGTGCATCTACTGTTGATCCATCTTCTACTATTTCTTCTTCACCCGAACCTTTAGCACTCCCTCCTTTAGCTAAATCAGTAGCATATACCTCACATAGCTTGTCAAAGTTAACCATAGGCTTCATGTACAGAGTACCTGCTCCCTCACGAGACTAAAAAAAGAGCATGAATTTCCATTAGAAACTAAATTTTAGTTGAAAATAACATGGAACAGAGACGATTTATTTACATATTGTACCTTTGCCCAGCCCATATACGTCTCCCTATCTCCAGTTACCATCTTCTTCTCATCATCCCATCCAAACCCACTACCGTTTTGCATAATTTCCAGAACATATGAAAGTTGCTTCTTCAAAATCTTAACTTTAGACCTGATATGTGGATCTGCTTTAAGATCAGCATGTGGCAGCATTTTAGCCATTTCCTTCTCAATGTAGGTCAAATATCCAGACTTGTGGCCAGTATCTACTTTCCAAGAAGAATCATTCATGTTATGTAGAATGTCAATAAGCAACCTCTCCTCCTCCGCTGTCCATGTTCTCTTGTCTCTCTTTTTTGATGTCAATTTGGCCTCCTTTGACTTGGTTTTCTGATAATTTCAATATGACAATGAAATGTGTGTGTACAAACAATACAGAATATAAATGCTCATGTAGGAAATATGATGTTCATACATTAATCAATCTCTCCTATCATTACAAGAAAGTGAATGAAATGACACATAAGCTACTATGACATATGGGAGAAAACAAATATCAATGTAGAATGTTTCGACACCCATATTTTCCTGAACAAACATCTAATGTCCTACAACTAAAAATGTACTAGCGTGTATCAACGATCTTGTCTTTTGGCTATCCAAGCTTTCCACATTTCATCAGCTAACTTGTCTCTATTCTCAGTCCAGTCGGATGATGTTTTAGTGGACAGAATGACATCCTCTTTTACTTGCTGCTGTTGAAGACGTAGCATGTATTCATCTAGATATTGTTCACAGGGATCAACCCGCATTTGTTGTCGTATCAGATTGTGAAGATAGCAGCATGCCAGAATTATATCAACTTGTGTATCAAAAGGATAATAAGAGGGATTTATAATGATAGCCCATCGCATCTTGAGCAATCCAAAAGTCCTATCAATCACATTTCTTGCTGATGAATGCAGCATGTTAAACAATTCCTGTTTCTTTTGTTGGGGGGTTTTTCCAATCATTTAGATGATACCGTTGCCCTCTGTATGGAGCAAGAAACCCTTCACAGTTCTTGTACCCAACAACATCTAGATAATAGCACCCTACGCAATAGAAACATATGTATGGGTTTGTCAACTATGTATAAAATATGTGCATCTAACTAACATAGACACTTTTCTGCAATCTCTTACCCCGAGGAACCTTAAGGCCATTTGATCTTGATAAAGCATCTCGAAGCACCCTCTCATCAGCCGCAGATCCTTCCCAACTCGGATATACATAAATGAATTGCATGTCTGGCGCACATACGCCAAGAACATTTGTTGCAACTTCATTCTTTCTTGAACGGAATCTTGGTTTGTCAGTTTTGGGCACATGAACTTCTACATATGTCCCATCTAAGGCACCTAAACAATTCTATAGGAACAACAATATGTGTTAGACCGTGAACAAAACTAGACCGAAAATTGTTTTTTATGTTGAAATATTAAACTGATACCTTAAAGCACTTCCACCTTCCATCAGCACAATTGGCTGGAATTGGTCGAGGCTTCTTAAGCAACACTTTCCAGAGTTTTAAAACTGCGCCTAGTACTTCATGGAATTTCCGACTTACTACTTCAGGTGAACGCTGGAAATCATGATGGATTGCTCGATTTTTCTCATCATGTGCAAGTATGTGAAGAAACATGGCAACCGTTTCTTCCACGCTCATATGCCTAGTATCCTTCAACCCACCTATTTTTCTTACCAAAGAACGTAACACTCTGAAACAACGCCTATCCATCCGTAGTTGGAAAATGCATTCCGCATCGCTTACTCGTATCTTGTTGTTCAGGGTTCGTGCTCGAGTAATTGGGTCATACCAAGAAGGTTGCCTAATTCGACGCATCCTATATTGACTCCTCCTAAGTAACATCATGAAGATTTGCAACAACAGATATAAAAGTATGAGTATTTTCACTCTTTGTTGCCTCATTGTGTGCCATAAGATTATGTTTTCACGGATTGTTGGTGGACGTGCCATGTCTGTGAACAAAATTATATGAGTGCCACACAATCAGCTATAAGAAATAAGGTACAATAGATTGAATGCCACACATATGTATAAGCAATCACACCCAGCCAAGCAACAAGCAACCAGAAAGTCACGCATCAGCAGTAAAGAAAAATAATGCATGGATAAAAGTAACTTGTTTTTATGTAAAGTACCTCCGCTGGAAGTTTCTCATTAGTGCGCAGACCAGATCTTGGATCAGGAGACATATTTTCATGGTCTTTATGTTTAAGATAGATGTCTGCAAAGTTGTGTTTTTTTGCAAAGTTCAACATCTTAATGACAGAATTGTCATCATGAATTAAATCAATTCCTTCGTCAAGACTACAGCCAGGGACTGTATAATATAACTCATCACCATCCTTGAAACCTACGTCTTTAGCCATGCGAACTAGACGAAAATACGATGTACGCTCACTGTCACAGTCTCGAAAAATAGACACTTCGCCACCATCATAAGTAAGTGGTCCTTCCATTGAAAATGTACCCCCATGATGCATTTTGATATGGATCAAATCCCCCTCCAGTCTGTATTTATATAAGGCAATCGAATACATGAATCAAATGGATGCTTATTACATAATGCTATACTATACTGATGTACAAGACCATAAGGTGCAACATTAACATGAATTAAACTACTCTTTTTTCAGTTCACGTGTACTCTTCAGACTGAAATATAAACAGTTCTATAGATAATAAAGATGCAGATCTTTTAAAGTGCAGGCTGTAGGAATTTCACATTATTTCAAACATAGCGCACCAGGAAGCAAGGAAGCAGACGCATAAGCTTAACCTTGTCCTGAACCTATGTAGTACCAATCAGGTGCGCAACCACGACAGCAAGCAGCCGAGAACAATAGTGTTAATTTCGCCTAACATATCCGTTTGTATTAGAATTTATCCACAAACTATTTACACTCATTTTCTAGTGTATTACTGATAAAATTCAGATGCTAAGCAGGACAAAGAGAGAGCCAGACAGATAAATCTGAACATATTTCTGCAGTTACAAAAGAATAAGTTCAGCCGTACCTCTTGTTCTTTGCTTGCGATCTGTAGAAGATAAAGTAAAAGAATGAGTACCGTATCACTTAATCAAACAAGACATGAACAGGGAAAAGCTACAAGAATCATATAAGCTGGGACTTAAAAGACATCTAATCTATATCAGCTATCAAGATTTGTTTGTGTGTTCATGTGTATATGTTCAGTAAAATATGTATCTGCATATGCCACTTACAGTTGTCAGTTGGCACTTAATTGTGTATTTAGAAATGTACTTAGAAAGTACAGGAGCATGAAGCAAACATCCTTAACAATCTTGGTTATATACATGTGCAAGTAGTAGCCACAACGGCAAGCCAGCGATGATCTACAACTGCAGCTGAAGAATAGCATAAAAAATTGTACAAGTACAAGAGATTTCATCCACTAATTATACCCATCCATGTCCCACCTATGCTTCTAAAAAGGCCATCACTTACTATGTAAGACAGAGACCTCTCTACACTTTCCCTTACGAATCAAACAAGGGAACAAATGAGATAGAAAATGAAGGATTACTTCCCACCTGCAGCCTTTTGGTTTCTCTTGCTCCTGATAGAAAAGGGGAAACAAAGTGCTGAGACAAATCTGCGACCTGTGAAGCAGGAGAAAAAATAGAAAGAATAATAGATCTGCATCAGTTTGTGAAGGGAAAAGCAACGAATCCAATTTTGTTAGCAAAATCAGATGGGATGCGACTAGATGTGACCGAAACAAGGTTGGATTGGCAGGAAAATATCCATGAATTCAACATGGAAAGATGAAAAAAGGGGCTACCTTAGCTCCTGTTCGTGTGTGCCTCCTTCTCTGCAGAAGGAGGAGAAATTAGTGGGTCGAAGATTTGATTAGAGGAAGAATGGCGCCGCTGCTAAATAGGGGTAATCAGGTAGGATTTTACCGCGCTTTCTCTAGAATTTTCGCGCCTTTATCCCCTTCCGCCGCGGGACGTGAGATACAGCTCGCGGTTTTTTTAACGTCAATTCCCACTCCCTGGCTGAATTACTAGGGTCCCCCTTGGGAAGAGTCTGATGGGAGTTGGGCCTCCGAATTCCCTTTCCCCTGCCTCTCTTAACTCCCATGTCCCTGACCCAATCAAGGGAAGTTAAGTCCCACGGGCCTCCAACTCCCATTCCCCACCTCCAACTCCCCCCAAACAAACACGCTGTAATCAGAAGAGACTGGGAGTGGCTACAGTGAACGCCTGCCAGGCGTCGGTACTGAGCCACACCTTCCCCGACAAAGCACACATCATCAATGGCATTACCACAGTACTAAGCAGCCAGCAGGACCCGCAAGCGGCGGGCGCGCCCTGTCGGTGGAGTACGAGACAACCGGTAGGACCCACCAGGCGGCGGGCCCCAGCAGCCGGCGGAGAAGCCGGCGACCGTAGACACTGACAGTCGGGTCCTACACCTGGCCAGATTACCATTGTACCCCTGGGGGGTAGGCCTATATAAACCGCCCAGGGCACCCATGCAAAGGGTTCAGACCTTAGTCCACACACACACACACACACACACACACATAGAGAGAGCAGAGCTAGGGCTGGACCTGTTCTTCTTCCTCCTCTAGAGAAACAACTCAAGGAGAAAGCTTGTAGCCACCATTGTTGCGTGAGTGATCATGCGGAGACCCCGCAGAGCAGGAGTAGGGGTATTATCTCCTCTGAGAGCCCCGAACCTGGGTAAGATGCGCCGACGGGCATGTTTGCGCCTTATCCCGTTTCCAGGCACCGGTGACGTATTATTAGCCCCCTCCATGATAAGCCATCCTTTGGCATATGTCGCACGACACCCCTGGCAATGATCATGAATATGGGCATCACGTCCGTGTCAAGTAGACCGACTCCTGCCTGCATCTACTACTATTACTCCACACATCGACCGCTATCCAGCATGCATCTAGAGTATTAAGTTCATAAAGAACGGAGTAACGCCATAAGAAAGATGACATGATGTAGAGGAATTAACTCAAATAATATGATGAAACCCCATCTTTTTATCCTCGATGGCAACAATACAATACGTGTCGGTTCCCCTTCTGTCACTAGGATCGAGCACCACAAGATTGAACCCAAAGCTAAGCACTTCTCCCATTGCAATAAAAACCAATTTAGTTGGCCAAACCAAATCGATAGTTCGAAGAGACTTGCAAAAATATCAAATCATGCATGCATATAAGAATTCAAAGGAGATTCAAATAATATTCATAGATAAGCTGATCATAAATCCACAATTCATCGGATCTTGGCAAACACATCGCAAAAGAGTATTACATCCAATAGATATCCAAGAACATCAAAGAGAACTTTGTATTGAGAATCAAAGAGAGAGAAGAAGCCATCTAGCTACTAGCTATGGACCCGTAGGTCTGAAGTAAACTACTCACGCTTCATCGGAGAGGCAATGGTGTTGATTTAGAAGCCCTTCGTGATCAATTCCCCCTCCGGCAGGATGCCGGAAAAGGCCCCAAGATGGGATCTCATGGGTACAAAAGGTTGCGGCAGTGGAGAAGTGGTTTCGTGGCTCCCCTGGATGTTTTTGAGGTATAAGAGTATATATAGACGAAAGAATTAGGTCAGGGGAGCTACGAGGGGCCCACAAGGTCGGTGGGCGCGCCCCACTCCCCTGGGGGTGCCCTCCACCCTTGTGACCGCCTCGAGGCTCCTCTGACTTGCACTCCAAGTCTCCTGGGTGTCTTCTTGTCCAAGAAAAATCATGGCGAAAGTTTTATTCCGTTTGGACTCCGTTTGGTATGCCTTTTCTACGAAACTCTAAAACAAGGAAAAAACAGAAACTGGCATTGGGCTCTAGGTTAATAGGTTAGTCCTAGAAATCATATAAAATAGCATATTAATGCATATAAAACATCTGTCAGGACCCCGATCCTAAGTCACATCGACCCAGCTGGTAACACATCATATCACTTTGCGGCCTCACGCACGGTATTCCCACGGGTGTCGCCTTACCATGGCCCGGGACCGTTTGCGTCTTTTGGCTCACGTATATGATAGTGTCGCTAGCATCCATATGACAAAGAACCCGGGCCGACATGGCTAGTCGTGAACCCAAAGCGGCGCTAACCCATGGGGACAGGCATACATGAATCACATCGAGCATGTCGGTCATCAACGTATGTATTCGGGCTGTAGCATGGGCTAACAGGACTCCGGTATCCCGGCTGTAGCAGGCTAGGCAGGACTCGAATAACACCGCGTGACATTTCCCGAAGGGACGGACATAAGGCGAAGTGAGACACATGCCGCCGATCAAGTGTCCAAGCGGTAGTCTTTGGGCTAGCAGGACTCCGGTGAACCGGGCTGTAGCGGACTACTATCGCTCGGAGGCACGAGACTACATTTCCCCATATGAGAGGCTGCCAAGGATAAACAACTAGTTTGTCGGATCCCACACATACCAAGCATTTCAAACATACACACAATATGCTCAATATGTGTAAATACGACGTGGCATCACAACATAACTCTACGACTCAGATATTACTCATTAGGCTCCGAAGAGCGAGAAATTACAAACATGGGTCTCATGACCCAACACTCAGAGCATACAAGTCAAAGCACAAGCGGAAGCTAAACATGTCTGAGTACAGACAAACTATAAATGAAAAAGGCTGAGAAGCCTGACTATCTACCAGATCCTGCCGAGGCACAAGATCGTAGCTGAGGTAACAAGCTAAACGTCGAAGTCCACGTGGAACTACATAGCGAGACTGATGTCTCTCTCTGCAAAACATAAAATAAGCAAACGTGAGTACAATTGTACTCAGCAAGACTTACATCAGAACTAACTACATATGCATTATTATCAAAAGGGGGTGGTGGAGTTTGACTGCAGCAAGCCAGCTTTGACTCGGTGGCTATCTGATCTCGATCGCAAGTAACTCTTTTGAGGTGGCGCACACGAGTCCACATATTCACCATATCAATACACCACTATGGACCCGCTCCGTCTCCTACGAGAACGCCATCCATAGCACTCACGCTTATCTTGCGCATTTTAGAGTATCCACTTTCACTTGTCTATGAACTGATATAGGCAACCCGAAGTCCTTTTCATGGACACGGCTATTGAATAGATCATATTAAACCCTGCAGGGTGTACTTCTTCACACGCTCTCACCACTTATAAATCGTTTACGACATGTACTCGGCAACCTTCAAGCGGAAGCCCAGCGTGGGTGTCGGCCACGGCCTACCTAAACACTCAAGTCCCTAGTCCAGGTTTATCGCCTATTCGGGTTCCATCCATGAGCAGTCCGCCGAGGTTTCCCATACAGCCCCGAGCGATGTGTGCAGGGTTCCCGAGATACCAAGCGGGCACTTTCGGTACATCGGGCCACGGTGCCTACCGCAACACAACCCACCCCTAAGGTCAGCGTTGCGCGCGGCCCTGACATGCTACAAACACGAAACTACTTGCAACTCCGGATGAGGACAAGGGTGGTCAAGAAGCCGAGGGGTCCATTGGTTTCGGGCCCAATGCGTGGTAGTAAGCTGTATCATGGATCACAAACACAGAACTCAGTTCACGAGGGCGGCTGCAATGAGACAACCCACCATGTACTCCTACATGGCCTCTCACCGCTACCTTTACCAAATCGTGTTCACACACTTAGCTCACACACAATAGGACATGTTCATAACAATTCCAATTCATTCCCGATGAATCAGACCCGACTCAACTCTAAGCGATAGCAGGCATGACAACAAGCATAAATGGGTAGGCACAACATGGGCTCAAACAACTCCTACTCATGCTAGTGGGTTTCATCTAATTCTTGTGGAATGACAGTCATGCAAAGGATCAAGGGGTTCAGCTACCGCAGCAAGTAACATTGAATTGTTGTTGTCCTAATGCAATAAAATAGAGCAGGAGCGAGAGAGTGGGATTATATCGGAATGAACAAGGGGTTTTGCTTGCACGGCACTTCGAAGATAATATAGTTCTTCATCGGTGTCATCGAACTCATCGTCGGTACATCGTCTATCCGAGGAACAATTACGGCAAACAAGAGAGAGCACAATCAATGCAATGCACATATATGATGCATGATCATGTTAAGGTACTGAATTCACCTAATGCAATAATAATCCAAGTTAGTTGGAGTGGAATTCAAACAAGGTTGAATTCCAACTCAAAATGCTATTTCCTAAATTACCTAATCATGATTCATCCTATTCAGTGATGTTAACTTGTTCAAACATGCATGATCATGGCATAAACAGATTCTTCATATTTTTCTGATCATTTTCATATATAAATTATTTCCATCCGAGTTACGGTTGAATTTATATGATTTTAGAAGTTTAGAGTATTTTCTGAAATTTACTGAATTAAATTAAATCTAGAAAATATATATTGCGTCGACTGACGTCAATGTGACGTCGGTGGTCAACGGGTGCCCAGGTCAAACCTGACGTGTGGGGCCACGTCGATGACTAACTTAACTAATCTAGTTAATTAGTACTAACTTTGGGTTAGTTAAGTTAGTTTAAACCTAACTAGAGTGGTTGGCAGGCGGGCCCGCATGTCGATGACTCGGGAAGTCAACTAGGCCAAACCGGGTCAACTCGCGGAGTTGACCAGCGGCTCGTCGCCAGTGGAGCCAGAGGCAGCGGAGGGGGCGGGTTTCCTCCTCCGGTGACCAAAAGCGAGGCGGAGGGTGCTCGTGACGCCGGGCTCGTGCGCATCTAGGAGGACTAGCGGGAGGTGCGGGGTGGCGGAATCTCGCGGCGTCGAGCTTTGGCGGCGGCCGGAGCTCGGGTTCGGTGGCTCTGGGCTGCGGTGCACGAGAGGGAGGCGAAGGGTGCTACGTGCTCTGGAAGTCTCTGAGCACGTTGACACGCCCTCCGAGCAGGGGCGAGGGCTGGGCTGGCGCCATGGCCGGCGGTGAGGAGCTGTCGGCCGTAGTGGAGACGGTGGTTAGGGGGGAGACGAGTCGGGAAGAGGGAAGTGACTCGGGGCTCACCGTGGTTGCGAGGAGGCCGTCGGTGAGCTCGGGTGGGCACCGAGCAGCGAATTTGGCGACGGCGACCAGCGGGTCGAGAAGGGGAAATGGTGGGGCGGCGCCTCGGGGTGCTCGGCGTCGGGGCTGGGTGAGGAGGAGGAGAGGGCTAGGCGGAGGCCATGGACACGTCGGCGAGGCGAGGAGGGCGGTGGCCGTGGCTACTGGCGAGCGGTGGCGACGGCGGCTCTCGGGCACGAGGCGAGAGCGAGAGAGAAGGGAGAGGGTGCGGAAGAGTGAGGGGGTCGAGGGGTCGCGTGGCGCAGGGGACTCGTCCCCAGGCGTCGGGACGCATGAGCGAGCAGCTGGAGTCGTGGCGAAGGCAGCGTCTTGGCTGCGTCACGCCTGCCAAATCCTCTGGCGAAGGAGGAAAGCGACAGGGAGGAGGCGGTGGTGGGCTGGGCCAACCGGGCCGCCAGCGGGGGGGAGAAGGAGGTTGGGCGGCTGGGCGCCAGGTAGGTTTGGGCGGGTGGGCTGCAGTGAGGTTTCTCTCTCTCTCTTCCATTAATTGTTTTCTGTTTTCTATTATGCAGTTTGTTTTGATCAGATTTAAAACCAAATCAATTTTATAAATCCTGAAAATATTCACGGGCACTTTATGAATTATTTCTATGGCCCACAAATACTTCCAACATTATTTGAGCATTTAAATTATTTATAGTGTTCAAATGCCCAAATTCAAATAGTGTAAGATTTAATTCAAAAATCTAGGAATGACCTATAGGATATGTTCATCATTTTTGGAAGAGGCTTTTACCTTTATCCATTTATCATGAACATTTTCACAGGGCATTTTGGGATTATTGAAAATGATTTTATTTGAACCTATTAGAATTCAATTGGTGCTAGGGTTTCAACAATCCCCATTTCAATTTTCATGGAAATTAACATGATGACATGAATGCCCTAATGCAACTAATGTCAAGCAATTCTAGGGCTGTGACAACTCACCCCCACTAAACAAGAATCTCGCCCCGAGATTCAAGACGTGAGGTAAGAGGAAAAGGGAGGTCACAAACTATTACAATTTCCATGATCCAATCGCCTTCTCGAAGATGTTGGTTCACTCCATCTTCTTGGTCTTGACGTCTTCGAGATCTTCACCCGACACGACAACAGAAAGAAGGGGAAACCCTACATGATTCGATCTTCACGAGGATTAAGCAAACATGATCAACTCACGGACTGAAATGGTGACATATTTCGAGTTGGGACACCAAATACATCGAGGGGAATGGGAGAATAACAACGAAGTTTGATTAGTGGCAACAATTCCATGCTTTAGGAAGATGGTGGATGGTGTCAAGGTGGCGAGGAAATATTTACCATGACCCCGTAACGGGACACCTCGAGAAAGGTGACGCCAAGAACTATTCCCTTAAGTGGCAAAAAGAATTACTTTTGATCCATAGATCATTGGAACTCTTTATACCAGCCAAAGGCAATCACAAGCGATCATTTGGTGGAGTGCAAAGGAATGGTACGCCCGGACTAGAATGAATGATGTGGACTACCTTGTTGAAGACAACGCAATGGATGATTTTTGCTTATCATCGAAGGGGGAGGGGGGGGACCCATGGTAACTCCACTGTTGAAGATAACCCTGGACAAGAATTGCTAAGAAGACCGTCTATAGCGAGATAGCACAAGGACGGTGCAAGCTGGGAACGAAATGCAGCTGTTGGAATGTTTCAACCATCATATCTGCCTGAGATTCAGATCTGGTTGGGGTTAGGATATTTCAGACTCAGCACGTCTGAAAAGGAAAGGTTGCAACACAATTCGACGAGATGGCGTTGTGAGATTCTCGGGATATGAACTACGATAGCAAGCCCCAAAACATGAGCTGGTTTTGCTACAAACATGTGAACATGTTGTCCCAGACAAGCATGACCACATGGTAGTCTTATAATAAAACACTACCGAGTTCGGGTGGGGAACCATCATCGAGGACATTGAAGTCTTAACATAAGTCATGATTAGCTCTTATGGAAGAACTCCTTTTCCTTGAACAAATCAAATCAGTGGCTTGGTGTGCTAGGGATACATACGGAATGAAGATGATCAGTCTATCAAACCATAGAATACTTCGCACGTGCATGACTGACTTGGGATGATTCCAGAGGAAACAAAACAAACCTTTCTCAAGTTCATGGCGGCAACTTACATCAAATGCACATGAGCTAGAGGAAGTCACTGCTTTCATCCAAACATATGCTTCATGAACGAGACATGAAGAAATGCTTACACAAATTTCCAACACTAGGTTGATGTTCAACACGACTCATGGGGGAAGACGAAATGCTACTGATGGGCTCAATGACAACTCATCGAATTTCCATATCCTTTGGACTTCCACCATCATGTGAACACGGTGATAGCATTGGTCAGACCAAAGATGTAATGGTGTATGCTCGAGGGATCAACCACGAGTAAGACAACATCACGGATATCGTTGGTTCTGATTTGACTCGACAATGGCCCATACTCGAATCAAAGAGTTGATAAGACGATAGGTCCAGCAACTGATCACGAGAACCAACCGATGAAGACATCATCTTTCTTCAACACACACTACACAAGAATATCCCTTTGGATCGAACTAAGTTAGGCAAGCTTTTATCTTCCAACTCTCCAAGTTGTTGTCTAGCTTAACCGACTAGCTCAGGGGTACCCAACACAGATTCTTGGAGAAGGGATGGTTCACAAGAAACCAACTTGATCACGAGCCCAACATAACAGTCAGGAAACAATCCGGTAACATTTCCAAGAAGATATTTGGAAAGTCACGAACCACCGGTATGTTACTAAGCTCGAGAACAATCTTGCTTTTCAGGGCAAGACGATATTATCAAATGAGTGAGGACTTGACAAGATCCTAACTCATCAATCGAAGAGTGCATCGAAAATAAGGCCTAGGTAGCACGATCAATCCTAGGATGATGATTTAATAACCAACACGCTAAGAATGAGAATATTATCCATTCACTACCAAGCAACAAGTTGCTCGGGGTATTGATTTCACACATCACAATTCACTTGCCGGCATTCCGGTTACAACAACACGGAACCGAGGAATGAATAATGATGATGAGAAGTATCACTGCATCAAGAATTCCTAGGAGGTTGTGCAATTCCCATGACATTCTTGACATAAGATGGCCATACTTCAGGGTAGGACAGAATCAAAAGCTGAATTGGCATTTTGATCTGCAGGATACAACTGCGTTGACCTAATCCTAGAAATGGATGAGATACTGGAGTTTGTTTCTCCTAGTCATTCCGGAATAGAATGGCTTGACGGACCACAAGGATAAGATGCATCGATGAACACAAATGCACACATACCCTTGGCTATCAATTGATAGATGAAGGTCAGAAGGCATCTAAGAGAACAACTCAAAGGAACATATAATTTTCTGAGTTGTGGATGCACAGATTAGTACGTCGAGCAAGTTCAACATTTCTTCCGGATAACCCATGCAGAAAGGTAGAATTGGCAGATTCATAATTATGAATGGAGAACTCCTCAAGAGCACTCTTATTGTGATCTTTTGGTTCAAAAGAACTTCCGCCATAATTAGTTCATGGTATTTGGAAGAAGGGGAATACCACGGACTTCGAGGACTATCACAAAGGGTACTAATATCCTAAAGGCACTAGTAAATACTAACAACATGAAGTAGGATGAATCTCGGGTTCAGAAACCCAGGAGTAGAATACCTACTACTAAATGGCATCACGGGATGCTTTCGAAAATGATGGCCAGAATCATCACACTGGGGGTATAAAAGCATTGCTAAATTGCTAGGTGACCTCCTAAGCATCTAGGGTCATAATAATAGTTCCAACATATATGTCGAGGCAACAAATTACCCCAACGCACCGGTTAGTGTGCTTATTCTGACCAAAGAGGACATCGGGAACAGAAGGAAAGGATTGCAAATGCATCGGACTATTTAGAGACACAGGATGACTCGGACAGCATAACGGCTGTAAATGCTCAAAATGATTTGAGACATCCTGCGAGAAAGGGTGGCATAACCACTCAACAACATCATAACAAGATTACGAGATCAGCGGTTATCATTCGAAATAGTAGGAACTGAAGCTCGGGATTAAAACCAACAATCTTATAGGTCTATGGATTAGTAACACGTCATCCTAATGGATAGATGAGAAGCCTAGTTCTTAAACCCGTAGAAGAGAAGAGGATGACTCAGATCGAGAAGGCCATGAGGTATAAGGAGTAAAAAGAGCCTTACGTTCCTTCCACAATCAATTCCTTACATAACTAAAGCATTTCTAGACACAACCCGACCAGTTTGGCTTGGTAATCCTCTGACGATCAAAGCTCGATACCAACGCTGTCAGGACCCCGATCCTAAGTCACATCGACCCAGCTGGTAACACATCATATCACTTTGCGGCCTCACGCACGGTATTCCCACGGGTGTCGCCTTACCATGGCCCGGGACCGTTTGCGTCTTTTGGCTCACGTATATGATAGTGTCGCTAGCATCCATATGACAAAGAACCCGGGCCGACATGGCTAGTCGTGAACCCAAAGCGGCGCTAACCCATGGGGACAGGCATACATGAATCACATCGAGCATGTCGGTCATCAACGTATGTATTCGGGCTGTAGCTTTGGGCTAACAGGACTCGGTATCCCGGCTGTAGCAGAGCTAGGCAGGACTCGAATAACACCGCGTGACATTTCCCGAAGGGACGGACATAGGAACGAAGTGAGACACATGCCGCCATCAAGTGTCCAAGCAGTAGTCTTTGGGCTAGCAGGACTCCGGTGAACCGGGCAGTAGCGGACTACTATCGCTCGGAGGCACGAGACTACATTTCCCCATATGAGAGGCTGCCAAGGATAAACAACTAGTTTGTCGGATCCCACACATACCAAGCATTTCAAACATACACACAATATGCTCAATATGTGTAAATACGACGTGGCATCACAACATAACTCTCGACTCAGATATTATTCATTAGGCTCGAAGAGCGAGAATTACAAACATGGGTCTCATGACCCAACACTCGAAACATACAAGTCAAAGCACAAGCGGAAGCTAAACATGTCCGATGCAGACAAACTATAAATGAAAAAGGCTGAGAAGCGACTATCTACCAGATCTGCCGAGGCACAAGATCGTAGCTGAGGTAACAAGCTAAGCGTCGAAGTCCACGTGGAACTACATAGCGAGACCGATGTCTCTCTCGCAAAACATAAAATAAGCAAGCGTGAGTACAATTGTACTCAGCAAGACTTACATCGAACTAACTACATATGCATTATTATCAAAAGGGGTGGTGGAGTTTGACTGCAGCAAGCCAGCTTTGACTCGGTGGCTATCTGACTACATTGCAAGTAACTCTTTTGAGGTGGCGCTACGAGTCCACATATTCACCATATCAATACACCACTATGGACCCGCTCCGTCTCCTCACGAGAACGCCATCCATAGCACTCACGCTTATCTTGCGCATTTTAGAGTATCCACTTTCACTTGTCTATGAACTGATATAGGCAACCCGAAGTCCTTTTCATGGACACGGCTATTCGAATAGATCATATTAAACCCTGCAGGGTGTACTTCTTCACACGCTCTCACCACTTATCGCCGCGTTTACGACATGTACTCGGCAACCTTCAGCGGAAGCCCAGCGTGGGTGTCGGCCACGGCCTACCTAAACACTCAAGTCCCTAGTCCAGGTTTATCGCCTATTGGGTTCCATCCGCAGGAGTCCGCCGAGGTTTCCCATACAGCCCGAGCGATGTGTGCGGGGTTCCCGAGATACCAAGCGGGCACTTTCGGTACACCATCACCACGGTGCCTACCGCAACACAACCCACCCCTAAGGTCAGCGTTGCGTGCGGCCCCCAACATGCTAGAAACACGAAACTACTTGCAACTCCCGGATGAGGACAAGGGTGGTCAAGAAGCCGAGGGGTCCATTGGTTTCGGGCCCAATGCGTGGTAATAAGCTGTATCATGGATCACAAACACGAACTCAGTTCACGAGGGCGGCTGCAATGAGACAACCCACCATGTACTCCTACATGGCCTCTCACCGCTACCTTTACCAAATCGTGTTCACACACTTAGCTCACACACAATAGGACATGTTCATAACAATTCCAATTCATTCCCGATGAATCGGACCGACTCAACTCTAAGCGAGAGCAGGCATGACAACAAGCATAAATGGGTAGGCACAACATGGGCTCAAACAACTCCTACTCATGCTAGTGGGTTTCATCTAATTACTGTGGAATGACAGGTCATGCAAAGGATCAAGGGGTTCAGCTACCGCAGCAAGTAACAGTTGAATCGTTGTTGTCCTAATGCAATAAAATAGAGCAGGAGCGAGAGAGTGGGATTATATCGGAATGAACAAGGGGGTTTTGCTTGCCTGGCACTTCTGAAGATAATATAGTTCTTCATCGGTGTCATCGAACTCATCGTCGGTACATCGTCTATCGGGAGGGGACAATTACCGGCAAACAAGAGAGAGCACAATCAATGCAATGCACATATATGATGCATGATCATGTTAAGGTACTGAATTCACCTAATGCAATAATAATCCAAGTTAGTTGGAGTGGAATTCAAACAAGGTTGAATTCCAACTCAAAATGCTATTTCCTAAATTACCCTAATCATGATTCATCCTATTCAGTGATGTTAACTTGTTCAAACATGCATGATCATGGCATAAACAGATTCTTCATATTTTTCTGATCATTTTTCATATATAAATTATTTCCATCCGAGTTACGGTTGAATTTATATGATTTTTAGAAGTTTAGAGTATTTTCTGAAATTTACTGAATTAAATTAAATCTAGAAAATATATATTGCGTCAGCCTGACGTCAATGTGACGTCAGCGGGTCAACGGGGTGCCCCAGGTCAAACCTGACGTGTGGGGGCCACACGTCAGTGACTAACTTAACTAATCTAGTTAATTAGTACTAACCTGGGTTAGTTAAGTTAGTTTAAACCTAACTAGAGTGGTTAGCCGGGCGGGGCCCGCATGTCAGTGACTCCGGGGAAGTCAACTAGGCCAAACCAGGTCAACTCGCGGAGTTGACCAGCGGCTCGTCGCCGGTGGAGCCAGAGGCAGCGGAGGGGCGGGTTTCCTCCTCCGGTGACCAAAAGCGAGGCGGAGGGTGCTACGTGACGCCCGGGCTCGCGCATCTAGGAGGACTAGCGGGAGGTGCGGGGTGGCGGAATCTCGCGGCGTCGAGCTTTGGCGGGCCGGAGCTCGGGTTCGGTGGCTACGGGCTGCGGTGCACGAGAGGGAGGCGAAGGTGCTCGTGCTCTGAAGTCTCTGAGCACGTTGACACGCTCCGACGCGGCGGGGGCTGTGGCATGGCATGGCGCCATGGCGGTGGTGAGCTGTCGGCCGTAGTGGAGGCGGTGGTTAGGGGGGAGACGAGTCGGGAAGAGGGGAAGTGACTCGGGGCTCACCGTGGTTGCGAGGAGGCCGTCGGTGAGCTCGGGTGGGCACCGGGCAGCGAATTTGGCGGCAGCGACCAGCGGGTCGAGAAGGGAAATGGTGGGGCGGCGCCTCGGGGTGCTCGGCGTCAGGGGCTTAGTGAGGAGGAGGAGAGGGGCTAGGCGGAGGCCATGGACACGTCGGCGAGGCGAGGAGGGCGGTGGCCGTGGCTCGGCGGCAGTGGTGGACGGCGGCTCGGGCCGAGGCGCAGAGCGAGAGAGAGAAGGGAGAGAGTGCGGGAAGAGTGAGGGGGTCAGGGGTCGCGTGGCGCACGGGGACTCGTCCAGTAGCGTCGGGGACGCAGCAGCAGCTGGAGTCGTGGCGGCGGCGGCGTCTGTGGCGTCGCGCCTGCCCAAATCCTCTGGCAGAGGAGGAAAGCTGACAGGAGGAGGCGGTGGTGGGCTGGGCCAACCGGGCCGGCCAGGGGGGGGAGAAGGAGGTTGGGCCGGCTGGGCGCCAGGTAGGTTTGGGCCGGGTGGGCTGCACGGTAAGGTTTCCTCTCTCTCTCTTCCATTAATTGTTTTCTGTTTTTCTATTATGCAGTTTGTTTTTGATCCAGATTTAAAAACCAAATCAATTTTATAAATCCTGAAAATATTCACGGGCACTTTATGAATTATTTCTATGGCCTAAATACTTCCAACATTATTTGAGCATTTAAATTATTTATAGTGTTCAAATGCCCAAATTCAAATAATGTAAGATTTAATTCAAAAATCTAGGAATGACCTATAGGATATGTTCATCATTTTTGGAAGAGGCTTTCACCTTTATCCATTTATCATGAACATTTTCACAGGGCATTTTGGGATTATTGAAAATGATTTTATTTGAACCTATTAGAATTCAATTGGTGCTAGGGTTTCAACAATCCCCATTTCAATTTTCATGGAAATTAACATGATGACATGAATGCCCTAATGCAACTAATGTCAAGCAATTCTAGGGCTGTGACAACATCCAAAACAGATAATATAATAGCATGGAACAATAAAAAATTATAGATACGTTGGAGACGTATCAAGCATCCCCAAGCTTAATTCCTGCTCGTCCTCGAGTAGGTAAATGATAAAAACAAACTTTTTGTTGTGGAATGCTACCTAACATATTTATCCATGTAATTCTCTTTATTGTGGCATGAACGTTCAGATCCGTATGATTCAAAACAAAAGTTTAATATTGACATAAAAATAATAATACTTCAAGCATATTAACAAAATAATCATGTCTTCTTAAGATAACATGGCCAAAGAAAGCTTATCCCTACAAAATCATATAGTCTGGCTATGCTCCATCTTCATCACACGAAATATATAAATCATGCACAATCCCGATGACAAGCCAAGCAATTGTTTCATACTTTTGACGTTCTCAAACCTTTTCAACTTTCACGCAATACATAAGCCCATGTACATAACACTATAGGTGGAATAGACGGTGGTTGTGGAGAAGACAAAAGGAGGGAGATAGTCTCACATCAACTAGGCGTATCAACGGGCTATGGAAATGCCCATTAATAGATATCAATGTGAGTGTGTAGGGATTTCCATGCAACGGATGCACTAGAGCTATAAGTTTATGAAAGCTCAAAAACAAAACTAAGTGGGTGTGCATCAAACTTGCTTGCTCATGAAGACCTAGGGCATTTGAGGAGGCCCATCGTTGAAATATACAAGCCAAGTTCTATAATGAAAAATTCCCACTAGCATATGAAAGTGATATCATAGAAGACTCTCTATCATGAAGATCACGGTGCTACTTTGAAGCACAAGTGTGGCAAAAGGGATAGTAACATTGTCCCTTCTCTCTTTTTCACTCATTTTTTCTTCTTTTTTTCTTCTTTTTATTTTTTATTTTTTGGGCCTTCTCTTTTTTATTTTTTCCTTTCTCTTTTTTTTATTTCCTCACATGGGACAACGCTCTAATAATGAAAATCATCACACTTCTATTTACTTACAACTCAAGAATTAAAACTCGACACTAGAACAAAAATATGAATATGTGAATGCCTCCGGCGGTGTACCGAGATGTGCAATGAATCAAGAGCAACATGTATAAAAAATGATGAACGGTGGCTTTGCCACAAATACAATGTCAACTACATGATCATGCAAATAAATATGACAATGATGATGTATGTTACAATAAACGGAACGGTGGAAAGTTGCAAGGCAATATATCTCGGAATGGATATGGAAATGCCATAATAGGTAGGTATGGTGGCTGTTTTGAGGAAGGATTTTTGGCGAATGTAGCATGCAATTTCAAAAATATTCCTATGATCACACAAGATATATCTAGGAGATGCATAGCAACGAGAGGGGAGAGTGTGTCCACGTACCCTCGTAGACCGAAAAAGGAAGCATTAGGTTAACACGGTTGATGTAGTCGAACGTCTTCACGATCCAACCGATCAAGTACCGAACCTACGTCACCTCCGAGTTCAGCACACGTTCAGCTCGATGACGTCCCTTGAACTCTTGATCAAGCAGAGGGTCGAGGGAGAGTTTCGTCAGCATGATGACGTGGTGATGGTGATGGTGATGTGACCCCCACAGGGCTTCGCCTAAGCACTACGACGCTATGACTGGAGGAGTAAACTGTGGAGGAGGGCACCGCACACTGATAAGAGAATAACTGTTGTGCTTTTGGGGTGCCCCTGCCCCCGTATATAAAGGAGGGGAGGAGGAGGGTAGCCACCAAGGGGAGCGCCAAGGTGGGGGGGGAGTCCTACTAGGAATCCACTCCTAGTAGGATTCGGCCCCCCCTTCTTTTTTTCTCATGGAGGGGGTAAGAGGGAAGGAGAGGGAGAGGGGGAAAGGAAATGGGGGCTGAGGGTGTTCCGGACTAGGGGGTGTCCGGATAGCCGAACTATCATCATCGGCCGGACTCAAAGACTATGAAGATACAAGATTGAAGACTTCGTCCCGTGTCCGGATGGGACTTTCCTTGGCGTGGAAGGCAAGCTTGGCGATACGGATATGTAGATCTCCTACCATTGTAACCGACTCTGTGTAACCCTAACCCTATCCGATGTTTATATAAACGAGGGTTTTAGTCCGTGGGGCGAACAACAATCATACCATAGGCTAGCTTCTAGGGTTTAGCCTCTTTGGTCTCGTGGTAGATCTACTCTTGTAACACACATCATCAATATTAATCTAGCGGGGCGTAGGGTTTTACCTCCATCGAGAGGGCCCAAACCTGGGTAAAACATCGTGTCCCTTGTCTCTGTTACCATCCGCCTAGGCGCATAGTTGGGACCCCCTACCGAGATCCGCGGTTTGACAACGACATTGATGCTTTCATTGAGAGTTCCTCGTGTCGTCACCGATAGGCCTGATGGCTCCTTCTATCATCAACAACGACGCGGTCTAGGGTGAGACTTTTCTCCTGGACAGATCTTCGTGTTCGGCGGCTTTGCTGCGGGCCAATTAAGCAGCCATCTGGAGCAGATCGAAAGCTCGCCCCTGGCCGTCGAGTCAAATTTGGAAGATTTAAACTATATCGGCCGATATCCGCGGAGACTGGATCTTGACGGATTCGAGCCGCAGCCAAAGCGCCGCCGCATTGTCTCGATGGGCATGATCTAGCTCTGCAGCCGAATAGTGCCCTGGAGGCCGCACCAGAATCCTCTCCGACCCTTAATCCGGGCGGATTTCCCGATCGAGGGCGAGTGGTTGGACACCGCCTCGGGGCTTCAATCTCTCGGCGATCGCGCTGAACTCCATCCTGTCCTTTGCAAAGACCTTGACTCGAGGAAGCGGACTCCTTTCCGGACTCCGAACCCTCCGCGCCCTTGCCAATCGAATCCGATTAGGCGCCCGTTATGGAGTTGCGACGCGGACATCTTCGGCTTTTCGCCCTTTGGCGACATCCTGAATACACTAAAGTCTCTCTCTTTATCCGGAGAGCCTGGCGGACTGCGGTCGGGGCGGTTGGGATGCGGACGACGAATAAATTCAAAGCCCACCCACCACCCACTTCATAGCCTTCGTCAAAGCTTACACGACATGCTCGATTTTGACTCGAAGACATCGGCGGTATGGGCGGCGATGTAGAAGACAACAATAAACCAGCACCTATAGGATCTGGACAAACTCACCCATGATGTATACATGGTGGATACACCTAAAGCAAATGAAGGCGAGGAGCAGCGAGGCGCTCACGAAGGATATATCCCTCGGCAGTCAAAGCGGCAGCGTAAGCGCCGAACAAAGTCCGCCTCAACAAAGACCCAGCCATAGGCGAGGCGAACGGTGCACAACGAACAAGCTATCGAGCAATCGTCCGAACAAGACAACTTGGATAAACAATCTGTCCCGGCGAAGACAACAGTCCGGACGACCTCACGCCGGACAAACCATTGGAGCAAAATGACCTCCGAGAAAAGGCTCGCCGCCATCACTGGCGTAGCCTGAAAAAGCGAAGCGGAAGCTCAAAACAGCGGAAGATGCACTCAGGATTAGATGGAGCAAAGTATTCAGCACCATGAACAAATGCGGCGACGATCGCCAACAAAAAACTACCAAAAAAAGCTACTGCTGAATTGACGAGGAGGCGTTAGAGCCCCACAACTAAAAAGCAAGAAGGCCACCCGGTCGGATGGACGACCTCATGGAAAAAAGAGAGCGGCGAATGGCGCCGCACACAAGCTAATATGGGATCCGCATAAGGATTCACTTCAAGAGGATGGCCCAGTTAGGTCCATCTATGGGCCAAGAAAGCAGGCTTGTCAAAGCAATGCAATATGCCAAAATTCGAAGATCATGGCACACCCAAATATAGGGCGCGCACACCCCTATGTTTCACCGATGAGTCTTTGGACCATAATTTCAGTGGGATTCAAACCCGTAAACATAGAGGCATCTGACGGAACAACAGACCACAGTGCGGATCGAGGATTACATCCTCCACATACACATGGCTAGAGGAGACGATCCATGCCATAAAATATTTACCCTTAAACTCAAAGGGCCAGCTCGGCATTGGCTTAAAAGCCTCCCGAAAATACCATTGGAAGCGGGGAGAGCTCGAGGATGCATTCGGGCAAATTTTCAGGGGACTTATGTCCGCCCTCGGATCTGAGACGATCTAAGTCACATAACTCAACAGCCGGAGACACAGCCGGAAATTTTGGAACAGGTTCCTTACTAAAAGAACCAAATAGTCATTGTCCGGACACGAAGCCTTAGCAGCTTTCAAACACAACGTCCGAGGCGAATGGCTCGCCAGACACCTCGGCCAAGAAAAGCCAAGAACAATGGCCGCATTAACAAGCCTCATGACCCGCTTTTGCGCGGGAGAGGACAGCTGGCTGGCTAGATGTAGCACCAGCGACCCAAGTACATCCGAGATCAGGAATGGAAATGGGAAATCACGGCCTTGAAAAGATCAGCGCGGAATAAGGAAAATGGCCCAAATAATGCGGCGGTCAACGCCGGATTCAAAACTCTCGGCGAACAACAAAACACTGCCCTAAAGGATAATTGTGACGAGCTATCCAACCTAAACAAGATTACGGATAGGCATGTCAAATACATGATACCTCCGGGAAGCCTGCAAACCATACCCACAGAGATTGTTGGGTCTTCAAACAGTTCGGCCGACTTAACGCCGAACACAAGGGGCTCGACACACCAAATGCGAGTGACGAAACCCAAAAGCAGCACTCCGGGAAACGAAAAAGTTTCCCACAGGAGGTTAAAACAGTAAACTCACTTCATGTGATCAAAGGGAAAAACAAAGCGGCGCCCCCTAAAAGGCGCGCCGCACACTTGTTGTCAAAACCAATCACCTTCGACCATCAGGACTATTCCGATAATATCCGGAACGCAGGATGGACTGCCTTGATATTGAATCCTATAATCGACGGATTCCAATTTACACATGTCCTCATGGACGGCGGCGATGACATAAACCACGATATATCGAGGACACAATCCATGAGGATGGGGATAAACCAACCAAAATTAGCCATAGCAACACCTCCTTTAAAGGAGTCTTGCCGAGCCCATCGCCTTTGCACGGGCTCCATACTGCTATAAGTTGTGTTTGGTTCATCCGACAACTTCCTTCGCAAATGTTACTCTTCCATGTCGCCCGTTTAAAAGTAGCCATCAAGCACTATTGGGACGCGAGGCTTTACGCCGCTTTAACGCAATACCGCATTATGCATCTCTAACACTTAAAATGCCCGGTCCACGCGGCATCATCTCCTTAAAAGGAAGTATTAAGTGTTACTCGAGCACGGGAAAACGGGAGACTGCCTTGACAGCCCCACAGCTATCCGGCTCTGCTAGGCAAAGAACCTGAATTGGTCATTCAAACCCCGGACACGGCTAGACGAGTCCGGCGCCTACTTGCGTCATACCCCCATACAAGGGGCTGCATGCATGTATAACAACAGACAATAAAGCTCAAATTTTATTCACTTCTTCGAACCGTACTTTGTTTATTTAAATATTAAGTACATCTTTCGCACAATCCTTTTTCTTTTTAACTAAGTTCCTCCCTTTTACAGATGAACAACGTGCTACACCCGTCCAGGATACGACACAACGGAGACACAGGCGCAGACGTGCAGTAGGGACCCGTTGCAAGGATTCTTTTCAGATTAATACCCTGCGTAAACCTTCTTTCACTGTCTCTTGTTGATACACATCCCCTCGGTTCCTTAATATAACTTAGGAGGAGGCTGGTGCTTTGGCATTGGCCGCACCAGAATTTTTGCGCGTACCTGGACACAAAGGGCTTAGGGCCTTATTTTGCCCATTTTCATAAAGAGCGAATACCTTAGGGAGTATTCGGCGTCTCGAGTTAGGCCTTATATGCATCAGCTCCGAATCATGTCTTTGGTCAAATGTTGGGTTGCTCGGCTCCTGTGTTTTGCTGCCTTACGTTCCGTTTCCACGGCTAACGCGGCACCGGAGAACTCTGCGATTGTGCCCGGTTCGGCGGGCGAGCACCTCGAGAGAAAGCGAAAAACTGTCATGATATAGCGAGACTGGTCAACCACTCGATGACTCACAGGAATGTTTAGAATTCCTCTGCATTAACGAAGGGCGGTTTTCGGTCGAGCACATACGCACCTAGAATTCGGAGAGTGCGGTGCCCCGTGGGCTATATAGTAGCCCCACCCTCGAACTCCTATGGCTAAGTGAAAGTGATAAAGCATTATAGTCCGGTTGCACGGTGTGCTACGCTATCACCTCCTTAACAGGACCAAGGCGTTGGATTAAGTGTGAAAAAGCGCTTTTTAGTTAACACCCCGCACTATGTGCGTGGGGCTGAAGCCAAGGACTGCCATCTTTCGGGTTATATACACATATACATAAGCGGCCATACGGGGAGTAGTTTACTACTTGAGCGCACAAGTATAAAAAGCACTTATATTACATTGAAACATCGTTTTCACGAATCATACATGTCATTCAAACATAATATCTTTCGAGCTTTGCGTCTCTATTAAGCGAGCGCCCGGCGGAGACTTCTTCAAAGTAGTGCTCGGCGGTACTCGGCCTCTGTCCGAATCACGGGATGCAACGTCGGTGGCCTTCATCTGTGCTCAGTATGTCTTGACACGGGAAAGAGCCATCCGCTCCCTCAATACATGCCGATCGCTTCATCGCGTCGTCGCTGCACCGCACCAAGCTGCTGCACTACACCAAAATAGCTCTTGGTGGGGTCCGTCCGGCCACAAGTGAGTCAAGACATGCTTCATGGCCAATCCGGACAATCGATTCAGCTCGCCCACTCGGCCAACCGATCGGTCGCGGCGGAGGGCGCTCGGACTATGGAATTGCGACCAGTATAGCTCTTCCCTTTGTGCCCCTTCGGCCTCGGAAGTGCTCAACGCGTCCTGACACTTCGCCACCAAGTCCATATAAGCATCCTCTGAACTCCATAATTTATCCAACGGAGCATACTTTGGATCTCTATACTTCCTCCGCAGCAGAAACGGTTTTCCAGCTGCGATTGCCCTGGCCTGACTCAGCTCCTCCTTGGCAGCTCTCAAAGCCGATTGGGCATTCTTGGTTTCGGCGGCGGCCTTCTTTAGGCCCTCCTGTTCCGCTTGATGCTCTTTTTCAAGAACCTCGCAGCGATCGGTAGCATTCCTTAACCTTTTGGACATCTCGGCCATTTCCTCTTTGCTTCGGCAGTGAGCAGCCCGTTCAGCTTCTAGCTCTTCGGCCACCTTTAAAGTAGCCGCATTACTACCCCTGGCTTGCTCTTTCGCTCGGGCAAGTTCTGCCCGCAGCTCCTCAACGGCAGCGGCACCATCTGCATTAAAGCATACAAACAGTAAGACATGGGCGGCAAGCTCCCTTAACAGGTGTCCGCATAGAAGTCGCATACCTTGTGACTCGTCAAACCGTTTATTGACCAGCGCGATGTCCGCATCCGCCTCATCAAGCTGCCGCTTTAGTTCGGCATATTCATCAGTCCGGCTGGCCTCCGGACGCTTCGCTACCTGTTTAGACGCGGCGATATGTTTAAACTGAGAATTTGATCCTCAGCACGTTGTCAATTTTGACAACATACCGAGTCTTAGGGGCTACTATCTATACAGGGCGCATTTTATATGCATAACTGTCAGAAGGTACATCATTTTTACGTACCTCAAATCCCGTCAGTAAGCTTCTGACGGCTTCATGCAATCCGCTCTCCGCGGATACAATTCTTTCAATCACCGTACCCATTAGAGCACGGTGATCTTCTGAGATAGCCGCTCGCCCGAGCAGATCCTTCAGATCCTCCGACCGCACACCACTTGGCGCGGACCTTCCGCCCCGCGGACTTGGGGAACCCTCTGCGGCGACACCTCCGGTCGTCCGCTTCATGAGGGTGCGACAGTGGAGGTGTTTCGCTCTCCATCATCTCGGAAGTAGATCCCTCAAGACGAGCTCTGCCGAGAAGGGCTGAGGTCCGAACTACAAGGTACAATTTCGGTTATCTTCATAAATAAATACAGGATGTTCCTCATTTACAAGACCCTTCGTTTTACTTATGGCTCATTGAGGGCTGATCCTTGGGGAAATAGTGCGGCTGGGTTACTTCCCAGCGCGGACCCTCCGCCAAGATTCCTTCCTTTCTTTGAGGCCTTGACCTCCGGATCTTGAAGCGGTCCTCTTCTCTCCTCGGAAGGTGGGACTCTTAATCCCTCCTTCCCTGATAGCCTCCTTCGCAGAGGCAGTTGCTCCCCCGCTCCTCCCTTCGCCTTCTTCAAAAGGCGCGACCTTCAACATCTTGGTTAACATGGGATCCGGCGTGGTCTCTGGGAGTGGAGCCGGACACCTTATCAACTTTGCCTTGGCTATCCACTCCTGTTCAATAAACGGCTCCTTTATAGGGCATATATGTATAATAAATGAATGAACAGCTTGTCCGGTTACAGGACTACTTACTTGAGCATCTAGGTGATTGCAGCTTAGCCCTGCGTCCTCGGTCAAGTCCAGACACTCCTCTCGTGATCCGAAGAACAGTTTATACATCTCCACGGGTGTCATGCCCATAAAATTTTGGAGAGCTCGTGGTCCCTCCAGATTGAATTCCCACAGGCGGAGGGGGCGACGTTTGCAGGGCTGAAGACGCCGGATCACAATAACCTGCGCCACTGCAACCAGATTGATCCCTCTTTCCTGGAGATCTCGAATCGGCCCTGCAGCAGGGGAGGCGTCCTTGGACAACCCCAGTCGAGCCTTGTTGACCCATGACGCCTTGACCCGCTGTGGTGGACTGGCGGAAGGCGGGAGCACCGCCCATTTGGTGCCCACAGGGGCGGTGATATAGAACCACTCCCGTTGCCATAAACCAAGCTCCTCTTGAAAAGAGCCCTCGGGCCACGGAGCACCAGCGCATTTGCTTATGACCGCCCCTCCTTTTCTGTTTGCTGCCCTTGATCGCCTTTGGATCCACCTTGAAGGTCTTGAGCCACAATCCAAAGTGAGGGTAATATGGAGGAAGGCCTCACATACAACAATGAATAGCGAGATATGGAGGATGGACTCGGATTCAAGTCATGGAAATCAAGCCCATAATAAAACATGAGCCCCCACAAAGGGGTCCATCGGAAGCCTAAACCCGGCGGAAGTGAGACCACGAACACCACGTTCTCACGGGCTCAGAGTGGGAATGACCTGCCTGGAGCAGGCAGCCTATCGAAATCTCGCGGTTAGATACAGCGTCTCGCAGCTTTAGCACATCTTCTTTCGTGACGGAGGAATACATCCATCGGCCATGCTGGTCGGAACCGGACATCGTCGAGAGTCCGAAGCGCCTGAATCTGAAGCTTTGGGTGTTGGAACTCGAAGCACGAGGCGAACTCGATAGAGGGTGTAAAAAGGAGAGGGCCTTGGTCTCGTTATAAAGAGGTTGAATACCAAGAGCCCACCCCGTGGTCGACTAGGACTCGTCTTTGATAGAGAAGGCAGGCCAACGGGCACGGTTGGGTTACCCACGTCCATATTAATGAGAAACCTGGAATAAGGGGGCACGATCTACGCCTTGATAAGACGTGCCAAGGAAACCGCCTCGCTGAACACGCTGAGGTGGAACAATAAAAAATGATTCATATAAAAGCCTAGCCGTGGTGTGATGTCACGCCGCGGAATACGTCAGCACATCTGTGCAAAAATTATTCTATAATACGGTGTTATGTGGAACTTGTTTGGCAGAGCCGGACACTATCCTGGTGTTCACAATCTTCTATAAATTATTCGGAGGAAGAACCCGCCTTGCAATGCCGAAGACAATATGCGCGCCGGACTCGTCGTCATTGAAGCCTGGTTCATGGGCTCTTGAGGAGTTCGGACTAGGGGTGTCCGGATAGCGAACTATCATCATCGGCGGACTCCAAGACTATGAAGATACAAGATTGAAGACTTCGTCCCGTGTCCGGATGGGACTTTCCTTGGTGTGGAAGGCAAGCTTGGTGATACGGATATGTAGATCTCCTACCATTGTAACCGACTCTGTGTAACCCTAACCCTATCCAGTGTCTATATAAACTGGAGGGTTTTAGTCCGTAGGACGAACAACAATCATACCATAGGCTAGCTTCTAGGGTTTAGCCTCTTTGATCTCGTGGTAGATCTACTCTTGTAACACACATCATCAATATTAATCTAACAGGACGCAGGGTTTTACCTCCATCGAGAGGGCCCGAACCTGGGTAAAACATCATGTCCCTTGTCTCCTGTTACCATCCGCCTAGACGCATAGTTCGGGACCCCCTACCCGAGATCCGCCGGTTTTGACACCGACAGGGGCCGCTCCCCTTCCTCTTGTCCAATTCGGATAGCCCATGTGGGGGGGGGGGGGCACCCCTTGTGGGATCCTCTCTTTCCCCCCTATGGCCCATGTTGGCCCATTACTTCCCCGGGGGGTTCCGGTAACCCCTGGGTACTCTGATAAATATCCTAAAAAATCCCGAAACCATTCCGGTGTCCAAATACTATCGTCCAATATATCAATCTTTACCTCTCGACCATTTCAAGACTCCTCATCATGTCCGTGATCTCATCCGGGAGTCCAAGCAATCATCGGTCGCCAAAACACATGACTCATAATACAAATCGTCATCAAATGTTAAGCGTGCGGACCCTACGGGTTCGAGAACAATGTATACATGACCGAGACACATCTCCGGTCAATAACCAATAGCGGAACCTGGATTCTCATATTGGTTCCTACATATTCTACGAAGATCTTTATCGGTCAAACCGCAATGACAACATAAGTTATTCCCTTTGTCATCGGTATGTTACTTTCCCGAGATTCGATCGTTGGTATCATCATACCTAGTTCAATCTCATTACTGGCAAGTCTCTTTACTCGTTCCGTAATGCATCATCCTGCAACTAACTCATTAGTCACATTTCTTGCAAGGCTTATAGTGATGTGCATTACCGAGAGGGCCCGGAGATACCTCTCCGATACTTGGAGTGACAAATCCTAATCTCGATCTATGCCAACCCAACAAACACTTTTAGAGACACCTATAGAGCATCTTTATAATCATCCAGTTACATTGTGACGTTTGATAGCACACAAGGTGTCCCTCCGGTATTCCAGAGTTCAATAATCTCATATATAGTTATAGGAATATGTATAAGTCATGAAGAAGGCAATAGCAATAAAACTTAACGGTCATTATGCTAAGCTAACGGATGGGTCTGGTCGATCACATCCTTCTCCTAATGATGTGATCCCGTTCATCAAATGACAACACATGTCTATGGTCAGGAAACTTAACCATCTTTGATTAACAAGCTAGTCTAGTAGAGGCATACTAGGGACACTTTGTTTTGTCTATGTATTCACACATGTACCAAGTTTCCGGTTAATACAATTCTAGCATGAATAATAACATTTATCATGATATAAGGAAATATAAATTACAACTTTATTATTGCCTCTATGGCATATTTCCTTCTGTCTCCCACTTGCACAGGAGTCAATAATCTAGATTACATAGTAATGATTCTAACACCCATGGAGTCTTGGTGCTGATCATGTTTTCCTCGTGGAAGAGGCTTAGTCAACGGGTCTTGAACATTCAGATCCGTATGTATTTTGCAAATCTCTATGTCTCCCTCCTTGACTTGATCACGGATGGAGTTGTAGCATCTCTTGATGTGTTTGGTTCTCTTGTGAAATCTGGATTCCTTCGCTAAGGCAATTGCTCCAGTATTGGCACAAAAGATTGTAATTGGACCTTATGCACTAGGTATTGCCCCTAGATCAGATATGAACTCCTTCATCCAGACTCCTTCATTTGCTGCTTTGAAAGCAGCTATGTACTCCGCTTCACACGTAGATCCCACCACGACGCTCTGCTTGGAACTGCACCAACTGACAGCTCCACCATTCAATATAAATAACTATATGGTTTGCGACTTAGAGTCATCCGGATCAGTGTCAAAGGTTGCATCGACATAACCATTTACGGCAAGCTCTTTGTCACCTCCATAAATGAGAAACATATCCTTAGTACTTTTCAGGTATTTCAGGATGTTCTTGACCGCTATCCTGTGATCCACTCCTGGATTACTTTGGTACCTCCTTGCTAAACTTACAGCAAGGCACACATCAGGTCTGGTACACAACATTGCATACATGATAGAACCTATGGCTGAGGCATAGGGAATGACTTACATTTTCTCCCTATATTCTGAAGTGGTCGGGCATTGAGTCTGACTCAACTTCACACCTTGTAACACAGGCAAGAACCCTTTCTTTGACTGGTCCATTTTGAGCTTCTTCAAAATTTTATCAAGGTATGTGCTTTGTGAAAGTCCAATTGAGCGTCTTGATCTATCTCTATAGATCTTGATGCCCAATATATAAGCAGCTTCACTGAGGTCTTTCATTGAAAAATTCTTATTCAAGTATCCTTTTATGCTATCCAGAAATTCTGTATTATTTCCAATCAACAATATGTCATCCACATATAATATTAGAAATACTACAGAGCTCCCACTCACTTTCTTGTAAATACAGGCTTCTCCAAAAGTATGTATAAAACCATATGCTTTGATCACACTATCAAAGCGTATATTCCAACTCCGAGAGTCTTGCACCAGTCCATAAATGGATCGCTGGAGCTTGCACACTTTTTTAGCAGCTTTAGGATCGACAAAACCTTCTGGTAGCATCATATACAACTCTTCTTTAAGAAATCCATTAAGGAATGCAGTTTTGACATCCATTTGCCAAATTTCATAATCATAAAATGTGGTAATTGCTAACATGATTCAGACAGACTTAAGCATCGCTATGGGTGAGAAGGTCTCATCGTAGTCAACTCCTTGAACTTGTTGAAAACCTTTCGCAACAAGTCGAGCTTTGTAGACAGTAACATTACCGTCAGCGTCAGTCTTCTTCTTGAAGATCCATTTATTCTCTATGGCTTGCTAATCATCGGGAAAGTCAACCAAAGTCCATACTTTGTTCTCATACATGGATCCCATCTCAGATTTCATGGCCTTATGCCATTTCGCAGAATCTGGGCTCATCATCGCTTCCTCGTAGTTCGTAGGTTCGTCATGGTGTAGTAACATGACTTCCAGAACAGGATTACCGTACCACTCTGGTGCGGAATGTACTCTGGTTGACCTACGAGGTTCGGTAGTAACTTGATCTGAAGTTTCATGATCATCATCATTAGCTTCCTCACTAATTGGTGTTGGCATCACTGGAATAGATTTTTGTGATGAACTACTCTCCAACTCAATAGAAGGTACACCTACCTCGTCAAGTTCTACTTTCCTCCCACTCACTTCTTTCGAGAGAAACTCCTTCTGTAGAAAGGGTCCATTCTTAGCAACGAATATCTTACATTCGGATCTGTGATAGAAGGTGTACCCAAAAGTTTCTTTTGGGTATCCTATGAAGATACATTTCTACGATTTGGGTTTGAGCTTATCAGGCTGAAGCTTTTTCACATAAGTATCACAACCCCAAACTTTAAGAAACAACAGCTTAGGTTTCTTGTTAAACCACAGTTCATATGGTGTCGTCTCAACAGATTTAGATGGTGCCCTATTTAACGTGAATTCCACATTCTATAAAGCATAACCCCAAAACGATAGTGGGAAATCGGTAAGAAACATCATAGATCACACCATATCTAATAAAGTACGGTTATGACGTTCGGACACACCATTACGCTGTGGTGTTCCAGGTGGCGTGAGTTGTGAAACTATTCCACATTGTTTCAAATGAAGACCAAACGCGTAACTCAAATATTCGCCTCCGCGATCAGATCGTAGAAACTTTATTTTCTTGTTACGATGATTTTCCACTTCACTCTGAAATTCTTTGAACTTCTCAAATGTTTCAGACTTATGTTTCATCAAGTAGATATACCCATATCTTCTCAAATCATCTGTGAAGGTCAGAAAATAAGGATACCCGCCGCGAGCCTCAACACTCATCGGACCGCATACATCAGTATGTATTATTTCCAATAAGTCAATGGCTCGCTCCATTGTTTCGGAGAACGGAGTCTTAGTCATCTTGTCCATGAGGCATGGTTCGCAAGCATCAAGTGAATCATAATCAAGTGATTCGAAAAGCCCATCAGCATGGAGTTTCTTCATGCGCTTTACACCAATATGACCTAAACGGCAGTGCCACAAATAAGTTGCACTACATTATTAACTTTGCATCTTTTGGCTTTGATATTATGAATATTTGTATCACTAAGATTGAGATTCAACAAAAAATGACCACTCATCAAGGGTGCATGACCATAAAAGATATTACTCATATAAATAGAACAACTATTAGTCTCTGATTTAAATGAATAACCGTATCGCATCAAACAAGATCCAGATATAATGTTCATGCTCAACGCTAGCACCAAATAATAATTATTCTGGTCTAAAACTAATCCCGAAGGTAGATATAGAGGTAGCATCCCGACGACAATCACATCGACCTTGGAACCATTTCCTACATGCATCGTTACCTCGTCCTTAGCCAATCTTCATTTAATCCGTAGCCCCTGCTTCGAGTTGCAAATGTGAGCAACAGAACCAGTATCAAATACCTAGGCGCTACTACGAGCATTAGTAAGGTACACATCAATAACATGTATATCAAATATACCTTTCACTTTTCCATCCTTCTTATCCGCCAAATACTTGGGGCAGTTCCGCTTCCAGTGACCAGTCCCTTTGCAATAGAAGCACTCAGTTTCAGGCTTAGGTCTAGACTTGGGCTTCTTCCCTTGAGCAACAACTTGCTTGCTATTCTTCTTGAAGTTCCCCTTCTTCCCTTTGCCCTTTTTCTGAAAACTAGTGGTCTTGTTAACCATCAACACTTGATGCTCCTTGATTTCTACCTCCACAGCCTTAAGCATTGTGAAGATCTCGGGAATTATCTTTCCCATCCCTTGCATATTATAGTTCATCACGAAGCCTTTATAGCTTGGTGGCAGTGATTGAAGAACTCTGTCAATGACACTATCATCAGGAAGATTAACTCCCAGCTGAGTCAAGTGGTTATGGTACCCAGACATTCTGAGTATGTGTTCACTGACAGAACTATTCTCCTCCATCTTGCAACTATAGAACTTGTTGGAGACTTCATATCTCTCAACTCGGGCATTTGCTTGAAATATTAACTTCAACTCTTGGAACTGTTGGGGAATGTAGTAATAATTCAAAATTTTCCTACGTGTCACCAAGATCAATCTAGGAGATGCTAGCAACAAGAGAGAAGGAGTGCATCTTCATACCCTTGAAGATCGCTAAGCGGAAGCGATACAAGAACACGGTTGATGGAGTCATACTCGCGGCGATTCAAATCACGGAAGATATGATCTAGCGCTGAACGAACGACGCCTCCGCATTCAACACACGTACAACCCGGGGACATATCCTCCTTCTTGATCCAGCAAGGGGAGAGGAGAAGTTGAGGGAGAGCTCCGGCAGCACGACGGCGTGGTGGTGGAGCTTGCGGTTCTCTGCGGGGCCCGCAAGCACTCTGAAGGAGGAGGAGGTGTTGGAGGAGGGAGGGGCTGCAATAGGGGAAGGGGTACGGCTGCCCTCTCTCTCCCTCACTATATATAGGGGGAGGGGAGGATGAGGCGCCCTAGGGTTTCCCTAGGGGAGGGGCTGCGGCCACAAGGGGAAACCCTAGATGGGGTTGGGCGCCCCCACCCCTTGGAAACTTGCCCCCCAAGCCAGGAGGGGTGGCTGCCCTAGGGGAGGCGCCCCCACCTCTCCAGGTTACGTGAGATGGGGTGGGAGGGGCGCACAGCCCCTTAGTGGGCTGGTGTGCCCCCTCCCCTTGGCCTATAAGGCCCCCCAACATTTGTCGGGGCCTATGAAACTCCTTTCGGTCACCCGGTACTCCTAGAAAAATTCCGGACTCCAATACCCTTCGTCCAATATATCGTTCTTCACGTCTAGACCATTCCAGAACTCATCATGATGTTTGAGATCTCATCCGGGACTCCGAACAACCTTCGGTAACCACATACAATTTCCCATAACAACTCTAGCGTCACCGAACCTTAAGTGTGTAGACCCTACGGGTTCGGGAACCATGTAGACATGACCGAGACATCTCTCCGGCCAATAACCAATAGCGGGATCTGGATACCCATATTGGCTCCCACATGTTCCACGATGATCTCATCGGATGAACCACGATGTCGGGGATTCAATCAATCCCGTATACAATTCCCTTTGTCTATCGGTATGTTACTTGCCCGAGATCGTCGGTATCCCCATACCTCGTTCAATCTCGTTACTGGCAAGTCTCTTTACTCGTTCCATAACACATGATCCCGTGGCGAACTCCTTAGTCACATTGAGCTCATTATGATGTTGCATTACCGAGTGGGCCCAGAGATACCTCTCCATTATACGGAGCGACAAATCCGAGTCTCGATTTGTGCCAACCCAACAAACACTTTCAGAGATACCTATAGTGCACCTTTATAGCCACCCAGTTACGTTGTGACATTTGATACACCCAAAGCACTCCTACGGTATCCGGGAGTTGCACAATCTCATGGTCTAAGGAAATGATACTTGCCATTATAAAAGCTCTAGCAAACGAACTACACGATCTTGTGCTATGCTTAGGATTGGGTCTTGTCCATCACATCATTCTCCTAATGATTTGATCCCGTTATCAACGACATCCAATGTCCATGTCCAGGAAACCACAACCATCTATTGATCAACGAGGTAGTCAACTAGAGGCTCACTAGGGACATGTTGTAGTCCATGTATGCACACATGTATTACGGTTTCTGGTTAATACAATTATAGCATGAACAATAGACAATTATCATGAACAAGGAAATATAATAATAACCATTTTATTATTGCCTCTAGAGCATATTTCCAACAGTCTCCCACTTGCACTAGAGTCAATAATCTAGTTCACATCGCCATGTGATTAACACTCGTAGTTCACATCGCCATGTGACTAACACCCAAAGAGTTTACTAGAGTCAATAATCTAGTTCACATCACCATGTGATTAACACTCATAGTTCACATCGCCATGCGACTAACACCCAAGAGTTTACTAAAGTTAATAATCTAGTTCACATCACCATGTGATTAACACTCAATGAGTTATAGGGATCAAGTTATGCTTACGAGAGAGGTTTCAGTCAATGGATCTGCAACATTCAGATCCGTGTGTTCTTCGCAAATATCTATTTCGTAATGTAGATGTTGCTACTATGCTCCACTTGCAGCTATTCCAAATGGTCGCTCCACTATACGTATCCAGTTTGCTACTGAGAGTCATCCGGATAGGTGTTAAAGCTTGCATCGACGTAACCCTTTACGCCGAACTCTTCATCACCTCCATAATCGAGAAACATTTCCTTATTTTCAAGGACAATTTTGATCGCTATCCAATGATCCATTCCTGGATCACTCTTATACCCCCTTGCTAGACACGTGGCAAGGCACATCGCGGTACACAACATGGCATATCGAATAGAGCCTATGGCTAAGGCATAGAGGACGACTTTCGTCCTTTCTCTTTCTTCTGTCGTGGTCGAGATTCAAGTCTTAACTTCACACATTACAACTCTGGAAAGAATTCCTTCTTTGACTGATCCATCTTGAACTGCTTCAAGATCATGTCAAGGTATGTGCTCTATGAAAGTCTTATGAGGCATCTTGATCTATCTCTATAGATCTTGATACCCAACATGTAAGCAGTTTTACACAGGTCTTCCATTGAAAAATTCCATTCAAACAACCCTTTATGCTTTCCAGAAATTCTACATCATTTCTGATCAAGAATATGTCATGCACATATACTTATCAAAATGTTGTAGTGCTCCCACTCACTTTCTTGCAAATACAAGTTTCTTGCAAACTTTGTATAAAACCAAATGCTTTGATCACCTCATCAAAGCGTATGTTCCAACTTCGAGTTGCTTTTCAGTCCATAGAAGGATCGCTGGAGTTTACATACCTTTTAGCATCCTTAGGATTGGCAAAACCTTCTGGTTGTATCACATACAACCTTTCCTCACGGAAACCGTCAAGGAAAATTTGTTTTGACATCCATCTACCAGATTTCGTAAATGAAAATGCAACAACTGCTAACATAATTCTAACAGGCTTTAGCATCGCTATGATTGAGAAAGTCTCATCACAGTCAATTCCTTGAACTTGTCGGAAACTTCTTTGCGACAAGTCGAGCTTTATAGATGGTGACATTACCATCAACATTTGTCTTCTTCTTAAAGATCCATTTATTCTAAATGGCTTGCCGATCATCGGGCAAGTCAACCAAAGTCCATACTTTGTTCTTATACATGGATCCTATCTCGGATGTCATGGCTCCTAGACATTTGTTGGAATCTGGGCCCACCATCGCTTCTCCATAGCTCGTAGGTTCATCGTTGTCCAACAACATGACCTTTAAGACAGGGTTACCACTCAGAAGTTGTACACACCCTTGTCGACCTACGAGGTTCGATAGTAACTTGATCTGAAGCTCCATGATCATCATCATTAGCTTTCTCTTCAACTGAAGTAGCTGCCACAGATACATCTTTCTGTGCTGCGCTACTCTCTGGTTGAAGTAAAGGTTCAACAACCTCATCAAGTTCTATCTTCCTCCCACTCAATTCTTTCGAGAGAAACTCTTTCTTGAGAAAGGACATGTTCATAGCGAAAACACTTTGCCCTCAGATCTGAGATAGAAGGTATACCCAATCGTCTTGTTTGGGTATTCTATGAAGACACAATTTTCCGCTTTGGTTTTGAGCTTTTCTGGCTGAAGTCTTTCAACATAAGAATCATAGCCCCAAACCTTAAGAAACAACAACTCAGGTTTCTTGCCAAACCATAGTTCATACGGTGTCATCTCCACGGACTTAGATGGTGCCCTATTTAAATTGAATGTAATTGTCTCTAATGCATAACCCCAAAATGATAGCGGTAGATCGGTAGGAGACATCATAAATCGCACCATATCCAATAGGGTGCGATTACGACATTTGGACTCATCATTAGGCTATGGTGTTTTAGGTGCGTCAACTGTGAAACGATTCCACCTTGTCTTTAGTGATTGCCAAACTCATAACTTAGATATTCTCCCCTTGATCAGATCGTAGGAACTTGATCTTCTTGTTATGATGATTCTCAACTTCACTTTGAAATTGCTTGAACTTTTAAAACATTTCAGACTTACGCTTCATTAAGAAAATATACCCATATCTACCCAATTCATCGGTGAAGGTGAGAAAATAACGATATACACTACACGCATCAACACTCATCGGACCGCACACATCAGCATGTGTGATTTCCAACAAGTCACTTGCCCATTCCTTTGTTCTAGAAAATGGGGTTTTAGTCATCTTGCTAATGAGGCATGGTTCACATGTGTCAAGTGATTCAAAATCAAGTGACTTCAAAAGTCCATCGGCATGGAGTTTCTTCTTGCGCTTTACACCAATATGACCTAAGCGGCAGTGCCACAAGAAAGTGGTACTATTATTATCAATTCTACATCTTTTGGCATCATTGTTATGAACATGTGTACCACTACGACCGAGATTCAATAAACCCTTCACATTGGGTGCTTGACCATAGACGGTATTATTCAGAATAACCATTATTCTCTGACTTAAATGAATAATCGTATTGAAATAAACATGATCTAATCATGTTCATGCTCAACGCAGACACCAATGCAAACAACATTTATCTGGGTTCAACACTAATCCCGAAGGTAGAGGGAGCGTGCGATGGTGATCATATCATCCTTGGAAACACTTCCAACACACATCCGTCACCTCACCCTTAGCTAGTCTCTGTTTACTCCGCAGCTTTTGTTTCGAGTTACCAATATCAGCAACTGAACCGGTATCTAATACCCAGGTGCTACTAGGAGTACTAGTAAGGTACACATCAATAACACATATATCAAATATACTTTTGTTGAAGTTGCCTGCCTTCTTATCTACCAAGTATTTGAGGCAGTTCCGCTACCAGTGACCGTTCCCCTAATAGAAGCACTTCGTCTCGGGTTTGGGTTCTTGGGTTTCTTCACTGGAGCGACAACTGGCTTACCATTCCAGAAGTTTCCCTTCTTTCCCTTGCCCTTCTTCAAGTCAGTGGTCTTGTTAACCATCAACACTTGATGCTCCTTCTTGATTTCTACCTTCATGGCCTTAAGCATGACGAACAGCTCCTGGATCATCTTCCCTTGCATGTTATAGTTCATCACAAAACTCTAGTAGCTTGGTGATAGTGACTGGAGAACTTTGTCGATCACTCTCTTATCTGGAAGATTAACTCCCACTTGATTCAAGCGATTGAAGTACCCAGACATTCTGAGCACAAGCTCACTGGCTGAGCTATTCTCCTCCATCTTGTAGGCAAAGATCTTGTCAGAGGTCTCAAACCTCTCAACACGTGCATGAGCCTAAAATTCCAATTTCAGATCTTGGAACATCTCATATGTTCCATGGCGTTCAAAACGCCTTTGGAGCCCCGACTCTAAGCCGTAAAGCATGGCACACTAAACTATTAGGTAGTCATCAGAACGTGTCTGCCAGATGTTCACAACATCCACAGACGATGCCAGAGGGGTTGGCTGTTGGAGATATGCCCTAGAGGCAATCATGTATGATGATATTTCCTATGTGTTTATGAATAAAAATAGTCCTTGGACATTATCAATGATGTGTATCAGCAAGTACGTGACTTGTTTGTGGGACTATGCATTGTATGATGACTGTCCTAAATGGTCCCTAGTCGAAAGGGCTGTGTGGACGCGCAACCGACTAGACTAGCATATGACACGGTCGATGGCTCTGTCTCACTAGCCATGGAGCATTGGATGCTAACCGGATAATATGGACTTGGAAAGGTCTGGTCGGATTCGACATAGTCGGATCCGAGTCGAGATAAGGTCCGAGTCGGACAGACCCAACTATGAGACGCAGCGATATGTCATATGTGATTCTCTAGTACAACATACATTCTATTTCCTAAGACCTGGTGGCGCATGTACTCGGGATGGTGACAGACTTGCTTTGGGCCGACCAAACGCTACTCCGTGTCGGGTAGTTACAAAGGTAGGTTTCGGGTTTGTCCAGTCCCATGCTTTGCGAGACATGGTCGAGCAAGATGGGATTGCCCCTCCGATCAGGAGAGATATACTCTGGGCCCTCGTGTGATCGACCGGGAACAGCATGGCCATGCGACAAGGATTATGAGATAATCCGGACGGTGGTCGGTATCCTTTGGAGCGAGAAAGAGGTCGGGTTAGCACAAGGATGACAGTCTCGCCTTGAGCCCGACAACATATATCGTGTGGCAAAGGGAGCAGAAGTGTGACACGTTATGCAGGTTCGCCTAACCAGCTTCATCGATGCGCTTAGTGGTCGGCACGCCTTGCTAGAGGCCGCTACCAACCGTCAGGTCGGAGGTGATCCGAGCTGTGACCAAGCTGACTTGAACCAAAGGGGTCGATGCAGCAAGGGAAGGAACCTCACGAGGTCAGTTCAGGAGGACCTTGGTCGGATGTGATCCGAACTGGACTAGGAATGTGACCGAGTAGACTTTAAACTTTAGGGTCCGTCGCGAGGCCCAAGTGTTGAGCTCATGACGGACGCCTATATAAAGTGGAGGTGCGGCACACTCGAGGCGGCGAACGCTTGGCGCTGCGACTAGGGTTTGCATGTGTTGCGAATAGCCACCTCCACTCGCCGCCCGACCGTGTGATCGGACCTAGCAGTCCGCCGACGACGTTCCTCCCGCACGCGCGGATACCGTTAGAGCGGTGCACTTGCGCCCGCCCGCGAACTCGTGCGTGGGATCGGACGACCGGCCGCTCGAGGAGATCGGCGAGGAGGAGGCGATCCACGCGACGCCGCTGCCCCAACTCTTCTTCCGCTGCACGGCCTCGCTGCGCGTCTAGTGGTAACGAACTGTGATCCATCTCCCGCAGCATGTTCCTGGATGTTCTGCGCGTAGGAATTTTTAATTGCAGTCGACGCACCCTACCGTAGAACCCAGCATTGGCACACCGATCGATGCATCAAGGACAGAAGCCTTCTGTGTAGCAGTGAGGACAATCCTCAGACTATGGTTGTCGGTGTCAAAACCAGCGGATCTCGGGTAGGGGGTCCCTAACTGTGCATCTAGGCGGATGGTAACAGGAGACAAGGGACATGATGTTTTTACCCAGGTTCGGGCCCTCTCGATGGAGGTAATACCCTACTCCTGCTTGATTAATATTGATGATATGGGTAGTACAAGAGTAGTTCTACCACGAGATCAGAGAGGCTAAACCCTAGAAGCTACCCTATGGTATGATTGTTGTTCGTCCTACGGGCTAAGACCCTCCGGTTTATATAGACACCGGATAGGGTTAGGGTTACACAGAGTCGGTTACAATGGTAGGAGATCTACATATCTGTATCGCCAAGCTTGCCTTCCACGCCAAGGAAAGTCCCATCCGGACACGGGACGAAGTCTTCAATCTTGTATCTTCATAGTCTAGGAGTTCGCCAAAGATGATAGTTCGCTATCCGGACACCCCTAATCCAGGACTCCTCGGTAGCCTGAACCAGGCTTCAATGACGACGAGTCCGGCGCTCATATTGTCTTCGCATTGCAAAGGCGGGTTCCTCTTCCGAATACTTCATAGAAGGTTTTGAACACAAGGATAGTGTCCGGCTCGCAAAACAAGTTCCACATACCACCGTAGAGAGAATAACTTTTGCACAGATCTACTGACGTATTCCGCGGCGTGACATCACACCACAGCCAGGCCTTTATATGAATCGTTTTTTACTGTCCCACCTCAGCCCGTTTAGCGAGGTGGTTTCCTTGGCACGTCTTATCAAAGCGTAGATCGTGCCCTCTTATTCCGGGATTCTCATCAAATACGGACGTGGGTAACCCAACCGTGCCCGTTGGCACGCCTCCTCTATCGAAGGCGAGTCCCCATCGACCACGGGGAGGGCTCTTGGTATTCAACCTCTTTATAATGAGACCAAGGCCCTCTTCTTTTTTCCACCCTCCAACGAGTTCGCCTCGCGCTTCAAGTTCTAACACCCAAAGCTTCAGATTTAGGCGCTTCGGACCTTCGACGATGTCCGGCTCCGACCAACTCGGCCGATGGATGTCTTCTTCCGTTCTGAAGAAGATGTGCTAAAGCTGAGACGCCCGGTATCTAACCGGCGAGATTTCGCATAGGCTGCCTGCTCCAGGGCAGGTCATTCCCACTCCCGAGCCCGGAGTCCATCCTCCATATCTCGTCATTCATTGTCGTATGTGAAGCCTTCCTCCATATTACCCCTCACTTTGGATTGTGCTCAAGACCTTCAAGGTGGAGCCGAAGATGATCGAGGGGCAACAAGCAGAGTGCGGAGGGGTGGTCATAAGCAAGTGTGCTAATGCTCCGTGGCCCGAGGGCTCTTTTCAAGAGGAGCTTGGTTTGTGGCAACGGGAGTGGTTTTATATCACCGCTCCCAGGGGCACCAAATGGGTGGCGCCACCCGCCTTCCGCTCAGGTCCACCACAGCGGCTGGCATCATGGGTCAACCGGGGGCTCGACTGGGGCCGCCCAAGGCGTCCCTCATTGCAGAGGCCGATTCGAGACCTCCAAGAAAGAGAGATCAATCTGGTCGTGGCGGCACAGGTTATGCTGATTCGGCGCCTTGTGCCCTGCAAACGTCGCCCCCTCCATCTGTGGGAGTTTAATCCGGAGGGACCACGAGCTCTCCAACACTTTATGGGCGCGACGCCCAAGGAGATGTATAAACTGTTCTTCGGATCACAAGAGAAGTGTCCGGACTTGACCGAGCACGCAGGTCTAAGCTGCCATCACCCAGATACTCAAGTAAGTAACCTTGTAACCGGACAGGCTGTTCATTCATTTATCATATATATGCCCTTTAAGGGAGCCGTTTCTTGAACAGGAGTGGATAGCCACGGCAAAGTTGATAAGGTGTCCAGCTCCCCTCCCAGAGACCACGCCGGATCCCATGCTGACCAAGATGTTAAAGACCGCGCCTTTTAAAGAAGGCGAAGGGGGGAGCAAGGAAGCAACTGCCTCCGCGAAGGAGGCTTTCAAGGAAGAGGGGATTAGGGATCCTCCCCTCCGAGGGGAGAAGAGGACCGCTTCCGAAGACCCGGAAGCCAAGGACTCAAAACGGGGAAAGAAGTCTTCGTCAGGAAGTCCGGCGCCGGGAAGTACCCCAGCCGCACTATTTCCCCAAGGGGATCAGCCCTCAATGAGCCGTAAGTAAAAAGAAGGGTCCTGTGAATAAAGAACATCCTGTATTTATTTCGAAGATAACCAAAATTGTACCTTGTAGTTCGGATCTCAGCCCTTCTCAACAGAGCTCGTCTTGGGGATCTTCTTCGGAGATGATGGAGAGTGAACGCCTCCACTGTCGCACCTTCATGCGAGGCGGGCGACCACGAGGTGTCGTCGCGGAGGTTTCCTGAGTCCGGCGGGGCCGGAGGGTCAGCGCCAAGCTGGCGTCTTGATCGGAGGAGAAGGATCTGCTCGGGCGGCGGCTATCTCGAAGATCACCGTGCGCTAATGGGTGCGGTGATTGAAAGAATTGCATCCGGCGAGAGCGGATTGCATGAAGCCGTCGAAGCTTCTTGACGGGGTTCGAAATACGCAAAAATGATGTACCTTCGGCGGTTATGCATATAGAATCGCCTTGTATAGATAGTAGCCCTCGAGACTCGGCATGTTGTCAAAATTGACAGCGTGCGAGGATCATAATCTCGATTATAACATATCGCCGTTCCTATGTAGGTGGCGGGCGTCCGGTGGCTAGCGGACTGATGAATTGCCAAACTAAGCGGCAACAGCGAGGCAGATCACGGACATCGCGCTTGTCAATAAGCGGTTTAACGAGTCACAAGGTATGCGACTTCTTCGTGGGCGCATGGTAAGGGAGCTTGGCGCCCATGCCTTACTAATTGTATGCTTAATGCAGGTGGTGCCACTGCTGTGGAGGAGCTGCGGCGGAACTTCGCCGAGCTAAAAACAAGCGAGAAATATGTAATGCGGCGCTTTAAGGCGGCGAAGAGCTAAAAGCGAGCGGCTGCTCCTTCTTGAAGCAAAGAGGAAATGGCCGATATGGCCATAAAGTTGAAGAATGCTACCGACCGCTGCGGGGTTCTTGAAAAAGGACGTCAAGCGGAGCAAGAGGACCTGAAAAAGGCCACCGCCGAAGCCAAGGATGCCCGCTCCGCAATGAGAGCTGCAAAGGAGGAGCTGTGTCAGGCTGTGGATGTTGCTGCTGGAAAGCCTTTTCTGCTGCGGAGGAAGTTCACGGATCCGAGGTATGCTCAGTTGGAACGGTTGTGGAGTTTGGAGGATGCTTATATGGATTTAGTGGCGAGTGCCGCGGACGCGATCGAGCACTTCCAAGGCCAGAAGGGGCACAAGAGGGAAGAGCTGTTTTGGTCACAGTTCCATAGTCAGAGCGTCCTCTTCCATTAGCCGATCGGTTGGCCGAATGGGCCGAGCTGAATAGGTTGTCCGGACTTGCCATGAAGGCTGTCGTGACTCATTTGTGGCCGAAAAGCCCCAAGCCGAAGAGTTATTTTGACTTGATGCAACAGTTCCTTGGTGCGGTGCCGCATATCGATGCAATGAAGCGGTCAGCATGCATAGAGGGAGCGCGGATGGATCTTGCCCGTGTCAAGACATACTGGGCGGAGGTGAAGGCCACCGACGTTGCATCCCAAGATTCGGACAGAAGCCGAGTACCTGCCGAGCACTATTTTGAGGAAGTCCTGCAGGGCGCTCGTTTAATAGAGACACAGTGCTCGAAAGATATTATGTTTAAATGACATGTATGATTTGTGAAAACAATGTTTCAATATAATATAAGAGCTTTTTATACTTGTGCGTTCAAGTATTAAAACGCCTCATGTGCGGCCGTTGATGTGTATGTGTATATAACCTGAAAGATGGCAGTCTTTGGCTTCAGCCCCCACGCACATAATGCGGGGGTGTTTGCAAAAAAGTCGCATTTTCACACTTAATCCAACGTCTTGGTCCTGTGAAGGAGGTGATAGCATAGCAAACTAGGCAACCGGACTATAATGCTTTATCACTTTCACTTAGCCATAGGAGCTCGATGGTGGGGCTACTATATAGCCCCTAGGGGCACCGCGCTCTCCGAATTGAGGTAGCGTATGTGCTGACGGAAGCGGCCCTTCGTCAATGCGGGGAATTCTAAACATTCCGCTGGGTCATCGAGTGGTTGACCAGTCTCACGCTATATCATGACAGTCAGTTTTAGCTTTCTCCACTGAGGTGCTCAACCCAACTCAACCGGGGCACAATCGCAGTGGTTCTCCCATTGCTACCTTAGCCGATATAACGGAACGTAAGGTACCAAAACATGGGAGCTGGGCAAACCCAACATTTGACCAAAGACATGATTCGGAGATGATGCATATAAGGCCTAACTTGAGACGCCGAACACTCCCTAAGGTATTCGGTCTTTATAAAAACGGGCCGAATAATTCCCTAAGCCCCTGGTGTCCAGGTACGTGCAAAAATTCTGGTGCGGCCGATGCCAAAACGCCAGCCTGCTCCTCGGTTATAGCTAGAAACCAGGGGATGTGTATCAACAAGAGACAGTAAAAAAGGTTAACGCAGGGTCTTAATCTGAAAAGAATCCTTGCAACGGGTCCCTACTTCACGTCTGCGCCTGTGTCTCCGTTGTGCCGTATCCTGGATGGGTGTAGCACGTTGTTCATCTGTAAAAGAGAGGAACTTAGTTGAAAAGAAAAAGGGATCATGCGAAAAATGTAGTTTATATTAAATAAACAGAGTACGGTTCGAAAGGTGAATAAAATTGAGCTTTATTGTCCCTTGTAGTACATGCGTGCAGCCCCTTGTACGGGGGTATGCCGCTAGTAGGCGCTGGACTCGTCTAACCGTGTCCGGGGTTCGAATGACCTATTCAGGTGCTTTGATTAGCGGAGCCAGATTGGTGTGGGGCTGTCAAGGCAGTCTCACGTTCTTCCGTGCTCGAGTAACACTTAATACTCCCTTTTAATGAGATGATGCCACGTGGACCGGGCATTTTAAGTGTAAGAGATGCATAATGCGGTATTGCGTTAAAGCGGGCGAAAGCTTCGCGTCCCAATAGTGCTTGATGGCTACTTTTAAATGGGGCGACATGGAAGATTAACTTTTCGCGACGGAAGTTGTTGGATGGACCGAACATAACTTCTAATGTTAGGGAGCCCGTACAATGGTCATATGTGCCTGGCATTATTCCTTTAAAGGAAATGTTGCTATGGCTAATTTTGGTTGGGTCTATCCCCATCCTGCGGATTGTGTCCTGATATATCAGGTTTATGTCACTGCCGCCGTCCATGAGGACTTGTGTAAATTGGAATCCGTCGATTATAGGATCCAATATCAAGGCAGTCCATCCTGCGTTCCGGATACTTTCGGAGTAGTCCTGATGGTCGAAGGTAATTGGTTTTGCCAACCAGTGTTGGGACTCCGCTGGGTAGATTGTGCGGTGCGTAATTCAATGGGTGTCGCTCTGTTTTCCCCTTTTGTTACTTGAAGTAAGTTTACTGTTTTGACCTCTTGTGGGAAATTCTTTTGTTTTCCGGGGCTCTGTTTGTGGTGCTCGTCATCATCCTCGCTTGGTGTGTCGAGCCCCTTGTGTTCGGCGTTGAGTCTGCCGAACTGCTTGAAGACCCAACAATCTCTGTGGGTATGGTTTGCAGGCTTCCCGGGAGTACTGTGGATTTGACATATGTTGTCCAAGATTTTGTTTAAGTTGGATAGCTCATCGCTATTGTCCTTGAGGGGCAGTTTTTTATTGTTCTGCCATGAGCTTTTGAATCCGGCATTGACTGCCGCACTCTTTGGACCGTTCCCCTTAATCCGGCACTGGTCCTTGCTGCATCGTGGTTTCCCATTCCCATCCCTGACTTCGGATGTACTTGGGTCGCTGGTACTGCATCTTGCTAGCCAGCTATCCTCTCCCGCCCAAAAGCAGGTCATGAGGCTTGTGAGTGCAGCCATGGTTCTCGGCTTCTCTGGCGAGGTGTGTCAGCGAGCCATTCGCCCTCGGACGTTGTGTTTGAAAGCTGCTAAGGCTTGCATCCGGACAGATGGACTATTTGGTTCTTTTGGTGAGGAACCTGTTCCAGAATTTGCGGGCTGACTCTCCGGGTTGTTGAGTTATATGACTTAAATCGTCTGCATCCGGAGGACGGACATAAGTCCCTTGAAAATTTGCCCGAAAAGCATCCTCGAGCTCTTCCCGACTTCCAATGGAATTTTCAGGAAGGCTTTTGAGCCAATGTCGGGCTGGCCCTTTGAGCTTGAGGGGTAAGTATTTTATGGCGTGGAGATCGTCTCCTCTAGCCATGTGTATGTGGAGGATATAATCCTCAATCGAGACTCCAGGGTCTGTTGTTCCATCGTATGCCTCTATGTTTACGGGTTTGAATCCCACTGGGAATTCGTGATCCAGCACCTCATCGGTGAAACACAGGGGGTGTGCGGCACCCCTATATTTGGGTGTGCCGTGATATTCGGATATTTGGCATGTTGCGTTGCTTTGAAGAGCTTGCTTTCTCGGCCCATAGATGGACCTAACTGGGCCATCCTTTTGATGCGAATCCTTATGTGGATCGCGTACCGGCTTGTGTGCGGCGCCATTTGCCGCTCTCTGTTTGCCGTGGGGTCGTCCATCCGACCGGTGGCCTTCTTGCTTTTTGATTGTGGGGCTCTCGGCCTCCTTATCAAATCAGGCAGTAGTTTTCTCTTTGGGTAGCTCTTTGTTGGCGATCGTCGCCGTATTTGTCTATGATGTTGAGTACTTTACTCCATCGATTAGAGTGCATCTTCCGCTGTTTTGAGCCTCCGCTTCGATTTTTCAGGCTACGCATACGATGGCGACGAGCCTTTTCTGGAGGTTCTTCTGCTCCAACAATTTGTCGGGCGTGAGATTGTCCGGACTGTTATCTTCGCCGGAGCAGGTTGTTTATCAAGTTGTCCTGTTCGGACGGTTGCTCGATAGCATGTTAAGTGCGTCCACCGGTTCGCCCTGCTCTATGGCTGGGTCTTTGTCGGCGGGACTTGGTGCGGCGTTTACGTTGCCGTTTGGCTGCTTTTCGAGGATTTATCCTTCGTAGTGTCCGTTGTTCCTCGTCGTCACTTCCTTTAGGTGTATCCACCATGTATACATCATGGGATGAGGTGGTTGTCCAAAGTATCCTATAGGTGCTGGTTCATGGTTATCTCCTACATCATGGTCCATACTGATCGATGTCTTGGTCGAAATCGAACACGTCGTTTAAGCTTTCGATAGTGGCTACAAAGTGGGCGGTGGGTGGGCGTTGAATTTCTTCGTCGTCGCATCCCAACCTTCCCGACCGTAGTCCGCCAGGGCTCTCTCGATAAAGAGAGACTTTAGTGAATTCAGGATGCCGCCAAAAGGCGAGTCTTTGAAAGATGTCATGGCGAGTGAACTCCATAACGGCGCTTGATCGGATTCGACGAGCGGGCGCGGGAGGTTCGAGTCCGGGAAGGAGTCCGACACACAGGAGTCACGAGCTTTGCAAAGGACAGGGATGGTGTTCGGCTCCATCGCCGTAGAGATTTCAGCCCCCGAGGTGGTGTCCAACCAACCATCCTTGATCGGCGAGATCGGCTCCGAATCAATGGTCGGAGCGGACACTAGTGCGGCCTCCAGGGCACTGTTCGGCGGCAGAGCTAGATCGTACCCATCGAGACAGTGCGGCACGCTCGGCTGTGGCTCGAATCCGTTGAAGATCAAGTCTCCGCGGACATCGGCCATATAGTTCAAACTTCCAAATCTGACCCGATGGCCAGGGGCATAGCTTTCGATCTGCTCCAGATGGCCTAAAGAATTGGCCCGCAGTGCAAAGCCGCCGAATACGAAGATCTGTCCGGGGGAAAAGTCTCACCCTGGACTGCGTCATTGCTGATGATTAAAGGAGCCATCGGGCCTATAGGTGACGACACAGAGGAACTCTCAATGAAAGCACCAATGTCGGTGTCAAAACCGGCGGATCTCGGGTAGGGGGTCCAGAACTGTGCGTCTAGGCGGATGGTAACAGGAGACAAGGGACACGATGTTTTTACCCAGGTTCGGGCCCTCTCGATGGAGGTAATACTCTACTCCTGCTTGATTAATATTGATGATATGGGTAGTACAAGAGTAGATCTACCACGAGATCGGAGAGGCTAAACCCTAGAAGCTAGCCTATGGTATGATTGTTGTTAGTCCTCGGACTAAAACCCTCCGGTTTATATAGACACCGGATAGGGTTAGGGTTACACAGAGTCGGTTACAATGGTAGGAGATCTACATATCCGTATCGCCAAGCTTGCCTTCCACGCCAAGGAAAGTCCCATCCGGACATGGGACAAAGTCTTCAATCTTGTATCTTCATAGTCTAGGAGTCCGGCCAAAGATGATAGTTCGGCTATCCGGACACCCCCTAATCCAGGACTCCCTCAACGGCCCTAGTCCGCACAATTGCTTACAATATATTTCTATTTAGTCTTTCTCTAGGAACGTATTAAAACAGGGAGCTAAAGCGTGAGCTATTAATCTACAACATATTTGCAAAGACAATTTAGACTATGTTCATTCTAATTAAGTTCATCTAATCAAATTATTTAATGAACTCCCACTCAGATAGACATTCCTCTAGTCATCTAAGTGATACATGATCCGAATCGACTAGGTCGTGTCTGATCATTACGTGAGACGGACTAGCCATCAACGGTGAACATCTCCATGTTGATCGCATCTACTACACGACTCTTGTTCGACCTTTCGGTCTTTCGTGTTCCGAGGCCATGTCTGTACATTCTAGGCTCGTCAAGCCAACCTAAGTGTTTTGCATGTGTAAATCTGGCTTACACCCATTGTATGCGAACGTTAAATCTATCACACCCGATCATCACGTGGTGCTTCGAAACAACGAACCTTCGCAATGGTGCACAGTTAGGGGGAACACATTTATTGAAATTTTAGTGAGGTATCATCTTATTTATGCTACCATCATTCCAAGAAAATAAGATGTAAACATGACAAACATCACATGCAAATCATAAAGTGACATGATATGGCTAATATCATCTTGCACCTTCGATCTCCATCTTCGAGGCGCGGCATGATCACCTTCGTCACCGGCATGACACCACGATCTCCATCATCATGATCTCCATCATCGTGTCTTCATGAAGTTGTCTCTCCAACTATTACTTCTACTACTATGGCTAACGGTTAGCAATAAAGTAAAGTAATTACATGGCATTTTTCATTGACACGCAGGTCATACAATAAATTAAGACAACTCCTATGGCTCCTGCCGGTTGTCATACTCATCGACATGCAAGTCGTGATTCCTATTACAAGAACATGATCAATCTCATACACACACACACACACACACACACACACACACACACACACACACACACACACACACACACACACACACACACACATATATATATATATATATATATATAATTCATCACATCCTTTTGGCCATATCACATCACATAGCATACCCAGCAAAAACAAGTTACATGTCCTCTAATTGTTATTGCATGTTTTACGTGGCTGCTATGGGTTTCTAGCAAGAACGTTTCTTACCTACGCAAAAGCCACAACGGTGATATGCCAATTGCTATTTACCCTTCATAAGGACCCTCTTCATCGAATCCGATCTGACTAAAGTGGGAGAGAAACACTACAAAAAAAAGACACATCCGTGACATTTTGGGCCGAACGAAATTATTTTCTGTCATACATATGACACTTCTATGACGATAATTGTGACAAAACCCGGTATCATCATAGATGTGGTGGGCTCCTACTTCTATGACAAAAATCATGACGGAAATGGGCTTTTCATCCTGGGCGGGCGGAGGCGCAGCTGCATGACATTCTTTGGGCCGTCCATGACGGAAAAAACCGTGGTAGAAGCGAGGGAGGAAAATTCGGGAGTTCCGATTCACGGTGGGAGGTTGGGGGCGAGAGATGCGCGTTTCTCTCGTACACATGCTGCTGCGTGTGTGCGGCGTTGGCTCTAATGAACCCGAAGCGAGGCGTTGGGCTCTAAGCGAGCACGGCGATTGCGCTGCGAGCTACGCGTTCTTTGAACCCAAGCGATAGATCGATGGCTGTTAAGCGAACCCGATCGGCGGTTCTTCGCTCTGCTGCTAAGCTGAAGCCGATCGATTGGATGAGCAGTGAGTGTTGCGGGGGGTGGATGAGCGATGAGTGGTGGCGTTGCCGCTGGATGAACAGGACCCGTGGTGTGGAGGCTGGATGAACGATGAGCGGTGGAGGGTGCCCGTGGAGGGTGGTTGAGCAGGACCCGTGGTGTGGTGGGCTGGATGAGCAGTGAGCGGTGGAGGGGTGCCCGTGGAGGGTGGTTGAACAGGACCCGTGGTGTGGAGGGCTGGATGAGCAGTAGATGGTGGAGGGTGGTTGAGCGATGGCCGGTGGAGTAAGCGCGCGGTGGAGGCTGGATGAACAGGAGCCCGTGGAGTCTGGAGGAGGTCGACGGTAGCCCGTGGAGGCTAGAGGAGGTCGACGGTGGAGATGAATAGTATCCCGTGGAGTTCCGTTTTGCGGTACGCCACACCCCGCCGTATGAACAGGACCCTCGTTTCGACCGTAGGAGGTCCATTTCGTCCGTTTTGCGGTACGCCACACCCCTCCCGATCAACAGGACCCCCATTTCGACCGAGGTCCGTTTCCTCCATTTTGCGGTACGCCAGACCCCTCCCAATCAACAGGACCCCGTTCCGAACGTAGGAGGTCCGTTTCCTCCATTGTGATGTACGCCAGGCCTCGTTTCCATCGCCTGTTCCATCCAAGCCCTCCCGATGAACACGACCATGCATTCCGTTCCGACCCAGCCGGTTGGCTCCCACGCGTTCCGTTGCCTCCCGATGAAAATGACGCATTCCGTTGCCTCCCCATGAACACGACGCATTCCGTTGCCTCGCCATGAACATGACGACGACGCTGTTTCTCCGTCCCGACCCAGCCATGTACATGAGCCCTCGTCGTACGTATGCGCGAGTAGGCGTTCAAGACCCCGCCCATATGTACACATACGTGGCCATATTTTCTTTCTTGCACCCTGGCCGTTGTACGTACGTGTACATGGTACGTGCGCACCTGTACTACGACACATGCGTGCCTCTACAACGACCAGTATGTACGTACACGTTCGCGACCAGAATGACAACGCTATGTACGCTTCGACTAGGTGGGTCCCGACTGGCAGGCACTTCCTTGTGTGCGAAGATGTAGCTGGTGGATCCCATCAGTTAGGGGGCGAATCATTTTTTTTGCCCGGACGCACTTCCTTGCGTGCGAAGGTGTAGCTCGTGGGTCCCAATAGTCAGGGGGAAATGTTTTTTTCGTGAAATACGGTGGCCCGTCCGGTGGGTCCCTGCTGTCAGGTCGAGGAATCATTATTTTCCGCGTAATAAGGAGGCACTTCCTTGCTGCGGCCGTGGACCCAGCTGTCAGCCTCTCCACGTACAGTCCACGTCCGATTGAAGTCGTTCCTTGACCACGTTGACCACTCCGCATCGGGAGCACCAGGGCGGTGGACGACGGCGAGGCCTAGGAAGGGGACGACGCGGAGCCGGTGAAGACGCGGCAGTGGATGCCCACGCGGAGAGGAGTATGAGGGTTCACTCGTTCGGCTATGGTGTGAGGCTGTCGTCGCCGCAGGGCCTGGCTAGCGGTGGGAATAGTAGGGGGCGGTGAGACCTCCACGGCAGCACAGCCGGCCACGGGAGGCAGGAGCAGGCGGCACGACCGGCGCTGCTTTGGGCGGCTGGAGCAACAAGACCAGAGGTTGAAGAAGCACTACAGCCATTGGATGGACATCGTACGGTCACTGGAGCTAGAATCGTTCATATTAACTAAGTTGACAAAGCCCTCCGTCCCCGTCAACTTAGTAGGCCCACAAGTCAGCCTCGCACCAAGGTGGGTCCCAGCTAGCAGGGGGTATTCATTTTTTTGTGCGTAATAAGGAGGCACTTCCGGTGGGTCCGAGTGACAATGGGGAGCGTTTATTCACAAAATCGGTGGCTCGTCCGGTGGGTCCCAAAGCGGTCGGGGAAACATTTTTACGAAATAATGTGGCCCGTCGGTGTGTCCCTACTGTCGGTGGAGGAATAATTATTTTGCGGCGTAATAAGGAGGCACTTCCTTGCGGCGCCGTGGACCCGGTGTCGGCCTCTCCATGTACAGATACTCTTCCGATGGAAGTCGATCGTTGACCACGTTGACCACCCAGCCGAGAGCACCAGGGCGGTGGACGACGGCGAGGCCTAGGAAGGGGACGACGGGCCGGGAAGACGCAGCAGTGGATGGAAGCCAGCAGAGGAGTCTGAGGGTTCACTGGTTTGGCTGCGGTGTGAGGTTGCCGCCGCCTTGAGAATAACAGGGTGTGGGTGAGTGGAGGATGGCACTGCCAGCGGTGGGAGTAGTATGGGGTGGTGAGGTCTCCGCGGCAGCACAGCCGGCCACGGGAGGCAGGAGCAGGCAGCACGACCGGCGCTGCTTTGGGCGGCTGGACCAAGAAGACTAGAGGTGGAAGAAGCACTATGGCCGTTGGATGGACATCGTACGATTACTGAAGCTAGAATCGTTTATATTGACTAAGTTGACAAAGCCCTTGGTGCGCTCCAACTTAGTAGCCCCACAGTCAGCCTCGAAGCGGTGCACCCGGATGTCGGGGAGGAATCATTTTTGGGCAGCGAAGCTAAGAATATCCGAGATTGAAGAAGAAGACGACATCCGTTGGATAGACATCCAACGCCACTGCTACTAGAACCGTGTGTTGACTATAATAAGTTGACAAAGCCTTGCATACGTGTCAACTTATTTTTTTAGGGGACGCGACACTTAGTAGGCCCACAAGTGTGTGGCAGAGAACTTATAGCCCATTTGCGTTTTGTAAGAATGTACAACCCATTTTTGAATTCTAATGGAATTTACAACAACCCATTTACGTTTGTTAAAAGTACAACCCATTTTCTAGCTAGGACAACGATTAATAATTTCAACCAACCGTTGAAGACAGAATTCAATAAAATTTCCCACATTTTGATGGGATCCGGAATATTTTTATCCCGAAATTTCTAGTCAGATTAAATATAAATTTGTATTATGTAAAAATCCAACGAAACATTGCGCGTGCAACAATGAAAGTTTAAGATTTTCAAAATCCATAAATAATATTTTATAAACTAATTTCGTGTTTGGTGCATTTTTTATAGTTACTGCCCAGTTTTTATAATTACATCCCATTTATTTTTTAAAAGCCCATTTTCCTGTTAAGCCTAATGCATCCCTCCTAGGAAATATTTGCAGCCCAGCGGAGCGGAGAATAACAAGTTGAACTTGCCTGGGCTAGATGGGCCACAGCCCGCCCAGTTAATACCCTGCTCTCCTCTGAACGACAACGAAATCATCGCCAAGAAAAACTATGCAGTGCTCACGCCTCAAAAACACAAATACTGCTCGAGCTGCTTGGTCCCAGCTGTCGGCGCACCTTGTGCAATTCTCTCGTTTATATTGACTACATAGGTTGACAATGGTGTGGGACCGTGATGTCAGGAAACCAGGACAAAGCAAAAAAAAATAGTTGTACATAATAAGGAGGCACTTGCGTACGTACGACGATGGCCCTAGTGGGTCCCTAGTGTCATCCAGTCAAAATAAAGTCATCTCCTGAATCCTCATGTTCGTTGACGATGTTAACAATGCTCGGCGCCACGGCGAGCGCAACAACTCGAAGGACAATGGAGAGGGCCTCGCGGGCCCTACAGATGGTCTGATACAGCCCCTGCTGCTCATTCAGGAAGCCAGGATCATCGGACACCTATGAGCACCTTCGAGAAACTGAGACGGCATGAAACGGTAAGGCCACGCTTGGGAGCTCTGGTTTATTTCAAACCGGTATTAACATACAAGTGTAATTTACTCGTCATCGGAAACAACGCGTAAAATACAGGCATAATGAAACCGAGGGCCCGAGGTCTGTAAGTAAAACTGGCAGGTTACACGTGTAATTTGAGAGACCAATGTATATTTTACGAGCACTGCTATATGGACGAAATTACCAGACGATACATGCACGACGTGCGTATCATGCCATCCATGGGCAAGGCTGAAACAACAGCTAACGGCTGGATTAGTAATCGTCCGAGTGTCGTTCAACGTTTTTATCGTGTGTGAAGTACTTCTGATATTTTACTAGTCGAAATCGACCAACCAAGCGCCTCGCCGAGACCATCTGCTTTAATTTACAAGCATCAGTTTTACAAGCGGTTTTGGTTGGAAAAGCGACGATCAATCACAGCCTAATATCATGAGTTGGTGGGAAGATCATATGGTTTCACGTCTAACCTACCCGACTTGTCATTATAGGCTATGAATGAAACATCGACGATGAACTTCTTAAGCATGGAAACAACAGAAGAGGATGATCTTCTTAAGAAGAAAATCACGGCATTAGATCGACATGCAAAACAATACGAAGCATTATTCTCGGGAGGCACGGTGAACAGCTCGTGATGCCGCATGCCACAACATTCAAGCTCAACTTTGCAATCAAACAAGGCACGGCATTACATAGACAATATTCAGAACAAACTCTTAACACATGAATATCTCAGCAGAGTAACTATTTACTTCTAAACTGAACACAGGAAGAGGAAAAAACACTCGACGCTGCTCACAGCAAGGGCATCCCACTCAAAAATATCAAATGCATGTCTTCTGGCTAACATCAATGAGCAAATTTTGACAAGGTTTTCCAATTCCAATATATTAAACTAACGTCTTCTTGCTAACATCAATGATTAAACTTTGACAAGCTTTTCCCATTCAAAATATGTAATGCCTATGATCGTGGAGTCCTGTCGTAGCTTCTTGTACTTGTTTGGGCACTTTTTGCCCAGGGCACTCCACGTGTTGTTAAATTGCCAATGGTCTCTGCAGACTAGTCATGTCACCGGTGTCTAATAATACTCTGTAAAGCTTCTCGGTCATTCCTTCTGTAATGTAGCACAAACAGTGACTGCTTCTTTCTGCAAAGTGGAACGACCAACTGGACCCAGTAATGCAGCAGTTTGCCTTGGACACATTGGCTCCTTTTGTGCAGTTCAACTAAAATAGAAGTCGGAATAAAACCGAGCTTTAATTTTGATATCCCTGTAAGCAACAATAGGTATAAGGGAAACAATTACTGAGAAATAACGGTTGATGACTTGTACTCCCAGAATAAAAGCATCTACTGATCTACTTTATCTTAATGGGAAACAAAGAAGGAGAGTAGCAATTCTCCATCAGTTTGATTCATTCATATTGACTGATACATTATCTTAACAATGCCTTGTTTCAACATGTATAAAGAACGACAAAGCAGAAAAGTACCATTCCTAAAACAATGCAACTGATTCATTTTAATAGAGACATTATCTTAAAAATACCTTGGTTAAACAAGTAGAAAGAACTACAAAGCAGGATAGTACCATTCCTAACAAGTATTGCAGTTTTGAAATAAGATTCAGTAGTTAATTAATTATGAGAGTGGCATTGCTTAATTTTACCAGCGGCATTAGATTAACGAAAAACATAAAAAATTCGAGGGAGAGTGGGCGCAACAACAGTATGTGCTTCCATCTACTTATAAAGGGGGTGATGCAAAGTTTGTTGTAACAAAGCAACAAGCATCATGTCTGGGTTGGTCCCATTTTTGTTCACTACTTAATGGGAAAAGGCAGCAATACAATAGCTTCAATTCAAAATTTATTTAAAACAGTACCAATACAAGTAGCACAACATCTCAAAGCACACTACACAATCATGTGGATGAAGGCCTATACTGACCTTTCATGAGACCACCAGGATAAAAAACGAATCTACCAACATGAATAGGAAATCCAATCTCGTTTTGTGCAGTTGCACTGAAATCAAGCAAAGTGTTTCGCATAGCGAAGCAAAGTGTCGCAATAGCAACAAGTTGAATAGATATCCCTATTTAAATAAGCAAAAAAGGAATAAATTACTGGCTAATAAAGGAGGATGAAACATGCGGCCACAAAAATGGTAATCCTGCCAACCCTAACAAGTGTTGCTATTTTGAAATAAGATTCAGTAGTTAATTCTGAGAGTGGCATCAATTACTGGATTATAAAGGGGGTGATGCTGAATTTGTTGTAACAAAGCAACAAGCATCATGTCTGGGTTGGTCCCATTTTTGTTCACTACTTAATGGGAAAAGACAGCAATACAATAGCTTCAGTTCAACATTTATTTAAAACAGTACCAAAACAAGTAGCACAACATCTCAAAGCACACTGCACATCATGTGGATGAGACCAAGATTTGAAACAACTCGCCACGAAGACTGGAAACAAATCTCGATCTCCTTTTGTGCAGTTCCACAAAAATTAAGCAAAGTCACCGGTGTGACATTCAAGTTGAACTGCACAAAATACTCTTAAAACATAAGTGTTTCGAGTAGCGAAGCAAAATGTCGCAATAGCAACAAGTTGAATCGATACCCCTGTTTCAACAGAGGCAAAAAAGGATAGTAGCATTTCTAAAACGGTTGCATTGATTCATATTAACAGAGACATTCTCTTGAAACAACATTCGTTAAAAAATGTAATTTACTTTTAATAGTGGCATTGCTTCAATTTTCCGGCGGCATTCTTAGATTAACAACAGCAAAATAGCTGTATGGGACATGCCAGCACCATGTGCGTCCACACGTATAAATGGGTGATGCAGAGTATGTAGCCAAGCAGCATATATGCGTTGGTCCCATATTTGTTTTCTTTGAACCTTTTTCCTATGTGAGGGCAGCAAATCTAGTCTTGCACAAACTACCCGACCCCCCCTCCCAGTTTCTTTCCCTTTTCAACAAAGAGATCGGTTCCTTATAGATGTGTGTACTGGCCTACCCCCTTTTTCCCTTTTTGACCTACAAAGCGGTTGGATAGCCAGTCTATGCTACTTTCCGCCCCTCCTTTCCTCATTGAACCACGTCCTAGATTCTTGCTCCAGCCCACCGCACCCTTCTTTCCTATTTGAACCAAGCCCTAGATTCGACTACAGATCGAAAAAGATCCACATGCAGCTAGAGCAACGACGGTTTCAAAGAAACTTATACCTTAGGGTCGTCGGGATGTGGCAAGGCATGCGGCGGGAGGCCGGATCTGCCCACACTACGTACGGCAGTGAGGAAGAAGGGGTCGGTGGCCCTCCCACACAGGCGCTGGGTGAAAGAGAACAGCGCAACCGACAATGGATTGCCTCCCTCGCCGAAGGCGATAGAGTGAACGCTGCACCTCCTCCCTTTCCCGATGCAACGGGATACGGACGCCTCCTTCACCAACTGTGAGGGGGGAGAGAGAGACAAGAGGCCAACGCAGTCTTGTTTAGATCTGGTGAAGAGAGGGTGAGAGATTGTGAATATAGCAAACCCTAGCAAATGAACGCTGAGCCTCCAGCGTGTAACATATATGTAGTGCGGCGAGCATGTGGAGAGTGCAAACCCTAGCGAACAAGCGCTGAGGCTCCCGCTTATATATATACTACTGTAGTACGGACTAAGCTTCGGTGCCTTCACTGCACCTGCTTTTGGCTGTATGACAGGTGAGCCAGCCACATTTTGGTCCCACCTGTCATAAACCCAAAGGCAGGTGCACTAAGTCAATGAAGCTGCGTCCATATAGTACTCTCGTGTATACGACTAATATATAGTGGAGTGGTTTTCTTATTCTCTCCATAACAATCATTTTAAATTGTGTAAGTACGAAACGTAACTCTTTATTTAAGGTACAGTGAAGAAAACTAGTACTACTTCCGATGAACTAACGATCCACGCCCACGCGTCCTGGTCACACTTCCTGTCCTTCACGTGTGGTACACTACCCTCCCTTAAGTGAACAACCACAAAGGCGCCAAATTATCGGAAACGTGTGATAGTGTGTACAAATAAATAATTTTAATTTCAATTATAGGAAAGGTTTGAGAGTATTACAAAGTTTGACTTGATCAAATCTAATATCTTGGAGTAAATAAAATGGAGGGCTACTACGTCTATCCGGGTTTTTAGTCCACACCATTTTTTAAATCAAAGTTAATAGCTGGATAAATAAAATTACAAGGGAGCTGGAGACAAAGTTGTGAGAAGGCTTAGAAATCAATACAAAACTTATGCTCTTAGTACCAACGTCGATCCTTCTTCGAGGAAACATTTGGTTCATAGCCAATTGTGTGATAAAATTGCACCAACATGAAAGATGACTGTGTCTCCAACGCAACAAAGGTGAGCTGACGAAGGATATCATCTTTGTGCGTAACAAGCAAAGAGCACTGATGGAAGACAACTTGTTTTTCATTGAAAATCGACCAGCTTCACCAGCCGACGCAACCATGAGGCGCAACCATGAGCATCGATAGGTCATCGTGGCGATGCATCATCCATTTGGCATCAAGTTTGGGCGAGGCACCTATGAAGTTCGACAAATCCTCACTGTGGTCTCTTTCTTCCCAGTAATCAAGCTCGAGGAAGGAAGAACCACGTGGCAGAGGACAGTGAGGCGGAACAACAATGGCCATCCAATTTTGTGCAGTTCCACTAAAATTGAGCAAGACATGCCCGGGTATGGAGACACGCATCGTTGTTTCCAAAAATATAAAAAAGGGTTAGCAACGACATCTCAATTGTCAATAAGAATTAATGAAAAGTACACCAACAAACATAAGTATCATAATTATATCTTGATGGGAACTAAACCAGGATACCCGAGAAAAAAAGCATTTCTTCATTTAACCAGTGATAGTACTACCACCATATGGACAATGACAGCACAACCACCATGTACTTTTTGTCAAAACAACATGTATACCTCCACTGAGGCATAAATTAGGCCAACTTTTCGAGTGGAATTTCCGCTATAATAGTACTAGTAGGTGATGTTGGACCAGCCGACGAACCCTAGCTGCTATGCATGGGGAGCTGGGGAGTAGTCGCATAGAAGAAAACACGCATGCAGCGACCTGGGGAGCTGGACCAATACAAGAAGTTATACCTCAGGTGGGCGAGATGTCGTTTAGGCGGGCGGGCGGGATCTGCCCACATGACGGCAGCGAACAAGGGCGCGGAGGATCTTCGTCCGCACCAGCGCCAACTCCGAGAGGACGGTGCGCATCGGCTTCCTCCGTCACCGACGGCGACAACGTCAACGCTGCACCTCCTCACCTCCCGCAGCGGACGGGATTCGGCCGGATCTGTGACCACCGGTGAGGAGAGAGATACTGTGGACACTGTCATCTTGTTTTAATATGGAGAGGGTGAGAGAGCGAGACGCGAGAAACTCTATCAAACAAGAGGCTATAATGGAGTAAAAAAATCTCTCCATAGCAGTGGTTTTAAATAGAATACGCCCGTTCCCGGAAAAAAGAAACGAAAACTGGCGGACAATTTTTTAAGGGTCTGTCTAGGACACATCTAGATGTGACATAGTTATGTCACATCTAAGTTGATGTCCACTCTGTTTGTGGTCTATTTTTTTTCCTAGAATTTTTTGTTTCTTGTTGCTACATTATATACTTGTGGGACCTTAGATGAGATATCCTTAAATAACATCTAGATGTGAATTAGACAAACTAATTTTCTAACGTACCAAGAAAGAAAACTCGATCAAAGAACACGCCCCTGCTTCCAGGTCACGAGAGTCGTCGCGCACACACACATAGACATAGACATGCATATCTGTGTTTACGTAAAATTCCATTTCTATCTCCATCTCCAATCATATTTGTCCAACTGGCACATTATTTACGTTGTTAATTATATACGCAACAATATTAACGTACATTATCTCTTGTTTGCGCACGTCCGGACCGCTGCCACAGCCGGTCCTGGCAAACCCAAACCCTCTTCATCACCCGCGCGTGCTTCCCGCCCGAAACGGTCAGTGCCGCATTCATGCCCGGCCAGAGCGGACGCGACCTCTCACTGGTGCCGGCATTGAAGCGGCGCGCTGGCCGAGAGAGCGTCGCCCGCGCCGCTTCCGCGTGCACGCGGCTGCTCCGCGTTCAAAGGTCGCAATAGCCGGCTACAACATGCATGTAAAAAGTTCTTGGGAGTCCGTGCTACAGCTAGCTGTCCTCCCCCATCTCGTCAATCTCTTCCAGTAGTGCTAGTACTCCATGGCGCGATCCATCGACAAGCAGGCGGGAAAGTTATCGTATACTTGGTTTGCGGTGAGTGGCATGCCGAGCGACCGTGTGGGGTCGAGCCGTGGAGGAGGGTGAGACACGACCATGGCAGATGTGATTTAAACGTTGGCTTTGCTCGATGGCGCGATCCAACGAAATGAAACGTTGGTTTCTCTCCGTTTCCATTTTTTCTCCGGAAAAACGGAAATTTTTCACTCCATTTTCATTCCTATTCCAAGGTTGCCCCGTTACAATATTCCATCAAATAGAAAGGAAAACTAATACGCATGCTGATGCATCTCAATGATTCACAGATGATAGCCAATATTTCCTTCACAACTAAAGAAAAAAGTTGTGAGAGCGTGTACGAACGAAAAACTACTGATGGGGTCACTACGACTTAAACCCTAAACCCTAAACATGATTTAATTTCCTGGCCAGGTAGAACCTCTCGAAGGAAAGATGGCTGGCACCCTCGGATCATATGATGCTTTTGTGCAGTTCCAGTAAAATCGACCTGAGCATCCCTGATGGCAAAGATATTGAAGAAGTGTGATTAGAATAATAGTACTGTCACTAGTTCATGAGACATAAACTCATCACAAGTAGAAAGCCGGTAGAAGTAGAGAAAGCTCGACATGGAGATGGAGCTGCGGCAGTGGAGCAAGCCAGCTCCAAAAGGAAGATGGACTACCTGGGACATCGGGTTGTAACTAGAAGGGCGGTTGGGACGCGGCATCGGCCCATACCATGGTGACCCCTGATTGGGACGCACCGACTGTGGGTTTTCTCCCTCACCGATGTCGACCGCGTCTACGCAGAACATTGTTCCCTTCCCCCAGCTGCGGGATCAGGCCCGTCGTTCTATGATTGTGAAGAGAGCAACCTAAGCAAGCAGGCTTGTAGCTTAGGCTCCTGCCAGTGTATATATAGTGGTTTTCTTTTTCTCTCCATATCAACCATTTTATATTGCGTACATATCATTCAAGAGTGAAATGATGGTTGCTTCTTCCGACTAACTTACTGTGTGATTTGACTGCTCCTTAGTGGCCCCTACACGTACTCCCCCTACGTGTATGCAATAGTCACACGTACACATGGACGCCAAAATGCGCGCGACGCCCTAATGCATGCATCTCCGAGCACACGACGGAACACACACGGTCACGCTCAAGTGCTCAACCTACACGTGCATGCACACACATACTTAGTCAGGGTGAGCTAGTGACCGTATAAACACCGGAATATATATATATATATTGAGCGCAATGAGCGTATTGTGAAGTCCACTGACCGTATTCTTACAAATATCTGATGATGATAGTGTATTTATCTCGTTTGAAATTAAGCCATATTAACCGGAGAGGAGGCAGTATGGACTAGCATTACTTTGTTGTGTCCCGTCAACCTGCCGAACGAGGAGAAGGCTGCACTTTAAATGTGGCCGAGAGCTGGCTTGATGAAACACCTCGCTTCCTACTTCTTTTTTTGCGGGGTACCTCGCTTCCTAGTGACCAGTGTCTTGGCTGATCGTCCTAAGAATGCTTATATATAAATAAAGCTCTCTCATTTACCCGCAAAAAAGATTAAGCCATATTAACCGGAAAGGAGGGAGTATGGACTATCACTACTTTTTGCCGTGTCCTGTCAACTCGCAGAATGAGGAGAAGCTTGCAGGACAAGGTGAAGCTCGCTTACGCCTTTTGACTAATGCAACCTACCCTCGGTGGACATGCATCAGTCCGTTCGGTGTCAGATTGTCCGAGGCATACACCGTAGTAGTACCCAACATGCGGAGTACCATCATTGTTCGACTTCACGAATAGGCGAAGAGCCAAGCGCAGTAGTACGAGTAGTACTACTACTAGAACCGCATGGTGGAGCGTCTGTACTCTTATTTTTTTATCGCTGATAAAGTACACGTTTATTCTGGAGAAGGGCGGAAAACAGCAGCCCAACATGTAACGAATGATATCGGTCAACCAATCATGCTCGAATATATCTTGGCCTCCGTGCGAGCTCATCTGTGTGTTCTCGCTCCTCGTCTCTCTCAAGGAACGGCGGGTTGGCTCTTTGCCGTCAATTGAGATCGGTTTGCTCACACTCCTGTCCCACATGTCAGTGATATGCCAAGAGGAGGTGCGTTGACCGACTGGCCATACGCATACTTGGTTTTGCACCTTCATACTACTCCTCCCTCCGTCCACGCTTTCTGGTAGCGCTTCATTATCATGCATTTCTCTCAATGCATTTCCACCACCGAGGAGACTTTAGACGCGTTTGGTTTAATGCTCAATTAATTAGGCGTGGTAACGCAATCAAGTCCACAATTTTCTCTCCATGTCTTGTACTACTACGGAGTGGAGTAAGTGCATGCATGTGTGTACCCGGGGTGGAAGCACTGCATGCATGTGTGTACGCATTATTCCCTCTAGTAATAGATGCCGTGCTATAACTACTAATGCTATTTTTCAGGCTGATCGCTAGTCGCCTTGGTCCCATAGATATTTTTTTCTGAAGCACACTGTATAAACAGTGACGGATGCAGTAGTATGAGCGGATTCAAAGAAGAGCGTATTGATGGTTTTTCTTCAGAGCAACTTACAGTGGGAAAGGTGGGGCTTATGATTTTACTACTCATTACTCACTATTAATGCGGCGCAACGACCGAGCTGAGTCTCCCATGCGGTTGTGCACTACCCCGTCGGTTCTTAAATATACTCCGGAGTATTTGTCTTTCTAGAGATTTCAACGAGTGACTACTCAAGTATTTGTCTTTTTAGAGATTTCAAATGGACTGGCACATACGGATGTATATAGACATATTTTAGAGTGTAGATTCACTCATTTTGCTCCGTATGTAGTCACTTGTTGAAATCTCTAGAAAGACGAATAGAATATTTAGGAACGGAGGGAGTACACATACGAAGCAAAATGAGTGAATCTACACTCTAAAATATGCCCATTTGAAATTTGTAAAAACACAAATATTTAGGAACGAAAGAGTATAATTTTGTGCATGGCACATGGACCCGGATGATGAAGAGGCTTCAGGCAATGCTATCAAGCTTCCATCATTTGTTTACATAATTTACGTACTATACAAATAATTTTCCAGCAACATGAAATTGTACAATGGTGTGAGCTTTCAGCTTTTGTTTCGCGTGTGTTGCCATCGATGCACTTTAGGAAACAATAAAAAACTAACTTCCTTGCGGATCAGAGCTGTCAATTATTAGCAGATCAGAGCTAATAATTACATCACAACTGAAGACAGAGTTATGAGAAGGTGTAAAATTAAAATTGATCCATGCTTTCATTGGCAGCAACGTCCCCCAGCTCTGTCTAAATCAACAAGGCATGTTGGGAAAAACATACAACTCGTACCAATCTAGATCATCAATCAACCCAAAGACAAAGGATATCTACCCAAAACATCATAGGATGGCAACACATCATTGGATCATAATATGTGGCATAAAGCACCATGTTCAAGTAGGGATTACAGCGGGGTGCGGGAGAGTGGACCGTGTAAAAGAGATGAGGATGTTGATGTTGGTGAAGATGATCACCGCGACGATGATTCCCCTCCCGATGGCACTCTGGTGCCACCGAGAGAGATGAGGAGAGGTTCTCCCCCTTGTGCTTCCTCTTCCATGGCCTCCCCCCTAGATGGGGAGAGGTTCTCCCTTTGTTCCTTGGCCTTCAAGGCGATGATGGCCCCTCCAAGATCCTCCTCCATGGCCTCCGGTGATGATGGCCCCCTCCGGCAGGGTGCCAGAGAGGGCCTAGATTGATTTCTCCTGGCTACAGAGGCTTGCGGCGGCGGAACTTCCGATCTAGGTTAATTTTTCTGGAGGTTTATGTATATATAAGAGGTTTTGGCGTCGAGAATAAGTTAGGGGGTTTTCCGGGCTGTCCACGAGGTAAGGGGGCGCGCCCAGGGGGGTGGGCGCTCCTCCCACCCTCGTGGGCAGCCCGAGACTCTTCTGTCCTAACTCTTTTACTCCATGGCCTTCTTCTGGTCCAAAAATAAGCTCTGTCAAGTTTCAGGGCAATTGGACTCCGTTTGGTTTTCCTTTTCTACGATATTCTAAAACAAGGAAAAAACAGAAACTGGCACTGGGCTCTAGATTAATAGGTTAGTCCCAAAAACCATATAAAATAGCATATAAATGCATATAAAACATCCAAGGTTGATAATATAATAGCATGAATACTTCATAAATTATAGATACGTTGGAGACGTATCAACATCCCCAAGCTTAATTCCTGCTTGTCCTCGAGTAGGTAAATGATAAAAGAAATAATTTATGAAGTGTGAATGCTACCAAGTGCACAAGTTTGATCAATGATAATTTAACTCACTTTTTCTATCATCAATATATGTCATAACAGTAGCTCATCTTATAAAACTTTTCATGATCAAGTAACAAGCTATTCACATGTTAAAGTATAGATCATAAACTTTCTTGAAAACTAACAAATAGTGCTCTTAGTCATCAAACAATTGCAATTCATCTTATTTTCAGGGTCGAAGTCAGAGCTTTGATTCAGCAAACTCCACATACTCAACTATCGTTTAATCTTTCACAATTGCTAACACTCACGTGATATTTATGGGTTCAAGGTTTTAATCGGACACAAAGAAAGATAGGGGCTTATAGTTTCGCCTTCCAACCTTTTACCTAAAGGGTAATGTCAACAATAATAGTTCATGATAACTTACATCCAATTGGATATATATATCAGGATCTTTCCAACACAATGTGCTTGCCAAAGGATAAAATGTAAAAAGGAAAGGTGAAGATCACCATGACTCTTTTATAAGGTAGAAGATAAAAGTAAAAGATAGGCCCTTCGTAGAGGGAAGCAGAGGTTGTCATGCGATTTTAAGGTCGGATGCACACAATCTTAATGCAAAAGAACGTCACTTTATATTGCCACTTGTGATAGGGACCTTTATTATGCAGTCCGTCGCTTTTATTGCTTCCATATCACAAGATCGTATAAAGCTTATTTTCTCCACACCAATAGATCATACATATTTAGAAAGCAATTTTTATTGCATGTATCGATGAAAACTTACTTGAAGGATCTTACTCAATCCATAGGTAGGTATGGTTGACTCTCATGGCAGAACTCATTTTAAGGGATGTTTGGAAGCACAAGTGGTATCTCTACGTGGTGCAAAGAATTTGGCTAGCATGAGAGGGAAAGGCAAGCTCAGCATGTTGGGTGATCCATGACAATATACTTTATTTCATATATAAGAAAACATAACCCATTAAGTTGTCTTCCTTGTCCAACATCAACCTTTTATAATGTCATATTTTAATGAGTGCTCACAATTACAAAAGATGTCCAAGATAATATATTTATATGTGAAATCTCTCTTCCTTCAATCTTCTTTCTTGAATTGTTCAAGTGACCAATTCTACGTTTGCTAACTTTCAATGAGTTTACAACCTATACTTATTATGTGTGAAGTCATTACTCCCCATGTTATAAGCATATGAAACATATATAAATTCAGATTTATGACATTCAATTCATTCAACCATTTACTCATAGGATATACGTGAAGCACATGAGTAAATGACAAACTACTCCAAAAGATATAAGTGAAGAACACTGAGTAGTCAAATAATTAACTAGCCATGGGAGGAATATTTCAGATATAATGATTTTATTCAAACAACAAGTAAAATTGAAAACAGCTCCAAGCAAAACACATATCATGTGACGAATAAAAATATAGCTCCGAGTAAGGTATACCGATAGTTTTGAATACGAAAGAGGGGATGCCTTCCGGGGCATCCCCAAGCTTAGGCGCTTGATTCTTCCTTGAATATTACCTTGGGGTGCCTTGGGCATCCCCAAGCTTAGGGTCTTTCCACTACTTATTCTCCTGATATCGATATCTCACCCAAAGCTTGAAAACTTCAATCACACAAAACTTAACAAAACTTCGTGAGATAGGTTAGTATGATAAAGAGTAAACCATTCACTTTGGTACTGTCTAAGACAAGGTTCATAATTTTTCCCACACAATGTATACTGTACCATATCATTTCTACAATTTATATTGAGAAATATAAGCCATAGAAACTAGAAAAAAAGCGAAATATGCAATGAAAACAGAATCTGTCAGAAACAGAACAGTCTGTAATGATCTGAACAACAACCATACTAATCCTACTCCAAAAATTATGAAATAAATTGGTGGACGTGAGGAATTTGTCTATTAATCTTCTGCAAGAAGAATCAACTCAAAAGCACTCTTTCGTAAAAAAAAATGGCAACTAATCTCGTGAGTGCAAAGTTTCTGTTTTTTACAGCAAGATCACATTAACATTCACCCAATTCCCAAAGGTCTTACTTGGCACTTTATTAAAACAAAAGCTATAAAACATGATTACTACAGTAGTTTAATCATGTAAACACACAAAACAGTAAGGGTTAATATTGGGTTGTCTCCCAACAAGCGCTTTTCTTTAATGCCTTTTAGCTAGGCGTGATGATTTCAATGGTGCTCACATAAAAGATAAGAATTGAAACATAAAGAGAGCATCATGAAGAATACGACTAGCACATTTAAATATAATCCACTTACTATGCTTAGGGATTTTTTGAGCACATAATTTATAAGAACAAGAATCAACTAGCATAGGAAGGCGAAACAAGTATAACTTCAAAACTTTAAGCACATAGAGAGGAAACTTGATATTATCGCAACTCCTACAAGCATATATTCCTCCCTCGTAATAATTTTCAGTAGAATCATGAATGAATTAAACAATATAACCATCACATAAAGCATTGTTTTCATGATCTACAAGCATAGAAATTTTTCTACTCTTCTCATAAACAAAATTCTTCTCATTCGGAATAGTGGGATCACTAATTCCTAAAGTTGACACCCTTCCAACCCCACTTTAGATGATAGTATTATTCATACTCTAAAAGATATAAGTGAAGTTAATGGAGCATTATACAATTAATATAGACCAACCAATATCCAAGATCAATATATATAAGTGAAGCACACGAAGCATTCTATAAAACCATACTCAAAAGATTTAAGTGAAGCACAAAGAGCAATTCTATAAGATCGTACTTAAAAGATATAAGTGAAGCACATGAAATATTCTATAAATAAATTAAAGGCTATCTCATACTAGCATGGTTATTAAATAAAAATAAAAACACAAAGGACACAAATCATGTGAACAAAACAAAAACCGAGGTATACCGATAATTGTTGAAGAAGAAATATGGGATGCCAACCGGGGCATCCCCAAGCTTAGATGCTTGAGTATCCTCTTAAATTTTTACTTGGGGTGCCTTGAGCATCCCCAAGATTGAACTCTTGCCTCTCTTTATTCTTCTCATATTGATAGCTCCTCGATCTTCAAACACTTCATCCACACAGAACTTTACCAAAAACTTTGTGAGATCCGTTAGTATAACAAAGCAAATCACTACTAAAAGTACTGTTGCAAACCAATTCATATTATGTTTTTGCATTATAGCTACTGTAATATAACTTTTACATGGCTTAATCCACTGATATAAATCGATAGCTTCATCAAAACAAGCAAGCATGCATCAAAAATAGAATCTGTCTTAAACATGACAGTCTGTAGTAATCTGGAAGTTTAGCAAACTTCTGTAACTCCAAAAATTATGAAATAAATTTGACAATTTGAACAATTTGTACAGAAGTAATGTGCAAAAAGTTTCAGACCCATTTGACCTTCCAGTAAAAAAAATGTAAAATCACGCGCTACAGCCAAAGTTTCTATTTTTGTTCTGCACATAGTAAACAAGCAATCTAATCATCCTAAAACCAAAGCTTGGCACATTATTTTTATAATACAAAGGATATATACAAGGGGATAATTATTTACAGAGAAACTTCCATGAAAAATTCTACATTGTTTCCATGAGCATGAACACAAGTGCTCAAGGTCGACCCTCACTTCTTCAATGCATAACTTTCCAATCACTTCTCTTTTTGAAAAAAATTTAGGCACGAGAGGCAAGTAATTTTTTTGTATTTTCATTCTTTTTAATTTGTTTGTATGTTTCACCCACAACTAAACAGAAATAAAAAGGTAAACAAAATCTACTTAGTGAAGAAAGCAAACAAGTACACACGAGAATATCAACCCCACGCTATTGCTCCCCGGCAACGGCGCCAGAAAAGAGCTTGATAATCCCCAAGTTAAGGGAATCATCGTAGCAATTTCCGAAGGTGGAAGTGATAAGTATGGAGTGTCGAACCCGCAAGGAGCTAAAGGTAAGATCAATATTCTCTCAAGCACTATCTGCCATCGATACGACTCTCATTACAACGAGCGTTTGCTTCCAACTAGAAGCGAGAAATAAAACTACGTTGTGGGTATGAAGAGGATAACTTTGCATGGTGTCGGAGAGCTAAACTATAAAAGTAGGTGATGTTATCATAAAGTTAGAATATATTACTAAATATTATAAATAGCGAGTGTGGAATAATGATGGATCGGTGTGCGGAATTGTCCTAGGCAATTGTTAACAAGACCGATAGTCGTCATTGCAATTTCATATGAGGGAGAGGCATAAGCTAAGATACTTTCTCTACTTGGATCATATGCACTTATGATTGGAACTCTAGCAAGCATCCGCAACTACTAATGATTATTAAGGTAAAACCCAACCATAGCATTAAAGCATCAATTCCTCTTTATTCCCATACGCAACAACCCCCTTACTCGGGTTTGTGTTTCAATCACAAACCAACCCACTATAAGCGAATCATGAACGTATTGCAACACCCTACAACGGGAATCCCTCTCGCTTGCGCGACACGGAGGGCACCATAGGACAGCACCGAAATAAAACATACAACTCGCACCAATCTAGATCGTCAATCAACCCCATAACAAAGGATATCCACCCAAAACATCATAGGATGGCAACACATCGTTGGATCATAATATGTGGCATAAAGCACCATGTTTAAGTAGGGATTACAACGGGGTGCAGGAGAGTGGACCGCGTAAAAGAGATGAGGATGGTGATGTTGATGAAGGCAATCACCGCGGTAATGATTCCCCTCCCGATGGCAGTTCGGTGCCACCGAGAGAGAGGAGGAGAGGTTCTCCCCCTTGTGCTTCCTCCTTCATGGCCTCCCCCCAGATGGGGAGAGGTTCTCCATCTGGCCCTTGGCCTTCATGGCGATGATGGCCCCTCCGGGATCCTCCTCCATGGCCTCTGGTGATGATGGCCCCCTCCGGCAGGGTGCCAGAGAGGGCCTAGATTGATTTCTCGTGGCTACAGAGGCTTGCGGCGGCGGAACTTCTGATCTAGGTTAATTTCTTGAGGTTTCTGTATATATATATATAAGAGGTTTTGCCGTTGAGAACAAGTCAGGGGGGTCTCCGGGCTGTCCACGAGGTAGGGGGGCGCGCCCAGGGGGGTGGGTGCACCTCCCACCCTCGTGGGCAGCCCAGGACTCTTCTGGCCCAACTCGTTTACTCCATGGCCTTCTTCTGGTCCAAAAATAAGCTCCGTCAAGTTTCAGGTCAATTGGACTTCGTTTGGTTTTCCTTTTCTGCAATATTCTAAAACAAGGAAAAAATAGAAACTGGCACTGGGCTCTAGGTTAATAGGTTCGTCCCAAAAATCATATAAAATAACATATAAATGCATATAAAACATCCAAGGTTGATAATATAATAGCATGAATACTTCATAAATTATAGATATGTTGGAGATGTATCATGCGCCGGATGGTGCGGTCGGCACGGCTGACGAGCTCTCGCCCGCCCTGTACGCGCCATGCAGGCGGTGCAGCTCGTCCTCCTCCTCGTCATCATCTGGCCATTCCTTGACGCCGCCTCCTCCGGAGTCGCCTGCTCCGCCGCCGCCACTTGTGGCGTCCTCCTCCTCCAAGGCGGCCGCCCCCAAGTCAGGGTCGTCCACGTCGCTCACCGACCGGTCCGGCGGGTACTCTTGACCCTCCTCTAGGTCATCGGCTGTCGGCTGGGATGTGAGGATCTGCATCATGACCGACTGATCAGGCGGCGAAAGCAGAACCTAGCAAATAAAGAAAAAAAGAGTTAAGGACTTACCGCGGGTGGCGGATTTGCGCGGGAGTACGGCCGCTTGCCGAACTGCCACTCCTCCTCCAAGAGTTTGCAGTTCGAGATGAAGTTCACCAGACGGGCCACCTCCGCATTCGGCATCTCCTTGGTGCACATCCGGCACGGGTCTCGATGCCCGCTAATCCAGCTGATCATGTGAGGCCGGAACAGGGGAGGGAGCACCGGGCGCACCACGAAGGCGGTCAGGAGGTCCGAAGCCTTGAGGCCCCCCGACTCCGTCATCTCCTTGAGCCGGGCGATGGCGGCAGTGGAGTTGGCCGACAACGTCTTCGGCTTGAAGGTCCAGTTGGTGCGGGGCTCGGCCCGTGGGCCAGCTTTATAAGCCGGCAGGTTGACGAAGTCCTGCTCCGAATGGACGTTCTTCACGTAGAAGTAAGACCTTTTCCACAACTTGACCGACTGTGTCAAGTTGATGGCCGGGAAGCAGTTCCCAGCACCCGGATGTCGCACCGCGACGAAGGCTTCGCACTGGGCCGCCTCCTTCTTGACGGTTGTGCTGAGTTTGGTGTAGAAGAACTCCCCACCAGAGCTCGAGAGTGGGGAGGATGCCGAGGTAGGCCTCGCAGAGCGTGACGAAGGCCGACAGCAACACCACCGTGTTTGGCGTAAGGTGGTGCAGCTGGAGCCGGTAGAAACGAAGGAAGGAGCGGAGGAAGTCACTTGCCGGCAGACCGAGGCTGCGAATGAAGTGCGACCGGAAGACCACACGTTCGCCGGCCTCCGGCGCTGGCGAGATCTCCGTTTCGGGCGGAGGACGCGCCCGTACGTAGTTCTCACCGGGCAACCGCCATGTCTAGCGGAGGAAGGTGATGTGGTCCTCGTGAACATTGGAGCCGTCCCAAGCACTGGCCCGCGCCATGAGAGCTTGGGCTCGACGGAGGCGCGAAACGACAGCAGGTGAGCGGGCCTGCGGCAGAGCAGCAACGCTGCGGGGGAGACGTGCTCGGCAATGATGAACTGCGGCGGCACTTCGGCGAGATGCGGGAGTGCAGCGGCAGCAGTGAGAAGAGGAAAAGAGAAGGGAGAGGAGGGCGCGCGTGTGTCTGCCAGCCCCCTCCTCCCCTTACTTATAGCCCCAGGCGGCGAAGCTGAGGGGGCGAGACGTGGGGGTCGTGGGATTACCTGTGGCCACGACCCCATGACCCCGCTTTAACCGTGCAGTAACAACGTGTAGTTACTGCGCCACGAAATCCCAACCGTTCGCCTTGGACGCACCGGTTCCGCATGCGCGCCGAGGCCCGGTAGTGGCGGGCCCCAGCCTGCGGCGACATCCCGTCGCGCGCGTGGGCTGGTAGGCTGGCCCGGGTAGCTGGCGCCGCATGGCGCGCAGGCAGCGGGCGACAAGCCTGTCGCCTGGCTGGTGCGCCACCTGGCTCCCGCCGCGACGTTTCGAAATCATCGGGCGGTCCGCCTGGTTGCGATCGGCTCCTGCCAGCCGGCACCTCGGAAGACGAACGGAGCAAGATCACCGGGTCACTCGGAGTAGGAAGCTGCTAAGGCTTCTCTCCTTCTCAGCAGCGGCTCCCCACCAGCTTCGGGGACTACTGTGGGAGTAAATGACCATAGGTATCCTCATCTTCTCCACATGGCGATTCAAGACATCGGGGCTAGCTGCGCCCCTCAAGCCTCAAGGACGAAGAGCCGCCTTCTCAGGGCCAGCTGGTCCAAGCGGCCGGCTGCCAAAGGGCCGCGGTCCTCAGAAGGAAGCCATGAAACGGGCCGACTCCTAGCAGGCGGCCTCCAGAGAGGCCGACTCCTAGCATGCGGCCCCTCACGCCCTCAAAGTTAGCACCCACATAATTATGACGAGATGGGGCGTGGCTACAGTGCAGCCTGCCACCCCCGAATCCCGGGCAGAGCGTGGCCATAGTGCAGCATACCAGGCGGACATCCCTCGCCCGACGCGACACTGTTGCCACGCAGCCCATGATATCACCCATGGCAGAGAAGGCCATGCTCCCACTACGGGCTGTCGGTACGGCCCGCAGGCGGCGGGACCTACCTGTCCGTGAGAAGCCAGAAGGCGGCGAGCCCCAAACAGTCGGTGCGGTGGGAGGCCGACTCCCAAGAGGCAGCACTCCCCCTCCCTCAAAGTCTGTGCGCCATTAATTAGAAGAGACCGGGAGTGGCTACAGTGAACGCCCGCCAGGCGGCAGTACTGAGCCACGCCTTCCCCGACAAAGCACACATCATCAGTGGCATTGCCACAGTACTAAGCAGCCGGCAGGACCCGCAAGAAGCGGGCGCACCCTGTCGGTGGAGTACGAGAAAACCGGCGGGACCCACCAGGCGGCGGGCCCCAGCAGCCGGCGGAGAAGCCGGCAACAGTAGACACTAACAGCCGGGTCCTACACCTGGCCAGATTACCATTGTACCCTTGGGTGGTAGGCCTATATAAACCGCCCAGGGCACCCATGGAAAGGGTTCAGACCTTAGTCCACAGACACACACACACACACACACACACACACACACACACACACACAGAGCGGAGCTAGGGCTGGACCTGTTCTTCTTCCTCCTCTAGAGAAACAGCTCAAGGAGCAAGCTTGTAGCCACCATTGTTGCGTGAATGATCATGCGGAGACCCCGCAGAGCAGGAGTAGGGGTATTATCTCCTAGGAGAGCCCAGAACCTTGGTAAGATGCGCCGATGGGCATGTTTGCGCCTTATCCCGTTTCCAGGCACCGGCGACGTATTATTAGCCCCCTCCATGATAAGCCATCCTTTGGCATATGTCGCATGACACCCTGGCAATCTTCATGAATATGGGCATCACGTCCGCGTCAAGTAGACCGACTCCTGCCTGCATCTACTACTATTACTCCACACATCGACCGCTATCCAGCATGCATCTAGAGCATTAAATTCATAAAGAACGGAGTAACGCCTTAAGAAAGATGACGTGATGTAGAGGAATTAATTCAAATAATATGATGAAAACCCCATCTTTTTATCCTCGATGGCAACAATACAATACGTGTCGGTTCCCCTTCTGTCACTAGGATCGAGCACCGCAAGATTGAACCCAAAGCTAAGTACTTCTCCCATTGCAAGAAAAACCAATCTAGTTGGCCAAACCAAATCGATAGTTCGAAGAGACTTGCAAAAATATCAAATCATGCATGCATATAAGAATTCAGAGGAGATTCAAATAATATTCATAGATAAGCTGATCATAAATCCACAATTCATCGGATCTTGGCAAACATACCGCAAAAGAGTATTACATCGAATACATATCCAAGAACATCGAAGAGAACTTTGTATTGAGAATCAAAGAGAGAGAAGAAGCCATCTAGCTACTAGCTATGGACCCGTAGGTCTGAAGTAAACTACTCACGCTTCATCGGAGAGGCAATGGTGTAGATGTAGAAGCCCTTCGTGATCAATTCCCCCTCCGGCAGGATGCCGGAAAAGGCCCCAAGATGGGATCTCATGGGTATAGAAGGTTGCGGCAGTGGAAAAGTGGTTTCGTGGCTCCCCTGGATGTTTTTGGGGTATAAGATTATATATAGACGAAAGAATTAGGTCAGGGGAGCTACGAGGGCCCACAAGGTCGGTGGGCGCGCCTCACTCTCCTGGGGGTGCCCTCCACCCTTGTGACCACCTCGAGGCTCCTCTGACTTGCACTCCAAGTCTCCTGGGTGTCTTCTGGTCCAAGAAAAATCATGGCGAAAGTTTTACTCCGTTTGGACTCCGTTTGGTATTCCTTTTCTACGAAACTCTAAAACAAGGAAAAAACAGAAACTGGCATTGGGCTCTAGGTTAATAGGTTAGTCGAAGAAATCATATAAAATAGCATATTAATGCATATAAAACATCCAAAACAGATAATATAATAGCATGGAACAAGAAAAAATTATAGATACATTGGAGACGTATCAAGCATCCCCAAGCTTAATTCCTACTCGTCCTCGAGTAGGTAAATGATAAAAACAAATTTTTTATTGTGAAATGCTACCTAACATATTTATCCATGTAATTCTCTTTATTGTGGCATGAATGTTCAGATCCGTATGATTCAAAACAAAAGTTTAATATTTACATAAAAATAATAATACTTCAAGCATATTCACAAAATAATTATGTCTTCTTAAAATAACATGGCCAAAGAAAGCTTATCCCTACAAAATCATATAGTCTGGCTATGCTCCATCTTCATCACACAAAATATATAAATCATGCACAACCCCGATGACAAGCCAAGCAATTGTTTCATACTTTTGACGTTCTCAAACCTTTTCAACTTTCGCGCAATACATAAGCATGAGCCATGTACATAACACTATAGGTGGAATAGACGGTGGTTGTGGAGAAGACAAAAAGAGGAAGATAGTCTCACATCAACTAGGCGTATCAACGGGCTATGGAGATGCCCATTAATAGATATCAATGTGAGTGAGTAGGGATTGCCATGCAACAGATGCACTAGTGCTATAAGTTTATGAAAGCTCAAAAAGAAAACTAAGTGGGTGTGCATCAAACTTGCTTGCTCATGAAGACCTAGGGCATTTGAGGAAACCCATCGTTGGAATATACAAGCCAAGTTCTATAATGAAAAATTCCCACTAGCATATGAAAGTGATATCATAGGAGACACTCTATCATGAAGATCACGGTGCTACTTTGAAGCACAAGTGTGGTAAAAAGGACAGTAACATTGTCCCTTCTCTCTTTTTCTCTCATTTTTTTCTTTTTTTCTTCCTTTTTTCTTTTTTTGGGCGTTCTCTTTTTTTATTTGGCCTTTCTCTTTTTTTTTCCTCACATGGGACAATGTTCTAATAATGAAAATCATCACACTTCTATTTACTTACAACTCAAGAATTAAAACTCGACACTAGAACAAAAATATGAATATGTGAATGCCTCCGGCGGTGTACCGAGATGTGCAATGAATCAAGAGCAAATTGTATAAAAAATGATGAACGGTGGCTTTGCCACAAATACAATGTCAACTACATGATCATGCAAAGCAATATGACAATGATGATGTATGTCACAATAGACCGAACGGCGGAAAGTTGCAAGGCAATATATCTCGGAATGGCTATGGAAATGCCATAATAGGTAGGTATGGTGGCTGTTTTGAGGAAGGATTTTTGGCGAATGTAGCATGCAATTTCAAAAATATTCCTATGATCACGCAAGAGATATCTAGGAGATGCATAGCAACGAGAGGGGAGAGTGTATCCACGTACCCTCGTAGACCGAAAGCGGAAGCATTAGGTTAACGCGGTTGATGTAGTCGAACGTCTTCACGATCCAAACGATCAAGTACCGAACGTACGTCACCTCCGAGTTCAACACACGTTCAGCTCGATGACGTCCCTTGAACTCTTGATCCAGCAGAGGGTTGAGGGAGAGTTTCGTCAGCATGATGACATGGTGACGGTGATGGTGATGTGATCCATGCAGGGCTTCGCCTAAGCACTACGATGCTATGACCGGAGGAGTAAACTGTGGAGGAGGGCACCGCACACGGATAAGAGAATAACTATTGTGATTTTGGGGTGCCCCTGCCCCCGTATATAAAGGAGGGGAGGAGGAGGGCAGCCACCAAGGGGAGCGCCAAGGGGGGAGTCCTACTAGGAATCCACTCCTAGTAGGATTCGCCCCCCCCCCTTCTTCTTTTTTCTCATGGAGGGGGTAAGAGGGAAGGAGAGGGAGAGGGGGAAAGGAAATGGGGGCCGCTCCCCTTACCCTTGTCCAATTCAGACAGCCCATGTGGGGGGGGGGGGCGCCACCCCTTGTGGGATCCCCTCTCTCCCCCCTATGGCCCATGTTGGCCCATTACTTCCCCGGGGGGTTCCGGTAACCCCTGGGTACTCTGATAAATATCCAAAAAAATACCGAAATCATTCCGGTGTCCAAATACTATCGTCCAATATATCAATCTTTACCTCTCGACCATTTCAAGACTCCTCATCATGTCCGTGATCTCATCCGGGAGTCCAAACAATCTTCGGTCACCAAAACACATGACTCATAATACAAATCGTCATCGAATGTTAAGCATGCGGACCCTACGGGTTCGAGAACTATGTAGACATGACCGAGACACATCTCCGGTCAATAACCAATAGCGGTACCTGGATGCTCATATTGGTTCCTACATATTCTACGAAGATCTTTATCGGTCAAACCGCAATGACAACATAAGTTATTCCCTTTGTCATCGGTATGTTACTTTCCCGAGATTCGATCGTTGGTATCATCATACCTAGTTCAATCTCATTACTGGCAAGTCTCTTTACTCGTTCCGTAATGCATCATCCCGCAACTAACTCATTAGTCACATTGCTTGCAAGGCTTATAGTGATGTGCATTACCGAGAGGGCCCGGAGATACCTCTCCGATACTTGGAGTGACAAATCCTAATCTCGATCTATGCCAACCCAACAAACACTTTTAGAGACACCTATAGATCATCTTTATAATCATCCAGTTACATTGTGACGTTTGATAGCACACAAGGTGTTCCTCTGGTATTCCAGAGTTCAATAATCTCATATATAGTCAGAGGAATATGTATAAGTCATGAAGAAGGCAATAGCAATAAAACTTAACGTTCATTATGCTAAGCTAACGAATGGGTCTTGTCGGTCACATCATTCTCCTAATGATGTGATCCCGTTCATCAAATGACAACACATGTCTATGGTCAGGAAACTTAACCATCTTTGATTAACGAGCTAGTCTAGTAGAGGCATACTAGGGAAACTTTGTTTTGTCTATGTATTCACACATGTACCAAGTTTCCGGTTAATACAATTCTAGCATGAATAATAAACATTTATCATGATATAAGGAAATATAAATTACAACTTTATTATTTCCTCTATGGCATATTTCCTTCTGTCTCCCACTTGCACATGAGTCAATAATCTAGATTACATAGCAATGATTCTAACACCCATGGAGTCTTGGTGCTGATCATGTTTTCCTCGTGGAAGAGGCTTAGTCAACGGGTCTTGAACATTCAGATCCGTATGTATTTTGCAAATCTCTATGTCTCCCTCCTTGACTTGATCACGGATGGAGTTGTAGCGTCTCTTGATGTGTTTGGTTCTCTTGTGAAATCTGGATTCCTTCACTAAGGAAATTGCTCCAGTATTGGCACAAAAGATTTTCATTGGACCTTATGCACTAGGTATTGCCCCTAGATCAGATATGAACTCCTTCGTCCAGACTCCTTCATTTGCTGCTTCGAAAGCAGCTATGTACTCCGCTTCACACGTAGATCCCGCCACGACGCTCTGCTTGGAACTGCACCAACTGACAGCTCCACCATTCAATATAAATATGTATATGGTTTGCGACTTAGAGTCATCCGGATCAGTGTCAAAGGTTGCATCGACATAACCATTTACGGCAAGCTCTTTGTCACCTCCATAAATGAGAAACATATCCTTAGTACTTTTCAGGTATTTCAGGATGTTCTTGACCGCTATCCAGTGATCCACTCCTGGATTACTTTGGTACCTCCTTGCTAAACTTACAGCAAGGCACACATCAAGTCTGGTACACAACATTGCATACATGATAGAACCTTTGGCTGAGGCATAGGGAATGACTTACATTTTCTCTCTATCTTCTGAAGTGGTCGGGCATTGAGTCTGACTCAACTTCACACCTTGTAACACAGGAAAGAACCCTTTCTTTTACTGGTCCATTTTGAACTTCTTCAAAATTTTATCAAGGTATGTGCTTTGTGAAAGTCCAATTAAGCGTCTTGATCTATCTCTATAGATCTTGATGCCCAATATATAAGCAGCTTCACTGAGGTCTTTCATTGAAAAATTCTTATTCAAGTATCCTTTTATGCTATCCATAAATTCTATATTATTTCCAATCAACAATATGTCATCCACATATAATATTAGAAATACTACAGAGCTCCCACTCACTTTCTTGTAAATACAGGCTTCTCCAAAAGTATGTATAAAACCATATGCTTTGATCACACTATCAAAGCGTATATTCCAACTCCGAGAGTCTTGCACCAGTCCATAAATGGACCGCTGGAGCTTGCACACTTTGTTAGCACCTTTAGGATCGACAAAACCTTCTGGTTGCATCATATACAACTCTTCTTTAAGAAATCCATTAAGGAATGCAGTTTTGACATCCATTTGCCAAATTTCATAATCATAAAATGCGGCAATTGCTAACATGATTCAGACAGACTTAAGCATCGCTACGGGTGAGAAGGTCTCATCGTAGTCAACTCCTTGAACTTGTTGAAAACCTTTCGCAACAAGTCGAGCTTCGTAGACAGTAACATTACCGTCAGCCTCAATCTTCTTCTTGAAGATCCATTTATTCTCTATGGCTTGCCGATCATCGGGAAAGTCAACCAAAATCCATACTTTGTTCTCATACATGGATCCCATCTCAGATTTCATGGCCTTATGCCATTTCGCAGAATCTAGGCTCATCATCGCTTCCTCATAGTTCGTAGGTTCGTCATGGTGTAGTAACATGACTTCCGGAACAGGATTACCATACCACTCTGGTGCGGAACGTACTCTGGTTGACCTACGAGGTTCGGTAGTAACTTGATCTGAAGTTTCATGATCATCATCATTAGCTTCCTCACTAATTGTTGTTGGCATCACTGGAATAGATTTTTGTGATGAACTACTCTCCAACTCGATAGAAGGTACAACTACCTCGTCAAGTTCTACTTTCCTCCCACTAACTTCTTTCGAGGGAAACTCCTTCTCTAGAAAGGGTCCATTCTTAGCAACGAATATCTTACATTCGTATCTGTGATAGAAGGTGTACCCAACAGTTTCTTTTGGGTATCCTATGAAGACACATTTCTCCGATTTGGGTTCGAGCTTATCAGGCTGAAGTTTTTTCACATAAGTATCGCAACCCCAAACTTTAAGAAACAACAGCTTAGGTTTCTTGTGAAACCACAGTTCATATGGTGTTGTCTCAACGGATTTAGATGGTGCCCTATTTAACGAGAATGCAACCGTCTCTAAAGCATAACCCCAAAACGATAGTGGGAAATCGGTAAGAAACATCATAGATCACACCATATCTAATAAAGTACGGTTATGACATTCGGACACACCATTACGCTGTGGTGTTCTAGGTGGCGTGAGTTGCGAAACTATTCCACATTGTTTCAAATGAAGACCAAACTCGTAACTCAAATATTCGCCTCCGCAATCAGATTTATTTTCTTGTTATGATGATTTTCCACTTCACTCTGAAATTCTTTGAACTTCTCAAATGTTTCAGACTTATGTTTCATCAAGTATATATACCCATATCTGCTCAAATCATCTGTGAAGGTCAGAAAATAAGGATACCCGCCGCGAGCCTCAACACTCATCGGACCGCATACATCAGTATGTATTATTTCCAATAAGTCAGTGGCTTGCTCCATTGTTTCGGAGAACGGAGTCTTAGTCATCTTGCGCATGAGGCATGGTTTGCAAGCATCAAGTGATTCATAATCAAGTTATTCCAAAAGCCCATCAGCATGGAGTTTCTTCATGCGCTTTACACCAATATGACCTAAACGGCAGTGCCACAAATAAGTTGCACTTCATTATTAACTTTGCATCTTTTGGCTTCGATATTGTGAATATTTGTATCACTACGATCGAGATTCAACAAAAAATGACCACTCATCAAGGGTGCATGACCATGAAAGATATTACTCATATAAATAGAACAACCATTATTCTCTGATTTAAATGAATAACCGTCTCGCATCAAACAAGATCCGGATATATTGTTCATGCTCAACGCTAGCACCAAATAACAATTATTCTGGTCTAAAACTAATCCCGAAGGTAGATATAGAGGTAGCATCCCGACGGCAATCATATCGACCTTGGAACCATTTCCTACATGCATCGTTACCTCGTCCTTAGCCAATCTTCATTTAATCCGTAGCCCCTGCTTTGAGTTGCAAATGTGAGCAATAGAACCAGTATTAAATACCCAGGCGCTACTACGAGCATTAGTAAGGTACACATCAATAACATGTATATCAAATATACCTTTCACTTTTCCATCCTTCTTATCCACCAAATACTTGGGGCAGTTCCGCTTCCAGTGACCAGTCCCTTTGCAGAAAAAGCACTCAATTTCAGGCTTAGGTCTAGACTTGGGCTTCTTCCCTTGAGCAACAACTTGCTTGCTATTCTTCTTGAAGTTCCCCTTCTTCCCTTTGCCATTTTTCTGAAAACTAGTGGTCTTGTTAACCATCAACACTTGATGCTCCTTGATTTCTACCTCCGCAACCTTAAGCATTGCAAAGAGCTCGGGAATTGTCTTTTCCATCCCTTGCATATTATAGTTCATCACGAAGCCTTTATAGCTTGGTGGCGGTGATTGAAGAACTCATCAATGACACTATCATCGTGAAGATTAACTCCCAGCTGAGTCAAGTGGTTATGGTACCCAGACATTCTGAGTATGTGTTCACTGACAGAACTGTTCTCCTCCATCTTGCAACTATAGAACTTGTTGGAGACTTCATATCTCTCAACTCGGGCATTTGCTTGAAATATTAACTTCAACTCTTGGAACTGTTGGGGAATGTAGTAATAATTCAAAATTTTCCTACGTGTCACTAAGATCAATCTAGGAGATGCTAGCAACGAGAGAGAAGGAGTGCATCTTCATACCCTTGAAGATTGCTAAGCGGAAGCGTTACAAAAACGCGGTTGATTGAGTCATACTCGCGATGATTCAAATCACGGAAGATCTAATCTAGCGCCGAACGAACGACGCCTCCGCGTTCAACACACGTACAACCCGGGGACATATCCTCCTTCTTGATCCAGCAAGGGGAGGGGAGAAGTTGAGGGAGAGCTCCGGCAGCACGACGGCATGGTGGTGGAGCTTGCGGTTCTCCTGCAAGGATTCGCCAAGCACTACAGAGGAGGAGGAGGTGTTGGAGGAGGGAGGGGCTGCACTAGGGGAAAGGGTACGGCTGCCCTCTCTCTCCCTCACTATATATAGGGGAGGGGGAGGATGAGGCGCCCTAGGGTTTCCCTAGGGGAGGGGCTGCGGCCACAAGGGAAACCCTAGATGGGATTGGGCGCCCCACCCCTAGGAAACTTGCCCCCCAAGCCAGGAGGGGTGGCTGCCCTAGGGGAGACGCCCCCACCTCTCCAGGTTATGTGAGATGGGGTGGGAGGGGCGCACAACCCCGTAGTGGGCTGGTGTGCCCCCTCCCCTTGGCCCATAAGGCCCCCTAACGCTCGTCGGGGCCTCCAAAACTCCTTTCGGTCACGCTGGTCGTCACCTCGTACTCCCAGAAAAAATCCGGACTCCAATACCCTTCGTCCAATATATCGATCTTCACCTCCAGACCATTCCAGAACTCCTCATGATGACCGAGATCTCATCCGGGACTCCGAAAAACCTTCAGTAACCACATACAATTTTCCATAACAACTCTAGCGTCACCGAACGTTAAGTGTGTAGACCCTATGGGTTCGGGAACCATGCAGACTTGACCGAGACACCTCTTCGGCCAATAAACAATAGTGGGATCTGGATACCCATACTGGCTCCCACATGTTCCACGATGATCTCATCGGATGAACCACGATGCCGTGGATTCAATCAATCCCGTATACAATTCCCTTTGTCTATCGGTATGTTACTTGCCCGAGATTCGATCGTCGGTATCCCCATACCTCGTTCAATCTCGTTACTGGCAAGTCTCTTTACTCGTTCCGTAACACATGATCCCGTGGCGAACTCCTTAGTCACATTGAGCTCATTATGATGATGCATTACCGAGTGGGCCCAGAGATACCTCTCCGTCATACGGAGCGACAAATCCCTGTCTCGATTTGTGCCAACCCAACAGACACTTTCAGAGATACCTGTAGTGCACCTTTATAGCCACCCAGTTACATTGTGACATTTGATACACCCAAAGCAGTCCTACGGTATCCGGGAGTTGCACAATCTCATGGTCTAAGGAAATGATACTTGCCATTATAAAAGCTCTAGCAAACGAACTACACGATCTTGTGCTATGCTTAGGATTGGATCTTGTCCATCACATCATTCTCCTAATGATGTGATCCCATTATCAACGACATCCAATGTCCATGGCCAGGAAACCACAACCATCTATTGATCAACGAGGTAGTCAACTAGAGGCTCACTAGGGACATGTTGTAGTCCATGTATGCACACATGTATTACGGTTTCCGGTTAATACAATTATAGCATGAACAATAGACAATTATCATGAACAAGGAAATATAATAATAACCATTTTATTATTGCCTCTAGGGCATATTTCCAACAGTCTCCCACTTGCACTAGAGTCAATAATCTAGTTCACATCGCCATGTGATTAACACTCATAGTTCACATCGCCATGTGACTAACACCCAAAGAGTTTACTAGAGTCAATAATCTAGTTCACATCACCATGTGATTAACACTCATAGTTCACATCGCCATGTGACTAACACCCAAGAGTTTACTAGAGTCAATAATCTAGTTCACATCACCATGTGATTAACACTCAATGAGTTCTAGGGTTTGATCAAGTTATGCTTACGAGAGAGGTTTAAGTCAACGGATCTGCAACATTCAGATCCGTGTGTTCTTCGCAAACCCCTATTTCATAATGTAGATGTTGCTACTATGCTCCACTTGCAGCTATTCCAAATGGTCGCTCCACTATACGTATCCGGTTTGCTACTCAGAATCATCCGGATAGGTTTTAAAGCTTGCATCGACGTAACACTTTACGTCGAACTCTTCATCAACTCCATAATCGAGAAACATTTCCTTATTCTCAAGGACAATTTTGATCGCTATCCAATGATCCATTCCTGGATCACTCTTATACCCCCTTGCCAGACACGTGGCAAGGCACATCGCGGTACACAACATGCCATATCGTATAGAGCCTATGGCTAAGGCATAGGGGACGACTTTCGTCCTTTCTCTTTCTTCTGTCATGGTCGAGATTCAAGTCTTAACTTCACACCTTACAACTCAGGAAAGAACTCCTTCTTTGACTGATACATCTTGAACTCCTTCAAGATCATGTCAAGGTATGTGCTCTATGAAAGTCTTATCAGGCATCTTGATCTATCTCTATAGGATACCCAACATGTAATAAGTTTTACACAGGTCTTCCATTGAAAAATTCCATTGAAACAACCCTTTATGCTTTCCAGAAATTCTACATCATTTCTGATCAACAATATGTCATGCACATATACTTATCAAAATGGTGTAGTGCTCCCACTCACTTTCTTGCAAATACAAGTTTCTTGCAAACTTTGTATAAACCCAAATGCTTTGATCACCTCATCAAAGCGTATGTTCCAACTCCGAGTTGCTTTCCAATCCATAGAAGGATCTCTAGAGTTTACATACCTTTTAGAATCCTTAGGATTGGCAAAACCTTCTGGTTGTATCACATACAGCCTTTCCTCACGGAAACCGTCAAGGAAAGTTTGTTTTGACATCCATCTGCCAGATTTCGTAAATGAAAATGCAACAACTGCTAACATAATTCTAACAGGCTTTAGCATTGCTATGATCGAGAAAGTCTCATCACAGTCAACTCCTTGAACTTGTTGGAAACTTCTTTGCAACAAGTCGAGCTTCATAAATGGTGACATTACCATCAGCATTTGTCTTCTTCTTAAAGATCCATTTATTCTAAATGGCTTGCCGATCATCGGGCAAGTCCACCAAAGTCCATACTTTGTTCTTATACATGGATCCTATCTCGGATGTCATGGATCCTAGCCATTTGTTGGAATCCGGGCCCACCATCGCTTCTCCATAGCTTGTAGGTTCATCGTTGTCCAACAAGATGACCTATAAGACAGGGTTACCACTCAGAAGTTGTACACACCCTTGTCGACCTACGAGGTTCGATAGTAACTTGATCTGAAGCTCCATGATCATCACCATTAGCTTTCTCTTCAACTGAAGTAGGTGCCACAGATACATCTTTCTGTGCTGTGCTACTCTCTGGTCGAAGTAAAGGTTCAACAACCTCATCAAGTTCTATCTTCCTCCCACTCAATTCTTTCGAGAGAAACTCTTTCTTCAGAAAGGACATGTTCATAGCGACAAACACTTTGCCCTCAGATCTGAGATAGAAGGTATACCCAATCGTCTTGTTTGGGTATTCTATGAAGACACAATTTTCCGCTTTGGTTTTGAGCTTTTCTGGATGAAGTCTTTCGACATAAGCATCATAGCCCCAAACCATAAGAAACAAAAACTCAGGTTTCTTGCCAAACCATAGTTCATACGGTGTCATCTCCACGGACTTAGATGGTGCCCTATTTAAAGTGAATGTAATTGTCTCTAATGCATAACCCCAAAATGATAGCGGTAGATCGGTAAGAGACATCATAGATCGCACCATATCCAATAGGGTGCGATTACGACGTTTGGACTCACCATTAGGCTATGGTGTTTCAGGTGGCGTCAACTGTGAAACGATTCCACCTTGTCTTTAGTGATTGCCAAACTCATAACTCTGATATTCTCCCCTTGATCAGATCGTAGGAACTTGATCTTCTTGTTATGATGATTCTCTACTTCACTCTGAAATTGCTTGAACTTTTCAAACATTTCAGACTTACGCTTCATTAAGTAAATATACCCATATCTACCCAATTCATCAGTGAAGGTGAGAAAATAACGATATACATTGCACGCGTCAACACTCATCGGACCGCACACATCACCATGCGTGATTTCCAACAAGTCACTTGCCCGTTCCATTGTTCCAGAAAACGGGGTTTTAGTCAACTTGCCAATGAGGCATGGTTCGCATGTGTCAAGTGATTCAAAATCAAGGGACTTGAAAAGTCCATCGGCATGGAGGTTCTTCTTGCGCTTTACACCAATATGACCTAAGCGGCAGTGCCACAAGAAAGTGGTACTATCATTATCAACTCTACATCTTTTGGCATCAATGTTATGAACATGTGTATCACTACGACCGAGATTCAAACCCTTCACATTGGGTGCATGACCATAGACGGTATTATTCAGAATAAACATTATTCTCTGACTTAAATGAATAATCGAATTGCAATAAACATGATCTAATCATGTTCATGCTCAACGCAGACACCAATGCAAACAACATTTATCTGGGTTCAACACTAATCCCGAAGGTAGAGGGAGCGTGCGATGGTGATCATATCATCCTTGGAAACACTTCCAACACACATTGTCACCTCACCCTTAGCTTGTCTCCGTTTACTCCGTAGCTTTTGTTTCGAGTTACCAGTATCAGCAACTGAACCGGTATCTAATACCCAGGTGCTACTAGGAGTACTAGTAAGGTACACATCAATAACACATATATCAAATATACTTTTGTTGAAGTTGCTTGACTTCTTATCTACCAAGTATTTGAGGCAGTTCCGCTACCAGTGACCGTTTCCCTAATAGAAGCACTTCGTCTCGGGTTTGGGTTCTTGGGTTTCTTCACTGGAGCGACAACTGGCTTACCATTCCTAAAGTTTCCCTTCTTGCCCTTGCCCTTCTTCAAATCAGTGGTCTTGTTAACCATGAACACTTGATGCTCCTTCTTGATTTCTACCTTCATGGCCTTAAGCACGACGAACAACTCCTGGATCATCTTCCCTTGCATGTTATAGTTCGTCACAAAACTCTAGTAGCTTGGTGATAGTGACTGGAGAACTTTGTCGATCACTCTCTTATCTGGAAGATTAACTCCCACTTGATTCAAGCAATTGAAGTACCCAGACATTCTGAGCACAAGCTCACTGGCTGAGCTATTCTCCTCCATCTTGTAGGCAAAGATCTTGTCAAAGGTCTCAAACCTCTCAACACGGGCATGAGCCTAAAATTCCAATTTCAGATCTTGGAACATCTCATATGTTCCATGGCGTTCAAAACGCCTTTGGAGCCCCGACTCTAAGCCATAAAGCATGGCGCACTAAACTATCAGGTAGTCATCAGAACGTGTCTGCCAGATGTTCACAACATCCACAGACGATGCCAGAGGGGTTGGCACACCGATCGGTGCATCAAGGACAGAAGCCTTCTGTGTAGCAGTGAGGACAATCCTCAGACTATGGCCCTAGTCCGCAAAATTGCTTACAATATCTTTCTATTTAGTCTTTCTCTAGGAACGTATTAAAACATGGAGCTAAAGCGTGAGCTATTAATCTACAACATATTTGCAAAGACAATTTAGACTATGTTCATGCTAATTAAGTTCATCTAATCAAATTATATAATGAACTCCCACTTAGATAGACATCCCTCTAGTCATCTAAGTGATACGTGATCCGAATCGACTAGGCCGTGTCCGATCATCACGTGAGACGGACTAGTCATCAACGATGAACATCTCCATGTTGATCGCATCTACTGTATGACTCGTGTTCGACCTTTCGATCTCTTGTGTTCCGAGGCCATGTCTGTACATGCTAGGCTCATCAACTCAACCTAAGTGTTTTGCATGTGTAAATCTGGCTTACACCCGTTGTATGCGAACGTTAGAATCTATCGCACCCGATCATCACGTGGTGCTTCGAAACAACGAACCTTCGCAGTGGTGCACAGTTAGGGGGGACACATTTCTTGAAATTTTAGTGAGGGATCATCTTATTTATGCTACCATCTTTCCAAGCAAATAAGATGTAAACATGACAAACATCACATGCAAATCATAAAGTGACATGATATGGCCAATATCATCTTGCACCTTCGATCTCCATCTTCGAGGCATGGCATGATCACCTTCGTCACCGGCATGACACCATGATCTCCATCATCATGATCTCCATCATCGTGTCTTCATTTAAGTTGTCTCTCCAACTATTACTTCTACTACTATGGCTAACGGTTAGCAATAAAGTAACGTAATTACATGGCATTTTTCATTGACACCAGGTCATACAATAAATTAAGACAACTCCTATGGCTCCTGCGGTTCTCATACTCATCGACATGCAAGTCGTGATTCCTATTACAAGAACATGATCAATCTCATACATCACACACACACACACACACACACACACACACACACACACACACATATATATATATATATATATATATATATATATATATATAATTCATCACATCCTTTTGGCCATATCACATCACATAGCATACCCTGCAAAAACAAGTTACACGTCCTCTAATTGTTATTGCATGTGTTTACGTGGCTGCTATGGGTGTGACACCCCCGATTCAATCGTACACTATTCATGCACGCAAATGTGTACGATCAAGATCAGGGACTCACGGGAAGATATCACAACACAACTCTAAAACATAAATAAGTCATACAAGCATCATAATACAAGCCAGGGGCCTCGAGGGCTCGAATACAAGTGCTCGATCATAGACGAGTCAGCGGAAGCTACAATATCTGAGTACAGACATAAGTTAAACAAGTTTGCCTTAAGAAGGCTAGCACAAACTGGGATACAGACCGAAAGAGGCGCAGGCCTCCTGCCTGGGATCCGCCTAAACTACTCCTGGTCGTCGTCAGCGGGCTGCACGTAGTAGTAGGCACCTCCAGTGTAGTTGGGGTCATCATCGACGGTGGCGTCTGGCTCCTGGGCTCCATCGTCTGGTCGCAGCAATCGGGTAGGGAAAAGGGAAAAGGGGGGAACAAGGCAATCGTGAGTACTCATCCAAAGTACTCGCAAGCAAGGAGCTACACTACATATGCATGGAAATATGTGTAAAGGGCCATATCAGTGGACTGAACTGCAGAATGCCAGAATAAGAGGGGGATAGCTAATCCTGTCGAAGACTATGCTTCTGGCAGCCTTCGTCTTGCAGCATGTAGAAGAGAGTAGACTGAAGTCCCCCAAGTAGCATCGCATAGCATAATCCTACCCGGCGATCCCCTCCTCGATGCCCTGTTAGAGAGCGACCACCGGGTTGTATCTGGCACTTGGAAGGGTGTGTTTTATTTAGTATCCGGTTCTAGTTGTCATAAGGTCAAGGTACAACTCCAAGTCGTCATGTTACCGAAGATCACGGCTATTCGAATAGATTAACTTTGCTGCAGGGGTGCACCACATAGCCCAACACGCTTGAACCCGTTTGGCCGGACACACTTTTCTGGGTCATGCCCGGCCGCGGAAGATCAACACGTCGCAGCCCCACCTAGGCCAACAGAGAGGTCAAGACGCGGTCTAAACCTGGCGCGACAGGGTGCGGGCCCATCGCCCTAGCACACACCTGCACGTTGCGTAGGGTGGCCGAAAGCGTAACTAGCCCCTTAATACAAGAGCAGCTTACATTCCAATCCGCGCGCGCCGCTCGATCGCCGACGTCCACGAAGGCTTGGTGATACCACGACGCCGAGTGCCCATAATCTGTTCCCGTGGTTGGTTAGTGCGTATAGGCCAAGATGGCGGACTCGGATCAAATACCAAGATCTCGTTAAGCGTGTTAAGTATCCGCGAACGCCGAGCAGGCCAGGCCCACCTCTCTCCTAGGCGATCTCAACCTGCCCTGCCGCTCGCCACAAAGTATGATCGGGGCCGTGAAACCTGGCCCACCTCTACCGGGATGGAGCCACTGTCCTTTCAGCCCCCTCATCGTAATCACTTGCGGGTACTCAACGAGCTGACCCGACTTTAGTCACCTCATGTGTCATGTATAAAGTATATAGTATATACCGTGATCACCTCCTAGTGATCACGGCCCGATAGTATAGCATGGCGGACGGACAAGAATGTAGGGCCCTCGATGAAACACTAGCATCCTATACTAACCATGTAGGATTGCGGTAAAGGTAACAATGAGAGTAGCTAGGATAGGCTATGCATCAGGATAGGATTAACGAAAAGCAGTAACATGCTACACTACTCTAATGCAAGTAGTATAGAGAAGAATAGGCGATATCTGGTGATCAAGGGGGGGAGGGGGCTTGCCTGGAAGCTCTGTTGTACAGGGAGAAGGGTCGTCGGTGACGTAGTCGTACTCGGTGGCATCAGCGCAGTTCTCGGGGTCTACCGGAGAAGAAGAGGGGGGAAGAAACAGTAAATACGGAGCAAACAAAGCATCACAAAACATAATGAGGCAATACGCGGTGCCAGGTATGCCCTAACGCGGTAGTAAGTGATACCGACGAAGGGGGAAACATCCGGGAAAGTATTCCCGGTGTTTCGTGTTTTTGGACAGATGAACTGGAGGGGGAAAGTTGCGTGTTTGCTATGCTAGGGATGTGTGGCGGACGAACGGGCTGCGTATCTGGATTCGTCTCGTCGTTCTGAGCAACTTTCATGTACAAAGTATTTTCATCCGAGTTATGGATTATTTTATATTAATTTTAAAGATTTAAATAGTTATTTGGAATTCCCTGAAAATTGGCTAAGTCGAGAAATCCTCGCTTTTAAACATCACTTGGCTGTTTTCCGAAGGCTATAATCGTAGTTCTCTCCATCCTATGGCTTAGTGCCCTTTACCAATTTTTATCATCTTTCCATGATCTACATGACAGTTTCAAGGTCATCTACATTAGTGCCTATTTGCTGTCCAAATCTTCGCTTGAAAAGTGCTCTTGGATGTCAATTCCGTAATCTGTTTTCAGTTCTTCCAGATTAATGTAACATAGACTTTTGTCATTTTTATAGAAATTAATCTAGGCGACTTTTGAATTTGGTCCAATGGAAAGAATTGAACCCTGCCAAGTGTACTACACGCCCATATAATTTTTATCTATGTTAAAGCTTTTTTTGCTGTTGTTTTGAGGTTGTTCAGGGGCTAACCAATGCTGTTTTATAAAGCTAGCAGCTGCTACTGAGAACTGAATATTATTGTAGCAGCGCTCACCGGTAGCGTGCAGCGAGCAACGCAGAAGCGGCAGCCGGAGGCAGGCGAGGCCAGAGGCGGACGCAGCCGGAGGTGGGCATGGCCACACTCAACACACACACACACACACACACACACACACACACACACACACACACACACACACACACACACACACACACACACACACACACACACTGCACGCACACGCACACACACACAGAATGCACGCACACATGCGCGCATGGCCGCTCGACCATGGCCGGCCATGGCCAACCACAGGAGCAGCCAGCATGGAGACGAGGCCATGCGCGGGACCGGGGCAGGGGCGGCCCCGGGCGGGAAGAACGGTGGAGTGGGGTGAGCGGGGCGAGGCGAGCATGGTCATGGGCGTGGCGACGCTGGTCAGCGTCATGGGCGTGGGGAAGGGTCGTGATCTGTGGCGCTGGTCGCGTGAGGGCATGGCGCGCCGCTAGCGGATGTGGCATGTGACGGAAACGCCATGATCGGACCTTGATGGCGGCGAAGCGTGGGCACGCAGATTGCAGCAGGGGAGCAGGGAGGCGCGTGGGCGCGAAAGCGGGCGACGAGGCAGCAGCTGGCGCGCCAGATCTGGCGGAACACGCGAGTAGGGGAACAGGGCACGGCGGACGGGCATCGGGACTGTGCTGCGGGCGGTGGCTCAGCCGCATCCACGGGTGGTGGTGGCAGGGGGAGGTGCATCCGGCGCAGAGGCTCACCGGGGGAGCGTGGGGTCTGGGCAGAGGGCTCGGGGAGGACCGGTGGCGTAGATCAAGGACGAGGACGATGCGGTGACCGAGCCGGAGAATAAGAAGAATGTGGCGACGCGAGAGACTCCGGGGCTCGATCCGACGGTGTAATGGAAGCAGAGGACCACGTCGGAGATGTAGGACTTGCCTGGGCGACGAACGGACGACGATGGCCACGGCTACGGCGATCGACGACGACGGGGGCGCTCGGGCATCTCGAACAGAGGCGAGTAAGGGGACGAGAGGGGGATTGTGGGTGCGCTAGGGTTTCGGGTGAGGGCCAGGGGGCTCGAGGGATACCTTATCCCCCCCTTAGGGCCGAGGATGATCGACGCGGCGGTTCGAACGGGTGCGCTGCCTCCACGGCGACAGGGATAAACAAGAGGTTGAGGATGACCTCCTCGTGGGCTGGGCTGGTACTGTAGTCAGGTGGGTCGTCCAGTTGGGCCGTCTGGCCCATTTGGCCAGGGGGGCTTTTCTCTTTTTTCGTGTCGTTTCCTTTTTTTAGTTCTCTTTTATTTTTAGTTTTAGTAAGAATACCAAAGTGGCACCCAAAATGGATGTTACAATTTATGCCACAGCCATAAACAACTTAGCACTGAAATAAAATAGTTTTGAAATTTTTATCATTTTTAAAGCATTTATATAATTATTATTGCTGCTATTTTATTCCTTCCAGAGTGTTTAAACATTTTATAAAAGTAGGGTTTCTTCACCTTAATCACATATGCATTATCTGGCACAACCAAACATTTTAGTTTTAATGTTTGACAAAATTCAAATTTGAATTTGAATAGTTTTGATCCAACGCGAGATTAGCAACAGTAACCGAGGTGACATGGCATCGTCAACATGGGATTACTGTAGCCTAATTATCCGGGCGTCACAATGGTTTCTAGCAAGAACGTTTCTTACCTACGCAAAAGCAACAAGGTGATATGCCAATTGCTATTTACCCTTCATAAGGACCCTCTTCATCGAATCCGATCCGACTAAAGTGGGAGAGAAACACTACAAAAAAAACACATCCGTGAAATTTTGGGCCGAACGAATTTTTTTCTGTCATACATATGACACTTCTATGATGATAATTGTGACATAACCCGGTATCATCATAGATGTGGTGGGCTCCTACTTCTATGACAAAAAATCATGACAGAAAATGGGCTTTTCGTCCTGGGCGGGCCGGAGACGCAGCTGCATGACATTCTTTGGGCCGTCCATGACGGAAAAAACCATGGTAGAAGCGAGGGGGAGGAAAAATTCGGGGAGTTCCCGGTTACGGTGGTAGGTTGGGGGCCGAGCGATGCGCGTTTCTCCCGCATACACACGCTGCTGCGTGTGTGTAGGCGTTAGCTCTAATCGAACCCGAAGCGAGGCATTGGGCTCTAATCGAACCCGAGCAATTGCACTGCAGCTACGCGTTCATGAACCCGAGGGATCGATCGATGGCTATTAACTGAACCCGATCGAGCGATTCCTTCGCTACTGCTGCTAATCAAGTCGATCGATTGATGAACAATGAGCGTTATGGGGGTGGATGAACAGTGAGTGGTGGCGTTGCCTCTTGATGAACAGGACCCCGTGGTGTGGAGGGCTGGATGAACAGTAGACGGTGGAGGGGTGCCCGTAGAGGGGTGGTTGAACAGGACCCCGTGGTGTGGAGGGCTGGATGAACAATAGATGGTGGAGGGGTGGTTGAACAGTAGCCGGTGGAGTAGCGCGCGGTGGAGGCTGGATGAACAGGGGCCCGTGGAGGCTGGAGGAGGTCGACAGTGGAGATGAACAGTATCCCGTGGAGTCCCGTCTTGCGGTACGCCACACCCCTCCCGATGAACAGGACCCCCCTTTCGACCGTAGGAGGTCCGTTTCGTCTGTTTTGCGGTACGCCACACCCCTCCCGATCAACAGGACCCCTGTTTCGACCATAGGAGGTCTGTTTCCTCCGTTTTGCGGTACGCTGGACCCCTCCCAATCAACAGGACCCCGTTCCAAACATAGGAGGTATGTTTCCTCCGTTGTGCGGTACGCCAGGCCTCGTTTCCATCACCTATTCCGTCCAAGCCCTCCCAATGAACACGACCATGCATTCCGTTCCGACCCAGCCGGTTGGCTCCCACGCGTTCCGTTGCCTCCCGATGAACACGACGCATTCTGATGCCTCCCCATGAACACGACGCATTCCGTTGCCTCCCCATGAACAGGACGACGATGCTGTTTCTCCGCTCCGACCCAGCCATGTACACGAGCCCTCGCCGTATGTATGCGCGAGTAGGCGTTCGAGACCCCGCCCGTATGTACACATACGTGGTCGTATTTTCTTTCTGGCACCCTGGCCATTGTACGTACGTGTACATGGTACGTGCACACCTGTACTACGACACGTGCGTGCCTCTACAACCACCAGTATGTACGTACACGTTCGCGACCAGAATGACAACACCACGTGACGCCGACCAGGTGGGTCCCGACCGAGCACTTCCTTGTGTGCGAAGATGTAGCTGGTGGGTCCCAGCAGTCAGGGGGGCGAATCGTTTTTTTGCCCAAACGCACTTCCTTGCGTGCGAAGGTGTAGCTGGTGGGTCCCAGCAGTCAGGGGGGAAACATTTTTTTTGCGAAATACGGTGGCCCGTCCGGTGGGTCCCTGCTGTCAGGTGGAGGAATCATTATTTTCCGTGTAATAAGGAGGCACTTCCTTGCTGCGGCCGTGGACCCAGCTGTCAGCCTCTCCACGTACAATCCACGTCCGATGGAAGTCGTTCCTTGACCACGTTGACCACGCCACGCCGGGAGCACCAGGGCGGTGGACCACGGCGAGGCCTAGGAAGGGGACGACCCGGAGCCGGTGAAGAGGCGGCAGTGGATGCCCACACGGAGAGGAGTATGAGGGTTCACTCGTTCGGCTGCGGTGTGAGGCTGCCATCGCCGCAGGGCCTGGCCAGCGGTGGGAATAGTAGGGGCCGGTGAGGCCTCCGCGGCAGCACTGCCGGCCATGGGAGGCAGGAGCAGGCGGCACGACCGGCGCTGCTTTGGGCGGTTGGAGCAACAAGACCAGAGGTTGAAGAAGCACTACAGCCATTGGATGGACATCGTACGGTCACTGGAGCTAGAATCGTTCATATTGACTAAGTTGACAAAGCCCTTCGTCCCCGTCAACTTAGTAGGCCCACAAGTCAGCCTCGCACCAAGGTGGGTCCTAGCTAGCAGGGGGGTATTCATTTTTGTGTGTGTAATAAGGAGGCACTTCCGATGGGTCCGGTGACAATGGGGACGTTTTTCACGAATACGGTGGCCCGTCCGGTGGGTCCCAGCCGGGGAAACGTTTTTATGAAATAAGGTGGCCCGTCCGGTGGGTCCCTCTTTGTCAGTGGAGGAATAATTATTTTATGCGTAATAAGGAGGCACTTCCTTGCGGCGCCTTGTGGATCCAAATTGTCGGCCTCTCCACGTCTGATACTCTTCCGATGGAAGTCGGTCGTTGACCACATTGACCACCCCGCGCCGAGAGCACCAGGGCGGTGGACGACAGCGAGGCCTAGGAAGGGGACGACGCGGAGCCGGGGAAGACGCAGCAGTGGAAGCCCGCGCGGAGAGGAGTACGAGGGTTCACTGGTTCGGCTGCGGTGTGAGGCTGCGTCGCCCTTGAGAATAACAGGGGGTGTGGGTGAGTGGAGGGATGGCACGCCAGCGGTGGGAGTAGTATGGGGGCGGTGAGGCCTCCGCGGGAGCACAGCCGGCCACGGGAGGCAGGAGCAAGCGGCACGACCGGCGCTGCTTTGGGCGGCTGGACCAAGAAGACAGGTTGAAGAAGCACTACGGACGTTGGATGGACATCGTACGATCACTAAAGCTAGAATCGTTTATATTGACTAACTTGACAAAGCCCTTGGTACGCTCCAACTTAGTAGGCCCACAGGTCAGCCTCCGAAACGGTGCACCCCAGATGTCAGGGGGAGGAATCAGTTTTTGGGCGGCCGAAGCTAAGAATATCCGAGATTGAAGAAGAAGCACGACATCCGTTGGATAGACATCCAACGGCCACTACTGCTAGAACCGTGTGTTGACTATAATAAGTTGACAAAGCCTTTCATACGCGTCAACTTATTTTTTTAGGGGACGCGTCACTTAGTAGGCCCACAAGTGTGTGGCAGGGAACTAATAGCTCATTTGCGTTTTGTAAGAATGTACAACCCATTTTGGAATTCTAATGGAATTTACAACAACCCATTTACAGTTTGTTAAAAGTACAACCCATTTTCTAGCTAGGACAACGATTAATAATTTCAACCAACCGTTGAAGACAGAATTCAATAAAATTTCCCACATTTTGATGGGATCCGAAATATTTTTATCCCGAAATTTCTTGTCAGATTAAATATAAATTTGTATTACATAAAAATCCAATGAAACATTGCGCGTGCAACAATGAAAATTTAAGATTTTCAAAATCCATAAATAATATTTTACAAAATAATTTCGTGTTTGGTGCTTTTTTTATAGTTACTGCCCAGTTTTTATAATTACATCCCATTTTTTTAAAGCCCATTTTCCTGTTAAGCCTACGCATCCCTCCTAGGAAAGATTTGCAGCCCAGCAGGGCGGAGAATAACAAGTTGACCCTGCCTGGGCTAGACGGGCCACAACCCGCCCAGTTAATACCCTGCTCTCCTCTGAACAACAACGAAATCATCGCCAAGAAAAACTCTGCAGTGCTCACGCCTCAAAAACACAAATACTGTTCGAGCTGCTTGGTCCCAGCTGTCGGCCGCACCTTGTGCAATTCTCTCGTTTATATTGACTACATAGGTTGACAATGGTGTGGGACCGTGATGTTAGGAAACCAGGACAAAGCAAAAAAAATAGTTGTACATAATAAGGAGGCACTTGCGTACGTACGGCGATGGCCCTAGTGGGTCCCTAGTGTCATCCAGTCAAAATAAAATCATCTCCTGAATCCTCATGTTCGTTGACGATGTTAACAATGCTCGGCGCCACGGCGAGCGCAAAAACTCGAAGGACAACGAAGAGGGCCTCGCGGGCCCTACGGATGGTCTGATACAACGCCCGTTGCTCATTCTGGAAGCCAGGATCATCGGACACCTATGAGCACCTTCGAGAAACTGAGACGGCATGAAATGGTAAGGGCGCGCTTGGGAGCTCTGGTTTATTTCAAACCGGTATTAACATACAAGTGTAATTTACTCGTCATCGGAAACAACACATAAAATACAGGCGTAATGAAACCGAGGGCCCGAGGTCTGAAGTAGAACCGGCGGGTTACGCGTGTAATTTGAGAGACCAGTGTATATTTTACGAGCACTGCTATATGGACGACATTACCAGACGATACATGCACGACGTGTGTATCATGCCATCCATGGGCAAGGCTGAAACAGGAGCTAACGGCTGGATTAGCAATCGTCCGAGTGTCGTTCAGCGTTTTTATCGTGTGTGAAGTACTTCCGATATTTTACTAGTCGAAATCGACCAACCAAGCGCCTTCGCCCGAGACCATCTACTTTAATTTACAAGCATCAGTTTTACAAGCGGTTTTGGTTGGAAAACGACGATCCAATCACGGCCTAATATCATGAGTTGGTCGGAAGATCATATGGTTTCACGTCTAACCTACCCGACTTGTCGTATAGGCTATGAATGAAACATCACACGATGAACTTCTTAAGCATGGAAACATCAGAAGAGGATGATCTTCTTAAGAAGCAAATCACTGGCATTAGATCGACATGCAAAACAATACGAAGCATTATTCTCAGGAGGCACGTTGAACAACTCGTGATGCCGCATGCCACAACATTCCAAGCTCAACTTTGTAATCAAACAAGGCCTGGCATTACATAGACAATATTCAGAACAAACTCTTAACACAGGAATATCTCAGTAGAGTAACTATTTACTTCTAAACTGAACACAGGAATAGGAAAAAACACTCGACGCTGCTCACAACAAGGGCGTCCCACTCAAAAATATCAAATGCATGTCTTCTGGCTAACATCAATGAGCAAATTTTGACATGGTTTTCCAATTCCAATATATTAAACTAACGTCTTCTTGCTAACATCAATGATTAAACTTTGACAAGCTTTTTCCATTCAAAATATGTAATGCCTATGATCATGGAGTCCTGTCGTAGCTTCTTGTACTTGTTTGGGCACTTTTGCCTGTGGCACTCCACGTGTTGTTAAATTGCCAATGGTCTCGCAGACTAGTCATGTCACGGTGTCTAATAATACTCAGTAAAGCTTCTCGGTCATTCCTTCGTAATGTAGCGCAAACAAGTGACTGCTTGTTTTCGCAAAGTGGAACAACCAATTGGACCCGAGAATGCAGCAGTTTGCCTTGGACACATTGGCTCCTTTTGTGCAGTTCAACTAAAATCGAAGTCGGAATAAAACCGAGCTTTAATTTTGATATCCCTGTAAGCAACAATAGGTATAAGGGAAACAATTATTGAGAAATAACGGTTGATGACTTGTACTCACAGAAGAAAAGCATCTATCGATCTACCTTATCTTAACGGGAAACAAAGCAAGGGAGTAGCAACTCTCCATCTGTGTGATTCATTCATATTGACTGAGACATTATCTTAACAATGCCTTGTTTCAACATGTATAAAGAATGACAAAGCAGAAAAGTACCATTCCTAAAACAATGCAACTGATTCATTTTAACAGAGACATTATCTTAACAATACCTTGGTTAAACATGTAGAAAGAACTACAAAGCAGGATAGTACCATTCCTAACAAGTGTTGCAGTTTTGAAATAAGATTCAGTAGTTAATTAATTCTGAGAGTGCCATTGCTTAATTTTACCAGCGGCATTAGATTAACGAAAAGCATAAACAGTTCCAGGGGAGAGTGGGCACAACAATAGTATGTGCTTCCATCTACTTATAAAGAGGGTGATGCAGAGTTTGTTGTAACAAAGCAACAAGCATCATGTCTGGGTTGGTCCCATTTTTGTTCACATAATGGGAAAAGACAGCAATACAATAGCTTCAATTTAACATTTATTTAAAACAGTAACAATACAAGTAGCACAACATCTCAAAGCACATTGCACAATCATGTGGATGAAGGCCTGTACTGACCTTTCATGAGACCACTAGGATAAAAAATGAATCTACCAACACGAATAGGAAATCCAATCTCGTTTTGTGCAGTTGCACTGAAATTAAGCAAAGTGTTTCGCGTAGCGAAGAAAAATGTCGCAATAGCAACAAGTTGAATAGATATCCCTATTTAAAGAGAGGCAAAAAAGGAATCAATTACTGGCTAATAAAGGAGGATGAAACATGCGGCCACAAAAATGGTAATCCCGCCAACCCTAATAAGTGTTGCTGTTTTGAAATAAGATTCAGTAGATAATTCTGAGAGTGGCATCAATTACTGGCTTATAAAGGGGATGATGTTGACTTTGTTGTTACAAAGCAACAAACATCATGTCTGGGTTGGTCCCATTTTTGTTCACTACTTAATGGGAAAAGACAACAATACAATAGCTTCAATTCAACATTTATTTAAAACAGTACCAAAACAAGTAGCACAACATCTCAAAGCACATCAAGACATCATGTGCATGAGACCAAGATTTGAAACAACTCGCCACGAAGACCTGAAACAAATCTCGATCTCCTTTTGTGCAGTTCCACAAAATTAAGCAAAGTCACCGTGTGACATTCAAGTTGAACTGCACAAAACACTCTTAAAACATAAGTGTTTCGAGCAGCGAAGCAAAATGTCGCAATAGCAACAAGTTGAATCGATACCCCTGTTTCAACAGAGGCAAAAAAGGATAGTAGCATTTCTAAAACGGTTGCATTGATTCATATTAACAGAGACATTCTCTTGAAACAACATTCGTTAAAAATGTAATTTACTTTTAACAGTGGCATTGCTTCAATTTTCCGGCGGCATTCTTAGATTAACAACAGCAAAATAGCTGTATGGGACATGCCAGCACCATGTGCGTCAACACGTATAAATGGGTGATGCAGAGTATGTAGCCAAGCAGCGTATATGCGTTGGTCCCATATTTGTTCTCTTTGAACCTTTTTCCCATGTGAGGGCAGCAAATCTAGTCTTGCACAAACTACCCGACACCCCTAGTTTCTTTCCCTTTTCAACAAAGAGATCGGTTCCTTACATATGTGTGTACTGTGTTACCCCCTTTTTCCCTTTTCGACCTACCAAGCGGCTGGATAGCCAGTCTATACTACTTTCCGCCCCTCCTTTCCTCATTGAACCATGTCCTAGATTCTTGCTCCAGCCCACCGCACCCTTCTTTCCTCTTTGAACCAAGACCTAGATTCGACTACAGATCGAAAAAGATCCACATGCAGCTAGAGCAATGACGGTTTCAAAGTAACTTATACCTTAGGGTCGTCGGAATGTGGCAAGGCGTGCGGCGGGAGGCCGGATCTGCCCACACTACGTACGGCAGCGAGGAAGAAGGGGACGGTGGCCCTCCCACACAGGCGCTGGGTGAAAGAGAACAGCACAGCTGGCAGTGGATTGCCTCCCTCGCCGAAGGCGATAGAGTGAACACTGCACGTCCTCCCCTTCCCTGTGCGACGGGATACGGACGCCTCCTTCACCAGCTGTGAGGGGGGAGAGAGAGACAAGAGGCCAATGCAGTCTTGTTTAGATCTGGTGAAGAGAGGGTGAGAGATTGTGAATATAGCAAACCCTAGCAAATGAATGCTGAGCCTCCAGCGTGTAACATATATGTAGTGCGGCAAGCATGTGGAGAGTGCAAACTCTAGCGAACAAGCGCTGAGCCTCCCGCTTATATATATACTACTGTAGTACGGACTGAGCTCTGGTGCCTTCACTCACCTGCTTTTGGCTGTATGACAGGTGAGCCAGCCACATTTTGGGCCCACCTGTCATAAACCCAAAGGCAGGTGCACTAAGTCAATGAAGCTGCGTCCATATAGTACTCTCGTGTATACGACTAATATATAGTGGAGTGGTTTTCTTATTCTCTCCATAACAATCATTTTAAATTGTGTAAGTACGAAACGAAACTCTTTATTTAATGTACAGTGAAGAAAACTAGTACTACTTCCGATGAACTAACGATCCACGCCCACGCGTCCTGGTCACACTTCCTGTCCTTCACATGTGGTACAGTACCCTCCCTTAAGTGAACAACCACAAATGCGCCAAATAATTGGAAACGTGTGAGAGTGTGTACAAATAAAGAATTTTAATTTCAATTATCGGAAAGGTTTGAGAGTATTACAAAGTTTGACTTCAGTTAAATCTATTATGCAGAGTAAATAAAAATGGAGGGCTACTACGTCCATCCGGGTTTTTAGTCCACACCATTTTTTAAATCAAAGTTAATAGCTGGACAAATAAAATTACAGGGGAGCTCGAGACAAAGTTGTGAGAAGGCTTAGAAATCAATACAAACCTTATGCTCTTAGTACCAACGCCGATCCTTCTTCGAGGAAACATTTGGTTCATAGCCAATTGTGTGACACAATTGCAGCAACATGAAAGACGACTGCGTCTCCAACACAACCAAGGTGAACTGACGACAGATATCATCTTTGTGCATAACAAGCAAAGAGCACTGATGGAAGACAACTTGTTTTTCATTGAAAATCGATCAGCTTCACCAGCCGACGCAACCATGAGGCGCAACCATGAGCATCGATAGGTCATCGTGGCGATGCATCATCCATTTGGCATCAAGTTTGGGTGAGGCACCTATGAAGTTCGACAAATCCTCACTGTGGTCTGTTTCTTCTCAATAATCAAGCTCGAGGAAGGAAGAACCACGTGGCAGAGGACAGTGAGGCGGAACAAAAATGGCCATCCAATTTTGTGCAGTTCCACTAAAATTGAGGAACACATGCCTGGGTATGGAGACACGCATCGATGTTTCCAAAAATATAAAAAAGGGTTAGCAACGACATATCAATTGTCAATAAGAATTAATGAAAAGTACACCAACAAATAGAAGCGTATATCTTGATGGGAACTAAACCAGGATTCCCGAGAAAAAAAGCATTTCTTCATTTAACCAGTGATAGTACTACCACCATATGGGCAATGACCGCACAACCACCATGTACTTTTTGTTGAAACAACATGTATACCTCCACCGAGGCATAAATCAGGACAACTTTTCAAGTGGCATTTCCTCTATAATAGTACTAGTAGGTGATGTTGGACCAGCCGACGAACCCTAGCTACTATGCATGGGGAGCTGGGGAGTAGTCGCATAGAAGAAAACCCGCACGCATCTACCTGGGGAGCTGGACCAGTACAAGAAGTTATACCTCATGTGGGCGAGATGTCGTTTAGGCGGGCAGGCGGGATCTGCCCACACGAGGCAGCGAACAAGGGCGCGGAGGATCTTCGTCCGCGCCAGCGCCGGCTCCAAGAGGACGGTGCGCATCGGCTTCCTCCGTCACCGACGGCGACAACGTCAACGCTGAACCTCCTCACCTCCCGCAGCGGACGGGATTCGGCCAGATCTGTGACCACCGGTGAGGAGAGATATAGAGTGGACACTGTCATCTTGTTTTGATATGGAGAGGGTGAGAGAGCGAGACGCGAGAAACTCTATCAAATAAGAGGCTACAATGGTGTAAAAAAATCTCTCCATAGCAGTGGTTTTAAATAGAATACGCGCATTCCCGGGAAAAAGAAACGAAAACTGGCGGACAATTTTTAAGGGTCTGTCTAGGACACATCTAGATGTGACATAGTTATGTCACATCTAAGTTGATGTCCACTGTGTTTGTGGTCTATTTTGTTTTCCTAGTATATTTTTATTTCTTGTTGCTACATTATATACTTGTGGGAGCTTAGACGTGATATCCTTAAATAACATCTAGATGTGAATTAGACAAACTGATTTTCTAACATACCAAGAAAGAAAACTCGATCAAAAAACACGCCCCCGCTTCCAGGTCGCGAGAGTCGTCGCGCACACACACATTGACATAGACATGCATATCTGTGTTTACGTAAAATTCTATTTCCATCTCCATCTCCAATCATATTGGTCCAACTGGCACATTATTTTCGTTGTTAATTATATACGCTGCAATATTAACGTACATAATCTCTTGTTTGCGCATGTCCGGACCGCTGCCATGGCCGGGCCTGACCAACCCGAACCCTCTTCATCACCCGCGCATGCTTCCCGCCCGAAATGGTCAGTGCCACATTCATGCCCGGCCAGAGCGGACGCGACCTCTCACTGGCGCCGGCATTGAAGCGGCGCGCTGGCCGAGAGAGCATCGCCCGCGCCACTTCCGAGTGCACGCGGCTGCTCCGCGTTCAAAGGTCGCAATAGCCGGCTACAACATGCATGTAAAAAGTTCTTGGGAGTCCGTGCTACAGCTAGATGTCCTCCCCCAACTCGTCAATCTCTTCCAGTAGTGCTAGTACTCCATGGCGCGATCCATCGACAAGCAGACAGGAAAGTTATCGTATACTCGGTTTACGGTGAGTGGCATGTCGAGCGACCGTGTGGGGTCAAGCCGTGGAGGAGGGTGAGACACGAACACGACTGATGTGATTTAAAAGTTGGTTTTGCTCGATGGCGCGACCCAACGAAATGAAATGTTGGTTTCTCTCCGTTTCCATTTTTTGTCCGGAAAAACGGAAACTTTCCACTCCATTTTCATTCCTATTCCAAGGTTGCCCCGTTACAACATTCCATCAAATACAAAGGAAAACTAACACACATGCTGATGCATCTCAATGGTTCACAGAGCATAGCCAATATTTCCTTCACAACTAAATAAAAAAGTTGTGAGATCGTGTACAAAAGAAAAACTACTGATGGGTTCACTACGACTTAAACCCTAAACCCTAAACATGATTTAATTTCCTGGCCAGGTAGAACCTGTCGAAGGAAAGACGGCTGGCACCCTCGGATCATACCATGCTTTTGTGCAGTTCCACTAAAATCGACCTGAGCATCCCTGATGGCAAATATATTGAAGAAGTGTGATTAGAGTAATAGTACTGTCACTAGTTCATGAGACATAAACTCATCACAAGTAGAAAGCCGGTAGAAGTAGAGAAAGCTCGACATGGAGATGGAGCTACGGCAGTGGAGCAAGCCAGCTCCAAAAGGAAGATGGACTACCTGGGACGTCGGGTTGTAGCTAGAAGGGCGGTTGGGACGCGACATCGGCCCATACCGCGGTGACCCCCTATTGGGACGCACCGACTGTGGGTTTTCCCCCTCGCTGATGTCGATCGTGTCTACGCAGAACATTGTTCCCTTCCCCCAGCTGCGGGATCAGGCCCATCGTTCTATGATTGTGAAGAGAGCAACCTAAGCAAGCAGGCTTGTAGCTTAGGCTCCTGCTAGTGTATATATAGTGGTTTTCTTTTTCTCTCCATATCAACCATTTTATATTGCGTACGTGTCATTCAAGAGTGAAATGATGGTTGCTTCTTCTGACTAACTTACTGTGTAATTTGACTGCTCCTTAGTGGCCCCTACATATACTCCCCCTACGTGTATGCAACAGTCACACGTACACATGGACGCAAAAACGCGCGTGACGCCCTAATGCATGCATCTCCGAGCACATGATGGAACACACACGGTCATGCTCAAGTGCTCAACCTACACGTGCATGCACACACATACTCAGTCAGGGTGAGCTAGTGACCGTATAAACACCGGAAAAAATATATATTGAGCGCAATGAGCGTATTATGAAGTCCACTGACCGTATTCTTACAAATATACAGTGACAGACAGTGTATTTATCTCGTTTGAAATTAAGCCATATTAACCGGGGAGGAGGCAGTATGGACTAGCATTACTTTGCTGTGTCCTGTCAACTTGCCGAACGAGGAGAAGGTTGCACTTTGAATGTGGCCGAGAGCTGGTTTAATGAAACACCTCACTTCCTACTTCTTTTTTTGCGGGGTACCTCGCTTCCTAGTCACCAGTGTCTTGGTTGATCGTCCTAAGAATGCTTATATATGAATAAAGCTCTCTCATTTACCCGCAAAAAAGATTAAGCCATATTAACCGGAAAGAAGGGAGTATGGACTAGCACTACTTTTTGGTGTGTCCAGTCAACTCGCAGAACGAGTAGAAGCTTGCAGGACAAGGTGAAGCACGCTTACGCCTTTTGACTAATGCAACCTACCCTCGGTGGACATGCATCAGTCCGTTCGGTGTCAGATTGTCAGAGGCATACACTGTAGTAGTACCCAACATGCGGAGTACCATCATTGTTCGACTTCACGAAGAGGCGAAGAGCCAAGTGCAGTAGTACGAGTAGTACTACTACTAGAACCGCATGGTGGAGCGTCTGTATTTTATTTTTTATCTTTGATAAAGTACACGTTTATTCCGGAGAAGGGGGGAAAATGGCAGCCCAACATGTAATGAATGATATCGATCAACCAACCATGCTCGAATATATCTTGGCCTCCGTGCGAGCCCGTGTGTGTGTTCTCGCTCCTCGTCTTTCTCAAGGAACGGCGGGTTGGCTCTTTGCCGTCAATTGAGATCGGTTTGCTCACACTCCTGTCCCACATGTCAGTGATATGCCAAGAGGAGGTGCGTTGACCGACTCGCCATACGCGTACTTGGTTTTGCACCTTCATACTACTCCTCCCTCCGTCACAGTTTACAGGGTGCGCTTCATTATCATGCATTTCTCTCAATGCATTTCCACCACCGGAGAAACTTTAGATGCGTTTGGTTTAATGCTCAATTAATTAGGGCATGGTAACCGCAGTCACGTCCACAATTTTCTCTCCATGTACTGTACTACTACGGAGTGGAGTAAGTGCATGCATGTGTGTACCCGGGGTGGAAGCACTGCATGCATGTGTGTACGCATTATTCCCTCTAGTAATAGTTGCCGTGCTATAACTACCAATGCTATTTTTCAGGCTGATCGCTAGTCGCCTTGGTCCCACAGATATTTTTTTCTGAAGCACGCTGTATAAACAGTGACGGATGGAGTAGTATGAGCGGATTCAAAGAAGAGCGTATTGATGGTTGCTTCTTCAGAGCAACTTACAGTGGGAAAGGTGGGGCTTATGATTTGACTACTCCTTACTCACTATTAATGCGGTGCAACGACCGGGCTGAGTCTCCCATGCGGTTGTGCACTACCCCCTCGGTTCTTAAAATATACTCCGGAGTATTTGTCTTTCTAGAGATTTCAACAAGTGACTACTCAAATATTTGTCTTTTTAGAGATTTCAAATGGACTGGCACATACGGATGTATATAGACATATTTTAGAGTGTAGATTCACTCATTTTGCTCCGTATGTAGTCACTTGTTGAAATCTCTAGAAAGACGAATAGAATATTTAGGAACGGAGGAGTACACATCTGAAGCAAAATGAGTGAATCTACACTCTAAAATATGCCCGCTTGAAATTTGTTAAAAGACAAATATTTAGGAACGAAGGAGTATAATTTTGTGCATGGCACATGGACCCGGATGATGAAGAGGCTTCTGGCAATGCTATCAAGCTTCCATCATTTGTTTACATAATTGACGTACTATACAAATAATTTTCCAGCGACATGAAATTGTACAATGGTGTGAGCTTTCAGGTTTTGTTTAGCGTGTCTTGCCATCGATGCTCTTTCGAAACAATAAAAACTAACTTCCTTGTTAATGCATGTCAATTATTAGCGATCGAGCTAATAATTACATCACAAATCAAGACAGAGTTGTGAGAAGGTGTTAAATTAAAATTGATCCATACTTTCATTGGCAGCAACATCCCCCCAGCTCTGTCTAAATCAACAAGGCATGTTGGGGAAAAAAGTAGTTGTCTGGAGCATGCAAGATTCCGATCATTTTGTGCAGTTCCACTAAAATAGAGCTGAGCGTCCCTGTTCCAAAGATATTAAGTGTGATCATGATAATAGAGGACTGCTAATGAAACAATAAACACACAAATAGAAGTCGGTCACCTTTGCAGTCTCTCTTAAGACTAACTAGTTGGAGAAGATTAGGCTCGGAGTTGGATGAGGAGGATAGAGCAAAACCAATCTCCCTTTGTGCAATCGCACTAAAATGTAGAGACTTTGTCCGTGTGACATTTTAGTACAACTGCACAAAACACTCTTAAGAAAAAAGTGATTTGTGCAGTTCACAAAAAGGTCGCAATAGCAACGAGGTGAAATGGATAGCCCCGTTTGCAAAAAAGAGGTAGAAAGGAAACAATTACTGGCCAATAACAGTTGATGACACATGCGACGACAAAAAATAAGCATATTCCTTGTCCTAAGGGAAGATAACAACACGGTTGTGTTTGACTAAAATGGTGTGAGGACGATAATGCAATATGGAAAGTACGCCGGACGAGCTACGTTTTGAGCAAAGAACTATGGAAGATCCACATACAGCGACGTGGGAAGACGGGCAGTGGAGCAAGGCCGGAGGGGATACCTAGAGGTCGTCGGGATGTAACTAGGTGAGCGGCGGTGGGCGGAATCTGCGAGCAGGTGGCGTAGGCCCTACCGCGCCGGAGCTTGGTCAGAGAGAACGGCGTGCTGCCTCGGCGCCGTCGAACAGAGAAACGATGCACTTCCTCCCTTTCCCCCGGCGGACGGGATGCGGCCGGATCAGTGACCAATGGTGAGAGAGAGAGAGAGGCCACCGCACTCCCTTTCCCCCGGCGGACGGGATGCGGCCGGATCAGTGACCAACGGTGAGAGAGAGAGGCCACCGCAACCTTGTGTGAGATACTCTGAAGAGCGACAAACTAGGCAGGCAGGCTCCATTGTATATAGTGAGCGGACTACCTTTTTCTCCATAAAAATCGTTTTATATTCTGTGTACGTGCCATTGAGCGCTATAACTTTATTTAAAAATAATGCGGCAACGCGTCAAGTCGAACTTTGTTTCGTGCACGCGTGGTACACGACCTCCCTAGGTAAACAACCGCTACAGGCGTTCAAATTAGCACGTGGGCTGCTATTTCGTAAAGAAATGAGCTCCACCGTGTACCCGCGCAGGTGTGGCTGGGCACGAAGCGTGAGTACGTGCACGGTGCACCTATTCTCTTCTTATATATGTACACCACCTATGTGGGGTTGTGTGAGAGAGATACAAACCTAGAGAGATATAGTGTGTGGCTTCTTGAGAGTTTTTCTTTTTTTTTGGGGGGGGGGGGGTCAATCAAAAAATGTAACATATGCAATGTGTGTGAAATAGAGTTCTGGATATAACATATATATAGAGGGGGCGATCCACGAGAAGAGAGTGGAGGTATCATCGGCTTGAGGTGTCCCTAGAATCGAAGAGAGGGATGATGTGTTTGTGTGTGCGCGGGATCGATAAAGAGTGCCATCGAATTTGTGTGTGCCCACGTCAAATATGTAGAGTGGCTGGCCTACTGGAACGTGAGAGGGGACATGTGCAATTTGTCTCTGTGGCATGGATACCTACCTGCAGCGCTCGACTATCGGTGTGTGGTGGGGGAAGAGGGAGGCCCAATTAACTGTAGAGGTACAATGGTTGGTATATGTGTGGAGGAGGAGAAAGACCTACCTCATGTATTAAGGAGATCGATCTGCCTCATGTATTAAGGGAGATCGATCGACATCCATGCATATGCTGCAGGAGAGGAATAAGGTTGGGAGAGAGACAGAGCTAGAGTGTTGGACGGGGTGGTAGTGGAGTTGCTTCTAACAAATGGTGGGATAGGCTTGCTAGACAAACGGAGGGCACGCCCGCAATATCAATAAGAGAGGAGATGGATGCTTGTTGTCTATGCACGTGCGTGTGAGAGACGGGTAAGGAGGCATGCACGAATGATGAGGGGGGACGATGTGGATGTGGTAAGTAGACGTAACTACATAGGAAGATCAATCGCCCTTCGTCAGAGAAAGGAGAGGCATAACTTGTGAGGTACGTCAATCGATGGGGGGGGGGTAGTTAAAGTCGATCTAGGTATATGTTGGGAGATCGATCGGTATACATGCATGTGTGTGTTAGAAGCAAATGAGGCACGAGGAGAAGGATAGAGAGAGAGGGATGCATGTAGGAGGTGGTACGAGAGGCATACTATATCGAGGGGGGAGGAGTGTGCGAGTACGAGAACGATGAAAAGAGTGGTGGGAGTGAGGCATGGACGGTGACAAGAGAAAAGGGGAAGCTTGTGTTTGTGACACACCTGGCTAGAGAGGCATATCGATCGATGTGTGCCGTAAAGAAGGAGCTGGGGGCCTACACACACCGTGGGTGAACGACATAAAGTGAAAAGACGAATTTGCGCGATGGAGCTAGAGAATGCTGAGGGAGGGTGAGAGGGATGCGGGCGTGTGCATGCACAAGAGAAATTTAGCACTAGATACAAAGATAAGAGGGTTGTGTGGGTGTAAAAGATGAATAGAGATCATATATACTTCATTATAAAAAGTGAATTCGAATATTTGAAGAATTTATCATAGTGTTTTAAACCGACGCATGTGTGAATATATATAACGGTGATACACATGGTGTGCTTATGAACATGTTATACTACATTTAATATATTTTATCTCTACTCTTATAAAAAATGGAGTTGTTGATGATGGTGTGCCTGCCATCCTGCATTATAGGCCGTCCGATTTATATCTGGCGGATAGCAAGGAAACTATGATGGTTGAAGTTGGCAACAATCATGATTGTAGATTCTTATTGAAATAGAAAAACGAATTCAAATTTAGTTCGAATTGCAGCGGTAGTATAGACATTTGGAATGCACTAAAATGTTGGTATGAGTAGGTTACATGCATTATACAGCAAGCAAAAAAATTTAATCGGACATAACATGGATTCATACTCCCTCCTTCCATCTATATAGGGCGTAATGAGATTTTTAAGACCGCCTTTGACTATTGACAAGATTTATAGTACATGACATGCACAATGTGAAAATTATATCATTGAAAGAACCTTTCACAAACGAATTTAACGTGTGCTTTGTGTACGTTGCATGTAATATATCATTGCTCTAATATTTGGTCAAAGTTAGCATCGAAAAAACGCATTAGGCCCTATATAGATGGAAGGAGGGAGTAGCTTTGAATAGCATTTGTATAGTAAAATGGGGCAAGACTCTCTCTTTGTGTGGTGTGAATATTTTTATTTTTTTCATTTTCTTTTTGGTTGAGGGAAGTGCGAATTGATTTGGTACGTACAAGTACAATATTACTACACCTTAGGCTTGTCCCTAAAATTCAACCCGCGTCTTGTTATATCCCGAAAATTCAGATATCGTGCTCCCAAAACTGGCGCCTTCACAACCCGCGCCTTGCTATTCCGAAATTACAAAGCGCGCGGAAACTCCCTCCAGCTGCCAAATCCCGACACGCAAAATCTCCCTTCTAACCCTGAGCCGAAAGGGCCGCTAGTTCAAATCGGTGGGGGGTTCTTTTGTAACACAGCCTACATTTTGGACAAGTGCGTCCTAGGTCATGCTTCACCCCTCCCATCGCCCCCTTTTCGCCACTCGAAATCCCATGCCGCCATAACCTCTTCGCTCCAGCTGCGAAACCCCACCCTCCTCCGTCCGCCACCTCACCGTTGCCCAGCCGGACCTCTTCCCCGACGACGTCGTCCACAGCAACAGCTCGACGTCCCTCGTCCACCTCCCCGGATGAGGATCCGTCGTCCATCTCGCCGTCCTGCCGGTTCAGCCGCCCCGTCCTCCACCTCCAAGGAGCTGCTCCAACGATCGCCTCGTCTATCCCGGCTGCTCCATCCCCACAGCGCCGCCTTAACCTGCTCCATCGGAACCGCAACATCCACACCGACTCCTCGGATGAAGCCGAGGCCTACTCGGCGCCACCAAAGAGGTTGTACACTCATCGCATCGCACCTTCTCCTTAACTCGACTTCCCGACGCCGACGGTGCTCCATCCCGCACCCCCATGGAGCGGCTACCTTGAAGAAGGCGCCGTAGGTGACATCTCCCCGGCGGCTCTCCCCCAGTGCGAGGCCCCTTCGGCGGCGGCGTCCATACCAGCCGGATCTGCTGCTGCTCCGACTCTCGCTCGCTCACGCTGCTGCTGCTGCTCCGGCTCTTGCTCGATTGCTCGCTCGCCCAGCTGCTGCTGCTGCTCTCCCCCTCGCTCATGCTGCTGCTCTGCTCCGATTAATTCACACTTCAGTCGACTCAATCGACTTTTGGGTCAATCGATTTTCAGGGGTTGGGGGGGCTCGCCGGAGTTAAGGAAGAACCACCCGCAGCGGGGACGGGGGCTCGTCGGAGAGGTACCCCACTATCTATCTTAGGGTTCAGGGGGGGGCGGGGGTGCTAGAGCGCTGGCCGGGGCGGCGGTGGCGAGTTGTTTCAGGGCGGCGAGGCGGCGCTGGGGCCGGTGGTTCGGCCGGTGGTGGCTGGCGGCTCAGGGGGTGCAGGTTGAAGATGAGCTGCTGGCCCTCCCTAAACTACATGTCAAGTCTGCTACCATTGCATTCAGTTTCGACAGTAGCATTCAGATTCCATAGTAAATTTCAGTTTCGACAGTTAAGTTCAGAGTCAACAGTTTTTACCTCATCTGTTGTAGTCAGGTGGTTTTTGGTGATGTTAATTTTACATCATCTATTGGAGATGCTATTAGAATCCCACTTGAGATTGATGATGTCTGTCTTGTGCTGCTTCAGCCTTGACGTCTTACGGCTCACCAGAGCTGCTCCAACGACGTAACGATCCATCACAACAGTAGCAAAGTGCCACGGACGCCGCTCTCTGATTCCTCGATCTTCCTCCACACCTCCGACAGCCACCTCTGCCTCACCTGCTTCAGCGACCAATGATGCTGAGGTCGACACGGCTACGGCAAAGAGGTTGTACACTTGTTGCATCACTTATTACTGTACATTCACGTCGATCCATTAGGGCTATTTTGGTTCAACGGAAAAACGTTGATCCATTGGTTGTTACCATCACTCTAAATTTCTGCATGCTCTCCTTACATAATCTCACCATATTTTTTCCGTATGCATGTCCGATATTGTACACAGTCATGCTGAACATGTAGAGAAAAAGAGAAGAGTTTTATGCGGTAATACAATGTCATGCAGACATCGCCCATGGTGGGTTCAATGGAAACCCTCCCCACCCTCTCCAGATTGTAATCCAGAGGAAGATATCTGTTACGAGGCGGATTCGGATGTCACTGACCACTCCTATTTACCCCCAAGGTGTTTGTTTACCTTGGCATGATGATGTTAGTCATATCATGCATATGTTGCCTTGTAGTGCCTACTTTTGACATCATATATGTCATCCGCTAGTTTAGACATGTTCGTAATGCCACCTGCTTAGTTTCTATATCATATATGGGAATTATGCGTCTCATGTCTTTTAGCCAGCCATAATATATGTGAAATGTGCAATGCCATCCTGTTTAACCAGGCATCATATATTTGAATGATATCTTGCCCATCCTTTTCTTCATTACATTTCCATTTGTCGACAATGTTTGTACATTAAACTACTCTTCCCGTGAATCAGCCATTTGGGTGGGAGATGGAAAATCTGGAGGAAAACAAGGCCTTCAGAGAGCACAATGCTACCGTCAAGCAAATCTCTTGTTGGGTCCCGATAGCTCCTCGAGATGGATTGCGAGACAGATGACCAGTCCTATTCCCCCACGAGGTGTATGCTCTAACTTGGCACGGTTATCTGCTCATATCATGCATACGGTGTCTTGCATTGCATAGTTTAGACATCATATACACAATATTCAACACCATGTTCTTAGTTTAGACATCATATCGAATGCCCTCTGCTTAGCATATAAATCACATATGTGAATTAAATGATGCGATCCTGATTACTTAGATAACATGTAGGTGAATTATGTCATGCGATCCTGTTTAGTTATTCATCATATCTTTGAATTATGTTATGCTATGCTATCCAGTTTAGATAGACATCATATATGTGAAATTATGTCATGCTATCCGCTTTAGTTAAACAATATATATGTCAACTATTTCATGCCCTCTTTTTCCACACTATCTATTGCATCTGTCTCTCATACAATGTCTGTACATTCAACTATGTTTCTGTTTATCAGCCATTTGAATTGGAGCGGTGATGCAAGATTCAGCGGACTAAAACACGGTCTTCAAATAAAACAGTGCTACCTCTTGGTGGAGATAGCACCCCGGTTGTACATGCACAAGAACCAGCCCTACCACACATAACCCAAACTCTCGCAGATTGTACCCCTATTGCGATGGACAGAGAACCAGCTTCACCCAATCTAACCCCAACCCCAACCGATAGTAACCCAGTTCCTGTTGACACATCACCATCTCCACCACAGAGCTCCCAAACAAGAGCAGTTAGTAAGGCAGCTCCAATGCCCAAAGGGCCAGTACTATCACGGCGAACCCCAACTCCACCAGTTAGTACGCCTATTCCAGTGGAGGAAGCACAACCAGCTAGTCGTAGTTTAGCATCTATCGCATTTGATGTTGTTAAATCGTATGTGCGTATCTTCCCATCTTGGAAATATTATATCAAGATGAAGGAAAATTCCAGATTGCAGTGTGTTTGTCCAGAGTTATGTGTAAGTAATGTTATTCATAGCAATTACTTTGCTTCGTCCCATACATCCTACCTCCATGATGGTTATAATACAACAAATTTTCCCATTTTTCTCTATAGAGAAGGACCGATTTGGAAACTCAGGATGAGGTAACCTGTGCTAATACCTATGCTATCTTCAAGAATGCTTGGTGGCAGTATCGAATTACCTAAAGAAAACGTATTTCACCGCAAAGAAACTCATCAAATTCCCTTACATTCTCCGAGACACATTTATCGGACGATGGCTGGGAACGCCTTTTCTCAGATCGTCCCAAACCAAGAATGTGGTAAGGTCTATGAGCTCATTTTCTATTTTTAAGTATTATATTCTTGCGTCTTCTTGTACAGACTGCTCATGTAGAACAAGTGCCTAAACCTGAAGAACAACTGTTCTAATTTAAGATTCCATTGCTATCATAGTTCAAAAAAGCGTTAGGCGTTAATTGTGCGTTTTGCCACCGCCTTGAGCTTTACTGACCAAAGCGCATGCTTATGCGCAGTTGTGCACAGATTAAGTGTAGTTATGCGCAATGCTTTTTGCCAACGCCTAGAGCCTAGGCGCGCTTAAGCGCTCGCTTAGGCGCGCCTTTTTTAACTATGATTGCTTTGCTCTTGTATCACTGTATTTACTCATACAAACTTATTTTTAAATTGAAGGATCCAATCGAAACTCCAATGGCACAGCAGGTATGTTCACACATGTTTCTTTAACAGGTTTGCTCTTATCAATAGCTCTGTTGATTTCAATTTCAATTGTGTATACAGTTGACTTTCATATCATGCACATTACTAGCATCACAACAGAGCCAATAGTGTTGATGTACATGTAGACACGTGGTACCCATCTGAAATCTTGTTGTGCCATGTAGTTTCCCACACTTTGTATTCTTTCACTGCTGCTTTGTCTTGAACTGATATGATTTGAACCGTGTCTCTATTTTGATTTGGCAAGACAATGCAGTGACCATAGGACATAGATATATGTTTGTTTGATGCTTTTATTATGTACTAGTACTTGGCAATAGAAGACTTGGAAGTTTAATCCTGTCCACCTTACTAATGAACTGGTTCACCGAAATGAGTTTCATATACTAGTACATGCTAAGCTTGTTATGTGTCTGCTTGTTTCTTCTTTTAGAATGCCGACATAATATTGGGGAAGAGTGCCTTATTAAGCAATGGCAAAGGAAGTAATGCAGATAAGGTTCAGGATAGTGACACATCCTTGTTGGTCTCCAACAAAGCTGATAAAACAGCTAAGGAAGACTGTCTTGAAGACAGCGAGACAACCCCAAAGTCCTGTCTTGGTTTAATGTTTGAGTTACTGGCCACTACCGCGTGCACAAGATATTCAACCTCACTGTCTGAATCAGTTCAGTTTCTTGAGTCTCAACTACAAGCTAAAAGACATCGATCAGCTCTGCTGCGACAAGAAGCGGAAGGACTCCGAAAGTCCCTGGAGCATTCAGATGCATACTTTCTGGTGCAACAACAAGCGTTGGAGGATTTTAGCGCCAAACAGGACAAAGCTAATCAGCTTGCTAAGCTTATTGCCAGCATGGTGGATACCCAGGATAACGTTTCTTGAGCTCTTATGAAGTTGTTTCAGTTATGCTCTTGTTTTGTTGCCTTGTTTATTTGCACTGGTGGCCAATTTTGATGGCCAGTGTACGTAATATGCTGCTTTGTTCCTATATTTGCCTTTGGTGGCTAACTTTGATGCCCAAAGGTATGTAATATGGGTAATAGCGGTAATAGGCTAGCGAAATTGCTTGCTTATTTATTTCCTTATTGTCTTGTTTAGTTGTTTGCTTGTAGTCACCGCAGTTTTTTTTCGTGTTTTTCTAGTGGCCACAATAGCCTATTTTTGGTAACTAGGCCAAAATAATCATGGCAACACACGGACTGTTGTAACCATGGGCCTCCTGCAGGCCGTATGATCAATGGGCCTTCGTCCGGCGGTAGGATCCATTGGCCTTCTATACGGGCCGTAGGATCCATCGGCCTTCTATACGAGCCTTAGGGTCCATGGGCCTTCTATGGGCCGTAGGGTCCATGGGCCTTCTACGGGCCGTACGATCCATGGGCCTTCTATGGACCATACTATCCATGGGCCTCATACGGGCCGTAGGATCCATGGGCCTTCTACGGGGCGTATCATCATTTCTCCAATCACGGGTCGAACTATTCGTGTACCATAACGGGCCGTTAATATGCCGTATTTGATAACTCTATGAAAACAGCCCAACGGTTTTTTTGACACGAAAATGGCCCAACGTAGTAATGGTCCGCAAACGGGCCAACTGTAACGACGGGCTAAATTTGGCCCACAAGCAGAAAATGACAGTAACGGGCCATATGTAACCGAGTGCTGCAAATGAGACCAAGAATCAATGGGCCCTAAGAAGGCCGAAAGATAACTTGGGCTGGAAACGGCCAAATGGAATAACGGGCCGTTAATGGGTATAAAGTGATACACTATTCATAACGGGCCAGTTTCACCACGGGCCATTAATGGGCCAAGAGTTACAAAGGTCCGAATATGGGCCGAAAGAAATCATGGGCCGCACATGGGCCGGAAGTTAAAACGGGCTGAATCATATTGGACGGCCCAGATGACGCTACTGGGCCTAATTCGGATAGGGCGTAACGGGCCCTGGGTTAGCGGGTTGTAAATGGGCTATATGCGAACATGCCGTTAACAGGCTTTCCGTGGGCCGGCCCGTCACCTTTTGACCAAGTCAAACGGTCGGCCTTTTAACAGAAATGGGCCTCTGTTGGGCCGTGCCACGTGTCACCGTATCATAGGCGCCTTCGGTCCAATAAGCGGATGACATATGTCCCAACAGTGAGCCGACACGTGTTTCGTCCAGCCAATGATGATTTTACACGTGGAAAATCCCCATTGGTTGGGGCTGTTAACGAGTTATCGGATCCAAAACCCAACCCGATAGCTTAACGGCGTTCGCATAAAGGATGCCACGTGTCGGTCACCCTTGACGAAAGCACTTCTGGGACGCGCGATTTATCGTCATGGAAGTGGACACTTCCGTGATGATAATTTTGGTAATGTCATGGAACACTTCTACGACAGCACAGGTATGCGTATCATGATTCTGTCATAAAATCGTCATGGATGTACATGTATGACAAAAAACGTGACCTACTGTGACGAACACGTATCATCACGGAAGTGTATTTTTTTTGTAGTGAAAGACACCCGCTAGCCACCTTATGCATCAAGTGCATGTCAGTCGATGGAACCTGTCTCACGTAAGAGTACGTGTAAGGTCGGTCCGAGCCGCTTCATCCCACAATACCGTCGAATCAAGATAAGACTAGTAACGGTAAGAAAATTGAACAAATCATCGCCCACAACTACTTTGTGTTCTACTCGTGCACAGAATCTACACATAGACCTAGCTCTGATACCACTGTTGCGGAACGTAGTAATAATTCAAAATTTTCCTACGTGTCACGAAGATCAATCTAGGAGATGCCAGCAATGAGAGAGAAGGAGTGCATCTTCATACCCTTGAAGATCGCTAAGCGGAAGCGTTACAAGAACGCGGTTGATGGAGTCGTACTCGCGGCGATTCAAATCACGGAAGATCCGATCTAGCGCCGAACGGACGGCACCTCCGCGTTGAACACACGTACAGCCCGGGGACGTCTCCTCCTTCTTGATCCAGCAAGGGGAGAGGAGAAGTTGAGGGAGAGCTCCGGCAGCACGACGGCATGGTGGTGGAGCTTGCGGTTCTCCTGGAGGGCTTCGCCAAGCACTACGGAGGAGGAGGAGGAGGTGTTGGAGGAGGGAGGGGCTGCACTAGGGGAAGGGGTACGGCTGTCCTCTCTCTCCCTCACTATATATAGGGGGGAGGGGGAGGAGGAGGCGCGCTAGGGTTTCCCTAGGGAGGGGCGGCGGCCATAGAGGCAACCCTAGATGGGTTTGGGTGCCCCCACCACTAGGAAACTTGCCCCCCAAGCCAGGAGGGGTGGCTTCCCTAGGGGAGGCGCCCCACTTCTCCAGGTTACGTGAGATGGGGTGGGAGCGGCGCACAGCCCCTTAGTGGGCTGGTGTGCCCCCTCCCCTTGGCCCATCAGGCCCCCCAACGCTTGTCGGGGCCTCCGAAACTCCTTTCGGTCACGCTGGTCGTCACCTGGTACTCCCAGAACAATTCCGGACTCCAATACCCTTCGTCCAATATATCGATCTTCACCTCCAGACCATTCCGGAACTCCTCATGACATCCGAGATCTCATACGGGACTCTGAACAATCTTCGGTAACCACATAATATTTCTCATAACAACTCTAGCGTCACCGAACCTTAAGTGTGTAGACCCTACGGGTTCGGGAACCATGCAGACATGACCGAGACACCTCTCCGGCCAATAACCAATAGCGGGATCTGGATACCCATATTGGCTCCCACATGTTCCACGATGATCTCATCAGATGAACCACGATGTCGGGGGTTCAATCAATCCCGTATACAATTCCCTTTTTCTATCGGTATGTTACTTGTCCGAGATTCGATCGTCGGTATCCCCATAACTCGTTCAATCTTGTTACTGGCAAGTCTCTTTACTCGTTCCGTAACACATGATCCCGTGGCTAACTCCTTAGTCACATTGAGCTCATTATGATGATGCATTACCGAGTGGGCCTAGAGATACCTCTCCGTCATATGGAGCGACAAATCCCGCCTCGATTTGAGCCAACCCAATGTACACTTTCGGAGATACCAGTAGTGCACCTTTATAGCCACCCGAGCCACGTTAGACGTTTGATACACCCAAAGCACTCCTACGGTATTCGGGAGTTGCGCTATCTCATGGTCTAAGGAAATGATACTTGACATTAGAAAAGCTCTAGCAAACAAACTACACGATCTTGTGCTATGCTTATGATTGGGTCTTGTCCATCACATCATTCTCCTAATGATGTGATCCCGTTATCAACGACATCCAATGTCCATGGCCAGGAAACCACAACCATCTATTGATCAACGAGCTAGTCAACTAGAGGCTCACTAGGGACATGTTGTAGTTGATGTATTCACACATGTATTACGGTTTCCGGTTAATACAATTATAGCATGAACAATAGACAATTATCATGAACAAGGAAATATAATAATAACCCTCATTGCCTCTAGGGCATATTTCCAACAGGAACCTCTCACATGCTCCATGACATTCAAAACATCTTTGAAGTCCCGATTCTAAGCCGTAAAGCATGGCACACTGAACTATCGAGTATTCATCAGCTTTAGTTTGCCAGACGTTCATAACGTCTGGAGTTGCTCCTGCAGCGGGCCTTGCACCTAGCGGTGCTTAAATGACGAATTCTTACGTGCAGCAATGAGGATAATCCTCTCGTTACGGACCCGATCAATTGTAGTTTCTACCATCATCTTTCAACTTAGCTTTCTAGGAACGCATTAAAATTCAAGGGAACGGTAGCACGGGCCATTGATCTACAACAACATAGATATGCAAAAACTATCAGGACTAAGTTGATGATAAATTTAAGTTCAATTAATCATATTACTTAAGAACTCCCACTTAGATAGACATTCCACCAGTCATCTAAATGATCACGTGATCCATATCAACTAAACCATGTCCGATCATCACGTGAGATGGAGTAGTTTTCAATGGTGAACATCTCTATGTTGATCATATCTACTATATGATTCACTTTCGACCTTTCGGTCTCAGTGTTCCGAGGCCATATCTGCATATGCTAGGCTCGTCAAGTTTAACCCGAGTATTCTGCACGTGCAAAACTGTCTTGCACCCGTTGTATGTGAACGTAGAGCTTAGCACATCCGATCGTCACGTAGTGTCTTGGCACAACGAACTGTCGCAACGGTGCATAATCAGGGAGAACACTTATACCTTGAAATTTAGTGAGGGATCATCTTATAATGCTACCGTCGTACTAAGAAAAATAAGATGCATAAAAGGATAAACATCACATGCAATCAAAATATGTGACATGATATGGCCATCATCATCTTGTGCCTTTGACCTCCATCTCCAAAGCACCGTAATGATCTCCATCGTCATCGGCTTGACACCTTGATCTCCATCGTAGCATCGTTGTCGTCTCGCCAACAATTTCTTCTACGACTATCGGTACCACATAGTGATAAAGCAAAACAATTACTTGGCGATTGCATTTCATACAATAAAATGACAACCATAAGGCTCCTTCCAGTTGCTGATAACTTCTACAAAACATGATCATCTCATACAATAACATATATCACATACAGTCTTGACCATATCACATCACAACATGCCCTGCAAAAACAAGTTAGACGTCCTCTACTTTGTTGTTGCAAGTTTTACATGGCTGCTACGGGCTTCTAGATAGAACCGTTCTTACCTACGCATTAAAACCACAACGATTTTTCATCAAGTGTGTTGTTTAAACCTTCAACAAGGACATGCCGTAGTCAAATTCGATTCAACTAAAGTAGGAGAAACAGACACCCGCCAGCCACCTTTATGCAAAACAAGTTGCCTGTCTGTCGGTGGAACCGGTCTCATGAACGTGGTCATGTAAGGTTGGTCCGAGCCGCTTCATCCAACAATACCGCTGAATCAAAATAAGACGTTGGTCGTAAGCAGTATGACTATTATCGCCCACAACTCTTTGTGTTCTACTCGTGCATATCATCTACGCATAGACCTGGCTCGGATGCCACTGTTGGGGAACGTCGCATGCAATTTCAAAAATATTCCTACGATCATGCAAGATCTATCTAGGACATACATAGAAATAAGAGGGGGAGAATGTGTCCACGTACCCTCGTAGACCGAAAGCGGAAGTGTTAGGTTAACGCGGTTGACGTAGTCGAACGTCTTCACGATCCAACCGATCTAGTATGGAACGTACGACACCTCTTCAGCAGTAACGCCCAGATAATTAATCTACATTATTCCTCTGCTAATGGTGCCATGTCACACCGGTTACTGTTTCTAAACTCGCATTGGTTCGAGACCCAATTCAAAGTTCAAATTTAAAGTTAAGTCAAACAAATAAAGTTTTCAAATGCCAAAACAAAAATGTTCATTGGGTTGCAAATATTCATTGGCTAATTATCATGTGGCAACCAACATCATTTGGCTCCCCCTTTAATCCCTTGGGCAATATAAAGTGGCCCAGCGGCATATTAATTGACCTATTCAATTTCTAAAAATGCTTGAACAATTCCGTTGGCTCTAAAACTTTTTATGCAACACCACAATGTTGTTTTTGAAGTGTGTGCCAAATTTCAAGTTTGACTAAATTCATTTTTGTCACTTAAATAAATACGAACAATGGCTAACTGAAATACATAAAAGGGAAAATAGAAAATGGCCTTACTAAACTGCTGTGCAACTGGGTCATTGATGACCATAGTGCTTTCGGCCCAGCCCAACTGGCTTTTCCTCCACCTCCCGCTACAGGAGACAGAGGGCGTGCGTGTGACGCATCCATGGTGCCTTGGCCATGGATGGCCTCCAAGTTGCCCCTCTAGACCTACAAATAAGTCCCTCAAAAACCCTAGCTTGTGCTCATCCGATTCCCTCCCGTTCCCCATCGCACCCACTCTTCCTCGGCACAGAAACGAGCTCGCAGCTCGCGTGGTGACCACACTCGCCGTCGTCATTGTCGCGGCCACAGTCATCCCCGCGCCAAGATAGTGTGTCCCCGGCTTCCCCGTCGTCTTCCACGTCGTCTTCAAGGTCCAGATCGAGCCGGGACACCGCCGAATGACGGGATCGAGATCATTTTCTTCCTTCTACCGTTTGTATTTCGCCTCGATCTGCAATCTCGCTGCGATGCAAAGCCATCATCGAGCCTTCTTGTGCCCCTCGGTGAGCTCCTCCCTCGGATCCCCTTTTCCCGTTTGATTTGGACGCTGTCGGTCGCCTTCACCGTCGTGCGATCTCGGACGTACGCGTACGTATGTGCGTGCATGCTCGCTATGAGCTACTGCTACCCATTTCTGCTGCTGGCCGCTGCGTGCTACTACTCCTAGGCGCCACTGCTGCTTCTCTACCTGCTGTTGCTGCTAGCCCCTGCCTTCCTACCTGTCACCGCCGCCGCTGTCTTCGCTGCTGCCGGTCGCCCTGCCTCGTGTCGGTGTCGCCCTCTATGCCACGCCCGACAACAGCTGGTTCCCCGCTCGCCCATGCCGCGACGGCTCGGGCCGCGCCCCTCTTGCATGCTGCTCCTCGTCCCGCCGCCCATGCCACTCCGCCAGGCGCCTCGCCTGTCAGCCGCCCGCCGCGCCGCTGCGCCACTCCGCCTCGCGCCCGGCGATCGTGATCCATCAGGTGCCCTGTCTCCCCTACCCCCCACGCCTAGGCCCTCCCGTCCCGCCACGCCCAGGCGCTTGACGTCCGCGCCGAGGCCGTGACTCCCACCTCCCCTCCCGGCCGGCTGCGGTTGGCCATGGCTCGCCTCGTCTGCCCACCGGGCGTCTTGGCAGGCGAAGGCCCAAAGACTGCCTTTGGGCCGCCTGGGGCCCCACGCCCTTTTTTGTGTAAAAAGGAAAAACAAAAAAAAGATTTAAAAATACATATATTTATATTAAATAATAAATATATAATTAACTTAATGAATTTGTTTAATTAAAATAATTACTTAATTAGCCTAATCACTAGATTAGTTAAAAACTGGAATTAATTAATTAAGCCTACTCTATGACAGGGGACTTATCTCTCGCTGACTACCAAACTTTGACTGGTCAACTGGGACCCCCTAGACCCACATGTCACCCTCTAGTACACTTATGTGTACACAGATGTGGGTGCACCTAGCATTTACTCATTATTTTCGAATTAATTTTAAATTATAGAATATTACTAAAACTTTGGAAAATCATAGAAAAATATCCGTAGCTCGGATGAAAAAGTTTTCTACATGAAAGTTGCTAAGAACGACAAGACGAATCCAAATACGTGATCCGTTCGTCCGCCACATGCCCCTAACTACCTGAACATGCAATCTTTCCCCTCCGTTTCATTTGTCCGAAAATGTTAAACCTGGGGAAACATTCCTGGATGTTATCCCGCTTCGCCGGTAACGTGTAGCACCGCGTTAGAACACGTCTAGCTCTGCCTGTTGTCCTGTTATGCTTTCTCCCCCCTCTTCTCTCCGGTAGACCCCGAGACTGCCGCTGATGCCGCTGTGATCGACTACGTCGACGACGACCCCTTCTTCTTGTCTGAGCAACAAGGCAAGCCCCCCCTTTGATCATCCGGATATCGCCCATTCCATTCTCTCATGCTTGTATTAGATTTTGCTACTGTATTTGATTGCTCCTATTCTGATGCATTGCCTGCTTTTGTACCTGCTATTGTTACCGACATGCTTCTCCTAAACTGCTTAGTATAGGTTGGTTAGTGATCCATCAGTGACCCCCACTTGTCCTTGTTGCCCCTGCTTCATCATCGACGACTCGATCTACGTGATCGACGACCAGAGCCCAACACCTCACATCACATCACGCCCCTTTTATTGCTCGACTCTGCAGAGCTACTATCGAGTGCCGAGGGTGATCCCTCATAACGCACTCCTGATGATAATTCCATAGTGTCGCTATTCAGTCGTGGTCATCGAGGGTGATTTCCTCTTTCACCATTCCTGATACGGCTCTGTCGTTCAACACATCAAGTGTGAACCTCGAGGGTGGTCCCTCTTACGTTCACCTTGATGATTACATTGAGTGCAATCCTCCGAGGGTGATTCCTTCGGTTTTCCCCTTGATGTTTGGACACACGGACACCTTGACATTACTTGAGACCTTTGGGAAAGTCAGGCAGGCCCGGAGAGCACCCGCAAGATGGTTACGAGGCACGGCCAGGAAGTCAGGCAGCCCTCAAGTGGGCTGGGCTTGCCCTTGCCGTATTTCCTCGAGATGGGGCGACGGGGTCACATTATCGTGAGTCTCTGCTCGTCTCCGCAAGCTAATAATACACTATGGTTTGGGTATTTGTTCTGAGTTGGCCTTTGGCCTTTACACACTAACCACCACGCGAGAATAGTTATGGGCCTCGATGACGCAGTATCAGCCGAAGCTTTGTCAGACGTCCAGTTCAGCATTGCGGCACGGCTGGGCCGGTGCCATCCGGGCAGCCTGGATCCACCCTGCGCGCAACGATCCGGAGTGCAACGGGCGATGGGCCCAGACCCCGGAGTGCCTAGGTAGGGCTACGACGTGTTGATCTTCCGAGGCCGGGCATTGACCCAGAAAAGTGTGTTCGACCAGAGTGATCGAGCGTGTTGGAAAAGGTGGTGCACTCCTGCAAGGAAGATCTTTATTCGACTACGGTGTCCACGGTAATGGACGTTCAGACTTATATCTTGATCTAATACAATTAGAAATGGATACTTAAGTTATGTGGCTCGGCGATTGCTTTCTCGCAGGGAGTCGAGGAGGGATCTCTAGGCATTTATTGTTACAACATGCTTGTTAATTATAAATTGCTATTCTTTTCTCTTCTACATGCTTGTGAATGCTTGGAGCTGCTTGAAGATGCTAGTCTTCGATATGCTAGGCCTTCCCCTCTATTCTGGCATTCTGTAGTTCAGTCCACAGATACAGCCCTTCCATTTGATACCAATGCATACTTAGTATAGATCTGATGCTTGCGAGTACTTTGGATGAGTACTCATGGTTGCTTTGCGTCCCCTTTCTCCCTTCTCTCTTCTTTCTGGTTGTTGCAACCAGATGGTGGATCCCTGGAGCCTGATGCCACCGCCAACAGATACTACTACATGGAGGCCACCGAAGACCAGGAGTAGTTAGGAGGTCCCAGCAGGAGGCCTTGCCTCTTAGATCGTGTTGCTTTTGTGCTAGCCTTCTTAAGGCAGTCTTGTTTAACTAATGTATGTACTTAGATATTGTTGCTTCCGCTGAATCTTGTGTATCGAGCTTGTATTCGAGCCCTCGAGGCCCCTGGCTTGTAATATGAAGCTCGTATTATTTCATTTTGTGTCTAGATTTGTGTTGTGATATCTTCCCGTGAGTCCCTGATCTTGATCGTACACATTTGCGTGTATGATTAGTGTACGGTCGAATCGGGGGCGGCACAAGTTGGTATCAGAGCCGACTGCCTGTAGGATCCCCCTTTCCAACTCCTTGGCCGAAGTTGAGTCTAGTCAAAGAAAAATTCTTTTACTAACATGGCCGTGTGGCTTATCGGCCCACGTCGCTATTGGGTGGTATTAGGATCTTTTATTCCTCGTATATACTCTGGGAATCTGATCTCTCTTCTATTCGGGTTAAATGCTTTTGCTAACTCTAACTCTAGGTTCTCGTAAATACTTTCTCCCGGGGAGCCCCTCACTCCAGATGATTGCTTGGTGCACCAGAAGATTCTGAAGATACTCTCCGATGTTTTCCCGAGACCCTTATACCCTTCGCCATTGCGATCCCTACCACCGATAAGTCCTTATGTGTAACTACTTACGTTGACATTCATACCTTCATCCCCAGTTACTCTTGTTATTACAAGATGTCCTGAAATACTCTTTGATGTTCCGAGAATCCTTTATGCTTACTGCCCTGCAGTTCTTATCCGATCTTCCAAAAATCCTTAGAAACCAATTACTCTTGCTCCTCCTTGTCTGCTTGCATTGTGGATGCTTTCCATATGTCTGACAATATTCAGTAGTATCCTTTGTCATATTTAATTTTGAGCATTTGATTCGATATGTTTGTGAATGCTCACAATCCTCAATCACAATTAGAAATATTCCCATCGTGTAACATCCCAAAATTCTAAATTTTGGAATGTTATATTAAATAAATAACTATGCTTGTTGTCTGATTGTTGGTTTGATTGATTGAGTGAAACTGAGTGGAATTTGAAAACTTTTGAAAGTTGAATGAGAGGGAATGAAATGACTTTCCCAAACTTTCCCCTTTGCCTTTTTGGATCTCAATGAACTCAAGTTCATTCCAACACCAAACCCTAGAGTGAAGATGACATGACTTCTTCCATTGGGAATGAAAAGGGTTTTGAAAAGATTTGAATTTCATTTGAGAATATTTCAAATTCAAAGCTTTATGCAACTCAATGATTTTCATGAGGGAAGATAAAATGACTTCTTCAATTATATGAAATATGAGTTGGAAGTTAAAAAGTATCAAACTGAAAGTCATTTAAAAGTGCCTTGAAACCCTCTTTCAAATTTGAGTTTTGGAATTTGAATTCAAACTTTGGCAAGTGGGAATCATATCAAAATCTACCGATAAATACTTGAGCAAAAGTATGAGAGGAGTAAATATGACACTCCAAAAATATCAGAGGAAAACAATGCCAAAAGTTTTGAATTCAAATTTGAGTTTTAATTGAATTTGAAAAATGAATTTTTATAAAGTTTGGATTTTGCCTTTGAAAATGTTCAAATGATAGGAATATTCCCTGATCATTTTGGTATATATATGTCCTATATAAAATATTTATATTTTAAAAGATATCTCTGTTTTGTTTTATTTAAAATAAAATTTAAAAGGAACCCCCCAGCGCCACCAAAGCCACCAACCCTGCCACGCTGGCTGCCAACAGACCGAGCCCACCAGCGCCAGCCAAAGCGGCCCAGCCGAGCCCTCCTCGCCTGAAACCTTCGGACGGTCGCCCTGACCCGTCCCCCTCTCCCCCTCTCACCGGCTGGTGGGCCCCACCCGCCTTCCCCTCACGACGCCACCTGGCCGCGCCGCCGTCATTGAAACCCATGATCCTCGGATCTCCCGATCCTTCCCGATTCGCTTCCGCGCCGCCGACGCCCCGCCCTATAAAACCCTCCCTCACCCCATTCCCCCTCATGGGACCTCTCCCTCTCCTCAAGGCCTCGCTGAGCTCCGAGGCCGCCGCGCCGCCATTGCCGCCACCGACCCACCCCGACCACCCCGAGCTCGCCCGAGACCACCCCGGACTCCCTCGCCGACCACACCTCCCGTGCCCTCACCCACCCCAAAACCCACCGGAGCGCCACCACTGCCGACGCCTCGAACGCCACCGCCTCGACCTCGCCGTCGTCCGTCTCCTTCCACCTCGGACGCCACTCGACCACCTGCTGGATTCGCCGCCGAGCGCCAGCGCCCGCCGTGCCTCGCTGGAGCCCGCCGACGATCGGGCGCCGCCGCCGACGTCCGAGCCGCTTCGCCGTCGACCTTCCCACGGTGAGCTCTCTCCTCCTCATCCGTCCGATCCCCATCTACGGTCGAGATTAGATCCTCAAGGGGTATGTTTTAAAAATAAACCGTTCGGTCCGGTTTAGTTAGTCCGGTTTATTTTAAGTTAGGTTTTATTTAAATCGGCCGATTCGCTTAAAACCCTAGGCCCGCTTAGTTTATATTACGCCTGTATGTAGTTTAGCCCATTAGGCCCTTTTTCATTTATTTTTGTTTTCTGTTTTAATGAATAGTTCCTGTTTTGAAAAATTCATATCTTTTATTCTGTTTAATATTTTTGGTGATTCTTTTTTGTTGGTTTGCAAATTTTCTATAGTTTCTGTAGAAAATATATTTAGCTATGTTAAAATTAATTAAAATTGATTTATTTTAGTTTTAGCCAGAATAGTAAATCTGTTATAACATGAGCTAGGAAAATTATTTTGGTTGATTCTTTTGTCCCAACTTTATTTTGACATTGCCAAACCATAGGAATTAATTTGGGCATTTTAGGATTAATAAAAATAGTTTTAAGCAGAATCTTGTTAATCCTAATTAATTAACTAGCTACTGTTTTCCTATTATTTTAATTAGTAAATAAATTTATTTTTAACATGTGATTGATTATTCTAGGTTAGTTTCTGTTGCTTTAAGGGATGAACTTTTATCTATAATAAATAAAAGTTTTATTTTATTTTCTTAATAGAAATTGGATTAGGCCTAATAGGAGTTTTACTATAGCTTTTAAATTGATTCTTTTTGCTCCTAATTGGTTAATGCATTATTTTCTGTTAAGTTAACATAAGCCCATGGTTAGGTTATGTTGAGAAAATTTTTGTTAGATAAAACTATTCTAGTTGTTGTTTGAAGTAGGAAACTTGAGTTGGTTTTCTTTGAGTTTTCCCTTGGGTTTTGATTTGGTTGTTTTGGTGTGTTATGTTGCTATTGTTATGCTATTGTATTATGTGATCCTATGCTATATGCTTATTGTGATCATTGTTTGTCTCAGTAGAGTTTCCGGAGTGCTAAGCTTGCTACTACTTAATCCTTAGTTTTGAAGAATCGTCAAGAAGGCAAGTTCACTTTGACCATGCTTTCATACCTATGTTTTATTGCATTTAGTGGCTTCTTGCAACCACCCTCAAGAGTGTTATTGAATCCTTGTAGTTGAGTAGTATGCATGAGGTAGGAACCCATCACTGCTACCAAGCCCGGACGATATTTTATTTTAATGCTACGCTATAGTAGACGGGTTTGGTATGAGTGCTCAGGAGTGGTGTGAGAATGGAGGATCCACGCCAATGACGATAACTCCATGATGGAATCTGCAAGGACTGCATCTTCAAGGCCTCAAGACTTCAAGACTCGAGACAAGAATTCAATACACACTCTGGGTGAAGGCGGTTGCTGGGCACCTGGAGAAACCAGTGGTTGGCGGGATGCATGGAGAAGCGCCATGACATCTTGCGGAAAGCTTCACCCAGACTCAAAGAGACGGAAGAATACTTCATGCCCGAAGCTTACCTGCAACCGCAAGTCATTATGGGCTCGCTTGGTTGACCTTAGTTGTGACTCTGGCTGGGACGGTACTAGCAGATGTAGAACTATGGTAGGATGGGATGAGTCTTCGAAGTGGTCGAGGAACTCTTTGGAAGACCATGTTTGGTCATCTTGTTCTCAAACACCCGAAGTGCGAGAACGTAAAAAGAGGGATCGAATCTTGCGGGTAAAGTGTACAAACCTCTGCAGAGGGTTTAAACCTAATCGATTAGCCGTGTCCCGATTCACGGACAATTTGAGCATCCGGACTTGGATCTATCTGGAACTCTCAACACCGGATGATGACTTAATTGTGGGCAACTTATGATGATTTTGGGCTATGAGACATCGGTTGGCGGAACCATGTCATGATAGAAAACTCCATAGTACAGACTCTAGTTATTCCTTTGATGTAGGGAAAATAAAACCAGCTTTTATGCAAAACAAAACTCAGACACAGAGCCACACAGCCATATTGCATATAGTATAGTTTTATCATCTGTTTTTCTCATGTTGTGATCTTGCCGGTACATTCAATGTACTGACCTACACGGCTGCAACGTATCATGTTGCAGGATTTTCTTCGACGAGTAAGAGTTACGATACAGGGTTACGGTCTACACTCAACCTGACGATGGCGTTGATGGGACTCCACACCCGTTTGATTGTTTCCGCTGAGTATTATGAGGTATATATCATTTTTCGTTATTTATACATGTGATTGCACTTTGATATATACATTGATGTACTGTGTGTGCCAGCATACTGATCCAGGGATGGCACAGATACACAGAGGCTTGACCGTCTGAGGCCGGGTCGCTACACATCGGCTTAGACGTCACCCCGGACATGAGCTGGTGTTCGACAAATCAAACCTTGATCGATTGTCGATCTATGTCTATTCAAATTACTTGTCTTTGACCAGAGCCTCTGCTTCTGATCCCCCGATTTAGAAATCATAATTCCTTTGTATTCGAGATTTGAATTAGTCAGTTGTTTCTATAATCTGATTGTTGGAAATATGCCCTAGAGGCAATAATAAAAGGATTATTATTATATTTCCTTGCTCATGATAATTGTATTTTATTCATGCTATAATTGTATTATCCGGAAATCGTAATACACGTGTGAATACTTAGACCAAATACGTCCCTAGTAAGCATCTAGTTGACTAGCTCGTTGGTCAACGGATAGTCATGGTTTCCTGACTATGGACATTGGATGTCGTTGATAACGGGATCACATCATTAGGAGAATGATGTGATGGACAAGACCCAATCCTAAGCATAGCACAAGATCGTGTAGTTGGTTTTGCTAGAGCTTTTCGAATGTCAAGTATCTTTTCCATAGACCATGAGATCGTGTAACTCCCGGTAGGAGTGCTTTGGGTGTACCAAACGTCACAACGTAACTGGGTGACTATAAAGGGGCACTACAGGTATCTCTCGAAAGTGTCATTGGGTTGACACGGATCGAGATCTGGGATTTGTCACTCCGTGTCACGGAGAGGTATCACTGGGCCCACTCGGTAGTGCATCATCATAATGAGCTCAAAGTGACCAAGTGTCCGTCACGGGATCATGCATTACGGATACGAGTAAAGTGACTTGCCGGTAATGAGATTGAACGAGGTATTGGGATACCGACGATCGAATCTCGGGCAAGTAACATACCGTCTGACAAAGGGAATAGTATACGGGGTTGCTTGAATCCTCGACATCGTGGTTCATCCGATGAGATCATCGAGGAGTATGTGGGAGCCAACTTGGGTATCCAGATCCCGCTGTTGGTTATTGACCGGAGAGTCGTCTCGGTCATGTCTGCATGTCTCCCGAACTCCTGGAGGGCTGCCCCCCCCTTGGGCCCATGCGCTTAGGGTTGGGGGGGGGGGAACCCTAGTGGGGGCGCCCCCCTTTGCTTGGGGGGCAAGCCCCCCTCCCTGGCCGCCGCCCCCCCTCTAGATCTCATCTAGAGGGGGCCGGCCCCCTTCCCCCTTCCCCTATAAATTGAGGGGCGAGGGGAGGGCTGAACACCTGATCCAAGGCGCAGCCCCTCCCCTCCCCAACACCTCTCCTCCTCTGTTGAGTGCTTGGCGAAGCCCTGTCGGAGTACTGCCTCTCCACCATCATCACGCTGTCGTGCTGCTGCTGGAGCCTTCTTCCTCAACCTCTCCTTCCCCCTTGCTGGATCAAGAAGGAGGAGACGTCGTCTGTTCCGTACGTGTGTTGAACGCGGAGGTGCTGTCCGTTCGGCACTTGGTCATCGGTGATTTGAATCACGGCGAGTACGACTCCATCATCACCGTTTCCTTGAACGCTTCCGCACGCGATCTACAAGTGGTATGTAGATGCAATCTCTCTCCCATGACTTGTTGCTTAGATGAACTCATAGATGGATCTTGGTGAAACCGTAGGAAAAATTTTAATTTTCTGCAACGTTCCCCAACAGTGGCATCATGAGCTAGGTCTATGCGTAGTTCTCTATTGCACGAGTAGAACACAATTTTGTTGTGGGCATAGATCTTGTCAACTTGCTTGCCGCTACTAGTCTTTTCTTGCTTCAGCGGTATTGTGGGATGAAGCAGCCCGGACCGACCTTACACGTACGCTTACGTGAGACAGGTTCCACCGACTGACATGCACTAGTTGCATAAGGTGGCTAGCGGGTGTCTGTCTCTCCTACTTTAGTTGGAGCGGATTAGATGAAAAGGGTCCTTATGAAGGGTAAACAGAAGTTGACAAAATCACGTTGTGGTTATTCGTAGGTAAGAAAACGTTCTTGCTAGAACCCAATTGCAGCCACGTAAAAGATGCAACAACATATAGAGGACGTCTAACTTGTTTTTGCAGCAATTGTCATGTGATGTGATATGGCCAGAAGTTGTGATGAATGATGAATGATATATTGTGATGTATGAGATCATGTTCTTGTAATAGGAATCACGACTTGCATGTCGATGAGTATGACAACCGGCAGGAGCCATAGGAGTTGTCTTAATTATTGTATGACCTGCGTGTCATTGATTCAACGCCATGTTAATTACTTTACTTTATTGCTAAACTTGTTAGCCATAGTAGTAGAAGTAATAGTTGGCGAGCAACTTCATGGAGACACGATGATTGAGATCATGATGATGGAGATCATGGGGTCATGCCGGTGACAAGATGATCATGGAGCCCCGAAGATGAAGATCAAAGGAGCTATATGATATTGGCCATATCATGTCACTAATTTATATAATTGCATGTGATGTTTATTATGTTTATGCATCTTGTTTACTTAGAACGACGGTAGTAAATAAGATGATCCCTTATAATAATTTCAAGAAAGTGTTCCCCCTAACTGTGCGCCGTTGCTAAAGTTCGTCGTTTCGAAGCACCACGTGATGATCGGGTGTGATAGATCCTTGCGTTCACATACAACGGGTGTAAGACAGTTTTACACATGCAGAAACACTTAGGGTTAACTTGATGAGCCTAGCATGTACAGACATTGCCTCGGAACACAAGAGACCGAAAGGTCGAACATGAGTCGTATGGAAGATACGATCAACATGGTGATGTTCACCGATGATGACTAGTCCGTCTCACGTGATGATCGGACACGGCCTAGTCGACTCGGATCGTGTAACACTTAGATGACTAGAGGGATGTCAAATCTGAGTGGGAGTTCATTAAATATTTGATTAGATTAACTTAATTATCATGAACTTAGTCTAAATTCTTTGCAAAATATGTCTTGTAGATCAAATGGCCAACGCTCATGTCAACATGAACTTCAACGCGTTCCTAGAGAAAACCAAGCTGAAAGATGATGGCAACAACTATTCGGATTGGGTCCGGAACCTGAGGATCATCCTCATAGCAGCCAAGAAAGATTATGTCCTAGAAGCACCGCTAGGTGAAGCACCCATCCCAGAGAACCAAGACGTTATGAACACTTGGCAATCACGTGCTGATGATTACTCCCTCGTTCAGTGTGGCATGCTTTACAGCTTAGAACCGGGGCTCCAAAAGCGTTTTGAGCGACACGGAGCATATGAGATGTTCGAGGAGCTGAAAATGGTTTTTCAATCTCATGCCCGGGTCGAGAGATATGAAGTCTCCGACAGGTTCTATAGTTGTAAGTTGGAGGAAAACAGTTCTGTCAGTGAGCACATACTCAAAATGTCTGGGTTGCACAACCGCCTGTCCCAGCTGGACATTAACCTCTCGGACGAGGCGGTCATTGACAGAATCCTTCAGTCGCTCCCACCAAGCTACAAAGAGCTTTGTGATGAACTACAATATGCAGGGGTTGTGAAAACCATTCCTGAAGTATTCTCAATGCCGAAGTCAGCAGAGGTTGAAATCAAGAAAGAACATCAAGTGTTGATGGTTAATAAAACCACTAAGTTCAAGAAGGGCAAGGGTAAGAAGAACTTCAGGAAGGACGGCAAAGATGTTGTCGCGCCCGGTAAGCCAGTTGCCGGGAAGAAGTCAAAGAATGGACCCAAGCCTGAGATGGAGTGCTTTTATTGCAAAGGGAAGGGTCACTGGAAGCGGAACTGCCCCAAATACTTAGCGGACAAGAAGGCCGGCAACACTAAAGGTATATGTGATATACATGTAATAGATGTGTACCTTACCAGTACTCGTAGTAACTCCTGGGTATTTGATACTAGTGTCGTTGCTCACATTTGTAACTCACAGCAGGAGCTGCGGAATAAGCAGAGACAGGCGAAGGACGAGGTGACGATGCGCGTCGGGAATGGTTCCAAAGTCGATGTGATCGCCGTCGGCACGCTACCTCTACATTTACCTACGGGATTAGTTTTAAACCTCAATAATTGTTATTTACTGCCAAGTTTGAGCATGAACATTGTATCTGGATCTCGTTTGATGCGAGATGGCTACTCATTTAAATCCGAGAATAATGGTTGTTCTATTTATATGAGAGATATGTTTTATGGTCATGCCCCGATGGTCAATGGTTTATTCTTAATGAATCTCGAACGTAATGTTACACATATCCATAGTGTGAATACCAAAAGATGTAAAGTTGATAACGATAGTCCCACATACTTGTGGCATCGCCGACTTGGTCACATTGGTGTCAAGCGCATGAAGAAGCTCCATGCTGATGGACTTTAGAGTCTCTCGATTATGAATCATTTGACACATGCGAACCATGCCTCATGGGCAAATGACCAAGACTCCGTTCTCCGGAACAATGGAGCGAGCAACCAACTTATTGGAAATCATACATACCGATGTATGCGGTCCAATGAGCGTTGAGGCTCATGGAGGATATCGTTATGTTCTCACTCTCACCGATGACTTGAGTAGATATGGGTATGTCTACTTGATGAAACACAAGTCTGAGACCTTTGAAAAGTTCAAGGAATTTCAGAATGAGGTAGAGAATCAACGTGACCGAAAAATAAAGTTCTTACTATCGATCGTGGAGGAGAATATTTAAGTCACGAATTTGGTACACACTTAAGGAAATGTGGAATCGTTTCACAACTCACGCCGCCGAACACCTCAGCAGAACGGTGTGTTCGAACGTCGAATCGCACTCTATTGGATATGGTGCGATCTATGATGTCTCTTACCGATTTACCGCTATCATTTTGGGGATACGCCTAGAGACAGCTACATTCACTTTAAATAGGGCACCGCCTAAATCCGTTGAGACGACACCATATGAATTATGGTTTGGGAAGAAACCTAAGCTATCGCTTCTAAAAGTTTGGGGATGCGATGCTTATGTCAAGAAACTTCAACCTGAAAAGCTCAAACCCAAGTCGGAAAAATGTGTCTTCATAGGATACCCTAAGGAAACCATTGGGTATACCTTCTACCTTAGATCCGAACGCAAGATCTTTGTTGCCAAGAACGGATCCTTTCTTGAAAAAGAGTTTCTCTCGAAAGGAGTAAGTGGGAGGAAAGTAGAACTCGATGAAGTACTACCTCTTGAACCGGAAAGTAGTGCAGCTCAGGAAAATGTTTCTGTGGTGCCTACACCAACTGGAGAGGAAATTAGTGATGATGATCAAGGTACTTCGGATCAAGTTGCTACTGAACTTCATAGGTCCACAAGGACACATTCCACACCAGAGTGGTATGGCAACCCTGTCCTGGAAATCATGTTGTTGGACAACGGTGAACCTTCAAACTATGAAGAAGCGATGGCGGGCCCAGATTCCAACAAATGGCTTGAAGCCATGCAATCCGAGATAGGATCCATGTATGAAAACAAAGTATGGACTTTGACAGACTTGCCCGATGATCGGCGAGCGATAGAAAACAAATGGATCTTTAAGAAGAAGACGGACGCAGATGGTAATGTCACCATCTATAAAGCTCGACTTGTCACTAAGGGTTATCGGCAAGTTCAAGGGATTGAGTACGATGAGACTTTCTCTCCCATAGCGAAGCTTAAATCCGTCCGAATCATGCTAGCAATTGCCGCATACTATGATTATGAGATATGGCAGATGGACGTCAAAACGGCATTCCTTAACGGTTATCTTAAGGAAGAGCTGTATATGATGCAGCCGGAAGGTTATGTCGATCCTAAGAATGCTAACAAAGTATGCAAGCTCCAGCGATCCATTTATGGGCTGGTGCAAGCATCTCAGAGTAGGAACATTCGCTTTGATGAGATGATCAAAGCGTTTGGGCTTATGCAGACTTATGGAGCAGCCTGCGTTTACAAGAAAGTGAGTGGGAGCTCTGTAGCATTTCTCATATTATATGTAGATGACATAATTTTGATGGGAAATGATATAGAATTCTTGGACAGCATTAAGGCCTACTTGAATAAGTGTTTTTCAATGAAGGACCTTGGAGAAGCTGCTTACATATTAGGCATCAAGATCTATAGGGATAGATCGAGACGCCTCATAGGTCTTTCACAAAGCACATACCTTGATAAGATTTTGAAGAAGTTCAAAATGGATCAGTCCCGAAAGGGTTCTTGCTGCATCTTGCAAGGTGTGAGATTGAGCTCCGCTCAATGCCCGACCACGGCAAAAGATAAAGAAGAGATGAGTGTCATCCCTATGCATCAGCCATAGGATCTATTATGTATGCCATGCTGTGTACTGCATCAGATGTAAACCTTGCCGTAAGTTTGGTAGGTAGGTACCAAAGTAATCCCGCAAGGAACACCGGACAGCGGTCAATAATATCCTGAAGTACCGAAAAGGACAAATGACATGTTTCGTTTATGGAGGTGACGAAGAGCTCGTCAGAAGGGTTACGCCGATGCTAGCTTCGACGCAGATCTGGATGACTCTAAGTCACAAACCGGATACGTGTATATGTTGAATGGTGGAGCGAGAAGATGGTGCAGCTGCAAGCGAGCGCCGTGGCGGGATCTACATGTGAAGCGGAGTACATGGCAGCCTCGGAGGCAGCGATGAAGCAATTTGGGTGAAGGAGTTCATCACCGACCTAGGAGTCATACCCAATGCGTCGGGCCGATCAAACTCTTCGTGACAACACCGGAGCTATTGCCCTTGCCAAGGAGCCAGGTTTCACAAGAAGACCAGGCACATCAAGCATCGCTTCAACTCCATCCGTGAAAATGTTCAAGATGGAGACACAGATATTTGCAAAGTACATACGGATCTGAATGTCGCAGATCCGCTGACTAAACCTCTTCATGAAAGCAAAACATGATCAACACCGTAACTCTATGGGTGTTCGATTCATTACAATGTAACTAGATTATTGACTCTAGTGCAAGTGGGAGACTGTTGGAAATATACCCTAGAGGCAATAATAAAAGGATTATTATTATATTTCCTTGTTCATGATAATTGTCTTTTATTCATGCTATAATTGTATTATCCGGAAATCGTAATACACGTGTGAATACTTAGACCAAATACGTCCCTAGTAAGTATCTAGTTGACTAGCTCGTTGGTCAACAGATAGTCATGGTTTCCTGACTATGGACATTGGATGTCGTTGATAATGGGATCACATCATTAGGAGAATGATGTGATGGACAAGACCCAATCCTAAGCATAGCACAAGATCGTGTAGTTCGTTTTGCTAGAGCTTTTCCAATGTCAAGTATCTTTTCCTTAGACCATGAGATCGTGTAACTCCCAGATACCGTAGGAGTGCTTTGGTGTACCAAACGCCACAACGAATCGGGTGACTATAAAGGGCACTACAGGTATCTCCGAAAGTGTCTGTTGGGTTGACACGAATCGAGACTGGGATTTGTCACTCCGTGTTACGGAGAGGTATCACTGGGCCCACTTGGTAGTGCATCATCATAATGAGCTCAAAGTGACCAAGTGTCTGGTCACGGGATCATGCATTACGGTACAAGTAAAGTGACTTGCCGGTAACGAGATTGAACGAGGTATTGGGATACCGACGATCGAATCTCGGGCAAGTAACATACCGTCTGACAAAGGGAATAGTATACGGGGTTGCTTGAATCCTCGACATCGTGGTTCATCCGATGAGATCATCGAGGAGTATGTGGGAGCCAACATGGGTATCCAGATCCCGCTGTTGGTGATTGACCGGAGAGTTATCTCGGTCATCTCTGCATGTCTCCCGAACTCGTAGGGTCTACACACTTAAGGTTCGGTGACGCTAGGGTTATTAGGAAGACTTGTATGTGATTACCGAATCTTGTTCGGAGTCCCGGATGAGATCCCGGACGTCACGAGGAGTTCCAGAATGGTCCAGAGGTGAAGATTTATATATGGGAAGTTGTCATACGGACACCGGAAAGTTTCGGGGGCATATCGGTATTGTACCGGGGCCACCGGAGAGGTTCCGGGGGTCCACCGGAGGGGCCACCCCTCTCGGAGGGCCTCATGGGCCGCAAGGGGCAGGGAACCAGCCCCTGGAGGGCTGGGCGCCCCCCCTTGGGCCCATGCGCCTAGGGTTGGGGGCGGAACCCTAGTGGGGGCGCCCCCCTTTGCTTGGGGGGCAAGCAACCCTCCCTGGCCGCCGTCCCCCCTCTAGATCTCATCTAGAGGGGGCCGGCCCCCTTCCCCCTTCCCCTATAAATAGAGGGGCGAGGGGAGGTCTGAACACCTGATCCAAGGCGCAGCCCCTCCCCTCCCCAACACCTCTCCTCCTTCGTTGAGTGCTTGGCGAAGCCCTGTCGGAGTACTGCCTCTCCACCATCATCATGCCGTCGTGCTGCTGCTGGAGCCTTCTTCCTCAACCTCTCCTTCCCCCTTGCTGGATCAAGAAGGAGGAGACATCATCCGTTCCATACGTGTGTTGAACGCGGAGGTGCTTTCCATTCGGCGCTTGGTTATCGGTGATTTGAATCACGGCGAGTACGACTCCATCATCACCGTTCCCTTGAACGCTTACGCACGCGATCTACAAGTGGTATGTAGATGCAATCTCTCTCCCATGACTCGTTGCTTAGATGAACTCATAGATGGATCTTGGTGAAACCGTAGGAAATTTTTTAATTTTCTGCAACGTTCCCCAACACTGATACCCTTGCATTCTTTCTCCTTCTGGTTGAGTACCGATGCTCACATCAGATCCCATGTGAACCACCAGATCCTTTGTGGGGTTCTATCTGACAGCGTCCTTCATATGCAATAACCTTGTGAGCTTTTCCTCGGATACATAATGCCTTTGGTAAATTGTATCTTCTGCTTCCTCAATCATGCTCTACTCCGAGCTTGAGTTATTTACTCGTGAATTTGGACTCTACAACTTCGACGAAGGCGAGAAGTGAATGGAAGGTTATACATTGATGTAGTGGGAGTCGACCTTGAACCTTTGTGTTCATGCCCATGGACCCGATGTGGAATTTATCATGGAAGCTTCTTGTTATGATAATAATGATCCCCTTGTGATAAGTTCATCTTGTATCTATATTGGTCCTTTGCAACCGTGGTTCCGACCATGATTGATCTCCCTTGATTCCATTTCTCGGACAAGTTAAAGTACTTGTCTTCTTCAGATCATTTAACCTGTCCAACCTCAACTTTGATCTACCTTCGAGTATTACCCCTTTGGTATCTCGAGAATATCACGGAACTACATAACTTCTTATGAGTTCTTCATCAACTGTTATTTCTCGCCGATTCAAAATTTTCCACGGGTTCTGAGTTGGTAGACACTCGAGGACACCAATAACTGATTCGAGTCTACACTTTCCTTTCCATTGTTATGTTAACCTTTCTTGTAACGTAACATATTTGAGCAGTGATAATTCGCTGCTTATGTAAATGCCTCGAAATACAACTCTGTCAGTAAGACCTTGTTACTATTGTTGATGACATCCTGGTAGCCGCCGATGGACGAGAACTTTGCCTACTGGTCCGCCTCGCCTTGCGAGCAGGAAAATGGTTCTCTTCGTCCCTCGCCCTTGGTACCAACGTTGTTGCCAACATAATTGACAGGCTATCCTCTGACTTGCCTTGCTATCATGACCGTGCAAAATGATTAGCGCCTTCCTGCTTTTAACCCACATGGTGGGCCCATAACCCACAGTTCCACAGGATCGAAACCTGACTGCCTTGTACATCCCTATTTTCCAAAATTGTTCCTCGCGCTTGGCTTACCCACCTAGTGATCTATTCTGGTATCATACGCAATGCTTATTCCCATTGCTCTAGACCCCTTTCACCCTCTATTTCAGGCAACGAACGATTGCCTACCCGGTTGAAGCTTCTTATTGCACTTCCTTACCTTTCTCTCGACGTCTTTCTTGATTTTCGACTCGAGCGGTGCCTCTATGCCAGGTTCACTGAGATAGCCCACAGTTAGCTATCTTGTGTTGAACTCCATCCTTCCCGAGTCTTTCCCCCTTACTCCACCCATTAAATCTCGGGACGAGATTTCTTGTAGTGGAGGAGATTTGTAATGCCCGGATAATTAATCTACATTATTCCTCTGCTAATGGTGCCATGTCACCACGATTACTGTTGCTAAACTCTCGTTGGTTCGAGACCCAATTCAAAGTTCAATTTTAAAGTTAAGTCAAACAAATAAATTTTCAAATGTCAAAACAAAAATGTTCGTTGGGTTGCAAATATTCATTGGCTAATTATCATGTGGCAACCAACATCATTTGGCTCCCCCTTTAATCCCTAGGGAAATATAAAGTGTCCCAGCAGCATATTAATTGACCTATTCCATTTCTAAAAATGCTTGAACAATTCCATTGGCTCTAAAACTTTTTATGCAACACCACAATGTTGTTTTTGAAGCGTGTGCCAAATTTCAAGTTTGACTAAATTCATTTTTGTCACTCAAATAAATACGAACAATGGCTAACTGAAATACATAAAAGGGAAAATAGAAAATGGCCTTACTAAACTGCTGTGGAACTGGGTCATTGATGACCATAGTGCTTTTGGCCCAGCCCAACTGGCTTTTCCTCCACCTCCCGCTAAAGGAGACAGAGGGTGTGCGTGTCACGCATCCATGGCGCCTTGGCCATGGATGGCCTCCACGTTGCCCCTCTGGACCTACAAATAAGTCCCTCAAAAACCCTAGATTGTGCTCATCCGATTCCCTCCCGTTCCCCATCGCACCCACTCTTCCTCGGCTCAGAAACAAGCTCGGAGCTCGTGCAGTGACCACACTTGCCGTCGTCATTGTCGCGGCCACCGTCATCCCCGCGCCAAGATAGTGTGTCCCCGGCTTCCCCGTCGTCTTCCACGTTGTCTTCAAGGTCCAGATCGAGCCGGGACGCCGCCAAACGACGGGATCGAGATCGTCTTCTTCCTTCTACCGTTGTTGATTTCCGCCTCGATCTGCAATCTCACTGCGCTACAAAGCCATCACCGGACCTTCTTGTGCCCCTCGGTGAGCTCCTCCCTCGGATCCCCTTTTCCCATTTCATTTGGATGTTGTAGGTCGCCTTCACCGTCGTGCCCGATCTCGGACGTACGCGTATGTATGTGCGTGCGTGCTCGCTATGAGCTACTGCTACCCCTTTCTGCTGCTGGCCACTGCGTGCTACTACTCCTAGGCGCCAGTGCTGCTGCTCTATCTGCTATTGCTGCTAGCCCCTGCCTTGCTACCTATCACTGCCGCTGCTGTCTGCGCTGCTGCCGGCCGCCCTGCCTCGCATCGGTGCCGCCCTCTGTGCTGCGCCCGACCACAGCCGGTTCCCCGCTCGCCCATGCCGCGACTGTCCGGGCCGCGCCCCTACATGCTGCTCCTCGTCCCGCCGCCCACGCCACTCCGTTTGCGGCGCCTCGCCCCTCTCAGCCGCCCCTTCCGTCGCAGCGCGCCACTCCGCTCCCGCGCCTGGCGACCGCATCCATTTGATACCAATGCATACTTAGTATAGATCTGATGCTTGCGAGTACTTTGGATGAGTACTCACGGTTGCTTTGCTTCCCCTTTTCCCCCCTTCTTTCTTCTTTCTGGTTGTTGCAACCATATGGTGGATCCCTGGAGCCAGATGCCACCGCCGACGGATACTACTACATGGAGGCCACCGAAGACCAGGAGTAGTTAGGAGGTCCCAGGCAGGAGGCTTTGCCTCTTCGATCGTGTTGCTTTTGTGCTAGCCTTCTTAAGGCAGTCTTGTTTAACCAATGTCTATACTCAGATATTGTTGCTTCCATTGACTATTGTGTATCGAGCTTGTATTTGAGCCCTCGAGGCCCCTGGCTTGTAATATGAAGCTTGTATTATTTCATTTTGTGTCTAGAGTTGTGTTGTGGTATCTTCCCGTGAGTCCCTGATCTTGATCGTACACATTTGCGTGTATGATTATTGTACGGTCGTATCGGGGGCGTCACATCAGCACACGTTCAGCTCAATGACGTCCCTCGAACTCTTGATCCAACAAAGGGTCAAGGGAGAGTTTCGTCAGCACGACGACATGGTGACGGTAATGGTGATGTGATCCGCGCAGTGCTTCGCCTAAGCACTACGACGCTATGACCGGAGGAGTAAACTGTGGAGGGGGCACCGCAGATGGATAAGAGAATAACTGTTGTGCTTTTGGGGTGCCCCCTACCCCCGTATATAAAGGAGGGGAGGAGGAGGCCAGCCACCAAGGGGTGCGCCAAGGGGGGGAGTCCTACGAGGACTCTACTCCTAGTAGGATTCGGCCCCCCTTTTTTTTCTCATGGAGGGGGAAAGAGGGAAGGAGAGGGAGAGGGGGAAAGGAAAGGGGGGCCGCGCCCCTTTCCCTTGTCCAATTCGAACAGCCAATGGGGGGGCGCCACCCCTTGTGGGCTCCCCTCTCTCTCCCCTATGGCCCATGTCGGCCCTTTACATCCCCGGGGGGTTCCGGTAACCCCTCGGTACTCCGATAAATATCTGAACGTCCCAAAACCATTCGGTGACCAAATACTATCGTCCAATATATCAATATTTACCTCTTGACCATTTCGAGACTCCTTGTCAAGTCCGTGATCTCATCCGGGACTCCGAACATTCTTCGGTCACCAAAACACATAACTCATAATACAAGTCGTCTTCGAACGTTAAGCGTGCGGACCATACGGGTTCGAGAACTATGTAGACATGACCGAGACACATCTCCGGTCAATAACCAATAGAGGAACCTGGATGCTCATATTGGTTCCTACATATTCTACGAAGATCTTTATCGGTCAAGCTGCAATGACAACATACGTTATTCCCTTTGTCATCGGTATGTTACTTGCCCGAGATTCGATCGTCGGTATCATCATACCTAGTTCAATCTCGTTACTGGAACGTCTCTTTACTCGTTCTGTAATGCATCATCCCACAACTAACTCATTAGTCACATTGCTTGCAAGGCTTATAGTGATGTGCATTACCGAGAGGGCCCAGAGATACCTCTCCGATACTCGGAGTGACAAATCCAAATCTCAATCTATGCCAGCCCAACAAACACCTTCGGAGACACCTGTAGAGCATCCTTATAGTCACCCAGTTACATTGTGATGTTTGATAGCTCACAAGGTGTTCCTCTAGTATTCGGGAGTTGCATAATCTCATAGTCAGAGGAATATGTATAAGTCATGAATAAAGCAATAGCAATAAAACTTAACGGTCATTATGCTAAGCTAACGGATGGGTCTTGTCCATCACATCATTCTCCTAATGATGTGATCCTATTCATCAAATGACAACACATGTCTATGGTTAGGAAACTTAACCATCTTTGATTAACGAGCTAGTCTAGTAGAGGCATACTATGGACACTTTGTTTTGTCTATGTATTCACACATGTATCAACTTTCCGGTTAATACAATCCTAGCATGAATAACAAACATTTATCGTGATATAAGGTAATATGAATAACAACTTTATTATTGCCTCTAGGGCATATTTCCTTCAAGGATATGTGGTGGGTTTATGGTACCAGCGAAAGTTGCACGGTACTAGAGAGGCTAGCAATGGCGGAAAGGTGAGAGTGCGTATAATCCATGGACTCAACATTAGTCACAAAGAACTCATATACTTATTGCAAAAATCTATTAGTCATTGAAACAAAGTAATACGCGCATGCTCCTTGGGGATAGATTAATAGTAAAAGACCATCGCTCGTTGCCGATTGCCACTCATAAGGAAGACAATCAAAAAACATCTCAGGCTCCAACTTCGTTACATAACGGTTCACCATACGTACATGCTACGGGACTCACAAACCTTAACACAAGTATTTCTCAAATTCACAACTACTTACTAGCATGACTCTAATATCACCATCTTCAAATCTCAAAACAATCACAACGAATCAAACTTCTCATAGTATTCAATACACTTTATATGAAAGGTTTTATTATATCCCTCTTGGATGCCTATCATATTAGGACTAATTTTATAACCAAAGCAAATTACCATGATGTTTAGAGACTCTCAAAATAATATAAGAGAAGTACGAGAGTTCATCAATTTCTATAAAATAAAACCACCGCCGTGCTCTAAAAAGATATAAGTGAAGCACCAGAGCAATTTTGCCTAGCTCAAACAATATAAGTGAAGCACATAGAGCATTCTAAGAAATCATGATTCATGCAGGTCTCTCTCAAAAGGTGTGTACAGAAAGGATGATTGTGGCAATCTAAAAATCAAGTACTAAAATCATACAAGACGCTCCAAGCAAAACACATATCATGTGGTGAATAAAAATATAGCCTCAAGTAAAGTTACCGATAGACGAAGACGAAAGAGGGAATGCCTTCCCAGGGCATCCCCAAGCTTAGGCTTTTTTACATACTTGAATATTACCTTGAGGTGCCTTGGGCATCCCCAAGCTTAGGCTCTTGCCACTCCTTATTCCATAGTCCATCAAATCCTTACCCAAAACTTGAAAACTTCACAACACAAAACTCCAACAGAAAATCTCGTAAGCTCCGTTAGTATAAGAAAATAAGTCACCACTTTTGGTATTGTTGTGAAATCATTATTTATTTAAATTGGTGTAATATCTAATGTATTCCAACTTTTCCATGGTTCATACCCCCGGATACTAGCCATAGATGCATCAAAATAAGCAAACAACATGCGAAAAACAGAATCTGTCAAAAACAGAACAATCTGTAGCAATCTGAATATTTCGAATACTTGTGTAACTCCAAAAATCCAGAGAAAATATGAAATCATATATAATTTGTTTATTAATCTTCTTCACAAATAATCAACTAAAAATCACTCTCTCGTTAAAAATGAGAATTGTTTTCGCAAGGACAAAAGTTTTTTCTAGCAAGATCAAATTAACTATCACCGTAGGTTATCCCATAGGTCTTACTTGGCACAAACACTAATTTAAGCAAAAATACACATCTAACCAGAGGCTAGATGATTTATTGAAAGCAAAACAGGACCTAAAAAGCAAGAACAAAAATAAAATTGGGTTGCCTCCCAACAAGCGCTATTGTTTAACGCCCCTAGCTAGGCATAAAGAAACGAATAGATCTAAGTATAATCATCTTTGGCATGCAATCCATAAGTGGTTCTCATAAAGAATTCATAGGGAAATTTAATTTAATTTCTTGGAAAGTGTTCCATGCCTTTCCTTCAAGGAATTTGAAATCTAATGTTTGCTTCTTTCATATCAATAATTGCACCAATCGTTCTAAGGAAAGGTCTACCGAGAATAATAGGACATGTAGGGTTGCAATCTATATCAAGAACAATGAAATCTATGGGAACATAATTCCTATTTGCAACAATAAAAACATCATTAATTCTTCCCATAGGTTTCCTAAGGTGGAATCCGCAAGATGCAAATTTAAGGAACAATCATCAAATTCACGGAAACCTTGCACATCACATAAAGTTTTCGGAATCGTGGAAACACTAGCACCCAAATCACACAAAGCATAAAATTCATAATATTTAATATTAATCTTAATAGTAGGTTCCCACTCATCATAAAGTTTTCTAGGAATAGAAACTTCCAAATTAAGCTTTTCTTCATAAGATTGCATCATGGCATCAACAGTATGTTTAGTGAAATCTTTTTTTGGTTATAAGTATGAGGAGAATTCAACATGGATTGCAACAAGGAAATATAATCAACTAAAGGAAATTATCATAATTAAAGTCCTTGAAATCTAAAATAGTGGGTTCATTGCTATCTAAAGTTTTGACCTCTTCAATCCCACTTTTATCAATTTTTGCATCAAGATCTGAAAACTCTAGATCATTGGGACTCCTTCTAACTAAAGTTGACTCATATCCAGTCCCATCTTTATCAAGATTAACATTGGAAAACAAAGGTTCAATAGGAGTCACATCAATCACTTTTATATCTTCATCATTATTTTCACGGAAACTAGAAGAACACGCTTTTATAAAGCAATCTTTCTTAGCACGCATCTTAGCAGTTCTTTCTTTGCATTCATCAATGGAAATTCCCACAGATTTGAGAGATTCATTGTATCATGCTTAGGTGGAATAGATCTAAGTTTCAAAGAATCAACACCAAGAGAAATTCTATCCATGTTCGTAGCCAAATCATCAATCAGCAATTTTTCTTCAATCAAAGCATTGAAATTCTTTTGCGAACTAATAAATTCTTTAACACTATTCTAAAATTCAGAGGGCATCTTATTATAATTTCCATAAGAACTGTTGTAGGAATTACCATAATTATCAGAGAAATTACTAGGAAACGGCCTAGGATTAAAACTACCTCTATACGCGTTATTACCAAAATTGTTCCTACCAACAAAATTCACATCCATAGATTCATTATTGTTTCCAATCAAAGTAGACAAAGGCATATCATTAGGATCAATAGGAGCACTCTTACTAGCAAAAAATTTTCATAAGCTCAACCATCTTTCCACTCAAAACATTTATTTCTTCAATTGCATGCACTTTTTTACTACTGGAAGATCTTTTGGTATGCCAATGAGAATAGTTAACCATAATATTATTTAGGAGTTTAGTAGCTTCTCCTAAAGTAATTTCCATAGAAGTGCCTTCCGCGGACGTGTCTAAAAGATTTCTAGAAGCAAAATTCAATCCGCATATTTTTTTGTATAATCATCCATAAGTTCAAACCATGAGTAGGGCAATTATAATCATCAATTTCATCCTCTCCCAAGATTGTGCAACATGTTCATGATCAAGTTGCTTAAAATTCACAATATCGTTCCTAAGGGAGATGATCTTTGCGGGAGGAAAATACTTGGAAATAAAAGCATCTTTACACTTATTCCATGAATCAATACTATTTTTAGGCAAAGATGAAAACCAAGTTTTAGCGTGATCCCTGAGCGAGAACGGAAATAGCTTCAACTTAACAATATCATTATCCACATCTTTTTTCTTTTGCATATCGCACAAATTAACGGAATTATTAAGATGGGATGCGACATCTTCATTGGGAATGACAGAAAATTGATCTTTCATAACAAGATTCAGCAAAGCAGTATTAATCTCACAAGATTCCGCATTAGCATCGGGAGCAATCAGAGTACTAACAAAATCTTTGTTGTTGGTATTGGAAAAGTCACACAATTTGGTATTATCTTGAGCCATCGTGACAAAGAAAACAATCCAACACATGAGCACACAAAAAGCAAATGAAGAAGACACACCGAAGAGGGGCGAAGAAAAGGTGAATCTTTTCGTAAATCGTTTTAGAAGTGGGGGAGAGGAAAATGAGAGGCGAATGGCGAATAATGTAATGCGAGAGATGAGAGTTTATGATAGGTACTTGGTATGCCTTGGCTTGGTGTAATCTCCCCGGCAACGGCGCCAGAAATCCTTCTTGCTACCTCTTGAGCTTGCGTTGGTTTTTCCCTTGAAGAGGAAATGGTGATGCAGCAAAGGAGCGTAAGTATTTCCCTCAGTTTTGAGAACCAAGGTATTAATCCAGTAGGAGACTAAGCAACAAGCCACCGAATACCTGCACAAACAAACACCAACTTGCAACCAACGCGACAAAGGGGTTGTCAATCCCTTCACGGTTATTCGCAAAGTGAGATCTGATAGAGATGGATAAACAATAAAGTAATATTTTTGGTATTTTAGGTTTATGGTACGGAAAGTAAAGATTGCAAAGTAAGGGATCAGCAAAAAAAATTGGCAAGTTGACGGGAAACTAATATGATGTAAAATAGACCCGAGGGCCATAGGTTTCACTAGAGGATTTTCTCAAGATAGAAGTTATTACAATGGGTGAACAAATTACTACTAAGCAATTGATAGAAAAGCGCAAAGTTATGACGATATCTAAGGCAATGATCATGAATATAGGCATCACGTCCGTGTCAAGTAGACTGACCCCTGCCTACATCTACTACTATTACTCCACACATCGACCGCTATCCATCATGCATAAAGAACGGAGTAACGCCTTAAGCAAGATGACATGATGTAGAGGAATTAACTAAAATAATATGATGAAAACCCCATCTTTTTATCCTCGATGGCAACAATACAATGCGTGTTGGTTCCCCTTCTATCACTAGGATCGAGCACCGCAAGATTGAACCCAAAGCTAAGCACTTCTCCCATTGCAAGAAGAACCAATCAAGTTGGCCAAACCAAATCGATAGTTCGAAGAGACTTGCAAAGATATCAAATCATGCATATAAGAATTTAGAGGAGATTCAAATAATATTCATAGATAAGTTGATCATGAATCCACAATTCATCGGATCTCGGCACACACACCGCAAAAGAATATTACATCGAATAGATCTCCAAGAACATCGAGCAGAAATTTGTATTGACAATCAAAGATAGAGAAGAAGCCATCTAGCTACAAGCTATGGACCCGTAGGTCTGAAGTAAACTACTCACGCTTCCTCAGAGAGGTAATGGTGTTGATGTAGAAGCCCTCCGTGATCGATTCCCCCTCCGGCAGGATGCCGGAAAAGGCCCCAAGATGGGATCTCATGGGTACAGAAGGTTATGGCGGTGGAAAAGTGGTTTCGTGGCTCCGCTGGATGTTTTTGGGGTATAAGAGTATATATAGGCGAAAGAATTAGGTCAGGGGAGCTGCGTGGGCCCACAAGGTCAGGGGCCTGGCCCACTCCCTGGGCGCGCCCTCCACCCTTGTGACCACCTCGAGGCTCCTCTAACTTGCACTCCAAGTCTCCTGGGATTCTTCTCGTCCAAGAAAAATCATGGCGAAAGTTTTATTTCGTTTGGACTCCGTTTGGTATTCGATTTCTGCAAAACTCTAAATCAAGGAAAAAACATATACTGGCACTGGGCTCTAGGTTAATAGGTTAGTCCCAAAAATTGTATAAAATAGCATATTAATTCATATAAGACATCCAAAACAGATAATATAATAGCATGGAACAATAAAAAATTGTAGATATGTTGGAGACGTGTCAACGTGCCCTGGTGGACTTCCTGAAGGTTGATTGAGATGGCGCGCGCGTCTGAAGTGCCAAGGATGCGAGATTAGTGCTCGAAGGTGGCCGAAGCCATAGCATCAGGGTCGGAGATGGTGCTGCCCTCCACTTGCAAAGAGAAGATGTGGTTTCTTTGCTTCCTGTGAGATGCGTGGATACGTAGGAAGGCGGAGCTGGCCTCGCCATTCTTGAGCCAGGAGAACCGTGTGCGTTGGCGAGCAATGGAGCGGTCTGACTAGCGAGACTGAGATATGCCACCTTCAGCTTGTGACGAAGCCAAGTCTCGGGCGCAGACAAGTGGCGCAGATCTTGGGCTACATCAAAACGGGCGATCAGCTCACAAGACACCTGAAGCTGCAGTGCAATGTGGCCCATCTTGCGCGCGCTCCAGCTTTGGAGCCAGCGGGCGGTGACCTGCATACGTGCGACGATCCGGTGGAAGGGATTAGGGTCAGGCGGAGAGGAGTGCCAGGCTTGAGAAACGACGTCCTGGAAACCCTCGAGCTATGGACAGAAACGCTCGAACTGGAATCCGCGCGCGCCAGGGGCGCGCATGGAGCAGTCCAACAGAAGAGGGCAGTGGTCGGATGCGGCCGAGAGAGGCAACGAAGCATGCATTATGGGTGGCCGCTCTCCTAGGAAGCGGTGCACAGGATGCGATCGTTCCGCACAAGAGTGGGGTTGTCGCGCTCATTGGACCAAGTTTAGCAGCGTCCATTCATATAAAGGTCCCAGAGCTCCTCGTCTGCGGTGAAACACCGAAAACGATGCATGATACGGTGGTTAAGCAGATGGTTGTTCTTGTCGGCGCCAGAGAGCATCATGTCGAAATCTCCACCTAAAAGCGAGGGGGCCGAGCAGGCGGCGCTCTCGTCATGAAGATCCCCCAGAAAGGCGATCTTCGCCTCGACCTCTTGGGGGCCATAAACCCCAGTGATCCACCAAGGTTGCTTGCTCGAAGGTGAGGACATAAGCACGATGATTTGGTGATGGCCTCAGATCGGGTTAGAGATGGCGACCTTCAAGGCACGCCAAGCAAACAGGATTCCGCCAAGCGTGTCGTTAGCCGGTAGGAAGAAGAAGTCACGGAAGTCGGGGACGAGGGTTTCACAAACCAAGGAAGGAGTGAGGAGCTCGAGCTTCGTTTCTTGCATGCATACCATGCTCAGGAAAGAACTCGAGATGACAAAAGAGTAAAGTCTATAATTGATAGTACGCAGATGAGAACGATGTAACATTATGAACTGGTGCTTATATACACAATTGATGATATATTCGGGGGATGAACTTCATCTTTCCTTTTATCTCAGCAGAAACTGGTGATATGTGAGGTAGCTGCAGCGTGTTGAACAATTTGGGAAAACACGCGGAGCTTTGTATCTTAAACATAAATTTCCTGATGATCCTTCAGCTGTCATCTTTAACCTGTGCAGCCACATTGACCTCTCGGCAATGTTGCACAAAGAACAAGATCGAATAGACCTTTAGGTTGGAGTCATGCTGCTCAAGAAGGTGACCACAGAGGCATGTGCATGATTGCATTGATGGGTGCCGACGACAATGATCATAGGGTGAAAATGATGTTTCTACAACTTGCTAGAGACCCATTTGGAATTTCGTCGTGCCCTATGTTTTTTAATAACTGGAAATGTTGGTGTTTATTTCTGTTTTGGTTAAGTTCTATAAGACAGTTATACTGTGGCAGTTTCTTTAGTGTACAGTTGTATACAAAAATTGCAAAATTTTACGCAACATATTCTATTAATGCTCCAGGAAGCAGTTGAACTATATATAAAAAAAGAACCAAAACATTTCAGAAAGTAAAATTGCCAATGTTGAGCAAAAAGGGAAACTCTGAACCAGCATTGATAGCATTTATTTGGTGCCTTGGATGATTAGTAATCTTCACTTCACCCAAGTTTTGTTGCAGCAAACAAGGCTACAACCTCCAATAGTGATCATCTGGCACATATATTTTACTGATTTTGTAACAAGTTGGATGTGCATATTTGGATGCAGAGACATGGAGAGTGTTTTCTTCCTTATCTAAATAAAATGAGAAGCCTACAACACCACGACTAATACGAAGACAATGGAATTAGATAAGGAATAAGCATATGTGAGCTGCAGACAAATCATAATTTGAATATCTACAGAAAATAACCTGCTTTATTTGGTTTAGGACATTATAACCTCCAGCAATCATATAACTGACAGTAAGCAGGCTAGAATGATGTAACATTATGAAGTGGTGCTTATATATACAATTGATATATTTGGAGGATGAATTTCATCTTTCCTTCTATCTCAGCAGAAACTGGTGATCTGTGATGTAGCTGCAGTGTGTTGGACAATTTGGGAAACACGCAGAGCTTTGTGTTTTAAACATAAATTTCCTACTGATCCTTCGGCTATCATCTTTAACCTATGCGGCCACATTGACTCCTGGGCAATGTTGCACAAAGAACAAGATCGAATAAACCTTTAGGCTGGAGTGATACTGCTCAAGAAGGTGACCAAGGAGGCATGTGCATGATTGCATTGATGGGTGCCGATGACAAGGATCATAGGGTGAAAGTGATGTTTCTACAACTTTGCTAGAGACCCATTTGGAGTTTTGTTGTGCTCTATGTTTTGTAATAACCGGAAATGTCGGTGTTTATTTCTGCTTTGGTTAAGTTTTGTAAGACAGTTATACTGTGGCAGTTTCTTTAGTGTACCGTTGTATACAAAAATTGCAAAAAATATGCAACAAATTCTATTAATGCTGTAGGAAGCACTTGAACTATCTATACAAAAAGAACCAAAACATTTCAGAAAGTAAGGGAGCCAATATTGAGCAAAAAGGGAAAATCTGAACCAGCATCCATAGCATTTATTTGGTGCCTTGCATGATCAGTAATCTGCACTTCACCCAAGTTTTGTTGCAGCAAACAAGGCTACAGCCTCGAACAGTGATCATTTGGCGCATCTATTTTATTGATTTTGTAACAAGTTGGTTGTGCATATTTGGATGCAGAGAGAGGGAGAGTGTTTCTCTAACCCGTATCTAAATAAAACGAGAAGCCTACAACACCATGAATGATACATCCTCCGTTCCTAAATATAAGTCTTTTTAGAGATTCCGATGTGGACTACATACGGAGCAAAATGAGTGAATCTACACTCTAAAGTATGTATATATACATCCAAAATGAGTGAATCTACACTCTAAAGTATGTCTATATACATCCGTATGTAGTACTTATCGAAATCTCTAAAAAGACTTATATTTAGGAATAGAGGGGGTACGAAGACAACGGAATTGGATAAGGAATAAGCATATGTGAACAGCGGACAAAATCATAATTTGAATGTTTATAGAAAAGAACCTGCTTTATTTGGTTTAGGACATTATAACCTCCAGTGATCATAAAATTAACAATAGCATTTTCCCGCAAAGGAATGTAGTGTAGACGGCCAGTCTGTAATGAATAATAAATAAATAAAGGAAAAACATATGACTTGAAACCCAAAAGTAAAGAGGAAACTAAATGGTCCCAATTACGCGTGGCGAAATCTGCACTATGTTAAAAACAAGGTAATCAGGTGTACCTAGCTAAGCAGAGTTCGACTAGCAAGAAATATATGATTGGGATGCAAGTATAACATTGCAGCATGAAGCAAAAAAGGATTGTATGTTTTTGACACATCAAATGCAGCATGTCTGTCAAGTACTTCAGAATGCAGATTGGGCTTTTTGTGTGTGGCAGTTTTGATCTATTGGCTAGGAGTCCAAAACAATTTAGCTTCATTTTGGTAGTTTCGTTTTTGGAGTTTATCCCTTGTTTTAGGTTTGGTCACCCTCCACTGTTGGTGGTACATGCTAAACTTATTATGTGTCTGCTTGTTTCTTCTTTTAGAATGCCGACATAATATTGGGGAAGAGTGCCTTATTAAGCAATGGCAAAGGAAGTAATGCAGATAAGGTACAGGATAGTGACACATCCTTGTTGGTCTCCAACAAAGCTGATAAAACAGCTAAGGAAGATTGTCTTGAAGACAGCGAGACAACCCCAAAGTCCTGTCTTGGTTTAATGTTCGAGTTACTGGCCACTACCGCGTGCACAAGCTATTCAAACTCACTGTCTGAATCAGTTCAGTTTCTTGAGTCTCAACTACAAGCTAAAAGACATTGATCAGCTCTGCTGCGATAAGAAGCGTATGACTGCGAAAGTCCTGGAGCATTCAGATGCATACTTTTCGGTGCAACAACAAGCGTTGAGGATTTTAGCGCCAAACAGACAAAGCTAATCAGCTTGCTTATCTTATTGCCAGCATGGTGGATACCTGTGATAACGTTTCTTAAGCTCTTCGAAGTTGTTTCAGTTATGTTTTGTTTTGCTGCTGCGTTTATTTGCCTTTGGTGGCCAATTTTGATGGCGATGTATGTAATATGCTGCTTTGTTCCCTATATTTGCTTTGGTGGCGAACTTTGATGCCCAAAGGCATGTAATATGTGTAATAGCGGTAATAGGCTAGCGTAAATTGCTTGCTTATTTATTTCCTTATTGTCTTGTTTAGTTGTTTGCTTGTAGTCACCGCAGTTCTTTTTCGTGTTTTTCTAGTGGCCACAATAGCCTATTTTTGGTAACTAGGCCAAAATAATCATGGCAACACACGGATTTGTTGTAACCATGGGCCTCCCGCAGTCAGATGATCCATGGGCCTTCGTCTGGCGGTAGGATCCATTGGCCTTCTATACGGGCCGTAGGATCCATCGGCCTTCTATATGGGCCTTAGGGTCCATGGGCCTTCTACGGGCCGTAGGGTCCATGGGCCTTCTACGGGCCGTACGATCCATGGGCCTTCTACGGACCGTACTATCCATGGGCCTCATATGGGCCGTAGGATCCATGGGCCTTCTACGGGGCGTATCATCATTTCGCCAATCATGGGTCGTACTATTCGTGGACCATAACGGGCCGTTAATATGCCGTATTTGATAACTCTATGAAAACAGCCCAACGGTTTTTTTTGACATGAAAACGGCCCAACGTATTAATGGTCCGCAAACGGGCCGACTGTAACGACGGGCAGAATTTGGCCCACAAGCAGAAAATGACAGTAACGGGCCGTATGTAACCGAATGCTGCAAATGAGCCCAAGAATCAATGGGCCCTAAGAAGGCCGAAAGATAACTTGGGCTAGAAACGGCCAAATGGAATAACGGGCCGTTAATGGGTATAAAGTGATACACTGTTCATTACGGGCCAGTTTCACCACGGGCCGTTAATGGGCCAAGAGTTACAAAGGTACAAATATGGGCCGAAAGAAGTCATGGGCCGCACATGGGCCAGAAGTTAAAACGGGCTGAATCATATTGGACGGCCCAGATGACGCTACTGGGCCTAATTCGGATAGGGCGTAACGGGCCCTGGGTTAGCGGGCTGTAAATGGGCTATATGCGAACAGGCCGTTAACAGGCTTTCCGTGGGCCGGCCCGCCACCTTTTGACCTAGTCAAACGGGTCGGCCTTTTCACAGGAATGGGCCTCTGTTGGGCCGTGCCACTTGTCGCCGTATCATAGGCGCCTTCGGTCCAATAAGCGGATGACATATGTCCCAACGGTGAGCCGACACATGTTTCCTCCAGCCAATGATGATTTTACACGTGGAAAATCCCCATTGGTCGGGGCTGTTAACGGGTTATCGGATCCAAAACCCGACCCGATAGCTTAACGGCGTTCCGTTACGGTGGATGCCACGGTCGGTCACCCTTGACGAAAAGCACTTCGCGGACGCCCGATTTATCGTCATGGAAGTGGACACTTCCGTGATGATAATTTTGGTAATGTCATGGAACACTTCTACGACAGCACAGGTATGCGTATCTTGATTCTGTCATAAAATCGTCATGGATGTACATGCATGACAAAAAACGTGACCTACTGTGACGAACACGTATCATCACGGAAGTGTATTTTTTTGTAGTGAAAGACACCCGCTAGCCACCTTATGCATCAAGTGCATGTCAGTCGATGGAACCTGTCTCACGTAAGAGTACGTGTAAGGTCGGTCCAAGCCGCTTCATCCCACAATACCGTCGGATCAAGATAAGACTAGTAACGGTAAGCAAATTGAACAAATCATCGCCCACAACTACTTTGTGTTCTACTCGTGCACAGAATCTACACATAGACCTAGCTCGATACCATCGCTATGAACGTAGTAATAATTCAAAATTTTCCTACGTGTCACGAAGATCAATCTAGGAGATGCCAGCAATGAGAAAGAAGGAGTGCATCTTCATACCCTTGAAGATCGCTAAGCGGAAGCGTTACAAGAACGCGGTTGATGGAGTCGTACTCGCGGCGATTCAAATCGCGGAAGATCCGATCTAGCGCCGAACGGACGGCACCTCCGCGTTGAACACACGTACAGCCCGGGGATGTCTCCTCCTTCTTGATCCAGCAAGGGGAGAGGAGAAGTTGAGGGAGAGCTCCGGCAGCACGACGGCGTGGTGGTGGAGCTTGCGGTTCTCCTGGAGGGCTTCGCCAAGCACTACGGAGGAGGAGGAGGTGTTGGAGGAGGGAGGGGCTGCACTAGGGGAAGGGGTACGGCTGCCCTCTCTCTCCCTCACTATATATAGGGGGGAGGGGGAGGAGGAGGCGCCCTAGGGTTTCCCTAGGGAGGGACGGCGGCCACAGAGGCAACCCTAGATGGGTTTGGGCGCCCCCACCCCTAGGAAACTTGCCCCCCAAGCCAGGAGGGGTGGCTTCCCTAGGGGAGGCGCCCCACTTCTCCAGGTTACGTGAGATGGGGTGCGAGCGGCGCACAGCCCCATAGTGTGCTGGTGTGCCCCCTCCCCTTGGCCCATAAGGCCCCCAACGCTTGTCGGGGCCTCCGAAACTCCTTTCGGTCACGCTGGTCGTCACCTGGTACTCCCAGAACAATTCCGGACTCCAATACCCTTCGTCCAATATATCGATCTTCACCTCCAGACCATTCCGGAACTCCTCATGATGTCCGAGATCTCATACGGGACTCTGAACAACCTTCGGTAACCACATAATATTTCTCATAACAACTGTAGCGTCACCGAACCTTAAGTGTGTAGACCCTACGGGTTCGGGAACCATGCAGACATGACCGAGACACCTCTCTGGCCAATAACGAATAGCGGGATCTGGATACCCATATTGGCTCCCACATGTTCCACGATGATCTCATCGGATGAACCACGATGTCGGGGGTTCAATCAATCCCGTATACAATTCCCTTTTTCTATCGGTATGTTACTTGTGTGAGATTCGATCGTCGTTATCCCCATAACTCGTTCAATCTCATTACTGGCAAGTCTCTTTACTCGTTCCGTAACACATGATCCTGTGGCTAACTCCTTAGTCACATTGAGCTCATTACGATGATGCATTACCGAGTGGGCCTAGAGATACCTTTCCGTCATACGGAGCGACAAATCCCAGTCTCGATTTGTGCCAACCCAACAGACACTTTCGGAGATACCTGTAGTGCACCTTTATAGCCACCCAGTTACGTTGTGACGTTTGATACACCCAAAGCACTCCTACGGTATTCGGGAGTTGCACTATCTCATGGTCTAAGGAAATGATACTTGACATTAGAAAAGCTCTAGCAAACAAACTACACGATCTTGTGCTATGCTTATGATTGGGTCTTGTCCATCACATCATTCTCCTAATGATGTGATCCCGTTATCAACGACATCCAATGTCCATGGCCAGGAAACCACAACCATCTATTGATCAACGAGCTAGTCAACTAGAGGCTCACTAGGGACATGTTGTAGTCGATGTATTCACACATGTATTACAGTTTCCGGTTAATACAATTATAGCATGAACAATAGACAATTATCATGAACAAGGAAATATAATAATAACCCTTATTGCCTCTAGGGAATATTTCCAACAGGAACCTCTCACATGCTCCATGAAGTTCAAAACATCTTTGAAGTCCTGATTCTAAGCCGTAAAGCATGGCACACTGAACTATCGAGTATTCATCAGCTTTAGTTTGCCAGACGTTCATAACGTCCGGAGTTGCTCCTGCAGCGGGCCTTGCACCTAGCGGTGCTTAAATGACGTAATTCTTCTGTGCAGCAATGAGGATAATCCTCAAGTTACGGACCCAGTCAGTGTAGTTTCTACCATCATCTTTCAACTTAGCTTTCTCTAGGAACGCATTAAAATTCAAGGGAACGGTAGCACGGGCCATTGATCTACAACAACATAGATATGCAAAAACTATCAGGACTAAGTTGATGATAAATTTAAGTTCAATTAATCATATTACTTAAGAACTCCCACTTAGATAGACATTCCACTAGTCATCTAAATGATCACGTGATCCATATCAACTAAACCATGTCCGATCATCACGTGAGATGGAGTAGTTTTCAATGGTGAACATCTCTATGTTGATCATATCTACTATATGATTCACGTTCGACCTTTCGGCCTCAGTGTTCCGAGGCCATATCTGCATATGCTAGGCTCGTCAAGTTTAACCCGAGTATTCTGCACGTGCAAAACTATCTTGCACCCGTTGTATGTGAACGTAGAGCTTAGCACATCCGATCGTCACGTAGTGTCTTGGCACAACGAACTGTCGCAACAGTGCATAATCAGGGAGAACACTTATACCTTGAAATTTAGTGAGGGATCATCTTATAATGCTACCGCCGTACTAAGAAAAATAAGATGCATAAAAGGATAAACATCACATGCAATCAAAATATATGACATGATATGGCCATCGTCATCTTGTGCCTTTGACCTCCATCTCCAAAGCACCGTAATGATCTCCATCGTCATCGGCTTGACACATTGATCTCCATCGTAGCATCGTTGTCGTCTCGCCAAAAATTTCTTCTACGACTATCGGTACCACATAGTGATAAAGTAAAGCAATTACATGGCGATTGCATTTCATACAATAAAGTGACAACCATAAGGCTCCTGCCAGTTGCTGATAACTTTTACAAAACATGATCATCTCATACAATAACATATATCACACACAGTCTTGACCACATCACATCACAACATGCCCTGCAAAAACAAGTTAGACGTCCTCTACTTTGTTGTTGCAAGTTTTACATGGCTGCTACGGGCTTCTAGATAGAATCGTTCTTATCTACGCATCAAAACCACAACGATTTTTCATCAAGTGTGCTGTTTTAACCTTCAACAAGGACATGCCGTAGTCAAATTCGATTCAACTAAAGTAGGAGAAACAGACACCCGCCAGCCACCTTTATGCAAAACAAGTTGCATGTTTGTCGGTGGAACCGGTCTCATGAACGTGGTCATGTAAGGTTGGTCCGAGCCGCTTCATCCAACAATACCGCCGAATCAAAATAAGACATTGGTGGTAAGCAGTATGACTATTTTCGCCCACAACTCTTTGTGTTCTACTCGTGCATATCATCTACGCATAGACCTGGCTCGGATGCCACTGTTGGGGAACGTCGCATGCAATTTCAAAAATATTCCTACGATCATGCAAGATCTATCTAGGACATGCATAGAAATAAGAGGGAGAGAATGTGTCCACGTACTCTCGTAGACCGAAAGCGGAAGCGTTAGGTTAACGCGGTTGATGTGGTCGAACGTCTTCACGATCCAACCGATCTACTACCGAACGTACGACACCTCTTCAGCTGTAACGCCCGGATAATTAATCTACATTATTCCTCTGCTAATGGTGCCACGTCACCCCAATTACTGTTGCTAAACTCGCGTTGGTTCGAGACCCAATTCAAAGTTCAAATTTAAAAACTTAAGGAATTTTTTCAAGTAAATTTTGTTTTTGGTAAAAACAAAAATTTCAAAAGGGAAATTGAAAACCAATTTTTAAAAAATTTCCAAAGGTTTTTTAAACCCAAAAATTTTTTTAAAAAGGGGTTTTGGGGAATAAAGGAAAACTTTGGGTTTTTTCCAAAAGAAATTTCCCATCCCTAATGAATAAAAACCATTTTATTATAAAAAATAAAAAATTAAATCCAACCTTATAAATTCACCCAATTTCTTCAAAAAAGGGTTTTTCCAAATTTAAAAAACCTTTATAGAATTTTTAAATTTCCCTAAACAATTGGCAAATTTCCAAAGCCCATAATTTTATTAAAATTTTTATTTGGGAAATAAAAAAAATAAACCCCGCCCCGGGGTTTAAAAAAAAAAAAACCAAAAAAAAAACCCCGGCTTCCAAAAATAAGGAAGCAATTTTCCCAAAAAATTAAAGTAAGACAAACAAATTTAAAACATACAAACCCAAAAAAAAAAAAAAATTTTCTAAAAAAATTACAAAATATTTAAAAACCTCCCCCCAAAAAAATTCCCAAAAATCAAAAACCTTTTTCAAACACTTTTTAAATTATTTTCCTTTGGGTTTCCTTCCCAAAACAAATTTTAAACCAAAAAAAAAATTTTAAAAAAAAATTTAAAATTTTATTTTTAAAAAATTTTTTAAAGTTAAACTTTTTAAAAAAACCCCGGTTTTCCCGAAAAATAAAGAGAAAAATTTCCAAACCAAAAAAATTGCAAAAAAAAAATAAAAATCAAAATTTTTATTTTCTTCAAAAAAAAAATTTTTAAAAAATTTGTTTTTAAAATTTTTTTCAATAAAAATTAAAAGGGTTTTCCCAAAAATTTTTGGGAAAAAAAATATCAAAGTAAAGGTTTAAAAAAAAAAAAAAAAAAATTTTCCTCCCCAAAGGGTTTTTGGCAAAAAACTAAAAAAAAAATTTTGGTGCCTTGGGTTTTTAAGTTAGGGGAAAAATTTAATTTTAAAGTTTCATTTTTAAAAAACTTTTTTAAAAAATTCAAAAAAAAAATTTCCCAAAGTTTGTTTTAAAAAAAACAATTTTTTTAAAATTTTTTTAAAAAATTTAATTTTTAAATTGGTTAAAATTAAAAAGATCAAATTTTAAAAATTTAAAAAATTAAACATATAAATTTTTTTAAAAAACAAACAAAAAGGAAAAAAAATTTTAAAATTAATTTAAATTTTAATTAAATTTTGAAAAAATCCAAAAATTTTAAAATTTAAATTTTTTAATTTTTTTAAAATTTTTTAAAAATAAATAAGTTTTAAAATTGAAAAGGTTTAAAAAAAAATTTTTTTTAAAGTTTAAATTAAAATATTAAAATTTCCTAAAGGTTTTTCCCAAAAAATTTTTTTGTTTAAATTTAAACCCTAACCCCTTTTAATTTTTGACAAACCCAAAAAACTTAAAGGGAACAAAGGTTTAAGCCTCACAAAATTAAAAAATTTAAAAAAAAACATTTTTTCAAATTTTTCAAAATAGGCCGTTATAAAATTTTTTAATTCTTTTTGTTTAAAGGTTTTCCCAAAAAAAAATTTATCCTTTAGGTTTCTTTCAAATACAATTTTTTTCAAACAAATTGTTTTTTTAAAAATTCTTTAAAATAAAATTTCCATTTTAAATTCAAAATTTTTAAAAAAAAATTTTAAAAAATTCCTAAACAAAAAATAAACCCTATTCTAAATTTTCCACCCAAAAATTTTAAACCAAAATTCAATAAATAGGAAACCCAACATCAAAAGGGGAAAAAATAGCCCAAAACCCCCAAACCCAAAAATTTATTTTTAATTAATTTTTAATTTTTTTAAAGAGAAATTAACCTAAATTTTTTTTAGGAAAAGAACCATTTTGGGTTCTAAAAATTTTGCAAAATTCAATGGCAATTTTTGTATAAATTAAATTCCCTTGGGAAAATTAATATTTAAAAATTAAAGTTGCAAAAAAATTAATTTCCTAAAAAATTCAAAAAATCCCTTGGGAAATAAAATTTTTCTTTAAATAAAAATTTTTCCCTTTTAAAAATCCCAACAAAATTTAAAAAATTTTAAACTTAGAAAAAAAATTTTACCAACTTTAAATTTCTTTTCATAAACCAAAATTAAAAAATTGCAAATTTTAATGACAAAAAATCTTTTTTTAAATTAAAACAAAATTTAAAACACCAAAAACAATCCAAACACAAAACCAAAAAAAGCCCGGGAAAAAGGGAAAAATTTTAAAAGAAAAAACAATCAAAAGTGAAAGAAAAAAGGGAAAAAGGGAAATTTTTGGGAAAAGGGGGAAAATTTGCAATTTTTTTTTTAAAGGGATGAAACCCGGGGCTTTTAATTCTAAAACCCAAAAATTTCCCCTTTTAAAAATTTTTTCCCAAAAAAAAAAAGGGAAAATTTTCCCGGAAAAAACCCCGGGGATAAAACAATAAAAAAATTTTTAAAAAAGGGTTTTTAAAAAAAATAAACAAAAATGATTAAAAAAATTTTTTTTAAATAAAGGAAAGGTTTAAATAAAGGATTTCAAAGAGAAGAAAAAATTAAAATTTAACCAAATTTAAAAAAAAATTTAAAAATTAAATGATTTTATTGAAATTTTATGCAATTTAAAATTTAAAAAAATATAGATAAGGCCCCCAAAAAGTAATTTTTTAAAAAAAATTTCCCCAAACTTCCTAGAAAAACAGGCCCTTTCAAATCCCAATTTTTTAAAAAATTAAAAACCTTTAAACCGGGAAAATTAAAAATTTTTTCCCTCTTAAAAAGGGGCAAAAAATTTGAAAAAAAACCCTAAGGGATTCTCCCCAAAAAGAAAAACTTTAAAAATAAAAAAATCTTTAAAAAACCAAAATATAAATTTTGAAAGTAAAATTTTTTCGAAAGGGGGGAAAACCAATTTCCCCTACCCAAAAAAATTTTAATAGAAAAAACGGGAAAAGTTTTGGGAAATAAAGGGAATAAAAAATTTCGCCCCAAAGGTAAAACAAACCCCCTTTCCCTGGGGAGGGGAGTCCCCTTAAATTTCGGGTTTTTAAAAAAATCAAAATTTTATTTTTGGAAACGTGGGAGATTTTTAAAAAAAGGAAAAAAAAACGGGGGCCCAAAGGTAATTTTCCCTTTAAAATTTGAAAATAAAACAAAATTAATCCCAAAAAAATTTGGAATTTTTTTTTGGTGCCCTTGGTTTGAAAATTTAGAAAAGGGCCTTTAAATTTGTCCCAAAATTGTTTTTAGGGTTTTATTCAAAAGAAAAAGGGTTTTTCTTTTGAAGGGGTTAACGGGGCCCTCCCAAAAGAAACCGGGCCAAACAAAAAGGGGGCAACCAAGCCATTGCTCCCCGTTCCCGCAAAGGAGATTTGGGGGGCCCCCAAAAATTTTTGGGGGGGGGGTTTGGGTCGGAGGAAAGGGTTGCCCAAAGAGGGTGAAAAGGGGCGGAGGAAACCCCTTAGGGGTTGCCCCGGAAAAGGGGTTTCCAGGGAAACCTCAAAAGAAAATTTTGGGGAAAAACCCCTTTTGGGGCCCCTTTGGAAAGGGGCGGTTTTCAAAAGGGGGTCCGGGGAAAAAGGCCCAAAAATCCCCCGGGAAACCAAACCCAATGAGAACATGGGGGCCGGGGCCAAAACCCCAAAAGGGAGGGGCGGGTGAAGACAAATTTTGGGGGAAAACCCCCAATCTGTGGGAAAAAAATGGGTTGTCCTCATTAAGGTACCCAAAAAAAAACCCCCAAGTTCCCCAGAAAAAACCAAAAAGGGGGGTTCCAAAAAAGGTGTTCGGCCGGGAAAACATCATTGAAAAAATTCAAAATAAAAAAAAGGGGGGGTTTTGAAATTCCAAAAATTTCCCACCCCCAAAAGATTTAAAAAGGGTTTCAAGGGAAAAGGACAAAAATTTTTGATGGGCCCTTTTAAATTGGGCCCCCAAGGAAAAAACTTCCCCCAGGGGGTTTGGGGGAAGAACCCCGGGGGCCTTTCCCCCGGGGAAAAGGGGAAAGGTTTCTCAGTAGAGGGGAAAAAGGGGGGTAAATTTTTTTTGGGGTTAAAGAATAAAGAAAATTATTTGGGTTTTTCCCAAGTGTTTTGGGTTTCCCCCCCGCAAATTTGAAAAATCCTTTGAAATTTAAACCCGGGAAATTTTCTAAAAAGAAAATTTTTCCCAAATTTTAACCCCTTACCCCGTGTTAAAAAAAAATTTAAAAAAAAAAAAGGAAAAATTTATGGGGCCAGGAAAGGGTTTTTTTTAAAAAATTGAAAAACCCAAATTAAAAAATTTTAAAATAAAAAGGGTTTTTTTTGTTTAAAATAAAATTGTTTATTGGGTTTTGGAAAAATTAAAAACGGGCCTTATTAAATTTTGGGGTTAAATTAAGGGAAAAAATTTTAAATTAAATTTTTAAAAGGGGGGGAACCATTTGTCTTTTTTTGGGAATTTGGTTCCCCCCTTGAAAAATTTTTTTGCCCCAAAAATTTAAAAAAGGGGGGCTTTGATGAAGGAGAGTTTTCCATTTAAAAAAGGAAAAAAAACTTTTAAACTTTGGAAAGTTAAAACAAAGTGGGTTTTTTTAATTTTAAAAATTTCAAAAAAAGTTAAAAAAAAATTTTCAAATTCAAAGGGGGTGAAAATTTTTAAAAAAAACTTTGAAATTTGGAGGGAAAAAAAAAACCCCAAACCTTTAGGGTTGGAATTAAAAACCCTTTTTTAAACAAACACCCGATGAATCTTTAAAGGGGCCTTTTTAAAGAAAACAAGGGTCCCTTTTGGAGGGAAAAGGAGGTCCAAAAGGGGTTCAAATTTAAAAAGGGTACAAAAATTTTTTTAAAGTAAAATTTGGGTTTGGTGCCCCAAAAATTTTTAAAAAATTTTTTTAAGTTTTGCTTTCCGGGCTTATGCCAAAATAAATTTAAAAAAGAAAAACCCCAAAGGGAAAAAAAAAACCCCAAAATTTAAAATTTAAAAAGGAAACACCAGGTTTTTTTTCTTTCATGACAAAATTGGGGCCCAATTTTGGAAAAAAAAGGCAAAAAACAGGAAAAAGGTTTTTAGGGGGAAAAATTGGGCATTTAAAACAAGGAAAAGGCTCGATTTGGAAAAAAATGTAAAAATCCCAAAAAAAATTTTAAATTTTTTAAACCAAAAAATTTTAAAAATAATTTTTCATTTTAAATGAAATCCCTTTGCTTATTTTTTTTTTGAAATTTGGATTTGGGGGTAAAACAAAATTTGGAAAAAGGCTTTTGGGAAACCCAAAAACAAAAATTTATGTTTTAGAACCCTTTTTTTAACAAAAACCCTAAAAGGGTTCAAAAAAAAACCCCAAAGTTTGGTTTTGTTAAATTTAAAAAAGGGACAAAAAATTTAGGAAAATTTTTCCACCACAAAAAAAATAAAATTGTCCAAAAGCTTTAAAATTTGGAATTTGTTTTAGAATTAAAAGGGAAAAAAGGGTTTTTGTTTTGAACCCTTGAATACCGGTGGGTTTTTGTTATTTTGGGAAAACCCTTTTTTTTTTTTTTTTTACCCTTTTTTTTATGCTTTGGGAAGGGCCTTTTACCCTTTTAAAAAAACCCAAAAATTTGGGAAATTTTTTTCCTTTTGCGGGGGTTGAACCCATTTTGGGTTTTTTGGGCCTTAAAAGTTTTTAAAAAAACCCAAACCCTTTTTTGGGCCCCAAAGGGTCCCACCCCGGCATCCCATTAAATTTACCTTTTTGTTATTTAGGGCTTTTGGGCAAAACATGGGAAGTTTCCCTTTTAAACAATTGGGAAAGGGCTAACCCAAATTTTTAAACAATTTTAAAAAAGAATATCGGGTTAAACTTAATTGTTTACCTTTAAAAAAATTTTTTGGTTTAATTTTTTTCTCCCTTATCCCAGAAGGGAGGGAAAATAGGTGGGCTATTTTCAATTGAAATAAAAAAGGTAAAAAATTTTTCTTCTAGGAAAAAACCTTTTTTATTGTTTTTTTGGGCCCCAGGTTTTTTTTGGGCCAAAAAGGTAAAAAAAAAATTCCACCTTGCCTTTTCCCCTGGCCCAATTTTGGGGGCCCGGGCCCGCGTGGATCCCCTTTTAGGGCGGGATCTTTGGGGTTCCGGGGGCCCCCGGGCCTTAGGGGGCCCCAAAATGGGTTGGGGTTTTTTCCCCCTGGCCCTTTGGGGAGTTGGGGCTTAATTTTTTTATTTTCGGGAAAATCGGTGGGATTTGTTTTAAAAAGTTTTGAAAACGAATTGGGGTTTCCCCCGGGGTCTAAAAAATTCCCAAAAATTTAAAATTTAAAAACCCCGGAAAAACTTTAAATAATTTAAAAAAGAACCAAAAATTTCGAAAGAAAGGAAAATTTGAAAAAAGTCTTAGCCACCCAGCAATTGGGCCCAAATTTTCCATTCACCCAAAGGGCGGAAAAAGGTAAACAAATTTAACCCAACCCTTTGGGTTTCTAAATTTTTTTAAAAATTGGTTTGGCAAAATTTTTTCCCCCAGAAAATTTCAAAGGGGAAAAAAAAACCAAAATTTTAAGGGGTTAAAAATTTTTAATTAAGGGAAAAACCGGGGTTTAAAAAACCCGGGGGTGCCCCCCTTTCAAAAAGGGGGTTAAAAACCCTGGGAAAACCCTGGGGGATTTTAAAATGGAACTTAAAAATTTTCTCTTTTTAAAAAGGGGGGGGAAAGGGGTTTTAAGGGAAAGCAAAAAACCCAAAATTTTTAAAAAAAACCCCGGGGTTTTTTGGTTTGGGGGGCCCCCCTTTTTCCTGGCCCATAAAATTTTAGAAATTTTTCCCCCCCGGATAAATTCCCGGTCAAATAAATTAATAAAAAAAAATAAAGGGGAAAACCCATTAAACTTGAAAACCCAAAAAAAAAAAAATTTCCCACCTTAAATTTAGGGTTAAAAAAAAGGGGCATTACCTTTAACAAGGGAACCAAGAATTAATGTCGGGTTAAAAATAAAACCCAGGAAGGTTTGAAAACAAAGGTTTCCCTTCCTTAATCCAGGGGGTTTTTGGGGGTTTAAACATTGGTAATCCCCCTTTGGTTTCAAGGAAGGTTTGGGGGGTTTTTGGGAACCCACCCCCTTTCCTTTCCCCAAATTTTAAGGGGGGGCCCCTTGGGGGGAAAAAAGCACCCAAAGGGGGGCCCCCCAAAATTGAAGGGGGGCCCTAGGGCCCAAATTCCACTTGGGTTTGGCCCCACACCCTTGTTTCCTAAAGGGTTGCGGGCCCCCTCTTTCCGGGTTTAAAGGGTTCCCGAAACATGTTTTTCCCCTATTCAAACTTACCCCTTTTTCCCTTTTAGCCAACAAACAAAACTAAAAAATTTTTAAACCCTTTTAAAGAAAAGAACCCCGGGTCCCCGGGGAAACCGAACCCTGCCAAAGACCCTTTTTCCCAAAACAAATTTCACTTCTAACCCAAATTTTGGGGTCCTTTTAATTTCTAATTTTCCAAGGCTTTGGGGTTTTTTTTCCCCCTTTTTTTTTTTCGGTTGCCCTTTTAAATTTCCGATATAAATTTTTTTAATTTCCCTTAAACTTTAAAACCCCGGGCATTATTTTAATTACAAAAGTCCGAAAGTTGGGTTTAAATTTATTTCCTTTATTTGCGAAATTTTTTTGGAACCCAAAGCATTTTTCCCGGTTTTTTGCCAAAACCCCCTTTTTGGGGGCTTAAACCCCAAAATTATTGGGAAAAATCTTCAGGGTTTCCCGAAATTTAAATTAAAACCTTTGTCCCGGTTAGTAAATTGCTTTTAAACCCTTTAAAATGTTATCCTTATTTCCTGCCACCCAAAACCACCTTTAGCCAAGGACTGGGCCCTGGGACAATTTTAAAATTCCGTTCATTTTAAAAAAGGGCAAATAAACGGAAATTTCCCTTACTGGGAATTTCCCAAAATTAAACTCTTGAAACAAACTTTTAAACATAAACCGAAAACAAAGGCCCCCGGGAATTTAAACCCCGGGGTTTGGCCATTTCCTTGTTCATGATAATCGTTTATTATCCATGCTATAATTGTATTGATAGGAAACTCAGATACATGTGTGGGTACATAGACAACACCATGTCCCTAGTAAGCCTCTAATTGACTAGCTCGTTGATCAATAGATGGTTACGGTTTCCTGACCATGGACATTGGATGTCGTTGATAACGGGATCACATCATTAAGAGAATGATGTGATGGACAAGACCCAATCCTAAGCCTAGCACAAAGATCGTGTAGTTCGTATGCTAAAGCTTTTCTAATGTCAAGTATCATTTCCTTAGACCATGAGATTGTGCAACTCCCAGATACCGTAGGAATGCTTTGGGTGTACCAAACGTCACAACGTAACTGGGTGGCTATAAAGGTGCACTACGGGTATCTCCGAAAGTGTCTGTTGGGTTGGCATGAATCGAGACTAGGATTTGTCACTCCGTGAGACGGAGAGGTATCTCTGGGCCCACTCGGTAGGACATCATCATAATGTGCACAATGGACCAAGGGGTTGATCACGGGATGATGTGTTACGGAACGAGTAAAGAGACTTGCCGGTAACGAGATTTAACAAGGTATCGGCATACCGACGATCGAATCTCGGGCAAGTACAATGCCGCTAGACAAAGGGAATTGCATACGGGATTGCTTGAATCCTTGACATCGTGGTTCATCCGATGAGATCATCATGGAACATGTGGGAGCCAACATGGGTATCCAGATCCCGCTGTTGGTTATTGACCGGAGAACGTCTCGGTCATGTCTGCATGGTTCCCGAACCCGTAGGGTCTACACACTTAAGGTTCAGTGACGCTAGAGTTGTTATGGGAAATAGTATGTAGTTACCGAAGGTTGTTCGGAGTCCCGGATGAGATCCCGGACATGACGAGGAGCTCCGGAATGGTCCGGAGGTGATTATCGGTATATTGGATGAAGGGTATTGGAGTCCAGAATTGTTCCGGGGGTATCAGGTGATGACCAGCATGTCCGAAAGGGGTTTCGGAGGCCCCGGCAAGCTTTGGGGGGCCTTATGGGCCAAGGGGATAGGGCACATCAGCCCACTAAGGGGCTGAGCGCCCCTCCCACTCCATCTCACGTAACCTGGAGAGGTGGGGGCGCCACCCCTAGGGCAGCCGCCTCCCGGCTTGGGGGCAAGTTACCTAGGGGTGGGGCGCCAAAACCCATCTATGGTTTCCCTATGGCCGCCGCCCTCCCTAGGGAACCCTAGGAGCCTCCCCTCCTCCCTTCCCCTACATATAGTGAGAGAGAGAGAGAGAGGCAGCCGCACCTTCCCTCGGCGCAGCCCTCTCCTCCTCCAACACCTCCTCCTCCTCCGTAGTGCTTGGCGAAGCCTGCGCGGAGAACCACGAGCTCCATCACCACCATGCCGTCGTGTTGTCGGAGTTCTCCTCAACTTCTCCTCTCCCTTGCTGGATCAAGAAGGAGGAGACGCCCCGGCTGTACGTGTGTTGAACGCGGAGGCACCGTTATTTGGTGCTTAGATCGGAATCAACCGCGATCTGAATCGCTGCGAGTACGACTCCTTCATCCACGTTCTTGTAACGCTTCCGCTTAGCGATCTTCAAGGGTATGAAGATGCTCATCCTCTCCCTCTCTTGTTGCTAGAATCTCCATAGATTGATCTTGGTGATGCGTAGAAAATTTTGAATTTCTGCTACGTTCCCCAACACAATCAGAGTACTAACAAAATCATTGTTGTTGGTATTGGAAAAGTCACACAATTTGGTATTATCTTGAGCCATCGTGACAAAGCAAACAATCCAACACCTGAGCACACAAAAACCAAATGAAGAAGACACACTGAAGAGGGGCGAAGAAAAGGTGAATATTTTCGTAAATCGTTTTAGAAGTGGGGGAGAGGAAAATGAGAGGCGAATGGTGAATAATGTAATGCGAGAGATGAGAGTTTATGATAGGTACTTGGTATGCCTTGGCTTGGTGTAATCTCCCCGGCAACGGCGCCAGAAATCCTTCTTTCTACCTCTTGAGCTTGCGTTGGTTTTTCCCTTGAAGAGGAAATGGTGATGCAGCAAAGGAGCGTAAGTATTTCCCTCAGTTTTGAGAACCAAGGTATCAATCCAGTAGGAGACTATGCAACAAGCCACCGAATACCATCACAAACAAACACTAACTTGCAACCAACACGACAAAGGGGTTGTCAATCCCTTCACGGTTATTCGCAAAGTGAGATCTGATAGAGATGGATAAACAATAAAGTAATATTTTTGGTATTTTAGGTTTATGGAACGGAAAGTAAAGATTGCAAAGTAAGGGAACAACGGAAAAAATTGGCAAGTTGACGGGAAACTAATATGATGTAAAACAGACCCGAGGGCCATAGATTTCACTAGAGGATTTTCTCAAGATAGAAGTTATTACGATGGGTGAACAAATTACTACCGAGCAATTGATAGAAAAGCGCAAAGTTATGATGATATCTAAGGCAATGATCATGAATATAGGCATCACGTCCGTGTCAAGTTGACTGACCCCTGCCTGCATCTACTACTATTACTCCACACATCGACCGCTATCCATCATGCATAAAGAACGGAGTAACGCCTTAAGCAAGATGACATGATGTAGAGGAATTAACTAAAATAATATGATGAAAACCCCATCTTTTTATCCTCGATGGCAACAATACAATGCATGTCGGTTCCCCTTCTATCACTAGGATCGAGCACGCAAGATTGAACCCAAAGTTAAGCACTTCTCCATTGCAAGAAAAACCAATCAAGTTGGCCAAACCAAATCGATAGTTCGAAGAGACTTGCAAAGATAATAAATCATGCATATAAGAATTCAGAGGAGATTCAAATAATATTCATAGATAAGCTGATCATAAATCCACAATTCATCAGATCTCGGCACACACACTGCAAAAGAATATTACATCGAATAGATCTCCAAGAACATCGAGGAGAAATTTGTATTGACAATCAAAGATAGAGAAGAAGACATCTAGCTACAAGCTATGGACCCGTAGGTCTGAAGTAAACTACTCACGCTTTATCAGAGAGGTAATGGTGTTGATGTAGAAGCCCTCCGTGATCGATTCCCCCTTCGGCAGGATGCCGGAAAAGGCCCCAAGATGGGATCTCATGGGTACAAAAGGTTGTGGCGGTGGAAAAGTGGTTTCGTGGCTCCCCTGGATGTTTTTGGGGTATAAGAGTATATATAGGCGAAATAATTAGGTCAGGGGAGCTACGAGGGCCCACAAGGTCAGGGGCCCGCCCCACTCCCTGGGCGCGCCCTCCACCCTTGTGACCGCCTCGAGGCTCCTCTAACTTGCACTCCAAGTTTCCTGGGATTCTTCTGGTCCAAGAAAAATCATGGCGAAAGTTTTATTCCGTTTGGACTCCGTTTGGTATTCGATATCTGCGAAACTCTAAATCAAGGAAAAAACAGATACTGGCACTGGGCTCTAGGTTAACAGGTTAGTCCCAAAAATCGTATAAAATAGCATATTAATTCATATAAAACATCCAAAATAGATAATATAAAAGCATGGAACAATCAAAAATTGTAGATATGTTGGAGACGTATCAACGTGCCCTGGTGGACTTCCTGAAGGTTCATCGAGATGGCGCGCGCGTCTGAAGTGCCAAGGATGCGAGATTAGTGCTCGAAGGTGGCCGAAGCCATAGCATCAGGGTCGGAGATGGTGCTGCCCTCCACTTGCAAAGAGAAGATGTGGTTTCTTTGCTTCCTGTGAGACGCGTGGATACGGAGGAAGGCGGAGCTGGCCTCGCCATTCTTGAGCCAGGAGAACCATGTGCGTTGGCGAGCAATGGAGCGGTCTGACTAGCGAGACTGAGATATGCCACCTTCAGATTGTGACGAAGCCAAGTCTCGGGCGCAGACAAGTGGCGCAGATCTTGGGCTACATCAAAACGGGCGATCAGCTCACAAGACACCTGAAGCTGCAGTGCAATGTGGCCCATCTTGCGCGCGCTCCAGCTTTGGAGCCAGTGGGCAGTGACCTGCATACGTGCGACGATCCGGTGGAAGGGATTAGGGTCAGGCGGAGAGGAGTGCCAGGCTTGAGAAACGACGTCCTGGAAACCCTCGAGCTATGGCCAGAAACGATCAAACTGGAATCCGCGCGTGCCAGGGGCGCGCATGGAGCAGTCCAACAGAAGAGGGCAGTGGTCGGATGCGGCCGAGGAGAGGCAACCAAGCATGCAGTATGGGTGGCCGCTCTGCTAGGAAGCGGTGCACAGGATGCGATCGTTCCGCACAAGAGTGGGGTTGTCGCGCTCATTGGACCAAGTTTAGTAGTGTCCATTCATATAAAGGTCCCAGAGCTCCTCGTCTGCGGTGAAACACCGGAAACGATGCATGACACGGTGGTTAAGCAGCTGGTTGTTCTTGTCGGCGCCAGAGAGCATCATGTTGAAATCTCCACCTAAAAGCCAGGGGCCCGAGCCGGCGGCGCTCTCGTCATGAAGATCCCCCAGAAAGGCGATCTTCGCCTCGACCTCTTGGGGGCCATAAACCCCAGTGATCCACCAAGGCTGCTTGCTCGAAGGTGAGGACACAAGCACGATGATTTGGTGATGGCCTCGGATCGGGTTAGAGATGGCGACCTTCGAGGCACGCCAAGCAAACAGGATTTTGCCAAGCGTGCCGTTAGCCGGCAGGAAGAAAAGTCACGGAAGTCGGGGACGAGGGTTTCACAAACCAAGGAAGGAGTGAGGAGCTCGAGCTTCGTTTCTTGCAGGCATACCACGCTCGGGAAAGAACTCGAGATGACAAAAGAGTAAAGTCTATAATTTACAGTAAGCAGATGAGAACGATGTAACATTATGAACTGGTGCTTATATACACAATTGATGATATATTCGGGGGATGAACTTCATCTTTCCTTTTATCTCAGCAGGAACTGGTGATATGTGAGGTAGCTGCAGCGTGTTGAACAATTTGGGAAAACACGCGGAGCTTTGTATTTTAAACATAAATTTCCTGATGATCCTTCGGCTGTCATCTTTAACCTGTGTAGCCACATTGACCTCTCGGCAATGTTGCACAAAGAACTAGATGGAATAAACCTTTACGTTGGAGTCATGCTACTCAAGAAGGTGACCACGGAGGCATGTGCATGATTGCATTGATGGGTGCCGACGACAATGATCATAGGGTGAAAATGATGTTTCTACAACTTGCTAGAGACCCATTTGGAATTTCGTCGTGCCCTATGTTTTTTAATAACTGGAAATGTTGGCGTTTATTTCTGTTTTGGTTAAGTTCTATAAGACAGTTATACTGTGGCAATTTCTTTAGTGTACCGTTGTATACAAAAATTGCAAAAATTTACGCAACATATTCTATTAATGCTCCAGGAAGCAGTTGAACTATATATACAAAAAGAACCAAAACATTTCAGAAAGTAAAATTGCCAATGTTGAGCAAAAAGGGAAACTCTGAACCAACGTTGATAGCATTTATTTGGTGCCTTGGATGATTAGTAATCTTCACTTCACCCAAGGTTTTGTAATCTTCACTTCACCCAAGTTTTGTTGCAGCAAACTACGCTACAACCTCCAACAGTGATCATTTGGCACATATATTTTACTGATTTTGTAACAAGTTGGATGTGTATATTTGGATGCAGAGACATGGAGAGTGTTTTCTTCCTTATCTAAATAAAATGAGAAGCCTACAACACCACGACTAATAGGAAGACAATGGAATTAGATAAGGAATAAGCATATGTGAACAACAGACAAATCATAATTTGAATATTTACAGAAAATAACCTGCTTAATTTGGTTTAGGACATTATAACCTCGAGCAATCATATAACTGACAGTAAGCAGACTAGAATGATGTAACATTATGAAGTGGTGCTTATATATACAACTGATATATTTGGAGGATGAATTTCATCTTTCCTTTTATCTCAGCAGAAACTGGTGATCTGTGAGGTAGCTGCAGTGTGTTGGACAATTTGGGAAACACGCAGAGCTTTGTGTTTTAAACATAAATTTCCTATTGATCCTTCGGCTATCATCTTTAACCTATGCGGCCACATTGACTCCTGGGCAATGTTGCACAAAGAACAAGATCGAATAAACCTTTAGGCTGGAGTGATACTGCTCAAGAAGGTGACCACGGAGGCATGTGCATGATTGCATTGATGGGTGCCGATGACAAGGATCATAGGGTGAAAGTGATGTTTCTACAACTTTGCTAGAGACCCATTTGGAGTTTTGTTGTGCTCTATGTTTTGTAATAACAGGAAATGTCGGTGTTTATTTCTGCTTTGGTTAAGTTTTGTAAGACAGTTATACTGTGGCAGTTTCTTTAGTGTACCGTTGTATACAAAAATTGCAAAAAAAATATGCAACAAATTCTATTAATGCTGCAGGAAGCACTTGAACTATCTATACAAAAAGAACCAAAACATTTCAGAAAGTAAAGGAGCCAATATTGAGCAAAAAGGGAAAATCTGAACCAACATCCATAGCATTTATTTGGTGCCTTGCATGATCAGTAATCTGCACTTCACCCAAGTTTTGTTGCAGCAAACAAGGCTACAGCCTCGAACAGTGATCATCTGGCGCATCTATTTTACTGATTTTGTAACAAGTTGGTTGTGCATATTTGGATGCAGAGACAGGGAGAGTGTTTCTCTAACCCGTATCTAAATAAAACAAGAAGCCTACAACACCATGAATGATACTTCCTCCGTTCCTAAATATAAGTCTTTTTAGAGATTCCGATGTGGACTACATACGGAGCAAAATGAGTGAATCTACACTCTAAAATATGTATATATACATCCAAAATGAGTGAATCTACACTCTAAAGTATGTCTATATACATCAGTATGTAGTACTTATCGAAATCTCTAAAAATACTTATATTTAGGAATAGAGGGGGTACGAAGACAACGGAATTGGATAAGGAATAAGCATATGTGAACAACGGACAAAATCATAATTTGAATGTTTATAGAAAAGAACCTGCTTTATTTGGTTTAGGACATTATAACCTCCGGTGATCATAAAATTAACAATAGCATTTTCCCGCCAAGGAAGGCAGTGTAGACGGTCAATCTGTAATGAATAATAAATAAATAAAGGAAAAATATATGAGTTGAAACCCAAAAGTAAAGAGGAAACTAAATGGTCCCAATTACACGTGGCGAAATCTGCACTGTGTTAAAAACAAGGTAATCAGGTGTACCTAGCTAAGCGGAATTCAACTAGCAAGAAATATATGATTGGGATGCAAGTATAACATTGCAGCATGAAGCAAAAAAGGATTGTATATTTTGACACATCAAATGCAGCATGTCTGTCAAGTACTTCAGAATGCAGATTGGGCTTTTTGTGTGTGGCAGTTTTGATCTATTGGCTAGGAGTCCAGAACAATTTAGCTTCATTTTGGTAGTTTCATTTTTGGAGTTTATCCCTTGTTTTTGGTTTGGTCACCCTCCACTGTTGGTGGTTTGCAATTTGCGCCTCCTTTGGTGTTCTTATACTAATACACAACAACAACTCGTTTGTCTGGTCCGAGGCCGCACAGGCTCCCTACGTGACGACACTGTTGGCACTGAAAATAGAATTCTAAAATTAGATTGCAGAAAAAATGCATGCACGGTGATTGCCTTATGGTGGATTACCACCCAGTGTTAGACTATGAATTAGAACTACAAGATATGGATGCAGATTGCACTTACCTTGTTGTCCATGAGAAAACCCCAATCTAGGAGGGGTGGGTAGTGATACGTCTCCAACGTATCTATAATTTATGAAGTATTCATGCTGATATTTAATCATTCTTGGATGTTTTACAATCATTTTATAGTAACTTTATATCATTTTTTGGACTAACCTATTGACCCAGTGCCCAGTGCCAGTTGCTCTTTTTTGCTTGTTTTTTACATCGCAGGAAATCAATATCAAACGGAGTCCAAACACCGCGAAACTTTTTGTGGATTTTTTATGGACCAGAAGACAAATAATGGGCCAAAGAAGCACCTGGGGGGTGCCCCTAGGGGGGCAAAACCGCGCCCAGGTAGGTTGTGCCCACCTCGGTGGCCTCCCGCACACCCTCTTTGCACTATAAATTTCCAAATATTCTGAAACCCTTCAGGATTAACCTATATCAGAAGTTCCGCCGCCACAAGGCTCTTTAGACACCGAAAACAAATCTAGACCCTATACCGGCACCCTGCCGGAGGGGGGAATCATCTCCGTTGGCCATCTTCATCATCCCGGTGGCCACCACGATGAGGAGGGAGTAGTCCACCCTCGGGGCTGAGGGTTTGTACCAGTAGCTATGTGTTTAATCTCTCTCTCTCTCTCTCTTGTGTTCTTGAGATGTCACGATCTTGATGTATCGTGGGCCTTGTTAATATAGTCATATCATATGGTGTTTTCCCTCTCTATCTTGTTGTGATGAATTGAGTTTTTTTCCTTTGAGATTTCGTTGTTATCGGATTGAATACTTTTATGGATTTGAGAACACTTGATATGTCTTGCAATTGAATACTCGTGGTTACAATGGGGTATCATATTGATTCACTTGATATATGTTTTGGCACTCAACTCGCGAAGTCCCACTACAAAAAAAATACACTTCCGTGATGATACGTGTTTGTCACAGAAGGTCGCGTTTTTTGTCATGCATGTACATCCATGACAAATTTATGATGTAACCAAGATAGTCATACTGTCTTTGTCAGAGAAGTGTTCCATGACATTACCAAAATTATCATCACGGAAGTGTCCACTACCATGATGATAAATCGCGCGTCACAGAAGTGCTTTCGTCAAGGGTGACCGACACGTGGCATCCACCATAACGGAACGCCGTTAAGCTATCGGGTCGGATTTTGGATCCGATAACCCGTTAACAGCCCCGACCAATGGGGATTTTCCACATGTAAAATCATCATTGGCTGGAGGAGACACGTGTCAGGTCTGCGTTGGCACAGGTGTCACTCATCCAATGGGGGAGACGCACCTATGAAATGTTGACACGTGGACCGGCCCATCAAGTTTAATTGGGCCGGCCCAACTAAAGGCCCACATGTTTTTGCGGACCATAATGGGCCGGCCCAGCTAAAGGCCCACAAGATTTTGCGGACCATAATGGGTCGGCCTAGCTAAAGGCCCACGAGATTTTGTGGGCCATAATGGGCCGGCCCAGGTAAAGGCCCACAAGATTTTGCGGGCCATAATGGGCCGGCCCAGCTAAAGGCCCACAAGATTTTTGTGTGCCATAATGGGCCGGCCCAGGTAAAGGCCCACAAGATTCTTGTGGATTCTAATGGGCCGGCCCAGCTAAAGGCCCATGAGATTTCGCCGACATTAATGGGCCGGCTCAGCTATAGGCCCACAAGATTTTGAGGACCCTACTAGGCTGACCCATTAACTGGCCGCCATGTTTTGGGCCAAATGTCGGCCCACATTTGATCCGGTCCATTAATGGCCTGCCACGTTCCGGGCCTAAAAGTGGCCCATATGAGATCTGGCCCGTTATAAGCCTAGCATGTTCTGGGCCAAATTACGGCCTAGACCAGGTCCGGCCCTTTAAGAGGCTTTGGGCTCAATTATGGCCCATATCAGATTCGGCTCGTCAACTGGACACTATGCTTTTGGGCCCACTTGCTAAAGGCCCACTTAGTAATTCGGCCTGATATTAGTTTTTGGCCTGTTAAGGGCCCGTTTAACATTTCGGCCCTATATTAATTTTGGCCTGTTAAAAGCCCGTCATATAGTTGGGCCTAACTACGGCCCGATTTGCATCCGGCCTGCTCGCAGCCGATATCTGATTGGGCCAAATAAGGACCGAGACAATTTTGGCCTATTAAAAGCGCGTGATTTGATTCGCACAATCGTGGGTCGGGGTTCATTTCAGGCTGCTGCCGGCCCGTGAGCTGTTCGGTACGTTTCAGGCCCAACCTACATCATGATTGCATGACGGCCCGATTATGTACCGTAATTTTACGGTTTGGCCGGTTTACTGCGAAGACAAGATATATATACAGTAAAATAACTGCAGCATCGTGAATAAGAAAAACCTAGACTATACAATAAAGAAATTACGGCATATTACATCCTTTGGGCATCAAAGTTCGCCACTATGATAATAAAGGTAAGCATAGCAGATTACATACACTGGGCATCAAAGATCGCCACCAATTGCAAATAAACACGCCGACAAAATAATATACAAAACCGACAAAGACTTCAATAGAGTTCAAGAAAGGTTAGCCCTGCCGGGGAGCTGCAGCGCAAGCAGCTGAGCAAGATGATGAGACTGCGCTTGTTCAACACTTATGTCTTCCTCACTCTAAAAGATAAACAAGCAGACATATGACAGGTTTTGCACGTAAAAGTATCAAGTCTTGACAATTCATCACATTTCTTCTTGTTAATTAAGTGACACAGTTTAAAATTGCATTAACACAATATGGTATTGTTCAGGTCAAGACATGGCAGGAAATGACATTGTGAAGGAGTTGGCAGCTTCACGACAACACCGGATTACGATCAATAACTCATAGGTATCAATGGTTAGTGTCTTTGTCAATTTATACCATTTCAGATTAGCAAATAAAGAGACGGTTTAAATAATAGTAGAATGATATGACATTGTTCATAGTTAAGACATTGCAGAATATGACATTGTCTTTGTAGTGGGTAGGTTCACCACACCTTTGGATTACGGATGAAGAATGAAGCATACATGCAAAGGCAAAAGAAGATCACTTGCTCAGATAGTTTAATTTACATGGTATGAAGAAGGAACTTGGTTGTAGAACTGAAAACTTAAATTGAGAAAGCACAAACTTTTGTTTATGAACTACATAATAAACTTTAAATAAGCAATTTGATGCAAACACCAAAAATAAACAGTTGTTGCAGTCATGCCTAACCAAATATATACAACAAAGTTTGAAGTCTTGAGATGGACAAACTTACATTATTGGTGAAGACAGGCTCTATAAAGGCCTTGTCCATGCTGATGGGGGGGCAATTCAAGAAGTTTACCACATAATCTTCTTCAAAAGCATTGCCTTTATTCTACATTTTGTTAAGAGTAAATATAGATGTGATAATATACGAAAAATGGAAAATATTTAAGATAAGATGAAGAGTGATGCTACATAACCAAGTAGCTATAAATGTAAGTGCAGCGATACAGCAAAAGGTACAGCCAAGAGCAATGCACAGCTAAACTTCTTCAAGACCAACCTTATGGTAAGAGTAAATATAGATCTGATGTGTAGAAAATGGAGGGCAAAGGAAAATAAGCTGCAGAGTGATGGTACATGAACAACTACATGTCATTATATGTACACTGATAAAGGACAGCATGTACTTACAAGAACAATGCAGAGCTAAAAAAACATTGGCATTGGATATATTCTACACTAATGTAACCATTCATACAGATCAGATAATTTGGAGCGAACAATTGATAAGCAAGCTATCATGCATACTGCTGTCACATAATGAACCAGGTATGTATGCAAGTACAGTGATACAGGACAACAGGTACAAACAAGAGCAAACCAGTGGGCAGCATATTTTCGATATCCTGTCGTTCTTTTCAAACCAGAATTCTTCTTCGAGCAGATTTCCTGCAAAAAAGATCCGTAAGGCACATGCGGAAAAGTAGAAGTTCAAATTGTCATGTGATTTCATAGACAGTACCTCATCCTGGGAACGAGACCAGTGCATAACAAGGGCTTTCCATTCAATGTCTTCTAAATTTAGCACATGTGACTTCACCGGAAATTCATTTATAGACTTGCCATCAAAGTGTGATTTCCTCAGGTAACACCGATACTGTTGCAATGCTTCCTTGAAAAGCACAAGCAAGCTTTGCTCGGCATGACTATCCAGATTGACCCTCGCCTAGTTACAACAATGTAATGTAAATCATTGATGTGTTCAATCAGCAGAAAACAGGAAAATAATAACCATGAACAATAGCACTTACACGTAAGTTGGACAGGAAGATGTGAAAATGGTGTTTGTCTTCATTATAATCTTCCCATGATGGGAATATATGCACGTAGTCCCGAACAACATTGAAAGCATTGTCTTTTAAACTGGAAATAAATGGAATGCGGTTCCAATCTACAAGAATTGGTCGTCTCTGCCGTTGGGATAGGTCTTCGGCCGGTGGACTTGCTGTACTTTCTGCTGGAGTGGGATTTTTCTGTGGTACAGCTGGTGCTATGGCAAATGAAATCGGTATACCTTTTGCTGGAGTACATGTCCTATGTGGTGGGGCTAGTGGTGTGGCCAGTGAAGTATGGGTACAGTCTGCTAGAGTCGGTCCCACGTTTTGTGTCACCTGGTTGTACAGCCAATATAAGTGGGTGTCTTGTCGATTTCTCCGCACCACCACGTTTTTCAAGTACTTTGTTGGTGCTCCTTGAGTTCGCAATCACCCTCTTCCTTTTTGATGTCTGATGCACAAGAACAGCATTTGAGTGAAAATGGTATGATGACAGATGGAATATGTATTGATAATGGATGGGCATGGCATCTCGACATATATGATGAGTAAACTAAGCAGATGGCGGTGCAACAAAGTAGAAGAAATGCAAGACAACATATGCAAGATAACCGCAATCAATAAAACATTGCCAAATTAGAACAGGCACCTTGATGGGTGAACAGGACAGTCCATCTGCCTTTGACTCCTCGAGGTTAGAATAGTCATTAGGATCATATTCTGAACAAGAATCAACAGGTGGGAGCGTATGAGTTTCATTGCATCCAGAATGGCACTCAATGCCTTGGTGCCAATTTTGTAAGTCATTGCAGTGTTTAGCTTCAAGAGTGGACTGCTGCTAGTGCGACACAAAGCAGCTACACAGATCATAGTGTAGATATAATGGGAAAACCTTAAGCATCAGAGTAAAATCAGCAAAGTGGAACTTGCTGGAATATATGTGCTATTATTGCCGGTACGGCTAGAAAGGCTTCGGATACCAGCTCTCTTCAAGTGAAGGTGCGGTACTATTAATATCAGTTTAACTGTCAAAGGCGACACAGCTCCCCGCATTTCCTTGCTATTCTTATAGGATTCAAGTGGGCAGGCCACTACAAATCCTATTCCTATGTTTACAAGATCCTACGAATCAAAGAGGCTCAAAATGTCCATCACAACCGACCGTATAGACCTCTACACTGCAAATGTCCCTGCTCATCTTCAGTACAAGGAACATACTGTACTACTATCATACTCCCTCCGTTCCAAAATATAAGTCTTGGTAGAGATTTCCACTATGGATCACATATAGATGTATCCAGATACATTTTAGAGTGTAGATTCACTCATTTTGCTCCATATGTAGTCCATGGTGGAATCTATACAAAGACTTGTATTTAGGAACGGAGAGAGTACATATTAAAGAAGAACGGAAGAGGAACATGGTAAAGAAGAGCAAGCATATTTTGGATAATAAAATGTTGGTTGTGCAGTGCCCACACATGATGAACCAGAGTGCATTAAGAATACAACTCCCAGCTGTCTCTCGACCATTTCAGGCGGTTGGATGAAGATCCTACGTCTCCTAACCCTTCTTCTTCCTTGTCTCTAATTCTTCCCATACAGAACACCGCACGGGCCTACGGCCGGACCACCGGCCCCCACTGCCTGTGTTCCTCCACCACCCCCACCCCGCACCCCCGCCCCAACCCCCACCGTGTCGAGTTTTCTTCGTTCGGCGAGGCCCCACAACCACCCGAGCCCCTTCGATCGCACCGGCGGACTCCGGCGAGCTCTGAAAAATTGACTGACCCAATTTTGAAATTTAGTCTACTGTGATTTAACTAGTGTGGAATATTAAAGGGGAAAACCATAAGCATTGGGAGTATAGTGTTGAGCGTGCCATGGCGGATCTGAAGGTGCAAACCGGACAAAGGCAACCGCAACCAAGACAAGAAATCGAGTAAAGCGGTGGCGATCTATTTTCTTGCTGCGATAAATAAGTTGAGCAGATCTGAAAGAGTACCGCCTGCAGTGCGGGCGCTGCACGCATCTTCTGAGAATTTGATGGTGCTGCGGTAGCTATGGCTATCGGCGGCGTGGAAGCAGATCTAGGAGGGTAGACGGTGGCGGTGGGCGCGGTGGATGAGACGGTCGTAGGAGCGACGCCGGCAAGGTGGACGACGGCGGGGATGAAGCGAGAGGACGGGATGCAAGGATCCCGGTCCAAAGGCGTGGATGAGAGAGGTCAATCTCTTGTAATGGACGGCGGCGTCGGGGTATCAGCTCTGGCATGGTGGAGGAGGACGACGGTGGATGGGGTGGCGGATGGAGGAGGGTGGGGTGGAGAGGGTGTTTTGGCGCCCACGGAGTACGAATGGGGAAAAGGGAGGTAGAGAGGAAGGGTGGAACCATCTATTCAGGGCGCGCTTGTCTCAAATGTGAGGAAATTTACAAACTTAGCCCCTGTTTCAAATTTCTACTACATCACAACAAATTAGTCGGTTGGGGATAGGACGGTAATCTGCAATGATCAGAGGGCTACTACTTGTGCAGAGAGAGGTATGACTACATGATTCCATAAGGCTTGAAAAAGTTATGGGTGATTTACGTGACATAATCTGCAATGCTATTAAAAACCTCAGGTTGAAAATTTTGTGTATTCACTATTCACTCTTCAGACTATTATAGTTGATACGCATCTATATGAATACGAGTGTCAAGAAAACACACCTGTTAGCATTCAATACGGTACCTGATTTGTAGGTTCGTGCGAATTATTTTCTCTCAACTTCAAGTACTTCTAAAAATTCTCTGATTTTATATTTATTTTTCCGGAGAATTACAGAACCACGGATGCAAAGAAAGATGTGCTACTTGTCAATGCAAATATTTTTTGGTGAGGTACCTCTATGTATATTACTTTAGTATTTTATTTTTAAGGTGTTTAATAACTCAATTAACATATGGATAGTTTGTTCATAAGAAACCAAATATCAAAGGTGGTTGTTGTATGTAAGCTAGTGCTCTGTTTAGTCTAGAGTTGAGTGGTACCACGGGGGCTGTAAAAGGTGTTTCAAACAAATTATGACATATCAAAGCCTTCAGACATGACTACATATTTTAGATCATGAAACTGTTATGTCTTCCTGTGCTTGCTTCAACTTTGGTGTTGCTTGCTTCAATGTGGGTGTCCATAGAAGTGAAACATCAATTAATGTGTTCGCGGAAGCGCTGTATTGTATCTGAAGTGAAACTTTCTCTACTGTATGGGTATGCAAGTGCAAGGATTAAACAAATGTGCTTGTACAGATTAATTATGATCATTTTATTTTGTGTGGAATCCAACATGACCGAGCAACGTTTGTTATAGTTTTTGCTCATGCTACACTTCGAAGTACTGACCCACAGTATAATATTAAACTTGACAGTGTTAATACTGAGTATGAATTCATGGTAGTGTGAGCTAATATGACCACTCAAAAAGGTTATTTTTGCTCGTGTAGCAAGATTGATTATTTGATGCCCTAACCTTGTTTGTTGCCCTTTAAATTTTACTACCATATTAACCAGTGTTTATCTCATGGTATTAGTGATCTCATTTCTTTGTTGTTGTAGATTGGCAGGATAAATTGATGACGCGTGACTCAGATGTTGATTGCAAGATCCATAATGGGGCTACTACCAGATAGCTTCATACTATATTTTAGATTGTCATTTTCAGGGTCAATGTTTCAAATATAAAGTTTTAGAATGGATGTGATGTTGATTGTAAGGTCGAGAATCAGTCTACTACATATAGTTTCTCATTTTGTAATCTTTGTATCACATTCTTTGTAATGAAACTGAGTCTATTTAATATACGAGTGAATATATGTGACATTTCTAGTTCTTATACCGTTTCCCCTATGCACTATCAGCATTGACCTTATAATTCCAATGGTAATGTAAAAAATACCATTAAGTGTTCATGTAGCGTGGAGAGGTTTATTTGCATTGGAATGATATGTTGTGACCATTAGAAATCCTTTTTGTGGGCAGTAGCCACCAACGCATATGAAGCGTTGTTACGCTCTAACCATATATGTTGCAATCTTACAACACTTAATTACGTCGTTTACCAACGCATGAATATACGTTGTTGTAGACCCTTGCAACGCCATCTACGACAACACATATAAATCCTTTGGTGTAGGCCTTAGCAACGTTTATATGGACATACGACAACGCATCAATGCGTTGCTAAAGGGGGGTTCCTGTTGTAGTGACTGTTCTTTGGTACTCGGTACCTAAGCTTTCTTTTTCACCGCCACACACACAGTCTCCACTCGTCTTTCACTTTGTCTTTCTCTCTATGGGATTCTCTCACACACCCTATATGTCTCTACATATGACTCATACCACTAAAATTACTCTCTCTCTCTCTCTCTCTCTCTCTCTCTCTCTCAGAGACACAACATTTGTTGCGGTCTCCTTTTAAATCTCCATCCTGCATGACATTATTCATTTGTTTACCGATCAGACAACCCCGACTACCGCCTCTCTCTCTCTCTCTCTCATGCACACACACACACACAACTCCTGCTTCCACTCCCTTCCCGACTACCGTCTCTCTCTCACACACACAAAACTCTCACTTTCGCACTCGACTGTACTTCTCTCACAAACATTTATCGACTAGCTAGCCTCTAGATAGGTTTATACACCCTTTTCGTGCTTCCACCATCGCATACATGTCTCTCTCCTGCTCCTTGTATCTATGTAGATTTTTCTTCCCTTCTTGAGACACGCCCTCTCGATCGTGCACACACACGCACCATCGCCTCATTTTAAGCCGATTTCTATCGCACACACACTCCTTGTGTCTTTATCACACATGCACTCTGTCCTCCTCCACTCTCCCTCTCTCTCACACACACATGGGCTTTTTGCAACAACTAGCAAGATGCCCTTGCGTTGCACGGAACATCAAGATGCATTTGTATGAGTATTTTATCTTGTGGGGGAAAAGGATGAACGAGGGAAGGCCTTACTTGCAAATGTGGAGAGGGGGATGGGTATCTTTTTGCAAAATTGCCATAGTTTCCTCCCTATTCGTCAGATATAGATCGGACGGCCTATATTGCAGGATGGCAGGCACACGATCATCACCGACAATGCTTTTTATAAGAGTAGGGATAAAAAATAGAGTTGGTGATGATGGTGGGCCTGCCATCCTGCAATGTAGGTCGTCCGATTTATATCTGACGGATAGGAAGGAAAATTTGGCAATTTACCCGCACTCTTCACCACATTTGCAGATAAGGCCTTCCCTCGTTCATCCATTTCTCCCACAAGATCTTGATGTTCCGTGCAACGCACGGGCATCTTGCTAGTAAGAGTAGAAATTAGACATATACCACTTCTGAATCTTGAAACCAACAACATTCCTCCCTTATCTCATCAAAAACGCCAAAGGAATATATTTTGAGTGAAACATAACATATTTTTAGTGATATACGTATTTCAAAACTAGACTTTTTTTTCTATCAAATCGGTGAATATGTAATAATCTACTTTGATTGTGTGGCAACGCATAGGCACATTGCTAGTAGTTATTATAATTTTTTGGACACCAAACAAATGGTGGAGTACATATACGAAGAGAAGAGGCGCACACACGCAGTCAGCCTCTCGCTGTCTCGCACACATGAGTGTTACGTAAAGGTGACGTTAACAAATAAACCCTAAAACCCTAGGTGCACGATTGCTGCATTCGCGGGTACCGGGTACGTGGTGGAGCACCTTTGTAGGAATAGTCAGCTCGCGTGATAATTTGATCCGTAGGAGTTGATGGTCGGGACCAGAGGTGAACGACTTGGAGCGCGGTGGCTCGCCAGTTGCCATAGATCAAGTAGCCACGTTAAAAATATCATTTTTTAGCGGGGTTAAGAGTTCCGATTTTTAATGGTGTGTTATAAGTACTAGTAAGTAGTTTTTAGAATGATTGGTATGGAGTGAAAATGGAATTCATAGTACTACGTACCTCTTTGGCGTATGGATGTATGGTTTTTTTGCGATGGAGGTTGTATGGGTTTATGTTGCGAGATGTTGAACCTGGTAGTTCTAGGGCAAATACTATGGTTTAGATTTAGATGCTGGTTTTCAGTAATGAAAATGGGAAGGGGAAACCCTTCTTTGATTAAAAAAACTACTACCTCCATTCTGGTTTACTAGTGCCCATCGTACTTTGGGTCAAAGTTTGTCCACGAATTTTACTTGTAAAATGTGAATGGGAAATGAGATTTTGTTATACCCAAACAAAAAAGGACTGGAGGGAGTGATTGCTCTGACATGGACACGACCTCTCATAGCGCAGGCATTGAACCGGCGCGTCGGCCAAGAGGGTCGCACTCGCTGCAGGCCCGGCTGAGCACGCCTCCTCGCCGCGTGCAACCAGCTTAAGACTGCCCCGCCTTCCTTCATTGAATCCGCGCGTGTGCCGGCAACACGTCCGTCCGCGAGCCGGCAGTCATTTTAGAACACAAAAAATGACTAAAATATAATTAATTTATGCATGGTCTTGACTTGTTGTGCTCGCACTGGTAGTAGGAACTAGTAGAGGTTTTTCTTTATTTATAACTCTCCTCACATTTTCTTTGGCTTTGAAATGAATCATGGTTGTGGACATTATGTATGAAATGTGCAGATATCTGTGAACATGAGTTTGATGTGGAAGTTGAACTTGGAATGTCGGGCTTGCACGTGAACTATACCATGTCCAATGCTTCGTCTGTTATTGTTTGGAAAGTAATTGCTGTTGTTACATGACGCGAAAAAAACATTTTGTGCCACATCAGTAGATGCACGGACATCACAACAGGCATGCTGACTGGATAAACATTTGAACCTAGCTATTATGAAGGAAATTTTGTATTGACAACAGTTTTAGATAGCAGGAGATACCTAGCCTGCTCTGCCTCTGCTAGCTTATTTTTGGCTTCTTCCATCTCTTCTTTGGCTTGGGTGAAGAGAGCATCTGATTGCTCTTTTCGCTTCTTCAGGAACTCAGCTACATTCTCAAGGGCTGCTACACGCTTTCTTTCAACCTTTACTAATGCCACGAGGACACAAACAGCTGACGACTCCACCTGGCTTGTGTGTAATCCAGCATCATCTGGGAATTTGCACCTTGTGTCTAATCCAACATCATTAGGGAACTAGAACCTTGTATGTAATCCAGCCTCATTTTTGTAACATGATCTCGAGGTTGACCATACTTCCCTCCTCGCAGGAACTGCATCCTGACATGAAGTTACTTCTTTTTTAGATCCATACACAGTGCAACCTAGATCCATTTAGTAGAAGCCAGATAAACAGAACTCGGAGAAGTGAATTCAAAAGGAAAAAAAATATAAAAACAGACTACAAGGTGAGAACACCCACTTCCTACATCAAGCTAAAAACGAAAGCATTAGGACGATTAAGATTCTTCTTATTACACATCGAAGAACACCACACTTAAGAGAAACTGAAACTACAACATATACACATCGAAGAACACGAGGCTACATGAAAGTAATTGAAAGGGTGTTACTTACCAAAGCTCGTTTTACAGGTTCGTGCAGCTCCTCTTTAACTTGCCACGCTCCTTGAAGATGTCCCGAATATCCGTGTTTGGTCTTCCTTGCTCCTCTGCATGTTCGCACTCGTGGTTTTAAAATCTCAACATGGCAAGAAAAATATACTACTAGTAATACTCGCATCTTGTGGGCAACATTAAAGCGATAAATCCGCCATGTTAGAGCATCTCCAACAGAATCATAACGTGTGGCACTTTAAAAAAGCGTTTACAGTGCTGAGATCGAGAAGTAGATAGAGTAGAGGATAGTTCTCAGCATAGATAGATAAAAAAAATAATTCAACTACTCCTCGTCGTACGACTCCTCCTCGATGATGTCCTCCTCCGACATCTGACTGTAGGCGTGAAGATACCGATCGTCGTCGGATTCCTAGGGCGACGCAGCTCCTAGCCTCATGTTGAATTGAGCGTCCGCTTTTCGCCTACGCTTGTCCTCGCGATAGGCGGCTCGCTCCGCCCTCCTCTTATCCCTCTCCGCCCTCCTTTGCGCGTAGAACTCGCGCTCGTTGATGATGTCCTGCGGGAAGTGTTGGCGCTACAGCGCCATGGCTTCCTCATCCATCTCAGCGATGCCGAGACGGTGCTCCCGCCTCCGGTTGTCGCGACGATCTTCGTCGGTGCTAAGCCGCGGCAGAGGCGCTGAGCTCTGCGCCCGCCCGCCGCACGTTGGGGAAGTTCAATGTTCTATGAGGCCACCGGAGGCGCCACGCCGCCACGTCGTACACGCGGGCGGCCTCGTTGGCGGTGTCAAAATTGCCGAGGCCGAGGCGCATCCCGCGGAACCGGATCTCGACGGAGAAGCCGCCGGAGGGGCGCGCGCAGATGCCGCGGTTTCCCGAACTATCCCGGCGACGTGGCGGCATGGTGGCGCGGCGGTGGCGAGGCGAAAATGAGCAGGGAGAGAGTGATGTCAAGGCACAGAGCGGTGGGAGGGCGTTGGATTTTATAAAGCGCGTCGGACACCGCGCGCCAAAACTAGCGCACGCCCGGCCGCTTTTTCCCATGCGCGCGTGATCCTTTCCCGACGTCTCTGCTATCTCTACTCTCTTCTCTACTGTTATATTTATTTTATATTTAATATTTATCTCTACTTCCTTTACTGTCTACTTTTTTCTCTATACTTTTTTCTTGCAATGTAGTCCGTCCGATTTATATCTGACAGATAGGAAGGAAACAAATGGGAATTTTGCAAAAAGATACCCATACCCCTCTCCAGATTTGCAAATAAGGCCTTCCCTCGTTCATCCTTTTCTCCCACAAGATAAACTACTCATACAAATTCATCTTGATGCGTGCAACGCATGGGCATCTTGCTAGTTCTATAAACCTTTCCATCATTTGCCACACTACTGGTTGCAGATGAAAAACCTACCCAAGCATAGCGCGATACAAGAGCGACGCACAATTACAAGCTGATATTCTGTTGGACAATGAGGCTATAACCAATTACTGTTACGGGAACAATAGCACCTAGGAAATTTGAAGGGTAGGTATGAACAAAATTGGAACTGCACATGTACTGCTAAGTGATTCAATACACACATTACCAATCGAGGAGGAGAACGATGGTCGCGGCGGCCTTTGTGAGTCATGGTCAGCAACGGGAGTCAGTTCATTTTCCACGAGGGTGGTACTTCTGCGCTTGGCGTCGGCTTCCGGGAAGCAGATCCGAGACCGTGGAAGACGATGCCGGGGAAGAGGCTCCGTGTACGACGACGACGGTGGACCGGCTCCAGTGCGGCGTACGAGGTCGTCGATGAGGCACATGCGCTGCGGTGGACATGTGCGCTGATGTAAAGGGGAGGAGCACGAAGGCTGCGGTGCCGTGGAGAAGTCTATTTTGCGGTGGGGATAGAAAATGGGGAGTATTCAGGTGTACTACTCTGGGTGCCGGGGTGGGGTTGGCTTGGTAGGGTGAACCTGAAGTTACGAAAACAGCACCCTACCAAGCGTCATCCGTAGGCCTGTTCTGAAGGCTACGATGGTAACTTCACACTGCTCGAATCATGGTCGCGGGAGATTTTCCCGCCGACCTCAAAATTTTGTGACACTGGACTCCCCGTGTGGCGTGTTGAGTGATTCGGCTAAGCAACTAGCGAGTAGTAGTAGTAAACTCTGCATATTACGTTTGACCGAAGTCAAACTTCCTAAAGGTTGACCAAGTTTATAGAAAAATATAAACATTTACCATAATAAATATGTATGATGTGAAAGTACATTCAATAATGAATCTAATGGTATTTATTTGTTATTGTATATGTTAATATTTTTTGTTATAAGCTTTCTAAGAGTTTACAAAACTTGACTTTGACCAACGCTAATACGCGGACTTAAATAAAAACGGAGGGAGTACACGTTTATTTTCTTAGTTTGTAGTGAACTAATCATTTGTTGAAATTGTGAAATAAATATATTAGGCTATTGACTTCGAATGTAATGGTCTATACAATTGAATAGTTACAATCATTGTCGAATCCCAAGATGTATACAAGGTCTATAGTACTTCACAACATGCTCAAACTCACATAATCCCAGTCAAATGAGAATCTAAATGCATTTCATAGTTATTACTTTATAGGATGCAACAAAAACAACCATAACTCTACATCAGCCATTATAGAAGCAACATTTTGACATATCCCAATGTGTGAATGAAACGTGCAGAGAGAGCTTTTGAAGATGGAGCAGATAGGGTGGGAAAGATTGTATGTATGTGTGTCGGCGTTCTGGGAACGGGGGCCCCCAGACTTGCCTGCCTGCGGCCTGCGGCGTGGCTCAAAGGGGGGCCAATCACGGCCCATCTTCATCAACACAAGCTCAAGACCCTCGCGAGGGGCCAAGCCTCGCGGGGCGGACGACAGGGAGCTTCCTCAGGCACAGCCTCATCAGGCTGGCTCACGAGGAGGCGGAGAGATCAAGGCGGGGTACCTCACGAGGTTCCCATGACGCAAGCCATGACGACCAAGGGCGCCAGGCGGGCGCCAGCCCGCGCATCCTCTTTTGTGCAAAGGGAGCAAGCGCAGGCGAGAGCATCAAGCAAAGGCATCCATTTCGGTGCAACAAGACCAAGACCAGCCCAACGGCAGGAAGGAAGTCATTGTGGAGCCCAAGCAGCGTCGCCACCAGAGCCTTTGACAGGCGAGGACCAACTTTAGTCAGGATAAGTGTACCAGATGTTCCCCGTCAAAATGGCCAATTGTTGGCGCCCTTCCCGCTCAATATTTGGGAAGAGGCCCAGGGCCTCTTCCTATAAATAGGACTAGCCACCCACAGGGTAGAGGGATCCGAAATCTAGAACAGAGCTAGAGGTCAAGCAATCTAGGGAGAGAGAGAAGGCGGCTGAACTCCTCCTAGCAGTTCATCGCCCGGCCAAGAACAGACCCTCGCGAGGCTGTTCTTCCTTGTATTGTTCATCACCATCAGCCCAAGAGGCAATCCACCATACCACAAACTAGAGTAGGGTATTACACCACAATGGTGGCCCGAACTAGTATAAACCTTGTGTCTCTTGTGTTGTTCCTTTCGTAGTTTAGATCCTAGCGAGGCGGCGGGGTGCAGGTAGGTAGAAGGCGAGATCTCCGCGCGCACCCCAGTGTTCAAACCTCAAGGGTCTGCCGGAACCCGAAATCCGACATTTGGCGCGCTAGGTAGGGGTGCGCCGGAATTCGTATTCCGCCGCCCTATTTTCCGTCGACCACCGCATCCATGTCTGACGCTCGTCGAGACCGCACCGAGCACCGAGCCGCTCTCGCTTCCCGCGTCGCCCAGACGGCTCCCGTCGGCGGGCGCCCTCGTCGTTCCCCATTGCCTGCCGTCAACACCGCCACCGGCCTGGCGGGGAATGAGCAGCAAGCATCGTCCCAGCATCCCTCCGTGAGGCAAGACGGCCGCATTGCTACCCCCTCACTCGCCCCGGCTGGTTCTTCGTCTCGCGCATTCCGCGCGCCCATGGAGGCTCGAGTTGCGCTCATCATGGCAAACGAGCTCCTGCGCTACCGTCCAGTCGACGACGTCTACGAAGAGTGGCTCGACCGCGTCGCCGAGCTCGTCCGCGCCAGGGGGCTCCCCCGCGCCGTCCGTCCCGCTGCACCGCACCCCGCCCTACACGGGCGACGAAGCTCAGGGGGCGCCTCAGCCGCCTCCCCCTCAAGGAGGCACCTTGGCCCCAAGGCGCGTGGTCCCTGGGCGGAACCCGCTCCGTCCGGCGCCAGCGCGGCAAGAGCAGAGCTTCCAGGAAGTCCCTCGCCCGCAAGAAGCTGCCCGAGTGCTCCCCGCTCCAGCTCGTCGCGACCACGCTCCTGCTCCAGCACGTCAAGACCCCGCGCTGCTCTTCGTCACCCAAGGCCTCCCGTGGCCACAGCAGGCTGCCGTGCCTTCACCACCGAGCTGCGCAGCGTCGCGTGGCCCGGCAAGTTCAAGCCAGACCTGCCTCCTCGCTACGACGGTACAGCCGACCCCGCAGAGTTCCTCAAGCTCTACGAGCTGGGCATCGAAGCCGCCAACGGAGACGAGAAGGTCATGGCGAACTGGTTTCCCATGGTGCTCAAGGACAGGGCCCGCACCTGGCTCCTGAACCTGGCTCCAGGCACGATCTCCTCCTGGGATGAAATGCGCACCCGCTTCATCGCCAACTTCCAAGGTACTCGTGACCGGCCACCCGCCGTGAGCGACATGCGCCACATCAAGCAGCAACCAGGGGAGACCCTGCAGAAATACATCCAGCGCTTCAATAACGCATGCCTCAAGATTCCCAAGGTAACCGAGGAGGCCATCATCTCCGCCTTCTCCGATGGTGTGCGCGACGTCAAGATGAAGGAGGAGCTGGCGATGCATGAAGACTTGTGCACTTCCTTGGAGCTGTTCAACTTGGCGACCAAGTGCGCCAGGGCCGAGGAAGGGCGTCTCTCCCTCCTCGAGCTTCCTGCCGCAGACCAAGAAGAGAAGAAACCCAAGGCCAAGGATGTGAAGCGCAAGGGGGCTGCCGTGCTCGCGGCAGAACCGGACACCAAGCGGGGCAGAGATCAGCCCGAGTCTTCCAAGGGCAGCCGGTACTGCGTGTACCACGACCTCCACACCCACAACACCAACGAATGTCAAGAGCTCCGAGCCGTGCGAGAAGGGAGGATCAGCCGACGTCCCGACCGCAGCGACCGGGGCTACGGCCGAGGAGGAGGAAGGAACACAGGACGCTGGGAAGACCGCGGCCCTCGCCAAGGGTGGCGCGACCAACCTCGTGAGGATTGCTGGCGGGACCCACCTTGCGAGGGAGGCTGGAGGGATCAGCCTCGCGAGGATCGCCCGCAAGGCAACGCAGGCCTCCCTCCTCTGCCACCGCAGCCAAGGAGAAATGAAGACCATCATCAGGACGAGGGGGCTGGGGGCTTCCAGGAGAGCAGCGATCGCTCAGATCCTGGGCGGAGCTCAAGCCCCACCTCTCAACGCATCTTCAAGCAGTTCGCCCGCGAAGTGAATGCAGTCCTCCCAAGCTCGAAGACACACGCCCCCTCAGGTGGTCGGCGTGCACCATCACGTTCAGCTCAGCGGATCAGCTCAAGTGTGCGGCCACAGCCGGAGTCCTCCCGATGCTTTGCTCCCCAATCATCAGCAACGTGCTAGTCACCAAGACCCTCATCGATGGCGGGGCAGGGCTCAAAGTCCTATCTGTGGAAACGTTCAACAATCTCCAAGTGCCTTACAATCAGCTTCAGCCGACCAAGCCTTTCTTTGGGGTCACCGACGGCTCCACGGTCCCGATTGGGCAGGTTCGCCTCCCTGTCACCTTCGGCGCGCGCGACAACTACCACACCGAGCTCATCGACTTCGACGTCGCCCACATTCGCCTGCCATACAACGCCATCCTCGGGTACCCAGCGCTGGCCAAGTTCATGGCCGTAACCCACCACGGCTATAACGTCCTCAAGATGCCAGGAAGTGGCGGAGTCATCACGGTGCCTCGCGAAGAGAAAGACGCGTATGCTCCTGGAGCGAGCCTTTCGAGCCACATCACCGAAGACCCGGATCGCGGAAGTAGGAGGCTTCCAGATCGCCCCAAGAAGAAGAAGACATCGTCCCACCCGGCCCCTTAGGGAGGCCCCTCAGGTCCGCGCCGTGGGGGAACCTCCTTCTATCACATAGGAAAGCGCCCCGCGCCCTCATCAGCAGGCTCGGGGCTCCCCGAGGGCCACCGACCTTGATAAGGTCACGAGGAGGCGCTTGGGCACCACTTGGAGGCGTGAGCCAAGCAAGTTTCCTCAAGAAGGAGCAAGCAAGGAGGGCCGAACCTCGTGGAGTTCGTCGGCAAGATCATTCAGAGCTGCAGAGTCAAGAGTCATGAGTGGCAGCCGCGCTACTCTGCCAGTAGCTCCCCATCCAGCAAGGATGGTAGGCTGCTGCGTCTGCATCGACATACCAGGGCTCAACCATGCCGCCTCGGGAGCGCCTGCCCTCTCACGTGGGGCGCCATGGAAGGTCCACCCACAGCTACGTTCGCATGCCTTACGGCTTGCGAACGCGGCTGCCACGTGCCAGCGCCTCATGAGGAGCATCCCGAGGCTCAAGAGGCCAGGCGCCCGCAGCCTGGCAGAGATGGAGATGGTCCACGAGAGCCACCAGCGCCCGGAGCCTCCCGAGGCCCCCGAGCCTAGGGGCTCGTGAGGATCGCTCCCGCAGCCACCGAGTCTGCTGCACCAACACCCTTTCGTCTTCAACGCTATCAGTGACACCTTTCAGGTTTCATTTCAGTGGAGCGCCCTGTGGCTGCATTATTCCTGTGACGCGTGGGTCCGCCCTCGCGCGTATCCTTTTACTTCATGTTCCTACCTTATCTTGTTGGGGGCTGCATCATCCCCAAGCTGCTCGGGCCAGACCCGGCGGCATGTATCCCTCTTGCTTTTATTTCGGGTCATGCGTTCGACCCATCTTGCTTGTTATTTGATGCCAATCCATGGCTCCTTTTCTTCGTTCATGTCGACTGCTTGCACGTTAAAGGGGGGGTACCTGAGCATCGCGACTCAGGGCTCCTACTGGCTCTCCAGCCCTCACCCTCTGGCCTTGTCCACGGCATCACGACCTGGCATACCAGCGACGGCTGAGACCAGCTTGAGGGCCGGGACCTGAGGACGTAGAGCGCCGGCATCTAACCAAATCTGCAGGAACACATCACAAGATAAGGACCAGTGCCAGGCGCAACCCACCTTGAGGTAGGGCCCCGTGAGTCCCGCGCTGGCTCACGGGTGCCCAGATACACCTCGTCAGGCCCTACCGTGCCAACCACGTGTCAGGGCGGGGCTGTACACGCCCCGGGGGCTCCTCCCGGAGGGGAGCCCCCTCCCACGCACCAGTGGAAGCACCATGCTCCGCGCTGGCTGACGACACTGCCGAGGAGCGGCTATGCCCGTACACATACGGAAGCGCTATGCTCCGCGCTGGTGATAAACAACTGAGGGTGGCCCCCAGGCTGCATCAACCTCAGGGAGCCCAGAGCTCAGTGTCAGGCCTCATCGCAACGCCTCCCCTCGAGAGTGCCGCGAGAGGGGCTGGGGCACGGGGATGCGCTGGTCACGCCCAAAGATGCCACCTAGCCAGGCCCCTCGGGCCTGGTTCGTTGCACGTCCCTCCCCGGGCGGAGCCAAGGTATGAAGGCCATTTGACCGTCAAGGGGGACTCCTGAGCATCGAGACTCAAGAGCCTAACTGGTCACGTAGCCCCTCACTCCTTAGTTCCGAAAGGCTAACGGCGGTTGAGGTATGCGCGAGGCCGGGTTCTGCAGACGTAGAACGGTAGATCCACCCACATCTCACCTCCCTACTTGTTGTTCGTGCGCCAAGGGGGACTCCTGAGCATCGCGACTCGGGAGCCTAACTTGTCATGTAGCCCCTCACTCCTTGGTCCCGTCCTGGTTTCCGGTCGGGGCTAACGGCGGCTGAGGTATGCGCGGGGCTGGGCTCTGCCGGCGTAGAACATAAGCAAGTAGGAAGGAAAAGCGCAAATTTCAAGGAATTCAAAAGCAAATATTACAGTCCATAACTGTTATCACAACGCCAAATGCAAGTTTAAACGCCTCCCCGAGGCATGATACATGTGCAGGAATTAAAAGCAGAACAGGAGCCACAACGGAGTCACTTGTCGGCGGTGGAGCTGCGCGGAGCGGGTTCGCCTTGTGGAGCCGCAGGGTTGGCAGCGCCCGCTTCGGCTTGGTGCTGAAGGCCCGGAACTTCCCCAACAGAGCCTCCGCACGACCCTTCACGGCCTCAGCAGCGGCAGCGGCAAGCTCGCCGGGCTGGCTCCAAAGAGCTATCAAGGTCGACGTTGGGATCGCAAGGTAGATGTGGGTGAGGACCAGCGTCGCCATTGAGAAGACAAGACACGCCTCGGCCTCAGCCAGAGGGGCCAAGGCCAAGGTGACATCTTCAAGAGCGCGAACCAGGAAGGGAAGCAGCTTGGCGGGGCCGTCCTCTGCGCCCGGCCAGCTGGCTCTCCAGCCGCTATTGTAAAGCCGCCTCAAGAAGGTGCGAGCCTTCACCTCCATCTCCGTGAAGGCTATGCGATCTCGGCAAGGACTCGTGCCTTGCCGCCCAGCTCGACCTTCCTCGCCCCAACTTGCTCCAGCGCGCTTAGGCGGTCACGGCGCTTCTTGAGCTTGGCGCCCGGTCCCTGACGGCCACCTCGCGAGCTTTCATGCCTTCCTCCTGCTCTTGGCGGCGGGCCTCCTTGGCGAGCTGGTCCCGCAGCCCTGCAGCTCGCTCTCCAGCTTTGCAGCGACCTCGACATCGGCTACCTCCCCAAGGCGGCGTCGGGAGCAGCTCGCCTAAGGACGGCCTGCTTCTCCTCGTCGAAGCCGCCGAGGCCTGGACCAGCGCCGCCGGAATCGAGCGCCGGAGCGAATCCAGCCGGTTAGCTCAAGCGCCCGACCACTAGACGAGGGTCGGCGCCCAAAAGATCCTGCCGCAGCCGGTCCAGTTCGGCAGCAGCACGATCCAGAACGGTAGGAGGAGTCGAAGAGACAGCAGTCGGTGGGGTAGGAGGAGAAGGCGACAGCGTGACCACAACATCCTGAGGCGGAGCCTGCTGCGCCCCAATGCCTGTGGTGGCAGCATCAGGCAAGGGCACCTCAGGAGTCACTTGGGCCGTGGGGGCTGAGCTCGCCCCATCCGGCTCAGCCAGGCCTCGTGAGGACGACCGGGCAGGAGAGGCCCGTGCATTGCGGTCACCTTCTTTCATGGGCAGAGGCGCTGCCCCAGACGGAACCTCAGGAGATCCCTTCGGCTTCTTTGCCGCAGGCGCCAGCCTAGCCAAGAGATACAGACGTCAAGCCTCAGCGACAAAACAAGAAATAAGATAGGAATCGAGTACTTACTGGTCGTCGCTCACGGGCTCGAGCAACCTCCGGCCAAACTTGAAGCCTGAGAGCCGGCTGCAAGGATCAGCCTCAAGGAGCTCGGGAGCAGAAGGCGCGCCTACGGATCATCTCGGGGCTGGGGCAGACCCGCGGGGGATCAGCCCGGTCCTATCCTTCTTCGGGATCGGGGGAAAGCTCCCGCCGCCCTGTTCGTCATCATCCTTGTCGTCGTCGTTGCTCGGTGAGAGGCGGAGAATGCGGGACTTGCGCCGAGGTAGGGGAGCCCTCGACTCTCCATCGGTCGCCTCGGAGTCGAGCCCTCTTTCCCGCTCCCCTTCTCCCTTCTCTTTGCTGGAGTCGCCGGAGGACACGTCCACCGAGTCCTTGGGAACCTCCGCGGGCACGGGCCCGTCCCCGTTGAAGACGGGCATGGACTCCACTACCTGCTCCCAGCCATCGCGGAGGAACAGGGGCGTAGGAGTGGCCTCCAACCTCGCCACGTCGCCCCCGACCAAAGATTGGAGAACAGTAGCCAGGTCTTCGTCGGCCAAGACCGTGGGGCTCGGGTGGGGTCTCCACATCGGAAGTGAGTACTGACGAAGCGGAGCCAGCTGGTGCTCCAGAATTCCTCAGAAGGACGCCACGGTCGGTTCGCCCGCCGCCATGCTGGCCGGCCTCAGATCCATGTCCATCTTCTCCAACACCGGCCTCGCGCGGGGGTCCACGAGCTCCACTCGAGATCAATCGTCGGAGTTCGTGGGGTGCTCCGTGGGCAAGATTAGCCGAGGGTGGATGCGCCCAACATCTACAAAGACCCACTTGCTCCTGAAGCCCTCAATCCTCTTCCCAGGGTTCGAAATGGCGATGGAGCTACCATACACGACAAAGCTCGCGCACGCAGAGATGGGACCGCGAGAGGTCCGGAGGGAGAAATAGTGGCGCAGCAGGGCCACTGAGGGCTGCACCCCGACGTGAGCCTCACAATAGTAGGCGAAGATTGCCAGAAGGAGAACAGAGTTGGGGTGGAGATGCAGAGCTTGTAGCTTGTAATGGTGGAGGACAGAGAAGAAGAACTCGGAAAAGGGAGGCATCAGACCGGCAACGATGGAGCTTACAAAGAGCGGATAGAAGGTGCTCCCTTGGCCCTCAGGGAGGGCGGAGCCGGCCATGAGCACCTTCGCCCCGTCGATGCCCTGCGCCACCACCATCCGGGCGCACTGGAAAGGCTCGCCCGGACACGCTCGGCAGTCCAGGCAGGTGTCGGTGCCAAACCGCGGATCTCGGTAGGGGGTCCCGAACTGTGCGCCTAGGCGGATGGTAACAGGAGACAAGGGACACGATGTTTTTACCCAGGTTCGGGCCCTCTCGATGGAGGTAATACCCTACCCCGCTTGATTAATATTGATGATATGGGTAGTACAAGAGTAGATCTACCACGAGATCGTAGAGGCTAAACCCTAGAAGCTAGCCTATGGTATGATTGTTATTCGCCCCACGGACTAAAACCCTCCGTTTATATAGACACCGGATAGGTTAGGGTTACACAAAGTCAGTTACAATGGTAGGAGATCTACATATCCAGACGCCAAGCTTGCCTTCCACGCCAAGGAAAGTCCCATCCGGACACGGGACGAAGTCTTCAATCTTGTATCTTCATAGTCCAGAGTCCGCCAACGGTGATAGTTCGCTATCCGGACACCCCCTAATCCGGACTCCTCAAGAGCCCCTAACCAGGCTTCAATGGCGATGAGTCCGGCGCGTAGTTTGTCTTCGGCATTGCGAGGCGGGTTCTTCTCCAAGTTCCATATACTTGTCGAATAGTGTCCGGCTTCTGATAATTGCTGCGCTCCTTGGCTTCCACGCCCAATAATGGCCATCTTCCACGTGTTTGAATGAATGCAAAAAGCCAGGGTATTTTTACACTTATCCCCCTAGCTGCGCAAATGAGCTGTCTATAAAAGGGGCTAGGATCTAGATCTTAGTTACACCATCCTCCCTCCGCAAGCCTTCATCGGAGCGCCTTCCAAAAAACCCATTCCATCATGGACAGTCGACGCGGCTCCTCCTCTCGCGCTCCCAGCCCTCAGCCGGGAAATTGGGAGAGATGCTCAGTCCCGCATAGCGAGCTAGTTATACTCCAAACCAAGGGATTTCTTCCCCTGACCTTCATGGTTCCGGTTCGAGCCGGACTTGCCACCTACAAGGGCGGAAAGCAAGCGGAGAGTGTCCCTGATCCCTCTAAAGGAGAGCGGGTGTGCTTTTTCTCTTATCTAGTAAGAGGACTCGGATTTACAATCCATCCGTTTCTCCGGGGGCTCTTGGAGTTCTACGGCCTCCAGTTGCACCACCTTACGCCTGCCTCCATTTTGCCTATCGCGGGCTTCGTGGCCCTTTGCGAACTGTTCTTGGGCATCGAGGCTCATTTTGCGCTGTGGAAGAGATTATTCTGCCTAGTACCCCGTTCTCACGAGGGGTCAATATATCAAGTGGGCGGAGCCGAACTATGGCGCATCGCCGGGATTGGATATCTATCCGGAACCCCGAAGAAGGCGTCCGAAGACTGGCCTTCGGAATGGTTTTACATGGAGGACGTCCCATTGTCGGATCCTGTTCGGATCGGCATTCCGGTGTTTAGCAATGCTCCTCTCAAGAAGCGCCTAAGCTGGCGCTCATGAGCCCCTGAGGGAAAATGACCGACGCGTCCTTTACTTGATGAGCCGAATAAGATTATCGGTTCATGCCGGATTGACCATGACGGGGTCATGGCAATCTGCATTATGAGGGGAGTGCAGCCGCTCCAATATAGGGGCCACCCCATGTGGGACTTCAACGGGGAGGACGATGCCACCCGCCATGGCCGCAAAGGGCCGGGATCGGTCACCGAACTGGTGAAGACCTTGTCCGCCATCTACAAAGGGAAGAGGAGGATTTTCTCCGCCAATCCATCGAACGAGTTTTCTTCAATAATCCTCGAAGTTGGGTAAGCAAATACCTTAGTGGCCTGTCCAATCCATGTTCCCGTGGTTAAATATCTCATTTCATGGTTTCTACGCAGGAACTGCGCCGGGCCGTGGAGAAGATACACAGCCCGCCCCCACAACCCAAGGATCCAGAGCGGTCCCTCGATCTGGCCTCCGAAGAGGATCCGGATATAAAGGTGGAGTTGATCGACGGGGTGTTCCACCAACTTAGCATCGACAATGCTTTGGTTGCCATTATGGCCGGTTACCCCGGAATACTTCCAGCCTCACAGGTAACTGAGACCGAGGTCCCAATACTCTGACAATGACCCATCCATCCTTATTTTTTGATCACCGTATACCAATGGTGTTTCGCAGGGGGTGCCTTCGAGGCAGGAGGCCGAGCCCACGGCGGCTGGCCAACAAGGGGCAGTATGGCCCCGCGGGCTAAAAAGGAGTGCGGTCCGGATCGAAACTCCGCTGCAACGGTATGGTGTGTCACCATATTCCTGTGATTGATTCTCGAAGGCGATTAACGCTGGTGCTTTTTCAGAAAGAGCGCCGCCGGACCGAGTCCGAGAGGTTGCTAATCGAACCTTCGCCACCAGGCTCCAAAGCCGGGTCTGAAGCGGAGGCGAGCACGGGCGGCATCGGATGCTCCTCCGATAGAGGATGCCGACAGACCGTCCGCCACCAACTCCGAGGTGGAGAGCGCCATGAATACAAAGCGCCACGACAGTTCTTCGTGACGCATGTTTCTCCCAAGAGGCTTTGAATGCCTTCAATTGGAGATGCGCACTGCGCCGCCAAGATGGTCTAGCCAGAGCCACGGAGCAAGTATGTAAAGGACATACGGGTGAGGAAATTTGATAGTTATATATGCCAAGAGTCCCGAGACTTAAAATAGTTAGAATAACTGATTTAAGGATAATTTGTTATGCAGGATCTTACAAAAAGAATACCCGACTGTCCCAGAGCTTGAAGAATGCAAGGCCCAACTTGAGGTCAAGATTAGCCACTGTGGGGAGTCATGAGATACCCCTCCGTAATATATGCTTCAAAAGATAAATAGTTAATGAAGTGCGGCGTGTGTAAGTCCGACAATAATATTGCAGATGGCGCCGACTAGATCCGACAAGCAACAGCTCCTGCACCAGCTAAAGGTCGGGCGAGAGCGTGCTTACGAGGGTGCGGCAGAGAAAAATAACCTCCAAGATGCCAACACCCAACCGGGTGAGGAACTAAAGGATGTTCGCCCCAGCTTGTCCGACCAGAAGGAGAATCGACGGCTTGTCGCGGCATTTTCAAGAAGTGCTTGACCGAACTTTGAAAGAGTTCGCGAGCAAGGCGACTAACATAAACATGTATGTAGGTTTGCTCACAGGTCGCCCCGAGGAGGAGATGCCCAGCTTCGGGTGATCTTCTTCCCGAATCGTCGCTACCGCACGAACGAAGTTCGGCAGTGATGAAAGGCGCCGCCATGCCTTGTGGCTATCTATCTCCCCGCCCAAGGCATTGGGGAGCTGGCAGAGTGGCTTCAAGGAGCACGGCGGCGCTCCGACTATGGAAGATATCGGCCTGCCGTCAAGGCGCCAGGAGGCTCGGGCCATGGTAAAGACGCTGTACACGGTTGTTGACCCAAACCACATGGCCGAGGTCGGACCTGTGGGGCCTGATGGGAAGGAGATCATTGTAAGTTAGTGTACGCCAAGTAGAATTGGCCGCTAAGTATTCCAAAGCAAGATTGTAAATTAGATAGCCTATTAGATGGCATTGAGGAGGAATACAATGAGTCGAGTTGACTATGTAATTAAATATGACATGAAAAATGTCTTCTAGCCGGATTGTAGATCGCTTGTCATAGCGGACCTTTTCGCTTCGACCTCGGGACCCAATAGTCCGAGTGTGTCTCAATACCTCGCGGTTATATAAGAACCGGGCATGCATGGAGACAAGGCGAGGGGTCATTATTGTTGTATCGCATAAGTGCCCAACTAGTTATGTTATATTACATGGATAGTAAGAAACATCTTCCAGGAGAATAGTTCCGTTAAAGGTTCCTTTATTTGGGATGCATGCCCTAAAGTGCATGTCAAAACTGCTAAGAAAGCAGAAAATCATCCGGGGCAGATGGATAAATAGTTAAAATCATCTTTCAGTTCACCGAACGAATATTCCCTTAAGAACGCTTAGCTTTCGGCTTCACCCACCGAGGTACACATCCGCTGACCCGCAAGAATAATCACAGAGGTGCTCCTTTACCACCTAGCCGAACAATCGGGAACGAGGGGTAAGCACAGAGCCAGCAACCCAGCTTGGCCAAAACTTAAGTCATATCGATGCATATAATGGTGAATAAAAGGTATATGCGGAAGTTTGACACATGTGTTGGGCATGAAGCCCAGATAAATAAGCTTCGTTAAAGAAGCCCCAGGTATAATGAGCGGACAGCGCGTCAAATATGTGCGAACAAAGCGCAAACGAGCCTCTAAAGGCTTCAAGAAGAAGGAGGAGCAAGGAGAGAAATAAAAGACAGCAAAAAATAACAAATGTGGACGGAGGAAGGAGACGAACTTGGAGTCCGGCGCTTAGGCGTAGAATCTTCGTAGACGGGCTGCGTTCCATGGGTTCGGCTCGAGTCGGTTATCCATGCGTTTCGCAGGCGGTATGCTCCGCCGGTCAGACCTGGTCGATGATGAAGGGACCTTCCCATTTGGGCTTGAGTTTGTCCTTTTCTTGTCCGGCAGGCGTAGAACTAGTTCGCCAACGTTATAAGCTTTGGCCCCTACTTCCTTGCTTTGATATCTTCGAGCCTGCTATTGATAGAATGCGGAACGACCTTTTGCCACGTCGCGCTCCTCCTCCAATGCGTCCAAACTGTCCTGCCGATCGAGCTCGGCTTCTCTTTCTTCATACATGCGCACGCAAGGTGAGTCATGAATTAAGTCGCAGGGCAGGACTGCCTCTGCGCCGTACACCATAAAAAATGGTGTGAATCCGGTAGTACGATTTGGCATGGTCCGCAGCCCCCAGAGTATGGAGTCGAGCTCCTCAACCCAGTGCGTGTTAGATTCCTTGAGGGACCGCACTAGTATGGGTTTAATGCCGCCATGATTAGAACGCTTGCTCGCTCGACTTGACCGCTGGTTTGAGGGTGATAGATCGAGGCGAATCGAGCTTGATGCCCATGTTTTTGCACCATAATTTGACCTCATCGGCCGTGAAGTTGGTGCCGTTATCGTGATGATACTGTGGGGACGCCGTAATGGTGCACTACCCCGATATGAAGTCTATCACCGTCCGGATTCGCCGTTTTAACAGGCTTGGCCTCTATCCATTTGGTGAATTTATCCACCATGACCAATAGGTCTTTTTGCTTGTGGGTTCCTCCTCAAGGGGTCCAACCATGTCAAGCCCCTGCACCGCGAACGGCCGGTGATGGGTATAGTTTTGAGGGTGGTGGGTGGCATGTGGCTTTGGTTAGCAAAAAGCTGGCAACCGACGCATCGTTGGACTAAATCATGTGCATCTGCCCGGGCCGTCAGCCAATAAAATCCTGTACGGAAGGCCTTGCCTACGAGGGACCGGGCTGCGGTGTGGTGCCCACCCAGTCCGGCATGAATTTCAGCCAGGATGTTTCGCCCTTCCTCTTCGGAGATACACCTTTGAAGGACTCCTATTGTTATTTTCTTATAGAGCTCTCCCTCATGGACTTTATAGGCTTTAGATCGCCGTACTATGCAACGAGCCTCATTTTGGTCTTCAGGGAGTTCCTGCCTAGTTAGGTAGGCTAGGAATGGTTCCATCCACGGGGCGATAACCGCCATTATTTCGTGGGCGGAGGGTGTTATCTCGGTGGCGAGCCTCCGATTGTGTCGAGTGTTGGCGTCGAAAGGCGATTGGGTCCGGATTATTATTTCCGGACTCCCCTTCCCATAGTACAGATGGCTTGAACAGCCGTTCCAGGAAGATGTTGGGTGGGACAGCATCGCGTTTTGCGCCGATGCGTGCCAATATGTCCGCCGCCTGGTTGTTATCCCGGGCTGCGTTGTTGGAGTCCGTATACATTATCTGAAGGACGTATTGGACTGTGTCCCCGGTTGGGGACGTCAGGACGACGCCAGCCCCCAGGCCGGCCAACATTTTGGAGCCGTCAAAATGCATGATCCAATTGGAGTATGCGTCGTACTCTTTAGGGAGTTCGGCTTCGGTCCATTCGGCCACGAAGTCGGCCAAAACCTGCGACTTAATAGCTCGTCGTGGCTTATAGGTTATGTCAAATGGAAGGAGCTCTATGGCCCATTTAGCAATCCGGCCCATCGCGTCGCGGTTGTTTATAATGTCATTAAGAGGTACTTCGGAGGCTACTGTTATCGAACACTCTTGAAAGTAGTGTCGCAGCTTCCGGGATGCCATGAACACCGCGTATGCTATCTTTTGATAATGTGGATACCGGGACTTGCACGGAGTTAGGACAGTGGACACATAGTAAACCGGTTTTGAAGAGGGAACCGTGTCCGTCCGCTTTCGCTCGACGACGAGCACCGCACTGACAACTTGATGTGTTGCGGCGATATATAATAGCATCGGTTCGCCCCATGTTGGGTGCAGCCAGGACCGGATTTGTTGCCAATATGGCTTTTATTTCTTTGAGTCTGGCCGTGGCGGCATCCGTCCACTCGAAGTGTTCGGTGCGCCGGAGGAGGCGGTAAAGGGGTAACGCCTTTTCTCCCAAACGGGAAATAAAGCGGCTTAGAGCCGCTACGCATCCAGTCAATTTTTGTATTTGTTTGAGGTCTTTTGGAATATCCAATTGGGACAGAGCTCGGATCTTGGCTGGGTTTGCTTCAATTCCTCTACCGGACACAATGAAGCCCAGGAGCTTTCCGGCTGGAACGCCGAAGACGCATTTTTCCGGATTGAGCTTAATGTCATATTTTCGGAGATTGTCGAATGTGAGCCTCAAGTCGTCTACTAGAGTTTCGACATGCTTGGATTTGACAACCACGTCATCTACATATGCTTCCACTGTTTTGCCAATCTGGTTTGCCATACATGTCTGAATCATGCACTGATACGTTGTGCCGGTGTTTTTGAGCCCGAAGGGCATTGTGTTGAAGCAGAATGGGCCGTATGGAGTGATGAATGCTGTTGCTGCTTGGTCTGGCTCCACCATCTTGATTTAGTGGTAGCAGGAGTACGCGTCGAGGAAGCACAATGAGTCATGTCCTGCTGTAGCGTCGATAATTTGATCAATGCGAGGGAGGGGGGAGGGATCCTTTGGGCAAGCCTTATTAAGGTCTTTGAAATCAACACATAGGCGCCAGGATTTATCCTTCTTTGGTACCATCACCAGATTTGCAGCGTCAAGAACTTTCCCAGGAAAAAAAAGTTGAGTAATATTCGAGGATTGTTTTCACACACACAAAAAGGTTCGGCGGATGTCCTTCGAGCGCGACACGGTGACGCACCGTTCGATCGACCGTGCGGCCGCGGTTCACGCGCTTGCACAGGTTTCCGTATCGTTGTTGTGGTACTAACTAATAAAAGCGCTGCCTAAGTCTAATGTTTACGTGTACTAGTACGGGTTTCTTTTAAGTTTGACCAACCTTATATAAAACTAAAGTAAGCTCCCACACACGCACTCATCAATATGCCGCCGCCGTCGTTACGCATGTCGGCGCCCGCCTGCTCCAACCAACAATTTCTCGCCCATCACCGCCGTGTCGCCGCCATCCCTGTGCCATGAAGACGAAGGCTCGCCCACTCACGTCGTCTGCAGTCCCTCCTCGCGATACCACCGTGCTGCCAAACACGCGAGCAGCTGGTGGAGCCGCGTCTATGCACACAGCGTACGAAGAGGAGGACGAGCGAGTGCTCCAGCACGCCGGTGAGGAGGAACTAGCGTGCCATTGTGGTCTCCGCCCGCGTGGAGGAGGCATGCATGGTGGCTGTCGTGGCGGAAGCCGGTCGCACGCGCGTCGAGCCCGCAAACCGGGTGCGGACGCGGAATCTGCCTTTGAGACCTTGAATGCCACGTGGATCCTGCAATCTGAAGGAGCAATTTGGGTCAGTCGACTCATGTGAGCCGTTTGATGCAACATGGTTGGCTCGAAGGGCTTCTTCCACCTCTTCTGCCGTCTTCTTCCTTCGCTCCGTCGAACTTCTTTCACAAATCAACTGACCCAAATTATACTACTAGTATGAACGTATTAAGTACAGAGGAACATGAAGATACTGAGCAAGAGTACCAACTGCAAGAAGAATAGTAGTAAGACATAGTACTAGTACTACTATACGCATTTAAAGAGTTCAAATAACGAGAAAGAACATACTAAACATAGTTCTGCTGGGGCCTCAAAGACAACACACCCTTGAAAATAAACTAAGCAACTAGTTCGCTTGACACCGCAGAGAACCAGCATGAGCGACGGCATCGCCACCTACTGAGTCCGAGTCGACGCCCTCGACTTCGCCCTCGCCCTCTTCCTCTTCCTCTTCGCCGACGCTCCTTTGCTTGAACTGGACACTGGGCTCGCTTCTTCATCCAACCCTTGTAGATATTTAAACAAAGGTAGGCATCCATTGCTGCGCATGGATGTGATCTTCATCTAATGTCTTCGACTCCATGCATGATGAAACTCGTGATGAGGTTTCTTCAGTTTAGCGCATTGAAGGATCAATCTTGGCTGCTGCCGTGGTCAGCATTGAAGGTTGAGAGGAGGACACCGTGCTTGCCTTACGGAGATCGAAGGGCTGGCCTACAACGAGACCTATCCGATGTAGGACATCCCTGTCGTTCTTAAAGCCTACAGTAACGAATTTCACTCTTTTGTCCTTGAGGAAGTTCTTAAAATCCTGGCACTCAATGTCGGCATGGCATATGTGGTAGACCAAGCAAACGTTATGTACGCAAACCTGGATCACGGCGGGCTTGTTCCTCTCTTCGTCCTTTAGATCCTTCTCTCGTCCCAGGACCGTGGTGTACTCAACATCTAGCCCAGTGACCCACTCATCCGTTGAACTGTTGAACATGCGTAGGAAGCGAGCAAGCCATGCTTTCACCGTCGTGGATCCACATGTGTAGATGACGATGAACTGATCGCCGATGATGGCTCTAACCTGGTACTCAGCGGTGACCATGGAGATTTGGGAGGCCACAGATTTTGGAGGAGGGTTAGAGAAGTTGAACTGTTGTACCCCGCAAAAACTGGGAGCGAACTAATGTGAATGGACGGGACGACTGGGAGCGAACTGTTGTAAGGTAGAAGACGGGGACGAGTACGGCGTGCGAATGGCGTGGGGTTGCTGGCTTGCCCGGTGGATAAACGGCTGCAAGCCCCCAAAGAGTCCTCGAGAACTATGCGGGACCCACTAGATGTCATGTCTACTAGACCCATATCGTAGGCCTGACGGTATAGCTTCTGCCTGTTCGCACGCCATGCCAGCGCGTGGATGTAACTTCACTTAATTCCGTCAACCGCGCGCCTCCCACGACATTCGCCTCCCTCGCGCGGCCGCGCCCTTTGATACTTCGACCGGCAATAAATGAGCAATTTTTTTGCCTACTCCGCATGCATGATACTCCCTCTGGTCATTTTTACTCCCGTCAACCATTTGCAAAGAGTTTGACCAAATTTATACTTTTTTTAACACCACCTTATATTAATTAACCAGCCACACCAGTACACTCATTCGATACAATATTCATCACACAGGGCGGTATGTTATTTACAAGAATACCATCTAATCTATTGTCAAAGCTATACTTAGCGATTAAGAGTGCCACCTTATTGGCCGAACGGCTAATCTTTGACAATTGAAGATTGTTGATCAACTTCGAGATGCTCAACACTTTCATCTTCAGGTCACGCATAGTAGACCTGTCATAGTCCCCCGATGCAAGAGACGCTACCACAAAAGCGCAATCAGTCTCTAAAATTACAGGATTATGAAGAGAAATACCTATGTAGAGACCGGCAATGCAAGCCCTATGCTCCGCTTCCTCCATGCTTTGACAGGCATCAATGAAATCCCACGACCAAATTTATACTAAAAATATCAGTATCTACAATACTGATTATAATGAGTATAAGAACTACATATTATAATGAGTGTAAAAATATTGATTTGACATTGTGAATGTTGATACATTTTTCTATAAGTCTGGTGAAAGTAGAGGTACATTGACTTCATACAAAACTTAAATGCACAATGCAGACTAGTTCCTCCGTCCAGGTGCGTGCCATGTCCTATCTTGTCTTCACAACAAGGTTAGCTATTGGAGTACCACTACCTCCCTTCTAGTTTAAAGGGCTCGATTCAAAAATGTCACCTACTCTTAGCAAGATAGTAGAGGCGGTGGAATAGTTTTTGAAGTCTGCAAAAGTACTCAACTAGTACAGTCGTTCTTCACAAAAAAATGTGTTTACCAATGCATGCATGAACACTACTTACTCTAACCCCCCTCTCTTCTTTAATTCTTTGCCACATCAGCATGTTTGCTAGTATTCACGTGTGCATGATACCAGCTAAGATACCTCCATTATGGCCAGCCTTAATCATCGCATGCAATAATTTAGTGCACCTTGAAATATGAACATGTGTGGGGCGTGTATGTTTTTAATGACTTGAGACTATGCCTAGCCCGACATGCAAGATGACTTATTATGCACCGTTCCCCATACCTGCAGGAAGCCCGTTCGTCTCCAAATCTTTTCCTCTCCATGTGTGGAAACAATATGCCTGCCAAACTCTCCTTCTCCCTCCAGTGGTCCCACCACTCCACCCCGTGTGAAAAAATCTGCATGTATGACTCTCCTCCCCCCACGCTCGTCCAATCCGTTGTGACCAGCAATATTTCCACCCCTTCGCTCCCCCGTAATTTATTCCAACAAATATGCCCACGTAGCTGTTACTTAACCGTAGGTGCATTGGGTCACGGACATATGGGCCCAACAGGGGTTCGGCCCACATGTCAGTGATGCAACTGGACCTGCAGTTAAGTCAGTGCAGCTCAGTCCATATCTTACGTAGGTGTGCCATTGCTCGCTATAAATACTATGCCTCCCACGAAATCGCTATCTCCTCCCCCTCACGTTCACGTTCATTTCTATTTCCTCCCCCTCCCTCTCACGTCGACCACCATGGCATCGCCCCTCCCAAGCCCTAGGATCTCCTCGCTACACCGCGCGGACGGTCACACGTCGCAGTTACGTTCCTCGCCGCCACTAGTCGAGGAGGACGCGTCGGTGTTCCGCTCCTCGCCGCTACGCGACGCATCGCCGTTCCGTTCTTCGCCGCCACTAGTCGAGGAGGACGCGTCGGTGTTCCGCTCCTCGCCGCGACGCGACGCGTCGCCGTTCCGTTCCTCGTCACCACTAGTCGAGGAGGACGCGTCGGCATTCCCCTCCACGCCGCGACGCATCGAGGTGGACGCGTCGGCATTCCCAATCTCGCCTGCACGCGCGTCAGAGGACGCGTCGGCTCCCCGCTACGAGGAGAATGCCGCGCCGCCCGCTGAGCCCCCCAGACTTGAGGAGCTTTGGAAAGAAATGGATGTCGCCTTGTGGGAGGCTTTGCCTCCAGTAGAGCGCGCCAAAATAGAGGCGGAGAAGAAGGTCGAGGAAGAGAAGCGCACCGCGGAACAAGCTGCCTGGGAGGCCTATGTCGCGTCTGAGAGAGTCAGGCAATTGGCTTTTCGGCAGAAGGCTCGTGCGAGGGCCATGAGGGTGGCGGAGGACGCCCGTGCTGACCCCTGAGTGCAGTCGGGCCCAAGCACCTCATCTATGCTTGGCGGTACATGGACCGGGTGCACGCTTCCAGCAAGGAGGAGTACCTGTTGGCGCCGGATCACCACACCGGTGAGATCGCGCTCGCCCGCCGGCAAGCCGCCAATCAGCACCTCACGAGTTGCAAGGATGAGGAAGAGGCGTTGTGTCGGCGCGCTGGGAAACGGCCGCGCACTGGGGCACTCGTGGTGGCCGCAAGCGCCTCCCATGAGCGCCGTGGCTTTTAGGAGGAGTATAATTTTTGTTTCGTAAGGCGATCTCATTAGTTTTGGGACGCAAATGATAAATCCCGAACGTTCAGGAATTTTTAGCATCCTTAATTAAGTATGTAAAAGGTAAAGTTTGGAAACCTTGTGTATTTGTATGTATTTTGAAAGTACATGCATATAGCACAAACTTTACTATATACTATCGCACTACACGTCTCTCTCAATATATGCTTGCAGACTGTGCTACTCCCTCCATCCAGGTCAATAAGTCATCTTTGGTTGTGCACCATGACCAAGAAGGAGGGAAGACTTATACACCTGGATGGAGGGAGTACTACTGTTACTTATGTATGTGCAAATGCATGTTTTAACATTACGATGCGGTTTTTGTAAAAGTAGAAAAACAGCACTAGTCAAGCTTGTGAAACGATTCAATGCAAAACAAATGCAAAAAATGCTCGTTTGATTGTTTACTTTTAGCTTCCTTCTTTGTGGTTATTTCTCTGTCGTACTTTGTACGGAGTATCTCACTAGTTGGAAAGGCATGCAAATTCCCAAACCGCTTCCTACACCCTGTATCAAATTTTTTTTCCTAACAAGTTGTGCCATGCAATTGGAATTCCAACTTGAGTACTACTACTAGTAGGAGTACCAGGGGCCAATTCTTTTAGACTTCTAGATTAGTAATCCCATAACTACTACCTCCGTCCTGGTTTATTGGTCCCCATTGTAATCTGTGTCAAATTTTGATCATAAATTTAACTAATGAAATGTTAGTGCATGTCACATGCACTACTCCATCCGTCTAGGTGAGTAAGTCATCTTAGGCTGTGCACCGTGACCAAGGAGGAGGAGAAAACGAGAAACGTTAATGTTTATTTGCTAATTAATAGTATTGCATGCAATGAACTAACCACTGCATGTCGTGTTTGATATCTCAAGTCATTAAAAGCATGCACACTCTTTATCTCTTATTGGTTGATATGTCAAGAAACAAGAAATGAGCTAGAAGTTAATGCATCGTGCCTAAGTGTTTTGGGATTATTTGGTTTTCATAAGATGACTTACACACCTAGACGGAGGGACTAACATTTTATCAGTTAAATCTTTGGTCAAAATTTAGCACAAATTACAATGGTGAGGAATAAACCAGGACGGAGTAGTAGTTTAGAAGCCCAAATAAATGAGTGAGGCGCCTTATTGTTACTCTCCACTGTGACTAGTCTTGTGGGAAAATCTGGGGAAGCCGCCAAAAGAACTGGCCCTAGGAGTAGTAGCTAGGGATCGAAAAGTAGATGAACCGGAGAAAGTAAATGCAGAGGAATGAAATGCAAAAATACGGAGGGATGTGATGGTTGCTTGTCCGCTTATTTTACCAGGCCACTTATTACCGGGAGTGGTTGGGTTTTGTGATATATGACGGCTTTATCGCAGGCCACTAATGGGGTGAGAGGTGAGACTCCCATGCAGCACCGCCTCTACACTTGTACTACATCGGTCGTGGTTTATTAGTCCCCATTGAATTTGATCAAGATTTAATCGACAAAATGTTAGTGCATGTCAACGAAAATTATATCGTTGGATTCAGTATTTGAACATAGTTTTGAATGATATAATTTTAGGTGACATGCATCAGTATTTATTGTACTATATATAATGTTAGTTCAATTTTTGGTCGTATTAATCTATAGTAGTAAGGTGCCCGTCGCTGCAATCAAGAGTGAAATGCATTGATCTGGGTGTTGTTTATTTTGACAAAGGATGTGGGGGTCATCTCATGTGTAACGGGTATCAATAGGTTTCTTCGGATATTATCTCATCTCTAGAGCTCACAAACATCTGGGTGAAATAGATAAAAAGGTACCTTTTGCAAACAAAAGCGTTTAACTGTTCAACCTGCATCCAAAACTTGTGAAGAAATAACACTTATTTTGCTTTGCAAGAAATGATCTTTAAGAATTAGTTTTTGAGTATCGATTGTTATACATGTTGGCTACAGATGACATGGCACTTTCTTATAGTCAACAGTTGGCTATACTATTAAGTAATATTAACCATGCCCTTATACACCTAGACGGAGGGATTAAATCAGGATGACTTGCAATGGGGCAGAGGAGATGTAAGAAATGGTTCATCGTAAGTCTTTCACTAGTACTGTAGTAAAAATTCATACATGGAAGATTCTAGACTAAACCGTAAATGGATACACTTTTATTCATGCGCGATACTCCAATTGAGCAAGATCCTACATGGAAGTCTCCACATGCTTAGACAGCGGATTACATTGAGCGAAGACTAATGATCAACATTTAACTTGATAATGCGTATTTTTTTAGAAGAACAGGGAGGCTCCTCCCCGGTTCCATTATCGAATGAAATCCAAAGTGTCTTACATCAGCTCACTGAGAGGAGCAGTTCAAAGTAAGGACTGCGGCGAAAGCCACTCAAGTTTAACGACAAGCTTACAGAATCAAAAGCAGCAAAGACACGGGCCATAAGCGCCCACACACACACTACACATTTTCTAAGTGCACTTGATAATGCGTATGTCCAGGTGAACCTCCTTGGAGTCCCCTTGCACCGTCGATGGGTAAAGGATGGAACGGATGCCATGGGTTTTCCAAGTCCACATTGGCGGGATAGTCCTAGCTCCCCAGAGTCCAAGTCCGTTCGATGAGGACGGTGTCGCCGCCCACGCGACCTAGAGGGGTAGTAACACTGACCACGCACCCGTACATCTGCCTTGTGTCAGAGTCAGCGTCAGCGGCGTCGCCCCTGACGTACATTACAGAGACGGGGCGGCGGCCTGCGCGGGCCTCGCCGGTGCCCACGATCAAGAGGAAGACGCTTCCGTCCTCCTCCGAGACTAGCAGGCGGCATTGATCCTCCAGCGACTCCGACATGGTGAACCGGTAGCATGTCTCGTACTTGATGTTCTCCGCCAAGGGCCAACAGTGACCGCTGCACGCATCCATGAGGTGATGCACCATGTCCGCCGGCGAGCCACAAAACGGCATCGGGCACTCATAGCAGTGGACGAAGGGCTCCTTGGAGGCATCGACCAGGCCGTCCATGAAACGGGAGTGGCTATAGGGGACGTTGCGCCGGTTGAATATATGAGCAAGTTACTACGAGATTTAATCCGAATAAGCAGACAATAAATCATGACGGCTATAGCAGAGATGAAACTAATCATGTGGACTAGCATAGTAGTAGGATACAGAGTAGAAACATGAATTCTACCACGATTTGGAACAGGAAGGACAGAAACACATACGGTGCAACGGGAGCAGCACAGTTGGCATTGAGGTTGTCGCCCATGTCGTTGAGGAAGAGGTTGCCGAGGTCGGGGAAGAAGTCGTCGTCGGTGAAGTCGTGGCTGCCAGCAGTCGTGGGAGTGCGCTCCCCGATTTCAACAGCGCCCGCCGAATGGAGCGCACGAGGGTGTGGCTGTAGGGGACGTTGCGGCCGCCGAATGGAGCGCAGGAGTAGCACACGAAGCAGTAGTACTCTCTAGTCTCTATCTATCTATATCTATATATATCTACTCTTATAGAAAACCGAGTTGGTGATGATGGTATGCCTGCCATCTTGTAATATAGACCGTCTGATCTATATCTGACAGATAGGAAGCCAACTATGACAATTTTACAAAAGATACCCGCACCTCTCTCCACATTTACAGATAAGGCCTTGCCTCGTTCATCCTTATCTGCCACAACCTCATGTTCCTCCCTATGTATCTATCTCTACTACTCTTCTTTGTTTTTTTATTACAAATCTAATAGTGCCGCGCCGTCCGCTGCACGCCCGGCTGAACACGCCTCCTCACCTCCATCATCACCAACTGAGTCTTCTATAGGAGTAGGAGTACAGAAAAAACCGAGTTGGTGATGATGGTGTGCCGTGCAATGCACGGACATCTTGCTATTTTTTTGCATATAAGTCCAAACACCACGTAGACACGGTCTTTGAGCATGGTTCATAGTCGTTCCACACTCGGGCATTGAAGTTTGTATCTATTTTAGATTAGAATATACTACTCCTCCGGTGCTAGTAGTAGAGCAGAGTCCTACTCTACTACTCTACTCAAGCAAGTTAGGGCATAGTACTGTAGTAGGTACCGTAGGGAGTACCAGTACTGTGATCTCTCAAGCAAGTTGTCTGGCATCGATATGACCCTACGCTGCTGGTATGTGTCTCGTAAGTCAAGCGGCATGCTATAGTCATCATCACCTGTCCACTTCCCGCAGCACATATTCGCTTCCCCATCTTTGTCCGCACATAATCTCGTCCAAGCTTCCATCCCCGCTAAGGCGCCTCCCCCCTAGTCCAAAACCCAAGCACCAACAATGGCAGAACTCAGCAGCGTCCGCCGAAAGAGTTGCTGGAATTCGCTCCCCACAGAGGTAATCAAGCTCATTGTTTCGCGTGTGGACAATCTCAGTACCATGCCGCTCATCGCGTGCTCGTCGGGGCTGTACTTTACTCAAAGCCCTCAGGCCAGAGCTTTTTAAGACAACTCCTTGCTTGCTGATGCCGCCTGATCTTCAGAAACGGCGTGTCATGCAGCATAACGATCGTAGGGTGGCGAGCATCAACCCCCTTTACTGCGATCCGATCCCCGTCAGCCTCAGCTACATTAACGGTATGTACTGGGTCGGCATGAACACATCTTGGATAGTGCTCGTCGACGGTTGCAGCAGCTGGATGCTCGTCGAAGTCTACACCCGGTGATTGATTCCCCTTCCTTCAATTAACACTGCACTGCTTTGGCACCGCGACCCAGAATACTCGGAATCTTACAGTAGCCAACATGATACCAAGTTTGATTTTCTCAAGGTTGTAATCTGCCAAGTGCCCACAAGATTTGCGGATTATATAGATTTCAGGCTAATTGCGTTCTTCAACCGCGGTCTCGCCTATCTGACAGGTCACTGCGGTAAGTGGATAAATCTGCACGTCCATCGCAAGATCATACATCCTGCATGGTTCTCTGATGCCATTGAACACAAAGGGTTCGTTTACGCTGTCGACTCCTTCTATGGCTGGACGTATTGCTGGCCTACTCCAGTCATCGCTACAAATGGCTTTTACAGCAGTATGTTACTTTCCTATGATATCATGATGGCTTGCTTATATTACTGTCAACATTTACTGAAAAATATTCATGCTCATAACATGATGTTCTTAAGATTGACTAAATCAAGAGCCTTTTTTTATCTGACTCCAACTTGATATGATGTTGTAGGCCGACTGGTGTCCCTACCCTTCCTAATCCCAGAACCTTTCAAAGAAAAGCAGCATGGCTGTTGCAGGTGGTTCCTGGCTGGATCAGACGACGGTGAAAGATTGATGATCGTTCGCACGTACCAGACGGGTTGTTTCGCGTAATACAATCACAGTCACTGCAAGGTCTTTGAGCAGGATCCCAGCTTCTTTGGGCCTTTAGGAATTTTTGACTGGAGGCTGGTAAGTAGCCTTGGTACATGCTCTCTGTCTGTCGGACTGAATTATCCGATTAACCAGGAGATAACCGACGGCAAGGATCATGATGGCAGCGCGGTTTTGTTCATCAGGCAAAACTGTGTGTACACAACATACCATGCGTCTCTGCATGCACCATACCCTGATATGTGCCGCCATGCTCTGCAGCCCAAAGTAGGAGAGAGGGTCGCAAGTATCAGACTTCGACCTGCTTGCTGGAGTTTCCCCCGTCAGGCACCCATCTGGTTCAAGCCGTCAGCCAATCTCCACAGCTTAATAAATAGTACACTTGGTGTAGTAGGATATTTATTTAGTTTGATGCATACACTTGTTCTTTTTTGGTAGCCCTTTTGTAATGATGGCTGATGTTTGGTTTGGAAGAGAGAGCGGCGTCTTCACTCTTCTGGCCTGCTTACTGCTTCTGTTGCACCCCCAGCCCTGGTTGCTGCAGCTGCTGTTTTCAATGTACAATCAGTAGTATATTTCATATGTTGGTTGAAAATGTGTTGTTAGAATGACAAACACAATGTTTTGGAAGTCGTTGCATGGTTCGATCCTTTAGTTCCCCATACCGTACGTAGCTCATACTATTTTTCATACAGAACACATTTTCCACTTGTTGATAACATGCAACCCACTGATGAAGGCCCAATAGAGAAGCCCATAATTAACTAGAAGGAGGCTCACATGAATCCGCCCTGTACATGCTCATGGTCCCTAAACATAAATAAGTAAATAAATAAATAAAGCTAAATGCTCATGCACCAGTTCTTTGGGAAAATAGGTAGCCCAGTATTTCTTTTTGAAGAATACCCAAGCTAGGCCTATTTGTTTTCTCCAATTGTTGGGCTGCAAATCTTTCAAGACGAGGAGGGATGCATTCCATACTGGCCAAAGAGTATGGTCAATGTCTGTTAAAATTAATATCAAAAGGGTTGAAAATTCAAAAAATTTATAGCAAATGGGATATTAGTTTTGTTTTGTTTTTGTTCTTCAACGATATCTTATATGTATTTCATTGATTTAACATAACATAGTACTAATTTATTTTTAAATTTGTTTTAGTATGGCTATTAATTTTTGGATTAAGAATATTTCGTTCCCAGAAAAATTTTGCGAATTTTCAAAATTTCCCACATATTTAGTTAATTTTTTGACCTGTGCATCGACGAGAAAATGGCCAGCAATTCTAAAATGGAAAACGGGCTGCAATAAATTCCATATGAATTAGAAAATGAGTAAAAATATAAAAATAATAGCAATTAGGCTGTACACGCCACGATTTCGAGGTGACTTGTTTACGCAAGGCTTTGTTAGTGAACACACGATTCTAGCAAGAAGGATCGTTGGATGTCCATCCAACGGCCGACGTGCTTCTTCAATCTCGATCTTCTGCTCCACCGCCTAAACTAGCGCCGCGGACTACCTGCTCCCTCCTCTTGTGGCCCATTGTGATGCCGCTGCAGCTTCCCCGGCCCACCCTACTCCTTCCGCTGGCCTGGCCGCACGCAATCAACTACCTCCTTATTACGCGAAAGAAATGATTCCTCCCACTGACATCTGGGGCGCACCGGTTGGGAGGCTGAACCATGGGCCTACTACGTTGACGCGTACGCAGGGCTTGTCAACTTAGTCAACAAACGATTCTAGCAGCAGTAACCGTTGGATTTGAATCAAACGGTCCTGCTGCTTCTTCAATCGCTGCTCTTCTTGCACCAGTCGCCCAAACCAGCGCCGAGGAGACCGCCTGCTCCTGCCTCGAGTGGCCGGCTGTGCTGCCGTTGAGGTCTCATCTCCCCCTACTACTCCCACCGCTAGCCAGACCCTGCAGCGACGGTAGCCTCACACCGCAGCCGAACCATTGAACCCTCGTACTCCTCTCCGCGTGGGCATCCACTGCCGCCTCTTCCCCGGCTCCGCGTCGTCCCCTTCCTAGGCCTCGCCATCGTCCATCGCCTTAGTGCTCTCGGCGCGGCGTGGTCAATGTGGTCAACGACATTCCATCGGAAGAGTACTGTACGTGGAGAGGCTGAGAGCTGGGTCCATGGCCACAGCCCAGTTTTTTTGTGATTTGCCAAGTTAGTCACTTTGTCAGGCCTGTTGGGCTGCAAATCTTTCAAGACGAGGATTGCTTTCATTCGGCTGGCCGAGAAAATGGCCCATCGGTAATGAGAAATGGGTTGTACATTTTTAAAACACATTAAACTGGCAATTAGTTTCAAATATCTTTTTTTTTTCATTTTGAGATTTTAAATTAAAATAATTTTTATGCGTGGAGAATTTGTTGGATTTTATATTGATATACATTTATTTTTAAAATCAGTTTGAATGTTAGTCGAAATTTCAGGATTAAAAATAGTTCGGACCGCACCGAAATATGCAAAATTTCGTATAATTTTTTAACCGTGGCCACAATATGGGCTGTAATGCTAACAAAATGAATATGGGCTCCAAAAAAACATTAAGAATTAGCAAATGGGCTGTAAATTATTAGAAATAATGGCAGATGGGCTATATGCTGTTTTCCACAGATTTGAGGATTTCCTAAAAAAGGTTGACGACAAGCAAAGGATCGTTGGATGGCCATCCAACGGCCGTCGTGCTTCTTCAATCTCTGCTCTTCCTGCTCTAGCCGCTCAAACAAGCGCCGGCGGGACTGCCTGCTCCCTCCTCCCCGCGGCCGGCTCTGACAGCTCGGACCCACCAGCTATATCTTCGCACGCAAGGAAGTGCCTCCTTATTACGCACAAAAAATTGAATACTCCCCCTGTTAGCTGGGACCCAGTATAGTGGCAGGTTGATTTGTGGGCCTACTAAGTTGACAGGGATGGAGGGCTTTGTCAACTTAGTCAATATGCACGATTCTAGCTCCAGTGACCGTACGATGTCCATCCAACGACCGTAGTGCTTCTTCAACCTCTAGTCTTCTTGCTCCAGCCGCCCAAACCAGCGCCGATCGTGCCTCGTGCTCCTGCCTCCCGTGGCCGGCTGCGATGCGGCGGAGGCCTCACCGCCCGCTACTACTCCCACCGCTGGCCAGGCCATCCCTCTACTCACCCACACCCCCTGTTATTATGCGGCGACGGCAGCCTCACACCACAGCGAACAAGTGAACCCTCGTACTCCTCTACGCATGGGCATCCACTGCTGCGTCTTCCCCGGCTCCGCGTCGTGCCATTCCTAGGCCTCGCCGTCGTCCACCGCCCTGGTGCTCTCAGCGCGGCGTGGTTAACGTGGTCAAGGAACGGCTTCCATCGGACGTGGACTGTACGTGGAGAGGCTGATAGCTGGGTCCACGGCCGCAGCAAGGAAGTGCCTCCTTATTACGCGCAAAATAATTATTCCTCCACCTGACAGCGGGGATCCACCGGACGGGCCACCGTATTTCGCAAAAAAAAACATTTCCCCCTGACTGTTGGGACCCACCAGCTACACCTTCGCACGCAAGGAAGTGCGACCGGGCAAAAAAAACAAAACGATTCGCCCCCCTAACTGCTGGGACCCACCAGCTACATCTTCGCACGCAAGGAAGTGCGTCCGGGCAAAAAAAACGATTCGCCCCCCTGACTGCTAGGACCCACCAGCTACATCTTCGCACGCAAGGAAGTGCGTCCGGGCAAAAAAACGATTCGCCCCCCTGACTGCTGGGACCCACCAGCTACATCGTCGCACGCAAAGGAAGTGCGTCCGGGCAAAAAAATGATTCGCCCCTCTGACTGCTGGGACCCACCAGCTGCATTTTCGCACGCAAGGAAGTGCCTGACAGTCGGGACCCACCTGGTCGAAGCATACGTAGCGTTGTCATTCTGGTCGCGAACGTGTACGTACATACTGGTCGTTGTAGAGGGGCGCACGTGTCGTAGTAGAGGCGCGCACGTAGCATGTACACGTACGTATAGCGACGAGGGTGCAAGAAAGAAAATACGGCCACATACGTACATACGGGCAGGGTCTCGAACGCCTACTCGTGCATACGTATGGCCAGGGCTCGTGTACATGGCTGGGTCGGAACGGAGAAATAGCGTCGTCATCGTGTTCATGGGGAGGCAACGGAATGCGTCGTGTTCATGGGGAGGCAACGGAATGCGTCGTGTTCATCGGGAGGCAACGGAACGTGTGGGAGCCAACCAGCTGGGTCGGAACAGAATGCGTGGTCGTGTTCATCGGGAGGGCTTGGACGGAACAGGCAATGGAAACGAGGCCTGGCGTACCGCACAACGGAGGAAACGGACCTCCTACGTTCGGAACAGGGTCTTGTTGATCGGGAGGGGCCTGGCGTACCGCAAAACGGAGGAAACGGACCTCCTACGGTCGAAATGGGGGTCCTGTTGATCGGGAGGGGTGTGGCATACCGCAAAACGGAGGAAATGGACCTCCTATGGTGGAAACGGGGGTCCTGTTGATCGGGAGGGGTGTGGCGTACCGCAAAACGGACGAAACGGACTTGTGTTGGAGCGCTACGGTCGAAACGGGGGTCCTGTTCATCGGGAGGGGTGTGGCGTGCCGCAAAACGGGACTCCATGGGATACTGTTCATCTCCACCGTCGACTTCCTCCAGCCTCCACGGGCTACCGTCGACCTCCTCCAGCCTCCACGGGCTCCTGCTCATCCAGCCTCCACCGCGCTTACTCCACCGGCCATTGCTCAACCACCCTCCACCGCTCATCGCTCATCCAGCCCTCCACACCACGGGTCCTGTTCAACCACCCTCCACGGCACCCTCCACCATCTCTGCTCATCCAGCCCTCCACAACACCATGGGGTCCTGTTCATCCAGAGGCAACGCCACCGCCATCGCTCATCCAACCCCCCCCCAACGCCATCGCTCATCCCAGAGGCAGCATCGATCGGCTTCATTAGCAGCGAGAGCGGCGAATTGCTCGATCGGGTTCGATTAAGAGCAATCGATCGATCGCTCAGGTTCAGTAACACGTAGCCTGCAGTGGAATCGCTCAGGTTCAGTTAGAGCCCAACGCCTCGCTCGGGTACAGTTAGAGCCAACTCCTCGCACACACGCCGCAGACGCAGACGGAGAAAGCGTGCATCGCTCGGCCCCGAACTCCCACCGTAATCGAACTCCCGAAATTTTCGACCCCTCGCTTACCACGGTTTTTCCGTCATGGACGCCCAAAGAATGTCATGCAGCTGCGTCTCCGGCCCGCCTAGGACGAAAAGCCCATTTTCTGTCATGATTTTTTGTCATAGAAGTACGAGCCCACCACATCTTTGATGATACCGGGTTTTGTCACAATTATCGTCATAGAAGTGTCATATGTATGACAGAAAAATATTCGTTCGGCCCAAAATGTCACGGATGTGTCTTTTTTTTTAGTGTCCCGAGGTGATATTGGGGTAATCTATGCATAGGGGTTGATGCACGTTCTTGTCTTTGTTTCTCCGGTAGAAATCTTTGGGCACTCTTTGAAGTTCTTTGTGTTGGATTGAGTATTATGAATATGAACTTGCTTTGGTGTTATTTTATTATGAACTCTTGAATAGATCGAACGGAAAGAATAGCTTTGAGGTGTTTTCGTACCCTACAAACAATTTATTCTTATGTTCTCTGCTAGATAGGAACTTTGGAGTGATTCTTCATCACACTTTGAGGGGTGGTTATATGATCCAATTATATTAGCACTGTTGAGAGGTTGCACTAGTGAAAGTACGGACCCTAGGACTCATTTTCAAGCATTGCAATACCGTTTTTGTGCCCGTTTACTATTTGCTACCTTGCTGTTTTTTTATTTAGATTATAAAAATATATTTCTACCATCCATATTACACATTTTTCATCATCCCTTCGTCGAACTAGTGCACCTATACAATTTTCCATTGTATTGGGTGCGTTGGGGGCACAAGAGATTTCTTGTATTTGGTTGCATGGTTGTTTGAGAGAGACCATCTTCATCCTACACCTCTCACGGATTGATAAACCTTAGGTCATCCACTTGAGGGAAAATTGCTACTGTCCTACAAAACTCTGAGCTTGGAGGCCCAACTCGTGTCTACAAGAATAAAGTTCCATAGTAGAGATCAATCTCTTTTCTGGCGCCATTGCGGGGGAGGTGAGTTCATGAAGGTATATCTTTAGATCTTGCAATTGAATCTTTTAGTTTCTTGTTTTATCACTATTTTGGTTTATAAAAAGAAAACTACATAAAAATGGGATTGAGGTTGCATCATATTACTGATCATCTTTATAATATCTTTCTTGAAAATGATGGTTCGGAAAATTGTGCTCAATTGTTAGAAGAAGAAAAAGTCAATAAAATGTTTTGCAGAAAATATTTTAATGATGAGCATGATTGCAATATTGCTAGTATGAATTCTTTGAATGTCCATGATGCTAATGATATGCAAATCCATAAGCTTGGGGATGCTATATTTGATGAATATGATATTTTTAGTCCCCCAAGTTTTGGTGAGAAAATTTATTATGATGACTGCATACCTCCTATTTATGATGATTAGATTGATGAAAGTGGATTTGGAGAGGTCATGACTTTATTTAATGATGAATCCACCATTTTGGATGAGGCTTCAATTGACTATGATAACAAAGTTGCTATCTATGATGATTATGGTGATGACATGTATGCTATAACGAATAATGATAACCATGAAACTTGACATCATGATTTTAGCTTTCAATCACATGATACTTATTTTATTGAGTTTGCTCCCACTACTATGAATAAGAGTAAATTTGTTTATGTAGAGAGTAAGAAAATTTCTATGCTTATGCATCATGAAAAGAGTGTTTTATGTGATAGTTATATTGTTGAATTCATTCATGATGCCTCTGAAAATTATTATGAGGGAGGAACATATGCTTCTACACATCTCAATAATACCATGTTTCCTCTCTTTATGTTGAAAGTTTTGAAGTTGCACTTGTTTTGCCTTCCTATGCTAGTTGATTCTTGCTCCCATAAATTATTTTCTCACAAAATCCCTATGCATAGGAAGTGTGTTAGACTTAAATGTGCTAGTCATATGCTTCATGAAGCTCTCTTTATGTTTCAATTCTTATCTTTTATGCGAGCATCATTGAAATCATCATGCCTAGCTAAAAAGGCATAAAAGAAAAGTGCTTGTTGGGAGACAACCCAACACTTTTACCTACTATTTTTGTGTGTTCACATTCTTAGGCTACTGTACTAATCATGTTTTATTGCTTTTGTTTCAATAAAGTGCCAAGTAAAGCCTTTGGGATCATCTTAGGTGATAGTTGATTTGACCTTGCTGAAAAACATAAACTTTTGCACTCACGAAAATAATTCTCATTTTTAACAGAAGGGTAGCATAAGTATGGTAGTTATCCAGATAATTACAGACTGTTCTGTTTTTTGATGCATAGTTTGCTTGTTTTCTAGTTTCTATGGCTTATATTGCTAAATATAAATTGTGGAAATGATATTCTAAAGTAGGAATTGTGTGGAAAAAATTATGAATCTTTTTTATAGTACCAAAATAAAATGGTTTGCTCTTTATCATACTAACCTATCTCATGAAGTTCCGTTAAGTTTTGTGTGGTTGAAGTTTTCAAGTTTTCGGTGAGATGTCGATATGAGGAGAATAAGGAGTGACAATACCCTAAGCTTGGGGATGCCCAAGGCACCCCAAGGTAATATTAAAGGAATATCCAAGCAACTAAGCTTGGGGATGCCCCGGAAGGCATCCCCTCTTTCGTCTCCAACATTATCGGTAACCTCACTTGGAGCTATGTTCTCATTCGTCATGTGATATGTGTTTTGCTTGGAGTGTCAATTTTTTTTGTTAAGAATTTGCTTGATGTTATTTATAATAATGTTTTGCATCTTTTATTTCAATAAAAATGGCATTGATAGCCTTTGCCATGCTTATCTTGCAAGTATACATGTTGTTGTTTCAAAACAAAAAGTTTATCGATGTTACAAAATTTCCTGAGGAAAGTCAGAATGTGAGAAAATGTTGAAACTTTTTGCATAATAAGCTCTGATAAATTTTCTACAGTGTCGTAGAATTTCATAATGTTTGAAGTTGAATAAGTATTGATACTCTTGCATTCTTTACAGATTGTACTGTTTTGGAGATTGCTGCTATGATTGCATTGTTTGCATATGCTTGCTTGTTTAATGAATCTATTCGAGGATAGGAGTATTAACTATGCAGAGGCATTTAGTATGCAATGTTGAATAATAATTTTAGTGATTTTCTATAGTAGAGAATGATAAGGTTTTTGCATTAGTTTATACTAACTTATCTCACAAGTTCTTGTTGAGTTTTGTGTGGATGAAGCTTTTGAGATTTAGGAAACCCGTGATATGAGAAGAATTAAGGGGACACAAAAGCTCAAGCTTGGGGATCCCCAAGGCATCCTAAGATAATATTCAAGAAGTCTCAAGCATCTAAGCTTGGGGATGCCCCGGTAGGCATCCCACCTTTCTTCTTCAACAATTATCGGTTAGTATCGGTTGAGCCTAAGTTTTTGCTTCTTCACATGAGTTGTGCTATTCTTAGAATGTCATTTTTTTACTTGTTGTTTTAATAAAATACTTAGACCTTAATTTTTTTAAATAAAATAGAGTCCTCAAATAGTTGCCAAGGAGGCTAAGTAAGCGGCATTCACATCCCGTCAACAAAGCTCTTTTCTTTGGAATTGCTCTTGTTCTTCACTTGTATCCTATGAGTAAATTGTTGAATAAACTGAATGTCATGAAGTCGAAGTTGACTCATATCATGCCTAGTGGTAGCTTCGCATTCGGTTTAGAAAGTGAAATCTTTTGAGGCTTGACAATCACAATTTTGGTCATACAAGCAATTCACGAATAATTAGTATAAGGAAGAGAACTTTCACATGCAAATACACTATCCTGGAAATCTTTTGTGACTGTGAGCCCCCATCAAAATATTATATACCAAAATTGTTGACGTTGGACAAGGAAGACAACATAATAATTTATGTTTGTTCATATTCACATAGAAGTTATATTGTCATAGATCCTTCAACATGTGGTGCTTGCCCCCCATCTTTGCTAGCCAAAAATTCCGCACCAAGTAGAGATACTACTTGTGCATCCAAAAACCCTTAAACCCAAACCTTATTTTCAAGAGTCCACCATACCTACCAAAGGATTGAGCAAGATCCTTCAAGTAAGTTGTCATCGGGTGCAATAAGGCAATAAAAATTGCCTCTAAAAGTGTTAGATCATTTAGTGTAAGAGAAAATTGAGTGTTGTATGAACTTATGATGGCATAGAATAAAAGCGAGAGACTGCATAATAAAGGTTGCTATCATAAGGGGCAATATAATGTGATGTTCTTTTGCACTAAGGGGTTGAGCATACAAACAAATAAGCGCATGGCAACCTCTGCTTCCCTCTGTGAAGGGCCTATCTTTTACTTTTCAGTATTTACTTTTGTGCAAAGAGTCAAAGTTTTTCTCTCTATTCCTTTTTATTTTTCTCCTTTGGCAAGCATCCTATGGTGAGGAAAGATCTAGGCACATATGTCCAGTTGAATATGGGTAGCATGAGTTATTATTGTTGACATCACCCTTGAGGTGAATACGTCGGGAGGCAAAACAATAAGCCCCATTCTTTCTATGTGTCCGGTTGAAACGTTTTGCTCATGTGTACGCGGTGAGTGTTAGCAATCATAGAAGACTATATGATGGTTGAGTATGTGGAGCTCTTACTTAAACTCTGTTGAATAAGTTGAATTGCAATTGCTTGGTGACTAAGAACATAGGTTGTTGGGTTTCAAGAGAGTTCATAGTTTGAACCTTAACATGTGAATTGGTTGCCACTATAACATGAAAAGTTTTATAAGAAAGAATTGTTGTTATGATGCCAAGAAAAGTGATTGAAATTATCATTGATTAAACTTGTGCACTTTGCTAGCATTCACACTTCATAAACTATTTCTTTTACCATTTACCTACTCGAGGACGAGTAGGAATTAAGCTTGGAGATGCTGATACATCTCCAACATATCTATAATTTATGAAGAATTCATGTTGATATTTTATCATTCTTGGATGTTTTACAATCATTTTATAGCAACTTTATATCATTTTTGGGACTAGCCTATTGACCCAGTGCCCAGTGCCAGTTGTTGTTTTTTGCTTGTTTTTGACATCGCAGGAAATCAATATCAAACGGACTCTAAACACCGTGAAACTTTTTTTTGGACTTTTGATGGACCAGAAGACCAACAGTGGGCCAAAGAAGCACCTGTGGGGTACCCCGAGGGGGGCACTGAAGGAAATATGCCCTAGAGGCAATAATAAAGTTATTATTTATTTCCTCATATCATGATAAATGTTTATTATTCATGCTAGAATTGTATTAACCGGAAACATGATACATGTGTGAATACATAGACAAACATATAGTCACTAGTATGCCTCTACTTGACTAGCTCATTAATCAAAGATGGTTATGTTTCCTAACCATAGACATGTGTTATTATTTGATTAATGGGATCACATCATTAGGAGAATGATGTGATTGACATGACCCATTCCGTTAGCCTAGCACTTGATCGTTTAGTATATTGCTATTGCTTTCTACATGACCTATACATGTTCCTATAACTATGAGATTATGCAACTCCCATTTACCGGAGGAACACTTTGGGTGCTACCAAACGTCCACAACGAATCGGGTGATTATAAAGGAGTACTACAGGTGTCTCCAAAGGTACATGTTGGGTTGGCGATTTCGAGATTAGGTTTTGTCACTCCAATTATCGGAGAGGTATCTCTGGGCCCTCTCGGTAATGCACATCACTATAAGCCTTGCAAGCAATGTAGCTAATGAGTTAGTTACGGAATGATGCATTACGAACGAGTAAAGAGACTTGCCAAGAACGAGATTGAACTAGGTATTGGATACCGACGATCAAATCTCGGGCAAGTAACATACCGATGACAAAGGGAACAACGTATGTTGTTATGCGGTTTGACCGATAAAGATCTTCGTAGAATATGTAGGAGCCAATATGAGCATCCAGGTTCCGCTATTGGTTATTGACCGAGAATAGTTCTAGGTCATGTCTACATAGTTCTCGAACCCGTAGGCTCCGCACGCTTAACGTTACGATGAAAGTTTTATTATGAGTTTATAAGTTTTGATGTACCGAAGTTTGTTCGGAGTCCCGGATATGATCAGGGACATGACGAGGAGTCTCGAAATGGTCGAGACATAAAGATTGATATATTGGAAGCCTATGTTTGGACATCGGAAGTGTTCCGGGTGAAATCGGCATTTTACCGGAGTACCGGGAGGTTACCGGATCCCCCCGGTGACCTAATGGGCCTTAGTGGGCCTAGTGGAGAAAGAGGAGAAGGGGCCAAGGGGCATCCGCGCGCCCCTCCCCCCCAAGTCCGAATAGGACAAGGAGGGGGGGCGGCGCCCCCCTTTCCTTTCACCCCTCTCCTCCTTCCCCCCAAGTCCAACTAGGGAAAGGGGGGAGTCCTACTCCCAGTGGGAGTAGGACCCCTCCGGCGCGCCTCCTCCTAGGGCCGGCCGCACCCCTCCCTTGCTCCTTTATATACGGGGGCAGGGGGGCACCCCATAACACACAAGTTGATCTACGTGATCGTTCCTTAGCCGTGTGCGTGCCCCCCTCCACCATATTCCACCTCGGTCATATCGTCGCAGAGTTTAGGCGAAGCCCTATGCCGGTAGAACATCATCATCGTCACCACGCCGTCGTGCTGACGGAACTCATCCCCGACACTTTGCTGGATCGGAGTCCGGGGATCGTCATCGAGCTGAACGTGTGCTGAACTCGCAGGTGCCGTATGTTCGGTACTTGGATCGGTCGGATCGTGAAGACGTACGACTACATCAACCGCGTTGTCATAACGCTTCTGCTTACGGTCTACGAGGGTACGTGGACAATACTCTCCCCTCTCGTTGCTATGCATCACCATGATCCTTGCGCAGCGAGGGAAATTTTTGAAATTACTACGTTCCCCAACGGTGGCATCCGAGCCTGGTTTTATGCGTTGATGTTATTTGCACGAGTAGAACACAAGTGAGTTGTGGGCGATACAAGTCATACTGCTTACCAGCATGTCATACTTTGGTTCAGCGGTATTGTGAGATGAAGCGGCCGGGACCGACATTACGCATACGCTTACACGAGACTGGTTTCACCGTTGCGAGCACTCGTGCTTAATGGTGACTGGCGGGTGTCTGTCTCTCTCACTTTAGTTGAACCGAGTGTGGCTACGCCCGGTCCTTGCGAAGGTTAAAACAGCACCAACTTGACAAACTATTGTTGTGGTTTTGATGCGTAGGTAAGAACGGTTCTTGCACAGCCCGTAGCAGCCATGTAAAATTTGCAACAACAAAGTAGAGGACGTCTAACTTGTTTTTGCAGGGCATGTTGTAATGTGATATGGTCAAGACGTGATGCTATATTTATTGTATGAGATGATCATGTTTTGTAACCGAAGTTATCGGCAACTAGCAGGAGCCATATGGTTGTCGCTTTATTGTATGAAATGCAAACGCCCTGTAATGCTTTACTTTATCACTAAGCGGTAGCGATAGTCGTAGAAGCATAAGATTGGCGAGACGACAACGATGCTACGATGGAGATCAAGGTGTCGCGCCGGTGACGATGGTGATCACGACGGTGCTTCGGAGATGGAGATCACAAGCACAAGATGATGATGGCCAATATCATATCACTTATATTGATTGCATGTGATGTTTATCCTTTATGCATCTTATCTTGCTTTGATTGACGGTAGCATTTTAAGATGATCTCTCACTAAAATTATCAAGAAGTGTTCTCCTGAGTATGCACCGCTATGAAAGTTCTTCGTTTGAGACACCACGTGATGATCGGGTGTGATAGGCTCTACGCTCAAATACAACGGTGCAAAACAGTTGCACACGCAGAATACTCAGTTAAACTTGACGAGCCTAGCATATAACAGATATGGCCTCGAACACGGAGACCGAAAGGTCGAGCGTGAATTATATAGTAGATATGATCAACATATTGATGTTCACTGTTGAAACTACTCCATCTCACGTGACGATCGGACATGGTGTAGTTAATATGGATCACGAATCACTTAGAAGAATAGAGGATGTCTATCTAAGTGGGAGTTCTTAAGTAATATGATTAATTGAACTTAAATTTATCATGAACTTAGTACTGATAGTATTTTGCTTGTCTATGTTTATTGTAGATAGATGGCTCGTGTTGTTGTTCCGTTGAATTTTAATGCGTTCCTTGAGAAAGCAAAGTTGAAAGATGATGGTAGCAATTACACGGACGGGTCCGAACTCGAGGATTATCCTCATTGCTGCACGTAAGAATTACGCCCCGAAGCACCGCTGGGTGCCAGCCTGCTCTTGATGTAACCGACGACGTTAAGAACGTCCGCGAGCAAAGCTCGATGACTACTCAATAGTTCAGTGTGCCATGCTTTACGGCTTAGAACCGGGCCTTCAACGACGTTTTGAACGTCATGGAGCATATGAGATGTTCCAGAGTTGAAGTTAATATTTCAAGCAAATGCCCGGATTGAGAGATAAGAAGTCTCCAATAAGTTATATAGCTGCAAGATGGAGGAGAATAGTTACGTCGGTGAACACATACTCAAAATGTCGGGTATAATAATCACTTGATTCAACTGGGAGTTAATCTTCCGATGATAGTGTCATTGATGAATTCTTCAATCATCGCCACCAAGCTACAAGAGCTTTGTGATGAACTATAATATGCAAGGGATGGACAAGACTATTCCCGAGCTCTTCGCAATGCTAAAAGTCATGGAGGTAGAAATCAAAAGGAGCATCAAGTGTTGATGGTTAACAAGACCACTAGTTTCAAGAAAAGGGCAAAGGGAAGAAGAAGGAACTTCAAGAAGAACAGCAAACAAGTTGTTGCTCAAGAGAAGAAACCCAAGTCTGGACCTAAGCCCGAGATCGAGTGCTTCTACCGCAAGCGACCGACATCGAAGCGGAACTGCCCCAAGTATTTGGCGGATAAGAAGGATGGCAAAGTGAACAAAGGTATATGTGATATACATGTTATTGATGTGTACCTTACTAATACTCGCAGAGTACCGGGTATTTGATATGGTTCATTGCTAATATTTGCAACTCAAATAGGAACTACGGATTGCGAAGATTGGCTAAGGACGAGGTGACGATGCGCGTGGGAAATGGTTCCAAAGTTGATGTGATCACGGTCGGCACGCTACCTCTACATCTACCATCGGGATTAGTTTTAGACCTAAATAATTGTTATTTGGTGCCAGCGTTAAGCATGAACATTATATCTGGATCTTGTTTTATGCGAGACGGTTATTCATTTAAGTCAGAGAATAATGGTTGTTCTATTTATATGAATAATATCTTTTATGGTCATGCACCCTTGAAGAGTGGTCTATTTTTATTGAATCTCGATAGTAGTAATACACATATTCATAGTGTTGAAACCAAAAGATGCAGAGTTGATAATGATAGTGCAACTTATTTGTGGCACTGCCGTTTAGGTCATATCGGTGTAAAGCGCATGAAGAAACTCCATATTGATGGGCTTTTGGAATCACTTGATTATGAATCACTTGGTACTTGCGAACCGTGTCTCATGGGCAAGATGACTAAAACACCATTCTCCGAAACTATGGAGCGAGCAACTAATTTGTTGGAAATCATACATACTGATGTTTGTGGTCCAATGAATGTTGAGGCTCGCGGCGGGTATCGTTATTTTCTCACCTTCACAGATGATTTGAGCAGATATGGGTATATCTACTTAATGAAACACAAATCTGAAACATTTGAAAAGTTCAAACAATTTCAGAGTGAAGTGGAAAATCACCATAACAAGAAAATAAAATTTCTACGATCTGATCGTGGAGGAGAATATTTAAGTTACGAGTTTGGTTTACATTTGAAACAATGCGGAATAGTTTCGCAACTCATGCCACCCGGAACACCACAACGAAATGGTGTGTCCGAACGTCGTAATCGTACTTTACTAGATATGGTGCGATCTATGATGTCTCTTACTGATTTACCACTATCGTTTTGGGGTTATGCTTTAGAGACGGCCGCATTCACGTTAAATAGGGCACCATCAAAATCCGTTGAGACGACGCCTCATGAACTGTGGTTTGGCAAGAAACCAAAGTTGTCGTTTCTTAAAGTTTGGGGCTGCGATGCTTATGTGAAGAAACTTCAACCAGATAAGCTCGAACCCAAATCGAGAAATGTGTCTTCATAGGATACCCAAAGGAGACTGTTGGGTACACCTTCTATCACAGATCTGAAGGCAAGATTTTCGTTGCTAAATTCGGATCCTTTCTAGAAAAGAGTTTCTCTCGAAAGAAGTGAGTGGGAGGAAAGTAGAACTTGATGAGATAATCAGATCTGCTCCCTTATTGAAAGTAGTTCATCACAAGAACCGGTTCTGTGACAACTACACCAATTAGTGAGGAAGCTAATGATATTGATCATGAAACTTCAGATCAAGTTTCTCTTGAACTCGAGGTCAACCAGAGTAAGATCCGCACTGCAGTGGTACGGTAATCCTATTTCGAAGTCATGTTACTTGACCATGGCGAACCTACGAACTATGAGGAAGCGATGATGAGCCCAGATTCCGCAAAATGGCTAGAAGCCATGAAATATGAGATGGGATCCATGTATGAGAACAAAGTATGGACTTTGGTTGACTTGCCCGATGATCGGCAAGCCATTGAGAATATATGGATCTTTAAGAAGAAGACTGACGCTGATGGTAATATAACTGTCTATAAAGCTCGACTTATTGCAAAAGGTTTTCGACAAGTTCAAGGGGTTGACTACGATGAGACTTTCTCACCCGTAGCGATGCTTAAGTCTGTCCGAATCATGTTAGCAATTGCTGCATTTTATGATTATGAAATTTGGCAAATGGATGTCAAAACTGCATTCTTGAATGGATTTCTAGAAGAAGAGTTGTATATGACGCAACCAGAAGGTTTTGTTGATCCAAAAGGGGCTAACAAAGTGTGCAAGCTCCAGCGATCAATTTATGGTCAGTGCAAGCCTCTTGAGTTAGAATAAACGCTTTGATAGTGTGATCAAAGATATGGTTTTATCTAGACTTTGGAGAAGCCCTGTATTTACAAGAAAGTGAGTGGGAGCTCAGAGCATTTCGATATTATATGTGGACGATATATTATTGATTGGAAATGATATAGAATTTCTGGATAGCATAAAAGGATACTTGAATAAAAGTTTTTCAATGAAAGACCTCGGTGAAGCTGCTTACATATTGGGCATCAAGATCTATAGAGATAGATCAAGACCCTTGATTGGACTTTCACAAAGCACATACCTTGATAAAGTTTTGAAAAAGATCAAAATGGATCAGGCAAAGAAAGGATTCTTACCTGTATTACAAGGTGTGAAATTGAGTCAGACTCAATGCTCGACCACAGCAGAAGATAGAGAGAAAATGAAAGATGTTCCCTATGCTTCAGCCATAGGCTCTATCATGTATGCAATGCTGTGTACCAGACCTGACGATGCTTAGCAATAAGCTTGGCAGGAAGATACCAAAGTAATCCAGAGGGGATCATCGACAGCGGTCAAGAACATCCTGAAATACCGAAAAGGACTAAGGATATGTTTCTCGATATGGAGGTGACAAAGAGCTAGTCGTAAAAGGTTACGTCGATGCAAGCTTTGACACTGATCCGGACGATTCTAAATCGCAAACCGGATACGTATTTTTATTAAACGGTGGAGCTGTTAGTTGGTGCAGTTCTAAACAAAACGTCGTGGCGGGATCTACATGTGAAGCGGAGTACATAGCTGCTTCGGAAGCAGCAAATGAAGGAGTCTGGATGAAAGAGTTCATTTCCGATCTAGGTGTCATACCTAGTGCATTGGGACCAATGATGATCTTCTTTGCCAATACTGGTGCAATTGCCTTGGCAAAGGAATCCAGATTTTACAAGAGGACCAAGCACATCAAGAGACGCTTCAATTCCATCCGGGACCAAGTCTAGGTGGGAGACATAGAGATTTGCAAGATACATACGGATCTGAATGTTGCAGACCCATTGACTAAGCCTCTTCCACGAGTAAAACATGATCAGCACCAAGACTCCATGGGTGTTAGAATCATTACTGTGTAATCTAGATTATTGACTCTAGTGCAAGTGGGAGACTGAAGGAAATATGCCCTAAAGGCAATAATAAAGTTATTATTTATTTCCTCATATCATGATAAATGTTTATTATTCATGCTAGAATTGTATTAACCAGAAACATGATACATGTGTGAATACATAGACAAACATATAGTCACTAGTATGCCTCTACTTGACTAGCTCATTAATCAAAGATGGTTATGTTTCCTAACCATAGACATGTGTTGTTATTTGATTAATGGGATCACATCATTAATGACATGACCCATTCTGTTAGTCAAGCACTTGATCGTGTAGTATATTGCTATTGCTTTCTTCATGACCTATACATGTTCCTGTAACTATGATATTATGCAACTCCCGTTTACCGGAGGAACACTTTGGGTGCTACCAAACGTCACAACGTAACTGGGTGATTATAAAGGAGTACTACAGGTGTCTCCAAAGGTACATGTTGGGTTGGCGATTTCGAGATTAGGTTTTGTCACTCCGATTATCGGAGAGGTATCTCTGGGCCCTCTCGGTAATGCACATCACTATAAGCCTTGCAAGCAATGTAGCTAATGAGTTAGTTACGGAATGATGCATTACGTAACGAGTAAAGAGACTTGCCAGTAACGAGATTGAACTAGGTATAGGATACCGACGATCAAATCTCGGGCAAGTAACATACCGATGACAAAGGGAACAACGTATGTTGTTATGCGGTTTGACCGATAAGGATCTTCGTAGAATATGTAGGAGCCAATATGAGCATCCAGGTTCCGCTATTGGTTATTGACCGAGAATAGTTCTAGGTCATGTCTACATAGTTCTCGAACCCATAGGGTCCGCACGCTTAACGTTACGATGACAGTTTTATTATGAATTTATAAGTTTTGATGTACCGAAGTTTGTTCGGAGTCCCGGATATGATCACGGACATGACGAGGAGTCTCGAAATGGTTGAGACATAAAGATTGATATATTGGAAGCCTATGTTTGGACATCGGAAGTGTTCCGGTGAAATCGGCATTTTATCGAGTACCGGAGGTTACCGAACCCCGGTGACCTAATGGGCCTTAGTGGGCCTAGTGGAGAAAGAGGAGAAGGGGCCAAGGGGCAGCCGCGCGCCCCTCCCCCCCCAAGTCCGAATAGGACAAGGAGGGGGGCGGCGCCCCCCCTTCCCTTTCCCCCCTCTCCTCCTTCCCGCCAAGTCCTAGTCCAACTAGGGAAAGGGGGGAGTCCTACTCCCGGTGGGAGTAGGACTCCTCCGGCGCACCTTCTCCTAGGGCCGGCCGCACCCCTCCCTTGCTCCTTTATATACGGGGCAGGGGACACCCCATAACACACAAGTTGATCTACGTGATCGTTCCTTAGCTGTGTGCGTTGCCCCCCTCCACCATATTCCACCTCGGTCATATCGTCATGAGTTTAGGCGAAGCCCGCGCCGGTAGAACATCATCATCGCCACCACGCCATCGCGGTTGACGGAACTCATCCCCGACACTTTGCTGGATCGAGTCCGGGATCGCCATCGAGCTGAACGTGTGCTGAACTCGGAGGTGCCGTGACGCTTGGTACTTGGATCGGTCGGATCGTGAAGACGCACGACTACATCAACCGCGTTGTCATAACGCTTCCTCTTATGGTCTACGAGGGCACGTGGACAATACTCTCCCCTCTTGCTATGCATCACCATGATCCTTGCGCAGCGCGAGGATTTTTTTAAATTACTACGTTCCTCAACAGCAGAACCCACTGTATGCGCCTGGGGCCCAAAGCGCCTAGGTCGGTTGTGCCTGAAGGAAATATGCCCTAGAGGCAATAATAAAGTTATTATTTATTTTCTTGTTTCATGATAAATGTTTATTATTCATGCCAGAATTGTATTAACCGGAAATATAATACATGTGTGAATACATAGACAAACAGAGTGTCACTAGTATGCCTCTACTTGACTAGCTCGTTGATCAAAGATGGTTAAGATTCCTAGCCATAGACATGAGTTGTCATTTGATTAACGGGATCACATCATTAGGAGAATGATGTGATTGACATGACCCATTCCATTAGCTTAGCACTCGATCCTTTAAGTATGTTGCTATTGCTTTCTTCATGACTTATACATGTTCCTATGACTATGAGATTATGCAAGTCCCGTTTACCGGAGGAACACTTTGTGTGCTACCAAACGTCACAACGTAACTGGGTGATTATAAAGGTGCTCTACAGGTGTCTCCGAAGGTACTTGTTGAGTTGGCGATTTCGAGATTAGGATTTGTCACTCCGATTGTCGGAGAGGTATCTCCGGCCCTCTCGGTAATGCACATCACTTAAGCCTTGCAAGCATTGCAACTAATGAGTTAGTTGCGGGATGATGTATTACGGAACGAGTAAAGAGACTTGCCGTAACGAGATTGAACTAGGTATTGAGATACCGACGATCGAATCTCGGGCAAGTAACATACCGATGACAAAGGGAACAACGATGTTGTTATGCGGTCGACCGATAAAGATCTTCGAGAATATGTAGGAGCCAATATGAGCATCCAGGTTCCGCTATTGGTTATTGACCGAGACGGTCTCGGTCATGTCTACATTGTTCTCGAACCCGTAGGGTCCGCACGCTTAAGGTTTCGATGATGGTTATATTATGAGTTAATGAGTTTTGATGTACCGAAGGAGTTCGAGTCCCGGATGAGATCGGGACATGACGAGGAGTCTCGAAATGGTCGAGACGTAAAGATCGATATATTGGATGACTATATTCGGACGTCGGAAAGGTTCCGAGTGATTCGGGTATTTTCCGGGGTACCGGGGAGTTACGGGAATATGAGGAAGAAGCAATGGGCCTCATGGGCCAAGTGGTGGAAGAGAGGAGGAGGGCGCGCCCCCTAGCCCAAACCGACTGGACTAGGGGCCGCCCCCTTCCTCCTTTTCCTCCCTCTCCTTCCTTCTCCTTCTCCTTCCCTTCCTTCCCCTCTCCTACTTGGACTAGGAAAGAGGGGGGAATCCTACTTGGAGTAGGATTGCCCCCCCTTGGGCGCGCCTCCTCCCCTTGGCCGCCTCTCCCCCCTTGCTCCTCTATATACGGGGGCAGGGGGGCACCCCAGGACACATAAGTTGATCTTCGTGATCGTTCCTTAGCCGTGTGCGGTGCCCCCCTCCACCATATTCCACCTCGGTCATATCGTAGCGGTGCTTAGGCGAAGCCCTGCGAATGGTAGAACATCAAGATCGTCACCACGCCGTCGTGCTGATGGGACTCCTCCCCGACGCTTTGCTGGATCGAAGCCCGGGGATCGTCATCGAGCTGAACGTGTGCTAGAACTTGGAGGTGCCGTAGTTTCGGTGCTTGGATCGGTCGGATCAGGAAGACGTACGACTACTTCCTCTATGTTGCGTCAACGCTTCCGCTTCGGTCTACGAGGGTACGTAGACAACACTCTCCCCTCTTGTTGCTATGCATCACCATGATATTGCGTGTGCATAGGAATTTTTTTGAAATTACTACGTTCCCCAACAGTGCCCACCTCGGTGGCCTCCCGCACCCCCTCTTTGCATTATAAATTCCCAAATATTCCGAAACCCTTAGGGGTTAACCTAGTTCATAAGTTCCGCCACCGCAAGGCTCTGTAGCCACCGGAAACCAATCTAGACCCCGTTCCGGCACCCTATCGGAGGGGGGAATCATCTCCGGTGGCCACCATGATGAGGAGGGAGTAGTCCACCCTCAGGGATGAGGGTTTGTTTGTACCAGTAGCTATGTGTTTAATCTCTCTCTCTATCGTGTTCTTGAGATGTCACGATCTTGATGTATCGCGGGCTTTGTTAATATAGTCAGATCATATGGTATTTTCCCCTCTCTATCTTGTTGTGATGAATTTAGTCCTTCCCTTTGAGATTTCGTTGTTATCAGATTGAATACTGTCGGTGTTCTGGGAACGGGGGTCCCCAGACTTTCCTGCCTGCGGCCTGCGGCGTGGCTCAAGGGAGGCCCAGGACAGCCCATCTTCATCAACACAAGCTCAAGACCATCGCGAGGGGCCAAGCCTCGCGGGGCGGACGTGTCACGCCCAAGATGCGACCCTATCCTAAAGGAACTCGATGGTCCCACCAAGGATAGAAGCGCATCTTGAAGACGCTTTTGCAAGGTGGATATCATTACATCAACATTACATAATACATAGGATACATACATAAGGCACAAATGCCACAATAATACATCATCATCATACAAGATCAACATCCGACTATGGATGAATCATAAACAGAAACTCAAACAATATCAAGCCTGCTAGCCCAGGCTGCCGACCTGGAACCTATCCCCTGATCGAAGAAGCAGAAGAAGAACTCCAAACAAGCAAACATCGCTCTCGCGTCATGATCATCGCAAACCTGTACCTGCAACTGGTGGTGTAGTAATCTGTGAGCCACGAGGACTCAGCAATCCCATTACCATGGGTATCAAGACTACCAAAGCTTAAATAGAAAGGAAGGGGTAAGGTGGTGAGGTTGCAGCAGCAGCTAAGCATATATGGTGGCTAACATACGCAAATGAGAGCGAGAAGAGAAACAAAGGAACGGTCGTGAAACTAGCAATGATCAAGAAGTGATCCCGAACTCCTACTTACGTCAGACATAACCCAGAAACCGTGTTCTCCTCTCGATCAACCCCGAAAAGAGACACTCACGGTTACGCACACGGTTGGTGTATTTTAGAAGAGTTTGCTTCAAGTTTACTACAACCGGATATTAACAAATTCCCATCTGCCATATAACCGCGGGCACACTCTCGAAAGTTTAAACCCTGCAGGGGTGTCCCAACTTAGCCCATGATAAGCTCTCGTGATCAACGAAGGATATTCCTTCTCCCCGAGAAGACCCGATCAGTCTTGGAATCCCGGCTACAAGACATTTCGATAGTAATAAAACAAGACCAGCAAAGCCGCCCGGATGTGCCGACAAATCCCGATAGGAGTCGCACGTACCTCGTTCTCAGGGCACACCGGATAAGTCAAGCTACGAGTAAAACCAAGCCTCGAGTTTCCCGTGGTGGCCCAAGAAGTTGCTCGGTTCGGACCAACACTCGAAGGAGCACCGCCCGGGGCTAATAAAGATGACCCTCGGGCTCCGAAACCCAAGGGAAATAAAAGGGCATAGGTGAGGCAAATGGTAAAACCAATGTTGGGCCTTGCTGGAGGAGTCTTATTCAAAGCGAACTATCAAGGGGGTCCCATAAATCACCCAACCGCGTTAGGGACGCAAAATCCGGGAACATAATACCGATATGACGGAAACTAGGACGGCAAGAGGGGAACAAAACACCAGGCATAAGGCCGAGCCTTCCACCCTTTACCAAGTATATAGATGCATTAATAATATAAGAGATATTGTGATATCCCAACATAATCATAATCCAACATGGAGCAATCTTCACCTTCACCTGCAACTAGCAACGCTATAAGAGGGGCTGAGCAAAAGCGGTAACATAGCCAAACAACGGTTTGCTAGGAAGGGTGACAAAGGTTAGAGGTTCGTGGCAATTTGGGAGGCTTGATAAGCAAGTGGTAGGTAACGCAGCATAGCGATAGAACGAAGCAACTAGCCTAGCAATGATAGTAATGAGATCCAAGGTGACGGTCATCTTGCCTGAAATCCCGCAAGGAAGAAGAACGAGTCCATGAAGAAGATGAAGCCACGAAGACGAACCAAGCGTAGATGAACGAATCCTCACGATCGCAACGAAACGGGAACTATCGAGAAGAAGCACACAACAAGGTAAACACACCACACATATACATGACATGATGCACAACCAAGCATGATGCATGACAAGGCTACATGAAGCTACTCATGGCAAAAGATGATGCATACAAGACAAACACATCAAAGCAAGTTTAAATGAGGCCGAAACAACATATAACAATTCCGGTAAGTCCTCATATGCAAATTTCGAAATTGGTCCAGATCTGAATAAACCTTATGTTCAAGTTGTTAAACAGAAAGTTAAGATGCACCACGATGATCCACACGAAATTCTAGTCAAGTTACATATAAAGTTCATTTAATTCGGAGCTACGGCCTAGAAGATATGAGCAAAACAAGTTAAACATGGCATTGATGCAAAATGCATATAAACATCAAGAAAACACCTCAAAACAAGGATGGAACATGATAATATGAAACTACATGCAAAATCAAGCAAGTTTCATATAGAGCACACTCAAAACGGAGCAACGGTGCAACACATACACCCTATACAAGTTTAAAGGACAAGCTGTCCAAAACAGCAACTAGGCAAATTGCAAGCATCAAAACACTATGCTACAGCACCTCAATATAAAAACAAAAGGCATGGACGTGATTTACAGGTAAAGCATGACAAAACATGAACACTGAGCTATCTCCAGAAATCACTAGAACATGCTCAAACACACATGGCAAGATTGCAAATAATATCAGTTCAGACTTTGCATAAAATAACATCAGGTTGCAATGTTTAGAGCTATCAAACAACATGTTACAACAAGCTATCATGTCAAACAAGAGCATGTCATGAACCTACTAATTGCATAGAACAAAAGTCCTTTAATGACCATGAGCCAAAAAGGATCAGAAGATATGATGGCACCCATGTAAACATAGCAAGTTATATGACAGATTTATACATGGCAGGAACAACAATAAGTAGGCATGTTGGTGAGCTTGATCCACTCACCACAGAGCAATAAATGGCATGGCAAGGCAACCAACAGTAAGAGGACATGTTTATGATCAGCTAAACATGGCAAGAACAAGTTCATAGGGTGTATGGATCACTAGCAAAGCTCATGGCAAAACTGAACTTAATGTTAACAGGCTGACAACAACATTATTTAGCAAATTTGGAGCAAGATTACAACAAGGTAAAGCAAGCTATAAATACAATAAGGGGCATGGATGGATAGAGCATGACATGTATAACAAAACATCCTTAGTGAACATCTCCAGATTATGCATAGATTGACTTGTAGAAGCAGGTTAACATAGTAACAAAATATAACAGAATCCGCCTAGCAAAACAGTAACAGCAAGTACCCTACTTAACAAGCTTGATGCACTCAGTACAAGACCCATCAAAATCCATGGATGGCACCACTGTAAATATGGCATGACGTATATCAAAACTCATGTAGAGCTCATACTCATAAGATGCACACATCAAACATGGCAAAAATGACAAATGAGCATGTTATAACAGTTTCAGTAGGTTAACATCATATAGCACTCTTGCAACGAAGATTCAGGCATCAAGATGAACTCAAATGAACATGATGAAATGGGACGAAATGAAGTACTCGTCGAGGCGAACAATTTGACATATTACACGCACGAAACGGAGCAGTATGAATGCAGTTAAAGCAAGTCAAAGTTAGCACCAGAATGCAAGAATTTCAGGACTTCGCAGAAAATCACCTCCGCGAACACGGGATCCAGTTCGAGGAAGATCCATTCCTCGTACAGAGCAGCCATGGCGGAAGTCAACGCCGACGGGGAGGGTGCGTGGGACTCCGGCGGGGCTCGGGATGGCCGGGAATGGGTAGATCAAGTCGTGGGCGGCCGGATCCGGGCAAGGGCGGCGGTGGACGGAGCTCGGGGCGGCGCTGGCCGGACTTGGAGCTCGGGGCACCATCCATGGCGGCCTCCTTCTGCATCACGGGAGAGAGAGGGAGATGAGCGCGGGGGAGAGGAAGGACAGGGAGAAGGAGGAGGAGACGGGACCGGCCTGGACCGGTGGCGCTCCGGTCGCCGGAGTTGGACGGCGGCGAGGCGGCGGGCGGAGGCAAAGCGGCGGTCGTCGGCGGGCGGCGAGAGCTCGGGCGATGTGTGGCTCGGGCGGAGCGGGCGGCGGCGGCTGCGGGCGCTGGGCCCAGATCGGCCCGAGGCGGGCCGCGGATGGGCTCCGGTGGGCCCATGCGGTGGAGGCGCGGTGGAGACGGCGGCTGCGACACGTGGCGGCTCCGGAGTGGCTGGGGCGCGGCGGCGGAGAGGGAGCGGGGCTAGGGTTTGGACTGCGAAGAATTCGGAGGGGATCACATATTTATAGATAAAGGGAGCTAGGAGACTCCAAATGGGGTGCGGTTTTGGCCACGCGATCGTGATCGAACGACCGAGAGCATGTAGGGGGTTTGGATGGGTTTTGGGCCACTTTGAAGGGGTGTTGGGCTGCACACAAAAGAGGCCTTTACGGTTACCCGGTTAACCGTTGGAGTATCAAACGACCTCCAAATGGCACGAAAACTGACAGGTGGTCTACCGGTGGTGTACCAAGGCCGCTTGAAAAACCTCGGTCCATTCCGAGACCGTTTAACACCCGCACACGAAAAGAGGCAAAAGGGGGCGCCGGGAGACATAGGAGTACCGGATTGCAAAACGGACAACGGGGAAAATGCTCGGATGCATGAGACGAACATGTATGCAAAATGCGATGCACATGACGACATGATAAGAAATGCATATGATGACATGGCAAAGTGCAACACGCAAGCACATGACAAGGAAACTACGGCGAATAACTGGGGGACACCTGGCGCATCGAATCCGGGGCGTTACAACACTCCTCCACTAACAGGAGATCTCGTCCCGAGATCTTAGGACCGAGACGGAAGGGAAAAAGGATGAGGTGAAACAAGAACTCAAGAGAAGAAGCAAAGAATCGAGAGCACTCAAGAAGAAGAGAGGAACGACGAGAATGACGAGAATCAAAAGCTCACGGAATCAGATAGACTATGAAACCACTCCGGTTAGAACGAGATAAGAAAACGAATAAGACTGGAAGGATTTAGGCAGCACTCCTGCTGAAAATGGAAGGATTAGAACATGAACTTGAGAGGATGGAATGGTACTTGATGAACTCTTGAAGAATGAATTAAATCATGAAGAACCACCGTGAAGAACTCCGGTAACAAAAGGATGATGAGATAGAAATGAAGGATGAAAGAATAAGATGAGCCTTGCGATGATTTAGATGGAGGTTCCGACGAGATGGCCAAGTAAATTTTAACTCCGGAAAAGAAAAGATGAAAACACTTGGAACTAGAATTTATTCCTCAAGAAAAAAACTCCGAAGGAAGGGATTACTCACTTGGATGAAATAAGAATAAGATTTATCATATGCTTATCCTTCATCAAATTAAATTGAAGACAAGCAATGGATTTTGCATACTACTTATTCTTCTTGAAAAGGATTAAGGGGGGGGGGGGTATAGCGCAAAACTTGAGAAAGTCTTCATGAATCACCGGTAGGATTGGAAGGAACGAATGAATTAATATGATAATCAAAGAAAAAGAATCTTGAACGAACCACCGTTAGTATTCGGAAATGACTGACGAAAGAGAATGAATCGCCGGGAAAAATTAGAAAAGCCCAAAGATACTTTAGGGAATTTAGATACAAGAGAATGAAGAGATCATGAACTGATTAGAGGATACTTGAACGAAGCACCGGAAGAATATTGAGACGAACGAAGGGGCACGAATATGGAATAATTGGAGAACGAATTTGAAAAACTTAGAATGGAGAGATATTCCAAAAAGATGGCCTCCGGATGATCGGACCAGAAAAGCAACTCCTGAAATACTCCGGATGGGTAAGAAAAGAATCTCTGACAAATGGAATAATTCAAGAGGATAGCATGAAGCTAGAACCACGAATCTTCGGGAGAACGGACAAGATTTAAGAGAAACTCTACTTCGGTCTTCAAATGACGACGATAAACATCACCAAAATTAATGTGATACTCCGGAAGAATGAAAAACAGAGAGGTTGAGCCGACAAAGAAATGATTTGAAATTGATCTTGGAAAAGGCATGTGACTGATGGAACCCATTCTTACGCCACACTTGAAAAGAATTGAGAATAGCTCCGGGGAAATAGAAGAGTTAGGTAAGATCCTGGGAAAAGACCTGTGGGTTAGGGCCCACTAAATGAAAAACACCGTTGGAAAGGGATGTTGAACAGATAGATTATGCACCGGAACAATTGAAAGATTTGAATGAGGTGACAACCTCGAATTAATTGGAACACAGACGAATCTCCTGAGATATCTTGAACACTCCGGAAGGATAAACTGGCGAGAGGCGAACGAGCAGGGAAAGCACTTTATCCGAGGAAAAGAATATAATCACTACCGAAAATGGAATTGAATCCACCAGAGAAGAAAAAGAGATGGAGAATGTCGAACAAAATGAGAATTCACCGGTTGAAACAATTGAGGGAAGACTGAAGAGGCTCCGCACGAAAGAAATTGATGCTCGAAAGAGACTCAGACTCCGGGAAGAAAAAAAAGGGTGGGAGGGAGGGAAAACAAAGTCAACTTGGAAGGGGAAAAGCCGATGAATAACTTCAAGAGGAAACACCGGTTGAAATCATTGAGGAGAGAAAGCAAAAACTTCACACGAGTAGGATGGATACTCGATTACGGACTCCGGTTCCGAGAAGAAGCAGGGTGGGCGGGTGGGAAAAGAAAACAACTGAGGATAGAGAAATAACTTCGTTGAGAGCAAATTGAGGATTGAACTTGGCAAATATGAAGAGGCTCAAGTCAACTTGACGAGAAATGCACCTGATGAAAAGAGCTGAGAGCCAACGATCGGAAAACCAACTGCGTGATCCTAAAGAAATTTTTTGAAGGGGAAGAGGAGTAATTCAAAACACCTACGTCAAGATTCCTTACCAGAGCGACGAAGGGGTTGAGGAGTAAAAATAATTCCTACTCTCCGATATAACTAGACTCCAAAAAAAAGTTTTCTTCTAGACTCAACAACGGCCAAACTACACGATCAATCAAGGGGGCTCCTAGGGTGGGTCGAGGCTCTGATACCAACTTGTCACGCCCAAGATGCGACCCTATCCTAAAGGAACTCGATGGTCCCACCAAGGATAGAACCGCATCTTGAAGACGCTTTTGCAAGGTGGATATCATTACATCAACATTACATAATACATAGGGATACATACATAAGGCACGAATGCCACAAGAATACATCATCATACAAGATCAACATCCGACTACGGATGAATCATAAACAGAAACTCAAACAATATCCACCCTGCTAGCCCAGGCTGCCGACCTGGAACCTATCCCCTGATCGAAGAAGTAGAAGAACTCCAAACAAGCAAACATCGCTCTCGCGTCATGATCATCGCAAACCTATACCTGCAACTGCTGGTGTAGTAATCTGTGAGCCACGAGGACTTAGCAATCCCATTACCATGGGTATCAAGACTAGCAAAGCTTAAATAGAAAGGAAGGGGTAAGGTGGTGAGGTTGCAGCAGCGGCTAAGCATATATGGTGGCTAACATACACAAATGAGAGCGAGAAGAGAAACAAAGGAACGGTCGTGAAACTAGCAATGAGCAAGAAGTGATCCTGAACTCCTACTTACGTCAGACATAACCCAGAAACCGTGTTCTCCTCTCGATCAACCCCGAAAAAAGACACTCACGGTTACGCACACGGTTGGTCTATTTTAGAAGAGTTTGCTTCAAGTTTACTACAACCGGATATTAACAAATTCCCATCTGCCACATAACCGCGGGCACGGCTCTCAAAAGTTTAAACCCTGCAGGGGTGTCCCAACTTAGCCCATGATAAGCTCTCGTGATCAACGAAGGATATTCCTTCTCCCCGGGAAGACCCGATCAGTCTCGGAATCCCGGCTACAAGACATTTCGACGGTAATAAAACAAGACCAGCCAAGCCGCCCGGATGTGCCGACAAATCCCGATAGGAGTCGCACATACCTCGTTCTCAGGGCACACCGGATAAGTCAAGCTACGAGTAAAACCAAGCCTCGAGTTTTCAGCGGTGGCCCCAAGAGTTGCTCGGTTCGGACCAACACTCAAGGAGCACCGCCCGGGGCTAATAAAGATGACCCTCGGCCCGAAACCCAAGGGAAATAAAAGGGCATAGGTGAGGCAAATGGTAAAACCAATGTTGGGCCTTCTTTGGAGGAGTCTTATTCAAAGCTAACTGTCAAGGGGTCCCATAAATCACCCAACCGCGTTAGGGACGCAAAATCCGGGAACATAATACCGATATGACGGAAACTAGGACGGCAAGAGTGGAACAAAACACCAGGCATAAGGCCGAGCCTTCCACCCTTTACCAAGTATATAGATACATTAATAATATAAGAGATATTGTGATATCCGAACATAATCATAATCCAACATGGAGCAATCTTCACCTTCACCTGCAACTAGCAACGCTATAAGAGGGGCTGAACAAAAGCGGTAACATAGCCAAACAACGGTTTGCTAGGAAGGGTCACAAAGGTTAGAGGTTCGTGGCAATTTGGGAGGCTTGATAAGCAAGTGGTAGGTAACGCAGCATAGCGATAGAACGAAGCAACTAGCCTAGCAATGATAGTAATGAGATCCAAGGTGACGGTCATCTTGCCTGAAATCCCGCAAGGAAGAAGAACGAGTCCATGAAGAAGATGAAGCCACGAAGACGAACCAAGCGTAGATGAACGAATCCTCACGATCGCAACGAAACGGGAACTATCGAGAAGAAGCACACAACAAGGTAAACACACCACACATATACATGACATGATGCACAACCAAGCATGATGCATGACAAGGCTACATGAAGCTACTCATGGCAAAAGATGATGCATACAAGACAAACACATCAAAGCAAGTTTAAATGAGGCCGGAAACAACATATAACAATTCCGGTAAGTCCTCATATGCAAATTTCGAAATTGGTCCAGATCTGAATAAACCTTATGTTCAAGTTGTTAAACAGAAAGTTAAGATGCACCACGATGATCCACACGAAATTCTAGTCAAGTTACATATAAAGTTCATTTAATTCGGAGCTACGGCCTAGAAGATATGAGCAAAACAAGTTAAACATGGCATTGATGCAAAATGCATATAAACATCAAGAAAACACCTCAAAACAAGGATGGAACATGATAATATGAAACTACATGCAAAATCAAGCAAGTTTCATATAGAGCACACTCAAAACGGAGCAACGGTGCAACACATACACCCTATACAAGTTTAAAGGACAAGCTGTCCAAAACAGCAACTAGGCATATTGCAAGCATCAAAACACTATGCTACAACACCTCAATATAAAAACAAAAGGCATGGACGTGATGTACAGGTAAAGCATGACAAAACATGAACACTGAGCTATCTCCAGAAATCACTAGAACATGCTCAAACACACATGGCAAGATTGCAAATAATATCAGTTCAGACTTTGCATAAAATAACATCATGTTGCAATGTTTAGAGCTATCAAACAACATGTTACAGCAAGCTATTATGTCAAACAAGAGCATGGCATGAACCTAGTAATTGCATAGAACAAAAGTCCTTTACTGACCATGAGCCAAAAAGGATCAGAAGATATGATGGCGCCCATGTAAACATAGCAAGTTATATGACAGATTCATACATGGCAGGAACAACAATAAGTAGGCATGTTGGTGAGCTTGATCCACTCACCACAGAGCAATAAATGGCATGGCAAGGCAACCAACAGTAAGAAGACATGTTTATGAAGCTAAACATGGCAAGAACAAGTTCATAGGGTGCATGGATTACTAGCAAAGCTCATGGCAAAACTGAACTTAATGTTAACAGGCTGACAGCAACATTATTTAGCAAATTTGGAGCAAGATTACAACAAGGTAAGGCAAGATATAAATACAACAAGGGGCATGGATGGATAGATCATGACATGTATAACAAAACATCCTTAGTGAACATCTCCAGATTATGCATAGATTGACTTGTAGAAGCAGGTTAACATAGTAACAAAATATAACCGAATCCGCCTAGCAAAACAGTAACAGCAAGTACCCTACTTAACAAGCTTGATGCACTCAGTACAAGACCCACCAAAATCCACGGATGGCACCACTGTAAATATGGCATGGCATAGATCAAAACTCATGTGGAGCTCATACTCATAAGATGCACACATCAAACATGGCAAAAATGACAAATGAGCATGTTATAACAGTTTCAGCAGGTTAACATCATATAGCACTCTTGCAACGAAGATTCAGGCATCAAGATGAACTCAAATGAACATGATGCAATGGAATGAAATGAAGTACTCGTCGAGGCGAACAATTTGACATATTACACGCACGAAACGGAGCAGTATGCATGGAGTTAAAGCAAGTCAAAGTTAGCACCAGAATGCAAGAATTTCAGGACTTAGCAGAAAATCACCTCCGCGAACACGGGATCCAGTTCGAGGAAGATCCATTCCTCGTACAGAGCAGCCATGGCGGAAGTCAACGCCGACGGGGAGGGTGCGTGGGACTCCGGCGGGGCTCGGGATGGCCGGGAATGGGTAGATCAAGTCGTGGGCGGCCGGATCCGGGCAAGGGCGGCGGTGGACGGAGCTCGGGGCGGCGCTGGCCGGACTTGGAGCTCGGGGCGCCATCCATGGCGGCCTCCTTCTGCATCACGGGAGAGAGAGGGAGATGAGCACGGGGGAGAGGAAGGACGGGGAGAAGGAGGAGGAGACGGGACCGGCCTGGACCGGTGGCGCTCCGGTCGCCGGAGTTGGACGGCGGCGAGGCGGCGGGCGGAGGCAGGGCGGCGGTCGCCGCGCGGCGGCGCGGAGCTCGGGCGACAGGTGGCTCAAGGCGCGAGCGGGGCGGCGGCTGCGGGCGCTGGGCCCAGATCGCCCGAGGCGGGCGCGGATGGGCTCCGTGGGCCCATGCGGTGGAGGCGCGGTGGAGACGGGCGGCTGCGACACATGGCGGCTCCCGAGTGGCTGGGCTGGCGGCGGAGAGGGAGCGGGCTAGGGTTTGACTGCAAGAATTCGGAGGGATCACATATTTATAGATAAAGGAGCTAGGAGACTCCAAATGGGGTGCGGTTTTCGGCCACGCGATCGTGATCGAACGACCGAGAGCATGTAGGGGTTTGGATGGGTTTTGGGCCACTTTGAAGGGGTGTTGGGCTGCACACAAAGAGGCCTTTACGGTTACATCTTGTTAACTGCTGAGTATCAACGACCTCCAAATGGCACGAAACTTGACAAGCGGTTCACGGTGGTGTACCAAGGCCGCTTGACAAACCTCGGTCCATTCCGAGACCGCTTAACACCCGCATACTAAAAGAGGCAAAAGGGCGCCGGAGACATAGGAGTACCGGATTGCAAAACGGACAACGGGGAAAATGCTCGGATGCATGAGACGAACATGTATGCAAAATGCGATGCACATGACGACATGATATGAAATGGATATGATGGCATGGCAAAGTGCCACACGCAAGCACATGACAAGGAAACTACGGCGAATAACTGGGGGACACCTGGTGCATCGAATCCGGGGCGTTAGGACGACAAGGAGCTTCCTCAGGCACGGCCTCGTCAGGCTGGCTCATGAGGAGGCGGAGAGTTCAAGGCAGGGTACCTTGCGAGGTGACCAGGACGCAAGCCATGACGACCAAGGGTGCCAGTCGGGCGCCAGGCCGCGCAGCATCCTCCTTTCCCCTTTGGTGCAAAGGGAGCAAGCGCAGGCAAGAGCATCAAGCAAAGGCATCCGTTTTGGTGCAACAAGACCAAGACCAGCTCCAACGGCTGGAAGGGAGTCATCGTGGAGCCCAAGCAGGCGTCATCACCAGAGCCTTTGGCAGGCAAGGACCAACTTTAGTCAGGATAAGTGTACCCGCTGTTCCCCTTCAAAATGGCCAATTGTTGGCGCCTTTCCCGCTCAATATTTGGGAAGAGGCCCAGGGCCTTCGCCTATAAATAGGAGTAGCCACACTCAAATTGAAGAGGGACGATCAGATAGGAAGGGGGACGATCAGATAGGAAGAGGGACGATCTGATAGGAAGAAGGACGATCGGTGAGGAAGGAGATCTGGCATTCGGAATCCAGAGAGAGAGAGATAGAGATCCGATCCTCAAGCTAGAGCGACGGGACACCACCTAGTAGTTCATCACACCCACCAAGAACAGGCCCTCGCGAGGCTGTTCTTCCCTGTACTGTTCCTCATCAGCCCAAGAGGCAATCCACCACGCCACAAACTAGAGTAGGGTATTACACCACAACGGTGGCCCGAACAAGTATAAATCTTGCGTCTCTTGTGCTATTCCTTCTAGTAGCTTAGGTCCCTGCGATTCGGCGAGGTACGAGACGGTGGAGGGCTGGATCTCCGCGCGCACCCCAGAGTTTGAACCTTAAGGGTCTGCCGGAACCCAAAATCCGACATTTGGCGCACCAGGTAGGGGTGCGCCGGAATCTGCCTTTCGTCGCCTCGTTCTTCCCCGACTACCGCAACCATGTCTGACGCTCGTCGGGCGCGCGCCGAAGCGCCGAGCCGCCTCGCCTCCCATGTCGCCCGACGGCTCTGCCGGCGGGCGCCCTCATCGTTTCGTCACCGCCGCTAACGCCGCCACCGCCCGGCGGGAACGAGCAGCAAGCGCCGCCCCAAGACCCGCCCATGAGGCGGACGGCCGCACCGCCACGCTTTCGCCACCCGCTGGTTCTTCGTCACGCGCGCCCCTCGCGGCCGTGGAGGCCCGAGCTGCACTCATCGCGGCCAACGATCTCCTGCGCTACCGCCCGTCGACGTCTATGAAGAATGGCTCGACCAAGTCGCCGAGCTCGTCCGCGCTGCAGGAGGCGACCCTGCGTCGTCCGTCTCTCTGCACCACACCCCGCCCCGCGCGGGCGATGAAGCTCCCGGGGCGCCTCAGCCGCCTACTCTTCAAGACGGCGCCCTGGCCCCAAGGCGCGCGGTCCTCGGGCGGAAGCCGTTCTGCCAGGCGCTGGCGCGGCAAGAGCAGAGCTGTCAAGAAGTTCCTCGCCCACAAGAAGCCGCCCGAGCGCTCCCGCCCAAAGACGTCAAGACCCTACGCTGCCCCCAGCGCGCGCGCAGGAGGCCCACAAGACCAAGCCCTTCGTCGTCCGAGGCCCCGCTGCCACGGCGGGCTGCCGCGCTTTCACCTCCGGAAGGCGCAGCGTCGCGGGCCCGCCAAGTTCAAGCCAAACCTGCCTCCTCGCCACGACGGCACGATCGACCTTACGGAGTTCCTCCAGCTCTACGAGCTGGGCATCGAGGCTGCCAACGGGATGAAAAGGTCATGGCGAACTGGTTTCCCATGGCGCCAAGGACGGAGCCCGCACTGCTCCTGAATCTGCCCCGTGCACGATCTCTTCCTGGTCCGAGATGCGTACCCGCTTCATCGCCAACTTCCAAGGTACTCGCGACCGGCCACCCGCCGTGAGCGACATGCATCGAATCAAGCAGCAGCCAGAGGAAACCCTGCAAAAGTACATCCAGCGCTTCAACAACGCAGCGCCTCAAGATCCCTGTGGTAACGAGGAGGCCATCATCTCCGCTTTTCTCCGACGGCGCGGCGCGACGCCAAGATGAAGGGGAGCTGGCGATGCATTTAGATCTGTGCACCTCCCCGAGCTGTTCAACTTGCCGACCGCGCGCCAGGTGAGGAGGGCGCCTCCTCCTCGAGCTGCCCGCCGCGGATCCCAAGAGAAGAAGTCCAAGGCCAAGGACGTGAAGCGCAAGGGGCTGCCGTATCGCGCCGAACCAGACACCAAGCGAGGCAGAGATCAGCCCGAATCCTCCAAGGGCAGCCGGTACTGCGTGTACCATGACCTCCACACCCACAACACCAATGAATGTCAAGAGCTCCGGGCCGTTGGCGAGGGAAGGGTCGGCAGACACCCCGAGCGCAGCGACCGGGGCTACGGCCGAGGAGGAGGAAGGAATGCAGGATGCTGGGAAGACCGCGGCCCGCGCCAAGGGTGGCGCGACCAACCTCGTGAGGACCGCTGGCAAGACCCACTCGCGAGGGGGCTGGAGGATCAGCCTCGTGAGGATCGCCCGCAAGGAACGCTGGCCTCCTCGCTGCCGCCGCCACCAAGGAGAATCAAGACCGCCATCGATTTAGGGGGCGGGGCTTCCAGAAGCGCGGCGATCGCTCAGATCCTGGGTGGAGCTCTGCCCCAGCCTCTCAGCGCATCTTCAAGCAGTTCGCCCGCAAGGTGAATGCCGTCCTCCCCAAGCTCGAGGCCACACGCCTCGTGGTCCGCAGACGCCATCACGCTCAGCTCGGGGATCAGCTCAAGCGCGCAGCCACAGCCGGAGTTCTCCGATGCTTTGCTCCCCAATCATCAAGAATGTGCTAGTCACCAAGACCTCATCGACGGCGGAGCAGGGCTCAACGCCCCGTCCGTGGAGACATTCAACAAACTTCAAGTGCCTTATAGTCAGCTTCAGCCAACCAAGCCTTTCTCCGGAGTCACCGACGGCTCCACGGTCCCGATCGGGCAGGTCCGCCTTCCTGTCACCTTCGGGGCTCGCGACAACTACCACACCGAGCTCATCGACTTCGACATCGCCCACATTCGCCTGCCGTACAACGCCATCCTCGGGTACCTAGCGCTGGCCAAATTCATGGTCGTAACCCACCATGGCTACAACGTCCTCAAGATGCCAGGAAGCGGCGGGGTCATCACGGTGCCCTATGAAGAAAGAGATGCAGTGTGCTCCCGGAGCGAAGCCAGCCGCATCGCTGGAAGACCCAGACCACAGCAGCAGGAGGCCTCCCGAAGCCGCACCCAAGAAGAAGAAGACATCGACCAGCCCGGCTCTTCAAGAGACAGGCCCCTCAGGGTCCACACCGGGCCAGGGGGAGCCTCCTTCCATCGCATAGGAAAGCGCACCCGGCGCCCTCCTCAGGCAGGGCTCGGGGGCTCTCCCCTGGAGGGCCACCGACCTCGCCAAGGTCTCGAGGGAGGCGCTTGGGCACCACGTGGAGACGTGTTTCAAGCACGCTTCCGCAAGGTGAGCAAGACCAGGAGGGCAGAACCCTCAAGAGTTCATCAGCAAGGCCATTCAGGAGCTACAGGAGTCAAGGGTCATGAGGGGCAGCCGCCGCCTACCCGCTGTGGCCCCCATCCAGGCGAGGATGGTGGGCTGCGCGTCTGCATCGACATACCAGGGCTCAACCGAGCCGCATCTCAAGAGCGCCTCTGGCCCTCGCGAGTTGGACGCTGCGAGGGTCCGCCCCACAGCTACGTACGCATGCCTTATGGCCTGCCAAACGCGGCAGCTGCGCACCAGCGTCTCATGAGGACCATCCTAGAGGCTCAAGAGGTCAGGCACGCCGCAGCCCTGGCAGAGATGGAGATGGTCCGTGAGGAGCCGCCAGCGCCTCCCGAGCCTCCCGAGGCCCCCGGGCCTGGGGGCTCGAGAGGATAGGCTCCCACAGCCCACCGAGTCTGCTACACCAACACCCCTTCATCCCCAACATCTCCAAGTGACATCTTTAAGTTTCATTTCCGGCTGGGAGCGCCTTCAGGGCCGCATTATTCCCGGGCCGCGTGGGTCCGTCCCTGCGGCATGTATCCCTTTTATTTCATGTCATTAGCTTATCTGTTGGGGGCGCCTGGCTGCATCATCCCCAAGTCGCCGGGCCACCCCCAGTGGCATGTATCCTTCCTACTTTTTCCTTAGGATTATGCTCTCGCCCACCATGCTTGTTATTTGGTGCCTTTTCCTGGGTGGCAGAATCTTGCACGCTAAAGGGGGTGCTCGAGCATCATGACTCGTGGCTCCTACCGCTCTCCGCCCTCACCCTCTGGTCTTGTCCATGGCATCGCGACTGGCTTGCCGGCGACGGCCGAGACCAGCCCGAGAGCCGGGACCCGAGGACGATGAGTTGCGTCATCTAATCCAGCTTATGCGTTAAAGGGGGTGCCGAGCATCGCGACTCAGGGCTCCTATCGGCACTCCGCCCTCACCCTCTGGTCTTGTCCATGGCATCGCGACCTGGCTTGCCAGGTGACGGCCGAGACCAGCCCGAGAGCCGGACCAAGACGAGAGCACCAAAGATCCGCCAAATTTGCAGGAACACACTCAAGATAAGGCCCAGAGCCAGGCGCAACCCGCCTTGAGGTAGGGCCTCGTGAGTCCCGCGCTGGCTCACGGGTGCCCCAACGCACCTCGCGAGGCCTCTCGCGCCTCACCAAAGCAACTAACGGCAGGACTAACGATCGCCGCGGCGAGTTCTTGTTCCTTTTGTGGTGAACCTGCAGGGTCTCTCCAAGGAGCATGAAACGACCTCGCCACGCAATCTCTCGTGGGCCAAGGCACGGACCTGGCACCGCACCAGGAAGCATTGTCCTAACCCTCGAGATAAGTCGCCTTCCGGACACACTAGTCATCGCAACACCACCCCCACACTCAATGCAACCCCGTGTTAGCAACACCGCTCTCCTTTCTCACCGAATGATGGCCGCTTGAGCGCCAAGGGGACCCCGAGCATCGCGACTCAGAGGCTCTTACGACCTCGGCCGCCACCTCCTGGCCTTGACCACGGCATCGCGACAGCATACCAGCGACGGCTGAAGCCGCTTTGGGACTGGACCTGTCGGCGCAGAGCATCAAGCCCTCACGAGGTCCGAAAGGAAGAAACTGAGCTAGAACGGAATGAGCACCCTGCATTGCCTCACGATAAGGATCATACATACAAACGAAGCTACAAATATCTTACAAGCCCCCGCGGGGTACATTCTTGGCTCCTCGCAGGAACAAAAGACGCGAATCCTAAGGAGTCCTATCTACAGGGACCACCGCGGCAGGCGCCATCATCAACAGTGGGCCAACCGGTCCGCAGCCAACCCCATCCAGATCAGGGGCGGCGACGACCTGACGAGCTCGCCCTGCTCCGGGAGATGCGCAGGCTCGGGGCTCAGAGCTGTCGCCGCTCTTCTCCGTGTCGCAAGAGCTCGCGGAGTCGCTGGATCCTCCGCGCCTTGCCGCCTCGAGAAGCTGCCAAGGAGTGGTCGGTTGGCCTCGCCTCACCGCAGCAGGTCTCGACCGCCTCCCGGGCAGCACTTCCAGCCGACGACCCTCCGCGTCAAGAGGTTGAAGGACATCACGAAGCACCGTCGTACTCCTGTGGATCGTGAGGGCGCCTCGCCCTCTGCACCCGGCGACCTCGCCCCAGCCTCGAGTCATGAAGACCTCGCCTGGGCAACCACCGCAACCTCTACCCCTGTCGCGAGGTGCCGTGAGCCGGGCGTGCTGCAGCCTGAGTCCTGTGGGCTCCCCTCTTGAACGACGGAGGCGAAGAAAGAAGGAAGACGAATCCAAGACTTAGGAGGCGTGGCGACGCGAAGCACGAACTCCCGGCAGGAGCCCTCGGTGTGAACTCCAGGGGGGAAGACGCACACCTTCGTGACCCGCCGGCGTCGTCGGCGGCGCCGCTCGTGGCGCCCGACCTCGCCTCCTTCAGGGCCACCAATTTGCGCGTACAAGGGAAGAGGAAACCCTGGAGGCGGCCGCACACACCAGGGCATGGGCGCCTTTTGGCGAGCGCTCCCGCCCTGACACCAGAGAGCAAGCCGTTTCTTTGGGGGGAGCGGGTCAGGATCCTCTTGAGGAGCCTTTCCATTCTCTTCCCTGGAGAACCGGTGGATCGGAGCCATGGCAATCAGACGAGACGAGGAAGAGAAGGAGCAGAAGGATAGACTGGAAGGGCGCACGCCGTTCCGTACTTATAGCCGGCGGAGGCCAACCATCGGCCTCCACGATCATCGATAATCATGACCGACTCTGCATGCAGGGACTTGTCGAATCCGGGCGGTTACCGAGGCATCGTGGGGAAGCAGTGCCGCCCATGTCCAATCAACCGCCACGCGTCGCCCAAGGCCGTAGGCTGTTAGGGCCCGCGACGCTTCGCACTTACCCTTTCGCCTCTCCGCTCGGCCAAGTTCGGGTGTGCCGTGGGCCCGGGGGCTATTGTCGGTGTTCTGGGAATGGGGGTCCCCAGACTTGCCTACCTGCGGCCTGCGGCGTGGCTCAAGGGAGGCCCAGGACAGCCCATCTTCATCAACACAAGCTCAAGACCCTCGCGAGGGGCCAAGCTTCGCGGGGCGGACGACAAGGAGCTTCCTCAGGCACGGCCTCGTCAGGCTGGCTCATGAGGAGGCGGAGAGTTCAAGGCAGGGTACCTCGCGAGGTGCCCATGACGCAAGCCATGACGCACTAAGGGGGCTGGCGGGCGCCAGCCAAGAAGGCCCTCCTTTCCCTTTGGTGCAAAGGGAGCAAGAGCAAGAGCATCAAGGAAAGGCATCCGCTTGGTGCAACAAGACCAAGACTAGCCCCAACGGCTGGAAGGAGTCATCGTGGAGCCCAAGCAAAGGCCATCACCAGAGCCTTTGGCGTGCAAGGACCAACTTTAGTCGGGATAAGTGTACCCGCTGTTCCCCATCAAAATGGCCAATTGTTGGCGCCCTCCCGCTCAATATTTGGGAAGCGGCCCAGGGCCTTCGCCTATAAATAGGAGTAGCCACACTCAGATCGAAGAGGGACGATCAGATAGGAAGGGGGACGATCAGATAGGAAGAGGGACGATCAGATAGGAAGAGGGACGATCGGGGGGGAAGGAGATCTGGCATTCGGAATCCAGACAGAGAGATAGAGACCCGATCCTCAAGCTAGAGCGATGGGACACCACCTAGTAGTTCATCACACCCACCAAGAACAGGCCCTCGCGAGGCTGTTCTTCCCTGTACTGTTCCTCATCAGCCCAAGAGGCAATCCACCACGGCACAAACTAGAGTAGGGTATTACACCACAACGGTGGCCCGAACTAGTATAAATCTTGCGTCTCTTGTGCTGTTCTTTCTAGTAGCTTAGGTCCCTGCGATTCGGCGAGGTACGAGACGGTGGAGGGTTGGATCTCCGCGCGCACCCCAGAGTTCGAACCTTAAGGGTCTGCCGGAACCCGAAATCCGACAAATACTTTTATGGATTTGAGAACACTTGATATATGTCTTGCTATTGAATACTGGTGGTGACAATGGGGTATCGTATTGATTCACTTGATATATGTTTTGGCACTCAACTCGCGGATTCCCGAGGTGACATTGGGGTAATATATGCATAGGGGTTGATGCACGTTCTTGTCTTTGTTTCTCCGGTAGAAATCTTGGGGAACTATTTGAAGTTCTTTGTGTTGGATTGAGTATTATATATATGAACTTGATTTGGTGTTATTTTGGTACAAACTCTTGAATAGATCGAACAGAAAGAATAGCTTTGAGGTGGTTTCATACCCTACAAACAATTTATTCTTATGTTCTCCGCTAGATAGGAACTTTGGAGTGATTCTTCATCGCACTTTGCGGGGTGGTTATATGATCCAATTATATTAGCACTGTTGAGAGGTTGCACTAGTGAAAGTACAGACCCTAGGCCTCATTTTCAAGCATTGCAATACCGGTTTTGTGCCCGTTTACTATTTTCTACCTTGCTGTTTTTATTTATTCAGATTATACAAATATATTTCTACCATCCATATTACACTTTTATCACCATCTCTTCACCGAACTAGTGCACCTATACAATTTGCCATTGTATTGGGTGTGTTGGGGACACAAGAGATTTCTTGTATTTGGTTGCAGGATCGTTTGAGAGAGACCATCTTCATCCTACACCTCTGACGGATTGATAAACCCTAGGTCATCCACTTGAGGGAAAATTGCTACTATCCTACAAAACTCTGCGCTTGGAGGCCTAACACGTGTCTACAAGAATAAAGTTGCGTCGTAGACATCAGGTAGGCAGGGTCAGAAGCGTCGGCGTTAGTCGTTGTCGGTAGCCGGTAGCGATAGGGTGAGTTGCGAAAGGTAGTTGTATCTTGCAGGCAGATGCAATCTATGACGACATCCGACTGCTACCTCAGGTGTGTGAGCATAGTTGTGAAGATGGAGGGAACTGCGAGGCGGCCGGGGGCGTGGAAGGAGGGAAGGGGGTTTTCGCTCACAAAATGTGACGAGTCTGTTCGTATGGACTTGGCCCACATGTCATTGGCCGTATGGTTCTATGGCCCAGTTGTGAGTAAACGAAATAGAGGTAAAATATAGCTCAAAAAATGAATGAATGATTTCTTTGTGTTTAGGCATTACATTTAGAGAACCATATGGCATTGGCATTACATTTAGTGAACCTATGGCATTGGCTTCATAATTAATATGTACACTACGTAATATAATGGGAAAATTTTGTTTGGCACTCCAGATTTTGCCAATTGTACTTATGCCACTCTCAAATTTGAGATTTCACTTTTGCCAGTCTTAGGTTTTGACAATGTATCACAATTGATATTCCGTGGCAAAAGTAAAAAAAAATAGAGTGGCGGAAGTAAAATTAATATTTTTTGCATTTGCCACAAAATGGGAATTGTGATACATTGTCAAAATCTACAGTGGCAAGAGTGAAATGTCAAATTTTAGAGTGCCATAAGCAAAATTGGCAACAAATTTAGAGTGGCGAAAACTAAAATTTCTCTAATATAATTAGACATACATCTTAAGTTCCATATAGCATCTAAATGTGCACACGTATAGTGGCACTTAAAGCTTCACATAAGTTCACATTTTCTGGCACTTAGGAAATCACAAAAGTTCACATGCATATCTTGCAAATTCAGCAATTGCAGACAACAAACATGCATAAACATAGTCTTGTACATCACTAGTTCCATAAAAGAGCAAGCATAGTTACAGGGTTCAAGCACCTCCAGCATCGCCAGCCCCTACAACAGCCCCTCCAGCATCGCGAGCTCCTGCAACAGCACCTCTAGCATCACCTTCAACATCTTCGTCGTCTTCATCCTCAAAAGCATTACGAGGGACAAACATTATGACAGTCCTGGTGATGCCATCAATTATGGGGTTCATGGCATCAGGTGTGAAACTTTGGTTGCTTTCATTAGTGCTTCTGCTTTGGTAGCCTATGCTAACTTTAGGTTGCAGAGAATCAATGAAACATCAACTTGGTACTTGAATTTCACCAGAACAACATCCTTGATTTCATGATCAGCTATCTTGAAGTCCAAGTGACATAAAGCTGATGGAGAGCATATGCAACAACAAATGCAGGTGAAAATAGGCCGCTCTTGACAATGAACATGGCTACATCATTAGCAGTACCATATTCCAGATCCAGCAGAATCTTTGTGGCATACGCAATTCGAAGAACTTCACGGGAACGATCATATGACTGAAATGCAACTAAATAACATTTTCATGAAAATCACGTGGAAGTTCAGATTTAGTACATTCTATCTATAATCAGGGGAACCTAATCAAAATCTATTTTGCCCATGTCCGGATTTATGGGATACACAGCACAACACTACGAATAAATACTGAAAGATTAGGACATAAATGTACCTCGGGATCCAAGAAACGATAACACTTGATTCTTAATTCTGCAACTTCATCGACCACCCGTGTAAGCCTTTTTTCGCTGACATGCATGTCAAACAGATGATTAAGAAATCACATGAATGTTCAAATATGAGTGTTTGAGCGTTTGATTCATCCAAACAAATAAAAAACCAGCTAGCTAGCCATACAAGCAGCCTAACCTTCGCCTTCACAGCTTGACAGAGGATCCCACTAGAATCCATCATGCAGATTCAGATTCTTAAATATCGGATGAAGCTCCGTGTGCTTCAACAAGTCAAGATTAAGAGAGAGAATGGGGAAACTAGAAATCGAGGGGCGGTTTTCTGATGGTACAAGGAAGTTGGAAGAGCGGTGGTAACTGTTCTACGTGTTCCTTCTCAATGCAGTTGAAGCTTATGTGAGAAGGCAGAGGTGAAGGTAGGCGAATTAGGAGCCGTCGATCCTCCATCTGGCGGCAATAGTGTTCAAAGGAAGGCGAGGAGGCATTAGAACAGAGGCCATACATCGTGCATCCAACGACTGCGAGTCAAAGTACGTTCTTTTATTTATTTATTTGTAATGAAAAATTGAAGGGAAAACTGATTGTGTGCATGAATTTTAAAGAGCTATTCTCGCAAGGTGATTCAAAATGATCATGTCTTGCTAAACCCTGAGTCCAACATCATCATGCGGCAAGTTGAAATGTGAGGTCGAACTTGTGATCATCAATGGAATCAGACGATCCGTGCTCAATATTGTGGACGACACATGGAAATTGTAAAGTTCCGTTCAATACAAACCTCTTCCATCAAATCATGAAATGGAAAGAAAATCGCAATGGTGTGACAAAGTACAAGCAAATGAGATACGCGACGTGAGAGGGTGTGCAATACATGTACAATGTGGTTCCTACATCATGGAGACCTTGTGTGCACGATTTTCAAAGTGCTATTCGCGCAAGGTGATTAAAAATGTGACCAAGTACAAGAAAATGATATATGAGATGTTAGCGGGTGGGCAACACATGTACAATGTGGTTCGTACATTATGGAGAGCTTCTCTGTGGGACTTCGAAACTGCTATTCTCGCAAGGTGATTCAAAATGATCATGTCTTTGTAAACCCTGAGTCCACACCATCACATGGCAAGTTCGAATGTGAGGTTAATTTTGTGGTCATCAATGGAATGAAAGACATGATCTGTTCTCAATTATTGTTCATGCTACATGGAAAATATAAAGGGCATCCCATCATAAAATTCTCCCGTCAAATAATGAAATGGGAGGTATACCCCCATGTTGACCAAGTACAAGCAAATGAGATATGAGATGTGAGCGGGTGGGTAATACATGTACAATGTGGTTCGTACATTATGGAGAGCGTCTCTGTGCGACACTAAAACTGCTATTCTCACAAGGTGATTCAAAATTATCATGTCTTTGTGAAACCCGAGTCCACATCGTCACGTGATCATCAATGGAATGAAAGACATGATCTCCATGCTCAATTATTGTTCATGTCACATGGAAAATGTAACGGTCCGTTCATTGCGAACCTCTCTTGTTGAATCATGCATCACATTGTGGTGGATCAAACCTATTCATAAGCAGATGTCAAACCAAACATTTGCAAAACGTTGAGAGGCTTTTTGACCTCACCAATAGGGCCACAATAATATAATTTGACGAAGTGTACCTTTTTGTTGACCGACAATTATGCTGGATCATTTTTGTTTGAGTGGAAAATGGATTGAAAACCCGAATGGTTGTCACATCTATTTGGTACAACAACTTAAATACTTAGGACCAGCCCTAAATTGTGTTTGCCTACACGACTAAAAACATTTCTTTCCCTCCTAATTTTTGCTCCCACCAGTGTTTTTGTTCCCTCCATGGATTTTGAATGACGCGCTCAATTTTCAACACCTCCTCCTAAATACCCATGACTTGACTCTCACCGCTCCCTCATCCCTCTCTTCTCCCTTAGATCCGCCGCCCTCCTGCTGACTTATGGCTCCATCTCCGGCCAACGTAATGGTCGGGACACTCCATGGCAAGAAAGTCTGCAAATCTCCGTCGTCTACCCCAAAACCTGGACATATGCAACCAGGTGAGTAGTTCCTCTCCCGCCATCCCAACCCCACAACCCTATCTTTTGCAGCACCCACCTGATTGACGCATGTGCTTCATTTTGGCCTCTTGGTGTGCTTGCACATTTCGATTCTTATAGATCAACTCAATTCAGTTGTATGTATGATGTTCCGTATTGTGGTTCATTCAATCTTGGGATATACTCCCTCTGTTCCTAAATATAGGTCTATTTAGAGATTTTAATATGGACTACATATGGATCTATATGGTCGTAGTTTAGACTGTAGATTCACTCATTTTATTCCGCATGTAATCCATATTGGAATATTTAAAAAGACATATATGGAACAGAGGGAGAAGTTCACTTCGCGTGGTTTTATTAGGCAGATCCTGATTATTTTCTTATACTTGGGTATTTTAAGATTTATTGATAACTGAAACATAAGTAATCGCTTCAACGATGAACATGGATGTGAATAATTCCATATATTTAGGAACATACGGTGTAGTTCACTTCGCATGGTTTTATTATGCAGATCCTGATTATTTGCTTATACTTGTGTATTTTAAGATTAATTGATAATTGAAATATAAGTAATCGCTTCAACAATGAAGATGGGTGTGAATAATTCCATATATTTAGGAACAGAGGGAGTAGTTCACTTCTCATGGTTTTATTAGGCAGATCCTGATTATTTGCTTATACTTGTGCATTTTAAGATTTATTGATAATTGAACATAAGTAATCGCATCAATGATGAACATGGATTCTTAGCTCCTACAAGCAAATCAATGAAAGTATACGAGCAGGTACAAGCAGAAACAATGAAAGACAATGATGCTAGAATATCTGCACGCATGAGGAAGAACTGTGTTGGTACCATTGATCCACCAGATTTCGCTTGTATAACATATTCTTTAGTGAATCATGGCATGCAAATAGATGACGATTTAGAAAACAATTCAGAGGATGAAGTTGATGTCTACGATGTTGACATGGGTGAATATGTACCTTCATCTTCAGTTTTAAAAAGGAATAAATGGACCCCATCTATTTACAAGGTAAACTTCCTTTGTTTCTTTATCATGCATCTGTATTATTCAATTCTGCTATAACGCATTCATTTAACCATGTGATACGTCTCCGTCATATCTATAATTTGTGATTGTTCCATGCCAATATTATACAACTTTCATATACTTTTGGCAACTTTTTATACTATTTTTGGGACTAACATATTGATCCAGTGCCCAGTGCCAGTTCCTGTTTGTCGCATGTTTTTTTCCGCAGAAAATCCATATCAAACGAAGTCCAAAGGGGATAAAAACTGATGGAGATTTTTTTGGAATATATGTGACTTTTGGGAAGAAGAATCAACGCGAGACGATGCCCGAGGGGGCCACGAGGCAGAGGGGCGTGCCCCTGACCCTCGTGGCCACTCTGTAAGGAGGTTGGCGCCCTTCTTTCGCCACAAGAAAGCCAATATTCGGATTAAAATCGTGTCCAAATTTCAGCCCAGTCGGAGTTAAGGATCTCCGGGAATATAAGAAACGGTGAAAGGGCAGAATCAGGAACACAGAAAAAGAGAGAGAGACAGAGAGAACCAAGGACAATAGGGGAAACCCTTCTCCCATCTAGGGAGAAGTTTAAGGAAGAAGAATAAGAAGGGGGGCTCTCTCCCCTCTCTCCCGGTGGCGCCAGAACACCGTCGGGGCCATCATCATCACCGCAATATACACCAACACCTCCGTCATCTTCACAACATCTCCATAATCTTCCCCCATCTATCTACAGCGGTCCACTCTCCCGCAACCCGTTGTACCCTCTGCTTGAACATGGTGCTTTATGCTTCATATTATTATCCAATGATGTGTTGCCATCCTATGATGTCTGAGTAGATTATCGTTGTCCTATCGATAATTGGTGAATTGCTATGATTGGTTTAATTTTCTTGTGGTTATGTTGCTGTCCTTTGGTGCCCATCATATGAGCGCACGCATTGATCACACCATAGGGTTAGTTGTATGTTGATAGGACTATGTATTGGAGGGCAAGAGTGACAGAAGCTTCAACCTAGCATAGAAATTGATGCATACGGGATTGAAGGTGGACCAATATATCTTAATGCTATGGTTGGGTTTTACCTTAATGAACCACGCATGGATCACACCATAGGGTTAGTTGTATGTTGATAGGACTATGTATTGGAGGGAAAGAGTGACAGAAGCTTCAACCTAGCATAGAAATTGATGCATACGGGATTGAAGGGGGACCAATATATCTTAATGCTATGGTTGGGTTTTACCTTAATGAACATAAGTACTTGTGGATGCTTGCTAATAGTTCCAATCATAAGTGCATAGAATTCCAAGTCAGGGATGACATGCTAGCAGTGGCCTCCCCCACATAAAACTTTATATCGGTGTAGTAAAGTATTCAATTTCTTAGGGACAATTTCGCAACTCCTACCACCACTTTTCCACACTCGCTATACTAAATTTATTGCTTCTTTACCTAAACAGCCCCTATTTTTTATTTATGTGCTCCTTATATTTTTGCAAACCTGTCCAACAACAGCTACAAAGTACTTCTAGTTTTATATTTGTTCTAGGTAAAGCGAACGTCAAGCGTGCATAGAGTTGTATCGATGGTTGATAGAACTTGAGGGAATATTTGTTCTAACTTTAGCTCCTCGTTGGGTTCAACACAATTACTTATCGAAAGAGGCTACAATTGATCCCCTATACTTGTGGGTTATCAAGACCTTTTTCTGGCGCCATTGCCGGTGAGTTATAGCATGGGGTGAATATTCTCGTGTGTGCTTGTTTGCTTTATCACCAAGTAGTTTTTATTTTGTTCTCTTGTTTTCTATCTTTAGTTATGGGTAAGAAACACAAAATACCAAAAAAAATTAGTTGTACCTACTTCACCAATGGTTGAAGAACCACTCAAAATCTATCACACTCCTAAAGCTTTTTACTTGGATCATCTTCGATCCCTATGTGCTCGTGCTGAAACTCCAACTAGCTTAGTTGAGGGCAAATCTTTAGATGAGCATGCTTGTTATGTGCGACAACGCTTATCTCAAAAAGGGAAACTTTTACTGGATCAAATTCATTGTTTGCAATGTTATGCTTGGAATTTATGTGAAATATATGATTTTACTTGTTGTTCTGAAGACCCTAAGAAACACCTTCCCTACCAATGTGAGTTTAGTGATAATGGAATTGTATCTTCGTATGCTAAGGGTGTTTATAATTACTATGATGTTCAACAAATTGAAGAATTTGTTGCTTTTAAGGGTGCTTATGAAATTGCTTCTTTGATTGGAAAGCATGATGCTACTCTTTACAAATCTGAAAATTTTGCCATACTTAAATATTGTTATGATAATTATGCTTCTAATGCCTATGTTAAACCATATATTGAGGACTCCTCAGCTGTCCAAGAAGAGACTAATATTTTGCAGGAGTCTATGGAAGAAGGAATTGATGAAACTGTGGGCTCATTGGATGAAAAAGATGATGAGGAGAGCAAAAAACAAAATTAGGAAGAGCGGGTTAGCTACCCGTGCCCACCTTCTAATGAGAGTAACTCTTCAACTCATACATCATTTAATGTCCCTTCGTTCCTACCGAAGGATGAATGCCATGATAATTGCTATGATCCCGTTGATTCTTTTGAAATATCCCTTTTTGATGATGCTTGCTATGATTGTGGCCAAGATGCCAATATGAATTGTGCTTATGGAGATGAACTTGCTATAGTTCCTTATGTTAAACATGAAATTGTTTCTATTGCACCCACGCATGATAGTCCTATTATCTTTTTGAATTCTCCCGACTACACTATATCAGAGAAGTTTGCCCTAATTAAGGATTATATTGATGGGTTGCGTTTCACTACTACACATGATGATTTTGATAGATATAATGTGCATGGGCTTGCTGCTCATACTTGCAATTATTATGAGAGAGGAACTACATCTCCACCTCTCCATGTTTCCAATATGATAAAATTGCAAGAAAATGTTTATACTATGCATTGACTTTACTATGTGTGCATGAATTGTTCTTTTATGACATCTCGATGCATACAAAGAGAGTTAGACTTTGTTGTTGCATGATATATGTTACTTTGTGCTCACTACTAAATCACACATCATTGTTAATTAAAATTGGCTTTGATATACCTTGGGATCCGGGTGGACCCATTACTTGAGCATTATATGCCTAGCTTAATGGCTTTAAAGAAAGCGCTGCCAGAGAGACAACCCGGAAGTTTTAGAGAGTCATTTATTTCTGTTGTGTGCCTTTATAAAGTTTAGAAAAAAAAAATAATGTGCCAAGATTTGCCTTTACTATGTTTACATTGCTTGTTGGTTTGTGCGGTGCAAAACAGAAACTTTGGCTGCAGTGCGTGATTTTCATTTTTTTTACTGGAACGTCAAATAGATCTAAATTTTTTCACTGTCTTTATATACAATTGTTTGTTTTTCCTAATTCTTTCCGAATTTTTGGAGTACCAGAAGTATGGTGAATGTTCAGATTATTACAGACTGTCCTGTTTAAGACAGATTCTGTTTTTGATGCATAGTTTGCTTGTTTTGATGAAACTATTGATTTCTGTAAGTGGATTAAGCCATGGAAAAGTTATATTAGTAGCTACAATGCCAAAACAAAATATGAATTGGTTTGCAACAATAATTAGAGTAGTGATTTGCTTTATTATACTAACGGATCTTACCGAGCTTTCTGTTGAGTTTTGTGTGGATGAAGTGTTCGGAGATCGAGGATATCTCGATGTGAGGAGAAGAAGGAGAGGCAAGAGCTCAAGCTTGGGGATGCCCAAGGAACCCCTAGTAAATATTCAAGGAGACTCAATCATCTAAGCTTGGGGATGCCCCGAAAGGCATCCCATCTTTCTTCAAGAAGTATCGGTATGTTTTCGGATTCGTTTCGTTCATGCGATATGTGCAAATCTTGGAGCGTCTTTTGCATTTAGTTTTCACTTTTATTTTATGCACCATGCTGGTATGATATAGTCCATGGTTGATTTATAGAATGCTCTTTGCACTTCACTTATACCTTTTGAGTATGGATTTATAGAATGCTTCATGTGCTTCACTTATATCATTTGAAGTTTGGATTGCCTGTTTCTCTTCACATAGAAAACCGCCATTTGTAGAATGCTCTTTTGCTTCAATTATATTTGTTAGAGCGTCGACATATATTTTGTAGAAAGAATTAAACTATCTTGCTTCACTTATATCTATTTAGAGAGTTGACAGGAACTGGTCATTCACATGGTTAGTCATAAAATCCTACATAAAACTTGTAGATCACTGAATATGATATGTTTGATTCCTTGCAATAGTTTTGCAATATAAAGATGGTGATATTAGAGTCATGCTAGTGGGTAGTTGTGGATTGTACAAATAATTGTGTTCAAGTTTGTGATTCTTGTAACATGCACGTACGGTGAACCGTTATGTAACGAAGTTGGAGCATGAGATATTTATTGATTGTCTTCCTTACGAGTGGCGGTCGAGTATAAGCGATGGTATTTTCCTACCAATATATCCCCCTAGGAGCATGCGCGTAGTACTTTGTTTCGATGACTAATAGATTTTTTCAATAATTATGTGAGTTCTTTATGACTAATGTTGAGTCCATTGATTATACGCACTCTCACCTTCCATCATTGCTAGCCTCTTCGGTACCGCGCATTGCCCTTTCTCACCTCGAGAGTTGGTGCAAACTTCGCCGGTGCATCCAAACCCCGTGATACGATACTCTCTATCACACATAAGCCTCCTTATATCTTCCTCAAAACAGCCACCATACCTACCTATCATGGCATTTCCATAGCCATTCCGAGATATATTGCCATGCAACTTCCATCATCATCATATACATGACTTGAGCATTTATCATCATATTGCTTTGCATGATCGTAAGATAGCTAGCATGATGCTTTCATGGCTTGTCCATTTTTTGATGTCATTTCTATGCTAGATCATTGCACATCTCGGTACACCGCCGGAGGCATTCAGATAGAGTCATATTTTTGTTCTAGTATCGAGTTGTAATATTGAGTTGTAAGTAAATAAAAGTGTGATGATCATCATTATTAGAACATTGTCCCTTGTGAGGTTATCAAAATAAAAGTGGCCAAAGAAGCCCAAAAAAAAGAGAGGCCAAAGAAGCCTAAAAAAGATAAAAAATGAGAGAAAAGAGAGAAGGGACAGTGTTACTATCCTTTTACCACACTCGTGCTTCAGTAGCACCATGTTCTTCATATAGAGAGTCTCTTGAGTTATCACTTTCATATACTAGTGGGAATTTTCATTATAGAACTTGGCTTGTACATTCCAATGACGGGCTTCCTCAAATGCCCTAGGTCTTCATGAGCAAGCAAGTTGGATACACGCCCACTTAGTTTCAGTTTGAGCTTTCATACACTTATAGCTCTAGTGCATCCGTTTCCTAGCAATCGCTACTCCTCACATTGACATCAATTGATGGGCATCTCCAAAGCCCGTTGATTAGCCGCGTCGATGTGAGACTTTCTCCTTTTTGTCTTCTCCACACAGCCTCCGCCATCATATTCTATTCCACCTATAGTGCTATGTCCATGGCTCAAGCTCATGTATTGCGTGAAAGTTGAAAAGGTTTGAGAACGTGAAAAATATGAAACAATTGCTTGGCTTGTCATCGGGGTTGTGCATGATTTGAATATTTTGTGTGGTGAAGATGGAGCATAACCAGACCATATGATTTTGTAGGGATAACTTTCTTTGGCCATGTTATTTTGAAAAGACATGATTGCTTTATTAGTATGCTTGAAGTATTGTTGTCTTAATGTCAAATGATAGACTATTGCTTTGAAACACTCGTGTCTTAATATTCATGCCATGATTAGAATACATTATCAAGATTATGCTAGGTAGCATTCCACACCAAAAATTATCTTTTTTATCATTTACCTACTCGAGGAAGAGCAGGAATTAAGCTTGGGGATGCTGATACGTCTCCGTCGTATCTGTAATTTTTGATTGTTCCATGCCAATATTATACAACTTTCATATACTTTTGGCAACTTTTTATAATATTTTTGGGACTAACATATTGATCCAGTGCCTAGTGCTAGTTCCTGTTTGTTGCATGTTTTTTGTTTCGCAGAGAATCCATATCGAACGGAGTCCAAACGGGATAAAAACTGACGGAGATTTTTTTGGAATATATGTGATTTTTGGGAAGAAGAATCAACGCGAGACGATGCCCGAGGGGGCCACAAGGCAGGGGGCGCCCCAGGGGGTGGGCGCGACCCTGACCCTCGTGGCCACTCTGTAAGGCGGTTGGTGCCCTTCTTTCGCCGCAAGAAAGCCAATATCCGGTAAATCGTGTCCAAATTTCAGCACAATTGGAGTTACGGATCTTTGGGAATATAAGAAACGGTGAAAGGGGCAGAATCGGGAACGCAGAAACAGAGAGAGACAGAGAGACATATCCAATCTTGGAGGGGCTCTCGCCCCTCCCATGCCATGGAAGCCAAGGACCACAGGGGAAACCCTTCTCCCATCTAGGGAGAAGGTCAAGGAAGAAGAATAAGGGGGGCTCTCTCCCCTTCTCTCCCGATGGCGCCGGAACGCCGCCGGGGCCATCATCATCACCGCAATCTACACCAACAGCTCCATCATCTTCACCAACATCTCCATCACCTTCCCACATCATTCTACAGCGGTCCACTCTCCCGTAACCTATTGTACCCTCTGCTTGAACATGGTTCTTTATGCTTCATATTATTATGCAATGATGTGTTGCCATCCTAAGATGTCTGAGTAGATTTTCGTTGTCCTATCGGTAGTTGGTGAATTGCTATGATTGGTTTAATTTGCTTGTAGTTATGTTGCTGTACTTTGGTGCCCATCATATGAGCGCGCGCGTGGATCACACGATAGGGTTAGTTGTATTTTGATAGGACTATTTATCGGAGGGCAAGAGTGACAGAAGCTTCAACCTAGCATAGAAATTGATGCATACGGGATTGAAGGGGGACCAATATATATTAATGCTATGGTTGGGTTTTACCTTAATGATCGTTAGTAGTTGCGGATTCTTGCTAATAGTTCCAATCATAAGTGTATAGAATTCCAAGTCAGGGACGACATGCTAGCAGTGGCCTCTCCCACATAAAACTTGCTACAGGTCTAGTAATAGTAGTCAATTGCTTAGGGACAATTTCGCAACTCCTACCACCACTTTTCCACACTCGCTATACTAACTTTATTGCTTCTTTACCTAAACAACCCCTAGTTTTTGTTTACGTGCTCTTTATATTCTTGCAAATCTATCCAACAACACCTACAAAGTACTTCTAGTTTTATACTTGTTCTAGGTAAAGCGAACGTCAATCGTTTGTAGAGTTGTATCGGTGGTCGATAGAACTTGAGGGAATATTTGTTCTACCTTTAGCTCCTCGTTGGGTTAGACACTCTTACTTATCGAAAGAGGCTACAATTGCTCCCCTATACTTGTGGGTTATCACCATGCACTGCATGTGTTCTTTCATTTGCACATGGTTTCCTCAGGGAAAGTTCGGAATTGACTTGATGGATGCATTTGTGGAAGAATTTTGCACTGGCATTTTGTAAAAAAGTGCACAACAACGTAAATATAACTTCATGGCCAAATGTTATAACAAGGTCAAAACCCGTATATAATACTTCAGCTTCCCCTTGAGATTTCAGACTTGTACACACCCTTTCATACTAAGTTTTTTGCTTCATGTCATAGCAATTTTCTGACAAGGGAAAAGCAAACGTACATGCTGTGCTGGTAAGCGGTATGGCTGGCAGTTCAAAATATGATACTCCTCATAGCTCTATGGTAAGAAATAAAATAAGTTACTGAAATCATGTATATTGTTGATTATTACATGATATGCAGTACTGATGCGAGTGTCCTTATTCCAAAAGGCCAAAAACAGCAAGAAGAGAGCATCTAGTTCAGAGTTTTCTGGAAACTCCCACAACATCTAGAAGGATTCCAGTATGAGACAGTGTGGCACCCTGGCTCAGAGAAACCGGAATGCCCCGTATTCCAGCCCAGAGATCGAGGTGAAGTCTTCTGGAATACGACACTCCTTAGCATAGAACAAACAAGCTTTCTATTATTGCACGAATATGAATACAAGGTCTCCGATATTACATTGAATGACATCAGCACGACGGCACTACGCCATCCTCGGTTGCTCTAGGCAAGCAGCATAACAAGTTGAGGCACGGAATAACTACTGGCAGCGGAACAACGAACGGCGATGATGGACTCCAATCCGCAGGGACTCTGACTAAAACGATTATCTAGCTCGCGCACACAGGAACCACAACAAACAAACAAGCAATCTAGGCATGACCTGCAAACTGTCATGACATGCCAGGTCAGTACATTGAATGTACTTGCAAGCTCACAGTAACCAGAAGCATTCAAGACAAACAACATAATGGCAATTACATGTTAAGCAGGAATTATCATGAGATCATCAGGATAACATGGCATGAACAACATAAACATGATACAGCTAGAACAATATGAGCATGGCATGAACATATAAACATGATGACACTATCATGCAACATATTGACATTATCATGCACCAACTTATTCTGCTCGGGTTACCTCGTAACCATCATATGCATCACTTACCAACCTCGGACATCACACGATCATCTCAGGATCAAATCAAGCTTGGTATAAACAATACCGTAGTAATCATTAAATGACCACAAGGAGCTTGATCTTTACACATGACTCTCGTACAACATCACGAATATCCAACAACTCGGTCCTACTGTCATGACACCCTCCCGGCCACTCCGACCAACACCCCCTCAGGGTTCAGTCCTGGGTGGCCCCGTGCCTACCAAAGACACCAACGGCCACCGTTCTGGCAAAACAATAAACGGTCCCAAAACAGGACATGTGCACATAACCAAACTCGGGCTCACAAGGCTTATGTCTGCTTACCTGATCAGGGTAGCGCGCGCCCATAACCTTCCCTCGTTGGTGGCACCGGCCAGAGGCACGACAATAGACCAAGTTAGGGCCCTCCCATAAAGGTAAGTGTGGTTGCACTGGTCTGCTCGATATGGTGGCATCATGATTCAGCCATCAGTTGTTCAAGTTCAATTAAGTCCGGTTAAACTTGAATGCAATAAGCTGAGTCATATAACATGATGCAACAACAATGCATGAACATGAATCAACATAAGCATGGAGGTACAACATATTCATTGAGCATAACCATAATGAAACTTTAACCAAATGAGCATGGTAAGCTGACGGGCCTAAAATTACACATGAGCATATCATGATCACTAGCATCATAAATAAATAACATGCAAAAACTCATCAGAATACTACCAAGTAAGCATATAACCAGCAGGATACAAAGTAGCATGCATAGCAACGGCACTAGATAACAGCTCATAAATATGCATCCGAAAGAACACCCTACTACTACTATCAAGCATGACATATAACAATAACACTAGCAATAATTGCAAGATAACAAGATGCAGAAGCGCATAGCATGAAAGTAAACACAGATCTATAAGTATCACCGAAACAACGATAATCGTATCAAAACAAGAAAACTTTTATTAAATATTCAAGTTGAAAACCATGGCTACTGCATGACTATCATGCAAGTTGTGGCTTGCCTGGGGTGACGGAGACTCCGGGAAGAAGTGCGGTGAAGCCGCGGAACGAAACGTCGGACGGTTCTCTCTCGGAGGGGCTGACTAGAGGCAAGGTAAAAATGGTCATTTTCGCTGTGAGACCACCTAGTGAACATGTTACCAAAAGATAGATCTCGACGCGACGAAGAAGTGAGCGCTGGTTTCACCTTGATCGGAGTTACGGTTGAAAAGCTGTGAGGTGTTGAAGATCAGGGACCAATCTGTGAATAAACTTCAGCAAACAGGCCCCTAGGAGGAAAACAGAAAGCGTCTAAGGATAAATATGTTTTCAGAATAGAGGAGACGTATTCTAGGCCGCAGCAGAAGCAGACTACGCTTTCAGATAAATGAAAGCGTATTTACGCTTGAAGCTTCAGAGTATACACTTTCCTTAAGCAAAAATGTTTTTCAAGAAAACATCTCCACTTAAAACACCTCGGCCCAGGCTTGTGCCACTTACCGGTGGGGTCCACAGGCAGGGGGAGGGGCCAGGCGCTCGTCTTCTTCCTCCCCCCGTGCTCGCTCATGACAGAGAGCAGAGGAGGCCGGGCAGGGCGCTGCCGGCGCTGACCCCACCGCCTCCGGCCACCTCCGGCCGAGGCGAGGGCACCGGCAGGCTCAGGGATGAACGCCGCACCCGTTCAGAAGGAAAACGGCCGCCGGGGAGGAGTGGGCTGGAGGGGAGGTCGCAGTGACGAGGATGAGTACAGAGAGCTCGGGCGACGAGGTTCGCCGGTGATGTCGACACTCCGGCGAGGGGGAATGGGGGTGGGCCGGCTCAGTGGGACGAAGGGGAGGCCGTGGTGAGGTCGGGGAAGCATGGGGAGGCTCGGGACGGCCGGTCGGTGCGGTGCCCGAACGGGACGAGCGGCGGCGGACTTGGGAGACACGACCACGAGGCTCTCTGGCGATGGACAAGGGGGTGGGGCGATGCGCGAGGATGGGGGGAAGCTTGTGGACAGCTCTGGAGGAGAGGAGAGGAACTAGGTTCGCCAGAACCGAGGAGGAACCGAGGCGTCCATGGCGATCTGCGGGGAAAAGAAGAGGGGGCCGAGGACTCTGGTGGGCTAGGGAGGCAATTGAGGAGTGGATGAGCTGCGGGAGGGCTTGGGGCACGCTTATATAGCTAAGGGGAGGGCTCTAGAGCAACGATAGCGAGCTTGTGCAGTGCTCTAATGGGCATGGCACGGGCACTGTTCTAGCAGCGCATTTAAGGCAAACCATGACGAGGCAGCGACGAAGTGAGATGCAGTCGATCACGGGGAAGCTCCAGGACATGGTTGGACATCGAGACGAGGAGGGAGGGGACGAGCACAGGGGCAAGAACCAGCCAGAGCACGCAATTAGTCGTGACGCCAGTGTGATCACCACGGGCTCTGGTGCAAATGGCGCGCTCTGGCCAGGCCGACCATGTCTAGTAGATAGATTGTCGTGCCCTTAGTCAAAATGAGGAAATAAATCGGTCCAGGGGCAAAGAAGAGGTTTGCACTTAGCTCCAAAGTGAATCAACAGGAAGGTGTTTGTAACTTGTTGTGGTGACACCAGCTGGGTAACGTGGTAAATAATTTGTCTGGTGATGATCACACGCTAAGGTGAGTAAGATGGCAAAGCTTCAGCTCTAGAAGAGGAGTTTAACTAGTGGTTGCTGTAGAAACCACCAGACTAGACAGAAATACAAAACATGAAGTGTCACTCACATATCAATTGTGATTGAGCTGAATTTGGGCATGGCCCGATTATTTGAAGATATGAAGATGCTCAAAAAGTTTCAGGCCATTTGGATGAACCAAAATAGCACTTGCTTCACAATGCATCTCTCTGGACAGAATCTTCGAAAAACTGCATAGGTCAAATGGTGTTATGGATTGAGGCAAGTTTTTGTGGAGGGAGTTTATATGGATAGGAGGATGCCATGGAAAAATTTCAGCTTAAATGAAGCAATATAAAATATAGTTACTTCACAACCTGAAAATCTGACCAGAAACTAAGATTTGGAGCTGGGCTCACATAGATGAGTTACATGAGATTAAATTTGGTGGAGAGTCATGATTTGATCATAGGAAGGATCTTGCAAAATTTCAACTCATTTAGATATGCCTAGCTTGTACTTCATTCACAACCACTTCCCTCAGACAGGAACTTCGAAAAATTGCTCAGGAATATTTACTAGGCCAATTGAGTTGAATTTTGGCATGGGGCAATGATATGGACAGGAAAAGACGTCCAACAAGTTTGGGGTCAATCAAGCAAAGATAAATGACACTTCCTTCTCAACCCACCACTTAGGGCAGAATCGGAAAAGGAATTTATTGAGCATGATGGGAAACATGGCCAATGAAATATTTTGGCATATTTGAGGAAGATATGACCCAAAAAATTTATGATAATTATTTGGGAATTTAGTGAGTGATAGAAATATAGGTTGCTTCACAACCTAGGGTTTTAAAGGGTTATTCCTTTATCAGAAAAGGAATATTCCCAATAAAAAGAATATTGTGTTAGGTCAAGGATGAAAATGACAGGGTTTCAGGATGATGATGAGGATGACAAGCCACTATAAACCTAGGAAGACATGATATTCCCAAGTTTCACATAGCCACGGAAAAGCAAATCAAAACATGAAATCCAAGAAAATCAAAGGAACAAGAAAAGGGAAAAAATCCAGGCTGTTACAAACCTTCCCTCCTTAAAGAAATTTCGTCCTCGATATTTGGGTTGCTCAGGGTTAAATAATTTTTATGACTTGAAGAAACCGTTTCCAACTCGATTTTCTTTTAGTCATTCTCATATAATATTTCTACTGAACTGGATCTGACTGACAGTCTTGATCTGGGGTGGTTTGCTTCGCCGTATCTGACATTCTAACAGGACTTACCTTATGTGTTCCTGTTTATACTGACTCCAATTTTCTTTTATACCTGTTTGCTGAGCTAGGGTCCGAAAGACCTTATGACATACGTGTCCTTCTTGATATTGATCCTTGCTGGAAATGTTCTTCTCGTATCGAGTACCGAGAATATTCCACGGAGTTGGGGTACACATCTTCCCGTGGAACAAAGAATCTCTTCTATCCAGGCATTGAGTTCCTTGAATATATGCCTGCCTTCTGGGTTCAAAACAGTGAGGTGGATCGTACCTGTTTTGCTAACGGATTCTGACAGCTTGCAGGAGTTTCTGACTTATCTTGACTGGCTTCACAGTCTTGAGTATGCAAGTTGTACCAAAGGTTTGACTGTCGCTTGCCGTGACGGATAGAAAAATGCACCATCTCCTGATGATAACATTTACAGACTTGACTGGCGGTGATTTTGGCGAAGAATCCCATTCACACAGGCTATTCTTTAATTACTTCCATTATGTGAGAGACAACAATCCTCAAAGTATATGTTCTCACACTTATTCTTCATTTTTGCCAGCATCTCCCCGGGAATAACAGTCTGTGCGATGCTCCATCGTGGGTGTTGAGGTCAATATATTGAGCTATCCTGGGTTTGCACTTGACAGACTCGGGCATTTAATGCTGATAGTTCTGAGCATATTGTGGACCGAGCTGGTTGCCTTTCCATGAAGTCCTTACTAGAATGGAGTAGACCTCTAAGGCGTATCTTCACAGGGTTCGATATGGAATAAGTCTGTCTTGCGCATACATATCACATTGCTCACAAAATAATCGGCATATTTGTATTGTTGGTCTTTCTCTTTCATTATTATTTTCTCTATCTGGATCTTTAACTGAAAGAGCGAGGCCTTATACATATCCTTGATTATTTTCGCGGCCCTGAATAATGTCATGTACAATATTTTGCAATCATACCTTGGTTTGATTCATGTCTTGAGCCTTGATGTATTTATCCAGCTCACGTGTGGTTATACAGATCTCAATACTGTTGTTGATTATGCTGGACAGTGACGGGATTAATAATATCACCTTGCGGGGCTGATCTTGATAATCACTGCCAAGACTATTGCCCCAATGTTGTCTTTCCGTGAATTCTTCCTTATGCGAGAGACTTGCATGGACTTGGCAGCATACTCATCGAATGAACAAATATCTGATTCTCGAGGCATACCCTTGTTCTGACTAATTTTTTGTTTCAGACCAAACTGTGGCAGATCTGCCACTTGGAAAACACTGTCATATGCTGTTAATTCATCATTTAATGTCTTGTACTAGTGTCGTACTGAAGAATATTGGGCAGCTTGCGTTTGAAAACCACCAGGGTATCATGCTGAGGAAAACTGGATGGCTTGTGCTCGAAGCCTTCGATGGATATCTTATAGAGGAAAACGGGGTACCGTACCTCATAAGCTTTCCCCTTAAAGACTTGCTAGGGAAGACTTGGTACCTTATGCTAGAAGCTTTTGCAGTATTTTATTTGAGAAGACTGACTATCTTGCATGGGAATCCATTCATACTCTATCGAGGCAGACTGGGAACTTTGTCTTTGTACACTTCGCCGATAAATTGTGGAGAAGGACAAGACTGATTTTCTTGGTGAATGGAATGACATATATATATATATATATATATATATATATATATATATATATATATATATATATATATATATATATATATATATATATATATATATTGTCAGTCCGGGAGCTGATTATTTATATGACAAGAATTGTCTGGCTGTTATTGTTGACTTCATTGCATATTTGGACTGATTTCTGGGTGTCTCAATGTTTTAAATTTCACTTATGGCAGATTCAATCATTGTGCATAGACCATACCTTTGACTTGAAATGCACCGTCGGTCCAATTTTGTTCTCCCGCTGATTTAATCATTGCTACGATAAAGGTGTATCTCTGACAGGTACTTGTTACTGAAAGTTTGATCAGAATACAATTTGTATCCAGATGGATGTCTGCAATACAATACTGTGAGCTGAAAACCTCATTGCTTTTAACTGAATTCCTTGGTGTATATCTGTACTGCTTACAGCTTCTTATGATCCGGTGTCGGTCGAGGAGTAATTTCCATAAGGGGGTAACACAGAGGATTCAAAACAAAGAAGCACGAGAAAACGATTGATTGCAACAAAGCACACAGGAAACTAGCTACAAAGCTGCTCTACGCAGGCACACACAAGCATGATACTACAGCAGGTGCACAAGCACTAGATGAAGGACTACACCCTATGCTTGAAACAGGGATTAGGGGTAACTGAAATAAGACTATATGCAGCAAACAAATGCAACAACCAAATGCAGCAAGCAAGGGCAACAACCAAACCATATACTACCATTTTTCTAACGTTCCAGCGGACTAGGACGCTCTACAGCCAGACCTGCTCTAATACCGAGCCTGTGGCACCCCGGCTCAGAGAAACCGGAACGCCCCGTATTCCAGCCCAGAGATCAAGGTGAAGTCTTTTGGAATACGACACTGCTTAGCATAGAACAAACCAGCTTCCTATTATTACACGAATATGAATACAAGGTATCCGATATTATAGTGAATAACATCGGCACGGCGACGCTATGCCATCCTCAGTTGCTCTATGCAAGCAGCATAACAAGTTGAGGCAGCGGAACAACTACTGGCAGCGGAACAACGAACGACGATGATGGACTCCAGTCCGCAGGGGCTCTGGCTGGAGCGTTTATCCTAGCTCGCACACACAAGAACCACAGCAAACAAGCAAGCAATCCAGGCACGACCTGCAAACTGGCATGACAAGCCAGGTCAGTTCATTGAATGTACTTGCAAGCTCACAGTAACAAGAAGCATTCAAGACAAACAACAGCATGGCAATTACAGGTTAAGCAGGAATTGTCATGAGATCATCAGGATAACATGGCATGAGCAACATAAACATGATACCGCTAGAACAATATGAGCATGGCATGAACATATAAACATGATGACACTATCATGCAACATGATGACATTATCATGCACCAAGTTATTCTGCTCGGGTTACCTCGTAACCATCATATGCATCACCTACCAACCTCAGACATCACACGATCATCTCAGGATCAAATCAAGCTTGGTATAAACAATACTGTAGTAATCATTAAAATGACCACAAGGAGCTTGATCTTTACCCATGACTCTCGCACAACATCACGAATATCCAACAACTCGGTATTCTCGATACCACGGTGATCATTCAAAGATCACAAGCGGAACCACTCTGGGCTCAACGGGTTACCTCGTAACCAAACGATGATCATTCACGGATCACAGAACCAACTTATCTCATCATCGAACTGGGGTTGTTATTGGGCAAGTTATTATTATTACTATTGACCCATAGTGTGACCGACACGAACTGGGCCCTTATCCGCGGGCACGACTATCGATAGATTTAATACACACTCTGCAGAGGTTAGCACACAGTACCCACACCACGGAACCCATGGCCTCGCACTCCCATTCGGGTGGACCAACGGCGTTCCGACAAAACCGTCCTACTGCCATGACACACTCCCGGCCACTCCGACCAACACCCCCTCAGGGTTCAGTCCTGGGTGGCCTCGTTCCTACCAAAGACACCAACGACCACCGTCGTGGCAAAACAATAAATGGTCCCAAACGGGACATGTGCACATAACCAAACTTGGGCTCACAAGGCTTATGTCTGCCTACCTGATCAGGGTAGCGCACGCCCATAACCTTCCCTCGTTGGAGGCACCGGCGAGAGGCACGACAATAGACCCAGTTAGGACCCTCCCATAAAGGTAAGTGTGGTTGCACTGGTCAGCTCGATATGGTGGCACAATGATTAGCCAACAGTTGTTCAAGTTCAATTAAGTTCGGTTAAACTTGAATGCAATAAGTTGACTCATATAACATGATGCAACAACAATGCATGAACATGAATCAACATAAGCATGGAGGTACAACATATTCATCGAGCATAACCATAGTGAAACATTAACCAAATGAGCATGGTAAGCTGACGGGCCTAACATTACACATGAGCATATCATGACGACTAGCATCATAAATAAATAACATGCAAAAACTCATCGAGAATACTACCAAGTAAGCATATAACCAGCAGGATACAAAGTAGCATGCATAGCAATGGCACTAGATAACAGCTCATAAAGATGCATCCAAAAGAACACCCTACTACTACTATCAAGCATGACATATAACAATAACACTAGCAGTAATTGCAAGATAACAAGATGCAGAAGCGCATAGCATGAAAGTAAACACAGATCTATAAGTATCACCGAAACAATGATAACCGTATCAAAACAAGCAAACATTTATTAAATATTCAAGTTGAAAACCATGGCTACTGCATGACTATCATGCAAGTGGTTGTTGTGGCTTGCCTGGCGTGACTGGGACTCCGGGAAGAAGTGAGGCGAAGCCGCTGAACGAAACACCGGACGGTTCTCTCACCGAGGGGCTGATTAGAAGCAAGGGAAAAATGGTCATTTTCACTATGAGACCACCTAGATAAAATGTTACCAAAAGATACAGCTCGACGAGACGAAGAAGTGAGCGCTGGTTTCACCTCGATCGGAGTTTCGGTTGAATAGTTGTGAGGTGTTGAAGATGAGGGATCAATCTGTGAATAAACTTTAGCAAACAGGCCCCTGGGAGGAAAATAGAAAGCGTCTAAGGATAAATACGTTTTCAGAACAGAGGAGACGTATTCTGGGCCGCAGCAGAACCAGAGTACGCTTTCGAAAAAGTGAAAGCATATTTCCGCTTGAAGCTTCACAGAATACGCTTTCCTTAAGCAAAAACATTTTTCAAGAAAACATGTCCGCTTAAAACACGTGGTCCCGGGCTTGTGCCACTTACCGGTGGGGTCCGTGGCAGGGGGAGGGGCCAGGCGCTCGTCTTCTTCCTCCCCCCGTGCTCGCTCACGATAGAGAGCAGAGGAGGCCGGGAAGGGCGCTGCCGGTGCTGGCCCCGCCGCCTCCGGCCACCTTCGGCCGAGGCGAGGGCACCGGCAGGCTCAGGGACGGACGCTGCACCCGTTCAGAAGGAAAACGACCGCCAGGGAGGAGTGGCGTGGAGGGAAGGTCGCGGTGACGAGGAGGAGTACAGAGAGCTCGGGCGACGAGGTTCGCCGGTGATGTGTACACTCCGGCAAGGGGGAAAGGGGGTGGGGCGGCTCAGTGGGACGAAGGGGAGGCCGTGGTGAGGTCGGGGAAGCATCGGGAGGCTCGGGAATGCCGGTCGGTGCAGTGCACGAACGGGACGAGCGGCGGTAGGACTTGGGAGACGCGGCCACGAGGCTCTCCGGTGATGGACAAGTGGGTGGGGCGACGCGCGAGGATGCGGGGAAGCTTGTGGACAGCTCTGGAGGAGAGGAGAGGGACTAGGTTCGCCAGAACCGAGGAGGAACCAAGGAGGCCATGGCGATCTCCGGCGAAAAGAAGAGGGGGCCGAGGACTCTGGTGGGCTAGGGAGGCAAATGAGGAGTGGATGAACCACGGGAGGGCTCGGGGCACGCTTATATAGCCGAGGGGAGGGCAACGCTAGCGAGCTTGTGCAGTGTGGTAATGGTGGACAGAGGCCGGGCATGGCACGGACACTGTTCTAGCGGCGCATTTAAGGCGAACCACGACGAGGCAGCGATGCAGTGAGATGCAGTCGATCACTGGGAAGCTCTAGGACATGGTTGGACGTCGAGACGAGGAGGGAGGAGACGAGCACAAGGGCAAGAACCAGCCAGAGCACGCAATTAGTCGTGACGCCAACTTGATCACCACGGTCTCTGGTGCAAATGGCGCGTTCTGGCCGGGCCGACCATGTCCGGTAGATAGACTATCGTGCCCTTAGTCAAAATGAGGAAATAAATCGGTCCAGCATTAAAGAAGAGATTTGCACTTAGCTCCAAAGTAAATCAACAGGAAGGATTTTGTAACTTGTTGTGGTGACACCAGCTGGGTAACGTGGTAAATAATTTGTCTGGTGATGATCACACGCTAAGGTGAGTAAGATGGCAAAGTTTCAGCTCAAGAAGAGGAGTTTAGCTAGTTGTTGCTGTAGAAACCACTAGACTGGACATAAATACAAAACATGAAGTAGCACTCACATATCAATTGTGATTGAGCTGAATTTGGGCGCGGCTCAATTATTTGAAGATATGGAGATGCTCAAAAAGTTTCAAGCCATTTGGAGGAACCAAAATAGCACTTGCTTCACAATGCATCTCTCTGGACAGAATCTTGGAAAAATTGCACAGGGCAAATGGTGTAATGGATTGCGCTAAATTTTAGTGGAGGGAGTTTATATGGATAGGAGGATGCCCTGGAAAATTTTCAGCTTAAATGAAGCAATATAAAATATAGTTGCTTCACAACCTGAAAATCTGACCAGAAACTAAGATTGGGAGCTGGGCTCACATAGATGAGTTACATGAGCTTAAATTTGGTGGAGAGTCATGATTTGATCATAGGAAGGATCTTGCAAAATTTCAACTCATTTGGACATGCCTAGCTTGTACTTCCTTCACAACCACTTCCCCCAGACAGGAACTTTAAAAAATTGCTCAGGAATATTTACTAGGCCAATTGAGTTGAATTTTGGCATGGGGAAATGATATGGACAGGAAAAGATGTCCAACAAGTTTGGGATCAATCAAGCAAAGATAAATGACACTTCCTTCTCAACCCACCACATAGGGCAGAATCAGAAAAGGTATTTATTGAGCATGATGGGAAACATGGCCAATGAAATATTTTGGCATATTTGAGGAAGATATGACCCAAACAATTTATGAGAATTATTTGGAAATTTTGTGAGTGACAGAAATATAGGTTGCTTCACAACCTAGGGTTTTTAAGGTTTTATTCCTTTATCAAAAAAGGAATATTCCCAATAAAAATAATATTGGGTTAGGTCAAGGATAAGAATGACAGGGTTTCGGGATAATGATGAGGATGACAAGCCACTATAAACCTAGGAAGACATGATATTCCCAAGTTACAGAACCACATACACTACTGGAATCAGGATCTTTGCCGTCAGACAGGTCTTTGTCGTCCGCTAGCTGACAGCAAAGACCTTCTTTGCCGTCAGCTCAATAGAAGATGACGGCAAAGATTTGGCTGACAGCAAAGACCATGTTTGCTGTCAGCCAAGTCTTTGCCGTCCGCCAGCAGATGGCATATAGTCTTTGCTGTCCGCTAGAGGATGGCAAAGAATGAGGGTGGCCCACTACCGAGAACCACCTAACGGACACTGTCTTTGCCGTCCGCTAGCTGACGGCAAAGAAAGTGGCCAAGCTAACGTCCGTTAGCTAGGATCTTTGTCGTCTGCTGGCGGACGGCAAAGAACCGTGCCCTAACTACAATCCATATCGACGCCCACCCGCGCCCCACATCTGTCCCCTCTCTCTCTCTCTCTCTCTCTCTCTCTCGGCCGCGCCGCCGCCGCACCATCCCCATCCGCGCCGCCGCCGCCAGCGCCACCCGTCGCTGCGCCGCCCAGAGCCCAGTGACCCCTTCCCCGCCCGCGCCATCCCGTCTGTCGCGCCACCCGTGCCCGAGCCGTCGCTGCCCCATGCCACCCACCGCCGCGGCACCCTCCTCCACCCCGGCGGCCCAGCGCCCCTGCTCGACCACCGCGGCCGCCTCGCCGCTCCTCCTCCACCCGGCGGCCCGGCGCCCCTCTGCTCGACCACCGCGGCCTCCCCCCGCTCCGGCGCCTCCTCCTCCACCCGGCCGCCCTGGCGCCCCTCTCCTCCACCACCGCGGCCGCCCCACCCCTCTGGCGCCCCCTCCTCCACCCGGTGAGACCTCTTGTATTGTTTTTTATGTTTTGTTTATGTATTTTAAGTTTAATTTAGGTTTATTTTAGGTTTGGTTTAGTTTAGGTTTACTTTAGTTTAGGTTTAGAGCATAGATAGAATCTTCTCTACTATAATTGTGTATAATCTCAATTCTCACTAGTAGTCTTATTAGTTAGATCATCTTCTATATTATTATTGATCCACAGTTTTTAGTTATGCATGACCAATTTTTTGTACATTATGCTTTATGTGTCATTTAAATAATGTAGTGCCAGATTTCTCAACTCATTGGCATATAATGAATTATTATTGTTATATTATTAATAGATGATGGAACAAAAACTATTTCCCTTCAAAGTGAAAAATCTTTCAGTGAAGTAAATATTAGTGCACGAGTTCTTTTGTATGCAAGAAAAAAATTAGCATGTCTTGGTAGGTACGTGGCAACAGTATCATCAGAGTTAAACTTGTGATAAATCAATTCAAATGCATTTCCAATAGAGAATGTAATACACATATCTAGTGAACTGTAAATGAAAGTTATCCACAGACTCCTTGAAGGGGTTGTATAAAAGATTATGAAACTAATTGTGAGAAGAGCGAAAGCTTTCCTCAAATTCCTTTGCATATATTCAAATTCATCAATCAGCAACACTCGGATTAGTTTAATTTGAGAAAACAACAAGGCATGCATATTGCTTATGGAATCTGTCATAAGAGGCAAACTATACCCGTCTTTTTCTTTTCTTTTTTGCGGAAAGGCAAACTATACATTCTGATTTGCATACAAAGTAAATTGATTTTATGACACACACCCTTAGTTTCTGATTTGAGGTTTGATTGTTTGCTTGGTGTATGGCACCTAGAGCCACCTAAAATATGGTGCAACTATGATTTGTTGCCACAAGTATTCCAATGTGATCACACCAGAAGGAACTTTAGGTTTACTTTTGGTTAAGAAGAAAGAAAGATGAAAAAAAAATAAGAAGATAAAGGGGAGAAAGAAGAAGTGTATTTTCCCCTATTTTTAGATTACTATGCTCTTTTTTTCAACATTTTCAGTTTTCTTTCACGTCTAAAGAAATCCCTAGCTTTGAAGGGTGCCAATTGCCATTGCCAACTAACCTACAAAATTAACTAAGTGTTGTTTATGTTGTTGAGCACAAGTGCATTTCTTTTTTTTCTCAGTTTTCTCTCATGCCTGGAAACTTGGCTCTATGTTTATAGATATGCTTCTAGCTAGATACTAATTGGTCTCTTCTGCTGCTTATTAGAGATAGGGGGAGGCCGTCACCGCAGGCTCCGCTCTGCCAAACCAGAGTACGAGTTGGATGCTTTCGAGTTCTTCAGTATCATACTTGGGACTTCCTCCAAGAGGCAGGTATATAAAAGGAGAGATCTCCCCTTCACCCATATCATTATGATAACTCTTTTGTTTGCTACATCACTCCTTATCCCAAACTGCAGAGGCTGCCTGACACTTTTATGAACATGCTGGGTGAAGATCTGCCAAATAATGTGAAGCTGCGACAGGCCGGCAGCGGGTTTCGCAGGCTGTGGGACGTGGAGTTGGTGATCAGGGAGGGCCACATTGTAGGATCTTGAGAAAAGGTGTCTAGAGGGGGGTGATTAGACACTAAGTACCAAAGTTGCAGTTTTTAACTTTTTAGGTTTAAGTGGAGTTTAGGCACAAGTTTAATACTCACAATACATAACAAGCAAGCATGCGACGAGTATATGAGCAGCGGAAAGTAAAGCATGCAACTTGCAAGAATGTAAAGGGAAGGGTTTTGGAGGATTCAAACATAATTGGAGACACGGATGTTTTTGTCGTGGTTCCGATAGGTGGTGCTATCGTACATCCACGTTGATGGAGACTTCAACCCACGAAGGGTAACAGTTCTTGTGAGTCCACGGAGGGATCCACCCACGAAGGGTCCACGAAGAAGCAACCTTGTCTATCCCACCATGGTCGTCGCCCACGAAGGACTTGCCTCACTAGCGGTAGATCTTCACGAAGTAGGCAATCTCCTTGCCCTTACAAACTCCTTGGTTCAACTCCACAATCTTGTCGGAGGCTCCCAAGTGACACCTAGCCAATCTAGGATACACCACTCTCCAAGAAGTAACAAATGGTGTGTTGATGATGAACTCCTTGCTCTTGTGCTTCAAATGATAGTCTCCCCAACACTCAACTCTCTCTCACAGGATTTGGATTTGGTGGAAACAAGATTTGAGTGGAAAGCAACTTGGGAAAGTCTAGAGATCAAGATTCATGTGGTTGGAATGGAATATCTTGGCCTCAACACATGAGTAGGTGGTTCTCTCTCAGAACTGGTAAGTTGGAAGTGTAGGTTTGTTCTGATGGCTCTCTCCACGAATGAAGAGGAGGTGGAGGGGTATATATAGCCTCCACACAAAATCTAACCGTTACACACAATTTACCAAACTCGGTGGGACCGAATCAACAAACTCGGTCGGACCAATTCAGTAAACTTAGTGACCGTTAGGGTTTTCGGTGGGACTGACATGCAACTCGGTAGGACCGATATGGTTAGGGTTAGGGCATAATGTAATCTCGGTGAGACCGATTACACAAACTCGGTGAGAACGATTTTGGTAATTAGCTAACCAGAGAGTTGGTCAGGCAAACTCGATGGGACCGATTACTCAAACTCGGTGGGACCGATTTTGGTAATAAGTTAACCAGAGAGTTTGCATTGTAATCTCGGTAGTACCGATTACACAGACTCGGTGAGACCGATTTTGGTAATGGACATAGACAGAGAGATTACAATCCCATCTCGGTGAGACCGAGATCCCTATCGGTGAAACCGATTTGCCTAGGGTTTGTGGCAGTGGCTATGACATTTTAAATCGGTGGCGCCGGATAGAAAGGATCGGTGGGGCCGAGTTTGACTTTAGGTTTAGGTCATATATGTGTGGAAGTGGGAAAGTAGTTGAGGGTTTTGGAGCATATCACTAAGCACTGTGGAGCAAGAAACTCATTAAGCAACACCTCATCCCTTCTTGATAGTATTGGCTTTTCCTATAGACTCAATGTGATCTTGGATACTAAAATATAAAATGAAGAGTCTTGAGCTTGAAGCTTGAGCCAATCCTTTGTCCTTAGCATCTTGAAGGGGTTCCCACATACTTTAGTCCACGCTACTCCATTGTTGAACTTATCTGAAACATACTAGATAAAAGTGTTAGTCCAACAAGAGATATGTTGACATTAATTACCAAAACCACCTAGGGAGCACTTGTGCTTTCAATCTCCCCCTTTTTGGTAATTGATGGCAACATACATCAAAGCTTTAGATAAATATATAAAGAGTAGCAAGTAAAGCTTCGGAAAGACATGCAACAAGCATAGGCTCCCCCTGCATGTTTGCAATCATGTGAATATGGAATATAGAAGCATGTGAGAGCATAACCATGATAGAGTAGGCAATGTGTTACATGTATCTTGGACATATGCATCAGAGCAAAGAATATTAAGGAAAATATCTCCATGCTCATGAGTCCTTCTTGCAAACAGTATGTACATCAGCAAGAATTCCCCATACACATGATTGTGATGCATATACTTACCTTGTAGTCCTGAGTTGTCTTAGGATGGAATGAACCTGCGCAAACAAGGTTAGATAACACAGGTACATCTACTAGCCAGAGCAAACAGAATAAACCACAAGAATACCAAGACTGGGATGACATGTAGAGAGTGAGTACTGAGTACCACATTGGATTAAACATGTCCCCAAGAGTAAAGATATGTAATGATTTTTAAATGATTTCTTTCCCTTAGATGTCTTGCTCCCCCTGAATCTAGCATGGAATACTGGGAGAAGATAGGGAACAGAAAATCAAGCCTGAAAGATATAAAGAACAGAGCAAATGCAACTAAGCACATATGAACATGTCTTTCCCCTCAAGAAGAGATGTGGCATCTCTCCTCTTGAACATCAAGCATCTGGGATCCTTGAGTATTCTCTCCCCCTAGAGATTTCTCTCTCTCTCTCCCTTTGGAAGTGAAACTTTGATGTGATCTCTCTCTCCCCCTTTGACATCAATTTCCAAGAAGGGCCTTCTGGAATTCGTTGTGAATGGGTTTGGTCCTTGAGTCACAACACAAAGCACTGGATAAAAATGTGATGCTTGTAGAGGACAAGATTCATTGAGTGGAGCTGGATCAGAAGAAACACAGAATAAGTGGCAAACTGTTTTTCCTATTGTGAAATCGGTGGCACCGAGTGGTATGCTTCGGTTGTACCAAAAGGATTCGGTTGGACCGAAAACAACAAATCGGTGAAACCGAGTTCATCGCATGGAAAACACTTGTCACCTCAGCTCACTAGACTAGTAAGATCTCACAAAGATTTGCAAGGAATTTACTGAATGATATGCAATGAATTGGATGCAGGAAATGCAGAGCAAATAGAAAAGAAAAGAAAGAAATCTAGATGAAGTTTTTTTTGAAAGGGGAAACAAACATGTACAGAGACATTACAATCCCATCTCGGTGAGACCGAGATCCCTATCAATGAAACCGATTTGCCTAGGGTTTGTTGCAGTGGCTATGACATTTGAACTCGGTGGCGCCGGATAGAAAGGATCGGTGGGGCCGAGTTTGACTTTAGGTTTAGGTCATATATGTGTGGAAGTGGGAAAGTAGTTGAGGGTTTTGGAGCATATCACTAAGCACTGTGGAGCAAGAAACTTATTAAGCAACACCTCATCCCTTCTTGATAGTATTGGCTTTTCCTATATACTCAATGTGATCTTGGATCACTAAAATATAAAATGAAGAGTCTTGAGCTTGAAGCTTGAGCCAATCCTTTGTCCTTAGCATCTTGAAGGGGTTCATACTTATCGTTTAAGCTCAAAATGGGGTTACCATTTTTCGTTTAAGCATCTTGATGTATTCACATCTTGTCGAGTTGCTTTAGCTCATGACTCGGAGTAAAGCTTCTCTAAGATGGAAGAACATACCTTGGTTGGTGGTGTTGACCATGTAGTTGAACTTGTGTGGGTTGCTCAAGGTTGATGTAGCTCGTCAAGAGTTGGGAGCACCACTTGGAATTTGAGTCCATCTACCTACATGGATTAGTTCTTGCAAGGAGTAGCAATTGTGTATCCAAAAAAATGACAATCATGAAGCTCAATCATAGAGTTTGTCAAAAGATATGTTTGAATGATTCCGTGCTTCCTTGTCTTCAACCACCATAGTGTAGAGACTTGGTGATGTAGAGATTGCTCAAGATGTGAGTAGATTACAATCTCATGGAATTTGTTTCAACCAAGTACCTACATGGGTTAGATAACATGCAAGATGCAAATATATCCAAGACATAAGATTTTCATCATAAGAGAGATATCATGGATTAGTCATAAGCTCATGTCTTGCATGTATCCAATGGAGTTTCTACTGCATGTTTGAAGCATCAATGATGTTCAATTCTCCTCTCAACCTGCAAAACACTTTCTCATCAAGAGGTTTAGTGAATATATCTGCTAATTGCTTTTCGGTGCGAACATGCTTAAGATTAATGTCACCCTTAGCAACATGATCTCGAATGAAATGATGATGAACTTCAATATGCTTTGTTCGAGAATGTTGTACGAGATTATGACCAATTTTGATAGCACTTTCATTGTCACAAAGCAATGGAACATGTTTCACATATATCCCATAATCTATAAGAGTTTGGGTCATCCAAAGTAATTGAGCACAACATGAACCAGCGACAATGTACTCCGCTTCGGCGGTAGATAAGGATACCGAGTTTTGTTTCCTAGAGGACCAAGACACAAGAGATCTACCAAGAAATTGACAAGTACCCGAAGTGGACTTTCTATCAACCTTGTCTCCGGCATAGTCCGAGTCGGAGTAGCCAGCAAGATCGAAAGAGGCCCTCTTAGGATACCAAATGCCAAAATTTGGTGTATGAATTAAGTATCTCACTATCCTTTTTACGGCCTTAAGATGACATTCTTTAGGAGCAGCTTGATATCTTGCACACATGCACACACTTAGCATAATATCGGGACGTGAAGCACATAGGTATAACAATGAACCAATCATAGAACGATAAACCTTTTGGTCAACTGGTTTACCATCTTTGGTCAAATCAAGATGTCCACTAGTAGGCATGGGTGTAGACATACCTTTGCACTCTTGCATATTGAACTTCTTGAATAAGTCCTTAGTGTAATTCGTTTGAGAAACAAAAGTACCTTCCTTAGTTTGCTTGATTTGCAACCCAAGAAAGAATTTGAGTTCACTCATCATCGACATCTCAAACTTCTCCGACATTAGCTTCCCAAACTTTTCACTAAAATGAGGGTTAGTTGAACCAAATATAATATCATCAACATAGATTTGGCACACAAATAGTTCTCCATTAACCCTTTTAGTAAAAAGTGTGGAATCAATTTTCCCAATTTCAAAGCCTTTTTCAATAAGGAACTTGGTCAAGCATTTATACCACGCTCTAGGAGCTTGTTTAAGACCATAAAGGGCTTTGTGAAGTTTGTAAACATGATTGGGTTTCTTAGGATTGATAAAGCCGGGAGGTTGTTTAACATAAACTTCCTCCTCTATTTCACCATTTAGAAAAGCACTTTTAATGTCCATTTGTTACAAGGTGATATCATGGTGATTAGCATAGGCAAGTGAGATGCGAATGGACTCAAGTCTAGCAATGGGAGCATAAGTCTCACCATAATCCATACCTTCGACTTGTGTGTAGCCTTGGGCAACGAGACGTGCTTTGTTGCGAACTACTTGTCCATCTTCATCTTGCTTGTTGCGAAACACCCATTTGGTACCGATGATGTTGTGGTTGTTGTCGGGCTTCTCAACCAATGTCCAAACTTGGTTTCTCTCAAAGTTGTGTAGCTCTTCATGCATAGCATTTATCCAATCCGGATCTTCCAATGCTTCTTCGACCTTCATAGGTTCAATGCTAGAGATGAAAGAATAGTTTTCACAAAAGTTAGCTAAACGAGTTTTAGAGCGAGTGATTCTCCCAGTTTGAATATCATTGTAGATTTTCTCTACGGGATGGTCTTTAGCAATTCTTGCTCGAACTCGTGAAAGCTTTTGCTTGGGATTTGGTTGAACATCTTCTTCATCTTGTTCTTCTTCTTCTTCTGGATCTTCTTCATTGTTGGCATTGTTGTTTTCTTGTCGTGGTAGAGAAGGAGGTTGTTGACGTTCGTGATGTTCTTCCTCGTTTTCTTCATCTTGGTGTGTTCCACTTGGGGATGCTTCCATATCAACTCTTGGTTCACCTTGTCGTGAAGTAGAAGCTTCCACTTGGACAGACGAGGTACTCTCCTTCACCTCCGCTGGACGGACCTTGCCAATAGACAAGTCTTGGATTGCTTCCGAAGGATCTTAGTCTCCTACATCAGTTGGCAATTGCTCTACTTGCGAGCCGTTAGATTCATACTGTCTCTTCAACCTTTCGGGTGAAATTGTTGTAGACACGGTAAGTGTGAGAGTTTGAGCCATAACCAAGTAGGAATCCTTCATGTGACTTAGGAGCAAATTTAGAACGACGATGCTTATCAAGAATGTAGCACTTTGAGCCGAATACCCAAAAGTATCCAACTTGGGGTTTGTTACCGGTGAGGAGCTCATATGCCGTCTCGCCGAGTAGCTTGTGAAGATACAAGCGATTTGTTGCATGACAAGCTGTCTCAACCGCTTCTGCCCAAAAGTGCTTCGGCGTCTTGTACTCATCAAGCATCGTTCTCGCCATTTTGATGAGCGTCCGGTTCTTCCTCTCAACAACTCCATTTTGTTGAGGTGTGTACGTAGCCGAGAACTCGTGTGAAATTCCTTCTTCGTCAAGAAAGGTGTCCACATTTGCGTTCTTGAACTCTGTTCCGTTGTCGCTGCGAACTTTCTTGATCTTCACTTCAAACAGATTTTGGGCCTTCCTAGCGAAGTTTTTGAAGATCTTTTGGACCTGCGATTTATCATCGAGAAAGAATACCCACGTAAATCTTGAAAAATCATCAACTATAACTAGACCAAAAGAATTTCCACCGAGACTTTTGTAAGCGTTGGGACCAAAGAGATCCATATGAAGTAGCTCGAGTGGCCTCCTTGTGGTCATGATGTTCTTCACGGGATGCCTTCCTCCAACCTGTTTACCTGCCTGACAAGCGCTGCAAAGTCTATCCTTATCAAATATGACATCGTTAACTCCAAGGATATGATTTCCTTTAATAAGCTTGTCAAGGTTTCGCATGCCAACATGACCTAGTCGTCTATGCCATAACCAACCTTTTGAAGATTTAGCAATGAAGCAAGTTTTAGGTTCTGCATTTTTGAGAAATCAACAATGTAAAGATCACCTCCACGTATACCGGTAAAGACCATTTTATGATTGTATCGACGAATCACTTGGCAATCTACTTCAGTAAATAGGACATTGAAACCGAAATCAGCAAGTCTAGATACTGAAAGTAAGTTGTAGCCAAGAGATTCAACGAGCATAACATTCTGAATGGAGCTATCATGTGAGATGGCCACCTTACCGAGGCCAACCATGTCGGAGCAAATGACCACGGGTAGCCTAGCTGGCTCCCCCTGGGGCTTCTGAAGAAATTACAAGCCAATCAAGTCATCCAACATCCAAGACAATGGGCCGCCTTCCCCCGGTCGGCTGTCATCCAGGCCGGTTGTGACGAGGCGGCCTGGCCCCAAGACCCATAGGAGAAAGCCACGGGAGGGCCGGCTTCCAAGGATCTGGCTACCAGAGGGCCGACTCCGCGTAGCCGGCCACGAGAAGGCTGACTCCAAGGAGCCGGCCAACCCGCAGGCGGCCAAGGCCGCACCCTCAGAATCTGCAACCACATAACGGCGATGAGATGGGGCGTGGCTACAGTGAAGCCTGCCACCCCCGCATCCCGGAGCGCGCGTGGCTACAGTGCGCCGTACTGGGCAGCCATCACCCATCCGGCGCGGCACTGTTGCCATGTTGACTGTGACGTCACCCACGATAGGCTCTCTGTACTACCCGCAGGCGGTGGGTCCCCCCGGTTAGAGAGATGCCCGAAGGCGGCTTGGCCTCCCCCAGTCGGCCTGAGGCATGACCAGCTCCCCATAGCCGGCTCGATCCCTCCCTCGAAGGAAGCGCCTCATTAAGCAAGACGAAGTGAGGCTACAGTAATCGCCGCCAAGGCGGCGGCACTGTAGCCATGCTTACCCCGACAAAGCCCTCGTCATCAGGATCGAGGCAACAGTAACCAGCCCCCGACAAAACCCTCAACGGTGGGGCCAGCCTGTCGACCAAGAAGCCGGCAGCCGGCGGGGCCCACCAGCCGACGGACCCCAGCGGCCGGCGGAGAAGCCGACGGATGAAGACACTGACGACTAGGGCCCATGCCTAGCCGAATTACCATTGTACCCCTGGGGGTAGGCCTATATAAACCCCCCAGGGCACCCATGCAAAGGGTTGGACTCTGATAGTTTTAGACACCACGTAGAGGGAAGAGGAGAGCTAGCCGTACCCTTATCCTACCTCACCCCGAACAGCTCAAGGAGCCTCTTGTAGCACTTGTTCATCTAGTGATCATGCGGAGACCCCGCAGAGCAGCAGTAGGGGTGTTATCTCCACGGAGAGCCCCGAAGCTGGGTAAGATTCGCCGGCGTGCATGTCTTCGCCTCATCCCGTTTCCAGGCACCGGCAACGTCTTATTGGCTCCCACTATGATTAGCCACCCGTTGGCATATGTCGCACGTACCACCCGACATTTGGCGCCCACCGTGGGGCGGTACTTTGCTACCATGCTGCTGCTGGTTTCGCTGTCCGGGCGGGACCCTTTTTTCTTCATCACCTCAACCGCGGCATCGCACCGTCTCTCTGGTAGCGCTCGGGGGCTCGACTTCGACCCGCCCCCAGAGCGGCCGCGCGGGACGGTGCGTCCTCATCGTCGGCCTTGCCGCCTTCGTCATCACCACCGTTGCAACAACGACAGTCCGTCCGCGCGCGCGCGCCACGCGTGGGGCCTCGTTTCGGTCGGTCGTGTCAATCTGCGCGCCGCTCGCGTCCGCTCCCCTCCGCGTTGTGCCTTGCTCCGGCCGATACACGCGTTAAGCTCCTCCATATACCATCTACGCGAGCTGGCTAGATGCAAGTCATCTACGCAAGCTAGCTAGAGCAAGTCAAAACAATGGTCAAACCATTAGCCAGATATTGCCTATACACTACCCATACAACACTGACCATACCCAAACAGTGACGTTGGTTTGCTGCTGCTATCTCCACGCTGCTCGCTCTGCTCCGTGCGTTCCGCTGAAGCCACCGCGGCCGTGGAAAAATCCAAGAGCGCCCGGTGCCGCGCGTGTGCCTCGCGCCTCCCTCGCTCCTCCGTGCACGGCGGCGTGACGCCCGCACCGCTGCGTAGCCTCCTCCTCCGCGTGTGGCCCTCGCTCGGCCTCTAACAGAGCCGCGGTGCCGCCCGACCATCCTCTCGGCAGCGCGCTGGCCCGCTCGTTGCGCGGCTGCTCGGCGGCCGGATCCACCCGTGCTGGCTGCCCGTGTCCGAGCACGCTGGTTTCCTCCGCCCCCTTTGCCCGGCTGCCTTCGAAGTCGCGCCTCGTCCCTGCTCCACTGTGGCGGCCGCCCCGCTCCGGCTGGCTCATCGCGCTCCCTCACCTTCGCGTCGGCTCCGCCTTCGCCGCCGTCCGGCCCGGCGCCCGCTCCGCCTCGCTCCACCACGATCGCCGCCTCGCCTCGCCTCGCCCGGCTTGGCGCCCTGCGCGCGCCGCGCCGGGCCGTTCGCGTCGGCCGTGTCCGCTCCTCCAGCGCTGCGCTACCGCTGCCAGCGTGTCCGCTTGCCTGCGCCCGGCGGCGGGCGGCGGGCGGCGACTCCCAAACACCGACTCCCGAGCCTCTTTGCCATGTCCTGCTGCTACTCCGCACCTCCACGCGCACTGTCCGGCTCCCCCGCTCCCTTGCCGCGTGGCTGCCGTGTCCCATCCGCCTGCTGACGCGCCTCCCGCTTCACCGTCCGCCTACTGGCCTCTGGCCGCGCCTGGCCGCCTCCGTATCACGCGCACACCGAGCCCCCTCCGTCGCGCTTGCCCGGCCTCTCCGGCAGCCGGCCGCGCTGTCCGGCCCGAAGCGCGGGCGGCCGCCTCCGTCGGGTGCGCCGCGGCTGCCTGCTCCGCAGCGGTCGCCGGCTCCCTCCCGCAACCCTCAGCGCGACCGGCCGCTAGTGCTCGGCGGCTGGTCGCGCTTCCTCCGCTCCGCCATGGCCGCAACCCGGCTCCGGGTGCTCAGCTCGCCGTCCGGTTCCCCTGCTGGCCCGCTCGCGGCCTCACCTCCGGGCGCCCGGGTGCGCCTCAGCCGGCTCCCGCTCTTCGCTGCCGCAGCTTGTCGGTGTCGTTCGGGCAGCCGAGAAAGAAGAAATAAAAAAGAGAGAAAGGGTCGAGTGCCCAATCCGGCTGAGAAGCAGCCAAGTGCAAAAAAAAGTGGCCGGCTGATGAGAAGTCGGAGTAGACTGCTGCAAAGAAGAAAAAGAAGAGAAAGGAAGTGCACCCATCGCGTACATGCATATACGTGCGCCCATGCACGGCCTGGCCAGCTGCCAACGGCACTGGCGGAGCGCCCTAGATCCAGCGAATGCGCTGACGCGCTCCCGCGCAGAAGAAGACAAAGTAGTCGTCGGGACATCCGGCCCGACTGCTCAGTGCCGCCCGAATCTCGGGTTACACCCAGCTGGTCTTGTTGTGGCGCTTCGCCAAGAAGAAGACAAAGTAGTCTCCGAGAAATCTGGCCCGACCGCCAGCGATCGGCCCAATCTCGTGGGTTACACTCAGTGGTCTTGTTGACGCGCTTCCGCAAAGAAGAAGACAAAGTAATCGCGGGAGATCCGCCCGATCGCTCGCCAGCGGCCCGAATCTCGGGGCTACACCAGCGGTGTTGTTGACGCGCTTCGCCAAGAAGAAGACAAAGTGGTCGTCGGGAGATCCGGCCTGACTACTCAGCAGTCGGCCCGAATATCGGGGGCTACACCAAGCGGGTGAGCCGGCGCGCTCCGCGAGCACCGGGTCGCGCCGGCTGTCTTCGACGACCGCGACTAGACGAAAATCAATGTGAGCTCCTCCCCCGCATATTTTTGCATCACGCAAGCACGGATAAACCCGAGCGATGCTCAGGGCTATCACCGTATTTTAATTACAGTTACACCACTGTTCGCCCCGACGCAAGCCAGAGTTGGCCCGGAGGCTGGCCGCTTGGCCTGAGACGTTTGTTCCCGCAGACGGCTTAGTAGTGTGCGCAGTGCCAAAGGCTCACTCTTAGTCACAGACCGCAGAGCGGCTGTCCGGCTAGCAAGGGTGAACGCTAGAGGCCACCCACGCGAAAAATGTCCGGGAAGAAAAACGGTTTGGGTGACCCGGCCGTTTCCTTTATGAGTATCTGCTCGGTTAAATTCGCTCCCAGAGTCTGAGTATTGTACGCTCCACTCCGCGGTCCACTCTCAGCCACAGACCACAGAGCGGCTGTCCGGCAAGCGAGAGCACAAGCCAAAGAATGGAGGGAACATGAAAAAGATTGAAGGGGGCTCGGATGTGACACTCAAAAAATTTAGTTTGGTTTTCAACAAAAACTTTGTTGGTTTTGAAGGAGGTCATTTAAACCCTTCCAAAAATCTCTCTCTCAAAATTTTTCCCTTTGGCAAAGGATTTTATTTTGGCATATTTTTCAACTCTAGTGTTTGGTTATTAAAAACCTTTCCTCTGATTCTCCCCTTCTCAAATTTATTTTTGGGATTTATTTTCTTTTAAAAGAAAACCCTAGGAGTTTTGGGTCTTCTCTTATATTGAAACCATCCATATTTTTTTTACCATGTCTCTTGTGGTAAATCCTTTCAAAACCCCTCCTTCCACTTTGGGGCAATCCAAATACTCTTTCCCAACAAGTCCAACTCATTTTTGGATTTTATTTCATTTATTTCTTTCCCCAAAACATTTCTGTCCATTATTTTGAGCCTAGGTGATTTGCAAAGCAAGTACCTAATTGTCGGCGTTCTGGGAACGGGGGTCCCCAGACTTGCCTACCTGCAGCCTGCGGCGTGGTGCAAAGGAGGCCCAGGACAGCCCATCTTCATCAACACAAACTCAAGACCCTCGCGAGGGGCCAAGCCTCGCGGGGCGGACGACCAAGAGCTTCCTCAGGCACGGCCTCATCAGGCTGGCTCATGAGGAGGAGGAGAGTTCAAGGCAAGGTACCTCGCGAGGTGCCCGTGACGCAAGCCATGATGACCAAGGGCGCCAGTCGGGCGCCAGCCGCGCAGCGTCTCCCTTTCCTCTTTGGTGCAAAGGGAGCAAGCGCAGGCAAGAGCATCAAGCAAAGGCATCCGTTTCGGTGCAACAAGACCAAGACCAGCCCCAACGGCTGGAAGGGAGTCATCGTGGAGCCCAAGCAGGCGTCATCACCAGAGCCTTTGGCAGGCGAGGACCAACTTTAGTAAGGATAAGTGTACCCGTTGTTCCCCTTCAAAATGGCCAATTGTTGGCGCCCTTGCCGCTCAATATTTGGGAAGAGGCCCAGGGCCTTTGTCTATATAAGTAGAGCTAGCCACCATAGTAGTGGGGAGGAGACAATCCATGAGGACGATCCGCATCCAGATCAGAGAGAGATAGAGACCCTATCCTCAAGCTAGAGCGACGGGACACCACTTAGCAGTTCATCACACCCACCAAGAACAGACCCTCGCGAGGCTGTTCTTCCCTGTACTGTTCCTCATCAGCCCAAGAGGCAATCCACCACACCACAAACTAGAGTAGGGTATTACACCACAACGGTGGCCCGAACTAGTATAAATCTTGCGTCTCCTGTGCTGTTCTATTTAGTAGTTTAGGCCCCGGTGATTCGGCGAGGTACGAGACTGTGGAGGGTTGGATCTCCGCGCGCACCCCAGTGTTCTAACCTCAAGGGTCTGCGGAACCCGAATCCGACATTTGGCGCACTGTAGGGTGCGCTGAATTTGCTTTCGTCGCCTCATTCTTCCCGACCACGCAACCATGTTCGACGCTGTCGGGCCAGCGCTGAAGCGCCGAGCCGCCTCGCCTCCCATGTCGCCAGACGGCTCCCGCCGGCGGGCGCCTCGTCGTTCTCGTCGCTTTGCCGTTAACGCCGACACGGCCCGGCGGGAAAGAGCAACAAGCGTCGTCCCAGCACCCGTCCATGAGGCGGGACGGCCGCACCGCCACGCCTTCGCTCACCCCCGCTGGTTCTTCGTCACGCGCGCCCCGCACGGCCATGGAGGCCCGAGCTACGCTCATCGTGGCCAACGAGCTCCTGCGCTACCGCCCCGTCGACGACGTCTACAAAGAATGGCTCGACCGAGTCGCTGAGCTCGTCCGCGCTGCAGGAGGCGACACAGCGCCGTTCCTCTCGCTGCACCGCACCCGCCTCGCTGGCGATGAAACTCGGGCGCCAGCCGCCTCCTCAAGACGGCGCCGCCCCAAAGCGCTGCGCCCTGGCGGAACCCGTTCCGCCAGGCGCCGGCGCAGCAAGAGCAGAGCTGCCAAGAAGTTCCTCGCCCACAAGAAGCTGCGCGAGCGCTCCCCGCTCCAGCACATCAAGACCCTGCGCTGCCCCTAGCCGCGGTGCAGGGAGGCCTGCAAGACCAAGCTCTCTGCCGTCTGAGGCCCCCCGCGGCCACGGCGGGTTGCCGCGCCTTCACCTCCGAGCTGCACAGCGTCGCATGGCCCGCCAAGTTCAAGCCGGACCTGCCTCCTCGCTATGACGGCACCGCCGACCCTACGGAGTTCCTCCAGCTCTACGAACTGGGCATCGAGGTTACCAACGGGGATGAAAAGGTCATGGTGAACTGGTTTCCCATGGCGCCAAGGACGGGCCCGCACTGCTCTCGATCTGGCCCTGTGCACGATCTCTTCTCAGGCCGAGATGCGTACCGCTTCATCGCCAACTTCCAAGGTACTCGTGACCGCCACCGCCGTGGCGACATGCGTCGAATCAAGCAGCACCTGTGGGAAACCCTGCAAAAAGTACATCCAGCGCTTCAACAACGCGCCTCAAGATCCCTGTGGTGACAGAGGAGGCCATCATCTCGCTTTCTCCGACGGGCGCGCGACGTCAAGATGAAGGAGGAGCTGGCGATGCATGAAGATCTGCACCTCCTCGAGCTGTTCAACTTGGCGACCAAGTGCGCGCCAGGCTGAGGAGGGCGCCTCTCCTCCTCGAGCTGCTGCCGCCGATCCCAAGAGAAGAAGTCCAAGGCTAAGGACGTGAAGCGCAAAGGGGCTGCCGTGCTCGCGTCAACCAGACACCAAGCGAGGCGAGATCAGCCCGAGTCCTCCAAGGGCAGCCGGTGCTGCGTGTACCACGACCTCCACACCCACAACACCAATGAATGTCAAGAGCTCCGGGCCGGCGCAAGGAAGGGTCGACAGCGCCCAGCGAACGACCGGGCTACGGCCGAGGAGGAGGAAGGAATGCAGGGCGCTGGGAAGACGCATGCCCGCGCCAAGGGTGGCGCGACCAACCTCGCGAGGACCGCTAGCAAGACCCACCTCACGAGGGGGGATGGAGGGATCAGCCTCGTGAGGATCGTCCGCAAGGGAACGCAGGCCTCCCTCTGCTGCCGCCGCCACAAAGGAGAATCAAAGATCATCATCAGGACGAGGGGGCTGGGTGCTTCCAGGAAGCGCGTGCGATCGCCTGCATCCTGGGTGGAGCTCTAGCCCCAGCCTCTCAGCGCATCTTCAAGCAGTTCGCCCGTGAAGTGAATGCAGTCCTCCCCAAGCTCGAGTCCGCGCCCTCTCGGTGGTCGGCGTGTGCCATCACGCTCAGCTCGGCGGATCAGCTCAAGTCGCGCAGCCACAGCCGGAGTTCTCCCGATGCTTTGCTCCCCAATCATCGCGAACGTGCTGGTCACCAAGACCCTCATCGACGGCGGAGCAGGGCTCAACGCCCCGTCTGTGGAGACATTCAACAATCTTCAAGTGCCTTATACCAGCTTCAGCCAACCAAGCCTTTCTCCGAGTCACCGACGGCTCCACGGTCCCGATCGGGCAGGTCCGCCTTCCTGTCACCTTCGGGGCCCGCGACAACCACCACATCACCACATCGCCCACATTCGCCTGCTGTACAACGCCATCCTCGGGTACCCAGCTGGCCAAATTCATGGTCAGAACTCCACCATGGCTACAACATCCTCAAGATGCCGGGAAGTGGCGGAGTCATCACGGTGCCCTGTGAAAGAGAGACGCAGTGTGCCCTGGAGCGAGCTTTTCAGCCGCATATTTGGAAGACCTGCACCACAGCAGCAGGAGGCCTCCCGAGGCCGCACTCCAAGAAGAAGAAGACATTGGCCGGGCCGGCTCTTCAAGAGACAGCCCTCGTGGTCCGCGACCGGGCAGGGGGAGCCTCCTTCCATCGCAGATAGGAAAGCGCCGGCGCCTCCTCAGAGGGGCTCGGGGGCTCTCCCCGAGGGCCACCGACCTCGCCAAGGTCTCGAGGGAGGCGCTTGGGCACCACATGGAGGCGTGAGCCAAGCACGTTTTCGCAAGGGGAGCAAGACCAGGAGGATAGAACCTCAAGAGTTCATCAGCAAGGCCATCACAGAGCTACAGGAGTCAAGGGTCATGAGGGGCAGCCGCCGCCACCCGCTATGGCCCCCATCCAGGCGAGGATGGTGGGCTGCGCGTCTGCATCGACATACCAGGGCTCAACCGAGCCACATCTCAAGAGCGCCTGCCTCGCGAGTGATACGTTGCAGGGTCTGCCCCCAGCCTACGTGACGCATGCCTTATGGCTGCCAACGCGCTGCCGCAAGCACCAGCTGCCTCATGAGGACCATCCTGGAGGCTCAAGAGGTCAGGCACGCCGCAGCCCTGGCGGAGATGGAGATGGCCCATGAGGAGCCGCCAGCGCCTCCGGAGCCTCCCGAGGCCCCCGGTCCTGGAGGCTCGTGAGGATCGGCTCCCGCAGCCCACCGAGTCTGCTACGCCAACACCCTTCATCCCCAACATCACCAGGTGACATCTTTAAGTTTTATTTCCGGCTAGGAGCGCCTTCAGGTCAGATTATTCCTGTGGCAGCGTGGGTCCGCCCTGCATGCATGTATCCCCTTTATTTCATGTCTTTAGCTTATCTGTTGGGGGCGCCCTCGGCTGCATCATCCCCAAGCCGCCGGGCCACCCCAGTGATATGTATCCTTCATGTGTTTTCCTTAGGATTATGCTCTCGCTCCACCATGCTTGGTGCCTTTTCCGGGTGGCGGAATCTGCACGTTAAAGGGGGTGCTCGAGCATCGCGACTCGTGGCTCCTACCGGCTCTCCAGCCCTCACCCTCTGGTCTTGTCCATGGCATCGTGACTGGCTTGCCAGCGACGGCCGAGACCAGCCCGAGAGCCGGGACCCGAGGACGAGAGTTCCACATCTAACCCAGCTTATGCGTTAAAGGGGGGTGCTCGAGCATCGCGACTCAGGCTCCGACCGGCTCTCCGCCCTCACCCTCTGGTCTTGTCCATGGCATCGCGACCGGCTTGCCGGCCGACGGCCGAGACCAGTCCGAGAGCCGGACCCGAGGACATAGAGTTGCGTCATCTAATCCAGCTTATGCGTTAAAGGGGGGTGCACGAGCATCGCGACTCAGGCTCCTACCGCTCTCCGACCTCACCCTCCGGTCTTGTCCATGGCATCGCGACCGGCTTGCCGCCGACGGGTGAGACCAGCCCGAGTGCCGGACCCAAGACGCTGAGCACCGCATCCGCCAATTTGCAAGAACACACTCAAGATAAGGCCAGAGCCAGCGCAACCCGCCTTGAGGTAGGGCCTCGTGAGTCCCGCGCTGGCTCACGGGTGCCCAGACACCTCGCCCAGCCCTACCGTGCCAGCCACGTGTCGTGGTGGGGTTTATACACCGGGGCTCCTCCCGAGGGGAGCCCCTCCCACGCTCCAAAGGAAGCACCATGCTCGCGCTGGTGACGACACCGCCGAGGAGCGGCTATGCCCGTAAGCATGCAGAAGCGCTATGCTCCGCGCTAGTGATAAACAACTGAGGGTGGCCTCCGGGTCGCATCAACCTCAGGGAGCCCAGAGCTCAATGTCTGGCCTCGTCGCAACGCCTCCCCTCAGGAGCGCCGAGTGAGGGGGCTGGGCACGGGGGCTGCGCCTAGGTCATGCCCAGGCGCACGCCACCCAGCCAGGCCCCTCGGGCCTGGTTCGTCGCAGGTCACTCCCCGAGCGGAGCCAAGGTACGCATGCCGTTTGAGCGTCAAGGGCGACTCCTGAGCATCGCGACTCAGGAGCCTAACTGGTCACGTAGCTCCTCACCCCTTAGTTCCGAAAGGCTAACGGCGGTTGAGGTATGCGAGGCGGGCTCTGAGACGAGAACGGTGGATCCGCCACGCCTCACCTCCCTACTTACTGTTCAGGCGCTAAGGGGACTCCTGAGTATCGCGACTCAGAGCCTAACTTGTCACATAGCCCTCACTCCTTGGTCCCGCCCTGGTTTCCGGTCGGGGCTAACGGCGGCTGAGGTATCTTGGCAGGGCGGGCTCTGCGGCAGAGAACATAAGCAAGTAGGAAGCACAAATTTCAAGGAATTCAAAAGCAAATATTACAGTCCACACTGTTATCGCAATACCAAACGCTGAGTTTAAACGCCTCGAGGCATGATACACGGCAGGAATTAAAAGCAAGACAGAGCCACAACGGAGTCACTTGTCGGCGGTGGAGCATCATGAGTGGGCTCGCCTCGTGAAGCAGCAGGGCCGGCAGCGCCTCGCTTCGGCTTGGTGCTGAAGGCCTGGAACTTCCCCAACAGAGCCTCCGCGCGACCCTTCACAGCCTCGGCAGCGGCAGCTGCATGCTCGCCTCTTGCTGGCTCCAGCAGGCTGTCCATGTCGATGCTGGGATCGCGAAGATAGATGTGGGTGAGGATCCGTGATGCTGCCGCAGAAGACAGATGACGCTACTCGGCCTCACCGTGGGGCCAAGACCAAGGGAGACATCTTCAAGAGCACGAATCAGGAAGGGAAGCAGCTTGGCGGGGCCGCTCTCTGCGCCGGCCAGTGGGCTCTCATGGCCACTATCATAAAGCTCCCTCAGCAAGGCGCGAGCCTTCACCTCCATATCCATGAAGGCCACGCGATCTTCGGCAAGAACCCGAGCCTTGGCGTCCAGCTCGACCTTCCTCGCCTCCGCCTCGGCTCTCCAGCGCTTAGGCGATCACGACGCTTCTTCAGCTTGGCCTCCTGGTCCTGACGGCCGCCCACGAGCCTTCATGCTTTCCTCCTGCTCCTGGCGGAGGCGGCCTCCTCGGCAAGCTGGTTCTATAGGCCCTTCACCGCCTCCGGCGCCTCACAGCGACCTCGGATGCGGCTGCCTCCCCTGTGGCAGCATCGCGGGCTACCTTCGCCACGAACAGCCTGCTTCTCCTCATCGCAAGCCATCGAGGCCTGGACCAGCACCGCCCGAATCGAAGCGTCGGCGCGAATCCAGCCAGAGGCCAGCTCCAAGCGCCCGGCCACCAGGCGAGGGTCGGCGCCCAGAAGATCCTGCCGCAGCCGGTCCAATTCAGCGGCAGCACGATCCAGGACCGTCGGAGGAGCCGGAGAGACAGCAGTTGGTGGAGTAGGAGGAGATGGCGGCGGCGTAACCACAACGCCCTGAGGCAGAAATAGCAGCGCCACGACAATAGTGGAGGCAGCGCCAAGCAAGGGCACCTCGGAGGTCGCCTGGGCCAAGGGGGCTGAGCTCACCCCAGCGAGCTTAGCCAGGCCTCGCGAGGGCGCCCGTGCAGGAGAGGCCTGGGCGTCAGGATCACCTTCCTTTTCGGGCAGCGGCACCGTCACGGATGGAGCCTCAGGAGCCCCCTTCAGCTTCTTCGCCGCGGGCGCTGGCCTGGCCGAAGAACATGGACATCAGATCTCGTTGACGGAACAATAATCAAGACGGGAAGTAGGCACTTACAAGTCGTCGCTGGAGGACTCGAGCAGCCTCCGGCCATACTTGAAGCCCGAGAGCCGGCTGCAGGGATCAGCCTCAAGGGGACCAAGAGCAGGAGGTGCGTCAGCGGATCACCCCGGGGCCGGGGCGGACCCGCGGGGGACCAGCCCAGTCTGGTCCTTCTTCGGGATCGGGGGCAGGCTTCTGCCTCCCCGCTCATCCTCATCCTCGTCCTCATCACTCTCGGGGAGGCGGAGAACGCGGGGCCTGCGCCGCAGGGGGGGAGCCCTTGACTCCGCCCCCGAATCAACCCCCTCTCCTGGCTCTCTTTCCTCCACCTCTTCACCGGAGTCGAAAGAGGACACACCCACCAGGTCCTCCGGAGCCTCCGCGGGCACGAGCCCGTCCCCATTGGAGGCGGGCATGTACCCCACTACCTGCTCCCAATCCTCGCGAAGGAACAGGGGGCTGGGCGCCCGGTCTCGCCACATCGCCCCAACCAAGGACTGGAGGATCTGTCGCCAGATCCTCGCCGCCGGGCCGCGGGGGCTCGGGTGAGGCCTCCACATCGAAGCGGTATCATGGCGGCGGAGCCAGTTGGTGCTCCAGAACTCCCTCAAGAGCGACAAGACCGGTCAGCCTCGCCGCCGCCAAGGCCGGGCCGGGCTTCAAATCTGCATCCATCTTCTCCAAGACTAGCCACATGGAGATCCCAAGCTTCGCCGGGACCGGTCGTCGGAGCTCTCGGCGAGCTCTGTGGGCAGGATCAGCCGAGGTGGATTCGCCTAGTATCCACCAAGACCCACTTGCTCCTGAAGCCCTCAATCCGCTTCCCAGGGTTTGAAATGGCGATGGCTCCGCCGTATGCAATGAAGCTCACGCACGCGGAGGCGGAACCACGGGAGGCTCGGAGGAAGAAGTAGTGGCGCAGCAAGGCCACCGAGGGCTTCACCTCAACATGGGCCACACAATAGTAGGCGAAGATTGCCATAAGAAGGACGGAGTTGGGATGGAGGTGCAGAGCTCGGATGTTGTAGTGATGGAGGACGGAGAAGAAGAACTCAGAGAAGGGAGGCACTAGACCAGCAATGATGGTGCTCGCGAAGAACGGGTAGAAGGTACTCCCCCGACCCTCAGGGGCGAAGGAGCCGGCCTTGAACACTGCCGTTCCATTGACGCCCTGCGCCTCCGCCAACCGGGCGATTGTGGCAAGGCTCGCCACGACACATTTGGCGGGTCCAAGGCAGGAGAGTACCAGCTCCGGCGGGGTTTGGCGAGGAGCCATGATGGCTAGGGCACAAGGCGAGTGGATCTCAAGGTCTTGGAAGGTGGAGGAGAGGCGCAAGAAAGGGGATCTGAGCAGCAATCGGAGAAAGTAAAGGAGGCAAGGAAGATGCCGCCTATTATCAACCCGCTGTTGCAGAGGCGCCCACATCCAATCAACCGCCACGCGGCGCCTAAGGTCAAGAGCTGTTAGGGCTCACGACGCCAGACTTGCCCTTTCGCCTCTCGCCGCAAGTTCGGGCGCGCCGTGGGCCTGGGCTACTGTCGGCGCTTCGGGAACGGGGTCCCAGACTTGCCTGCCTGCGGCCTCACGGCGTGGCTCAAAGGAGGCCCAGACAGCCCATATTCATCAACACAAACTCAAGACCTCACAGGGGCTGAGCCTCATGGGCGGACGACCAGAGCTTCTCAGCACGGCCTCATCAGGCTGGCTCATGAGGAGGCGGAGAGTTCAAGGCAGTGGTACCTCGCGAGGTGCCCGTGACACAAGCCAGATTTACCAAGGGCGCCACGGCGCCAGCCACAAGAACGCCCCCTTTCCTCTTTGGTGCAAAGGAGCAAGCGCAGTAAGAGCATCAAGCAAAGGCATCCGCTTTGGTGCAACAGGCCAAGACCAGCCCCAACGGCTGGAAGGGAGTCATCATGGAGCCCAAGCAAAGGCCATCACAGAGCCTTTGGCAAGCGAGGACCAACTTTAGTCGGGATAAGTGTACCCGCTGTCCCCTTCAAATGGCTAATTGTTGGCGCCTTCCCGCTCAATATTTGGGAAGAGGCCCAGGGCCTTTGTCTATATAAGTAGAGCTAGCCACCATAGTATGGGGGAGGAGACGATCCATTTGGACGATCCGCATCCAGATCAGAGAGAGATAGAGACCCGATCCTCAAGCTAGAGCGACGGGACACCACTTAGCAGTTCATCACACCCATCAAGAATGACTCGCGAGGCTGTTCTTCCCTCAGACTATTCCTCATCAGCCCAAGAGGCAATCCACCACACCACAAACTAGAGTAGGGTATTACACCACAACGGTGGCCCGAACTAGTATAAATCTTGCGTCTCTTGTGCTGTTCTATTTAGTAGTTTAGGCCCCTGCGATTCGGCGAGGTACGAGACGGTGGAGGGTTGGATCTCCACGCGCACCCCAGTGTTCGAACCTGAAGGGTCTGCCGGAACCCAAAATCCGACACTAATTGCCTTTGAACTTTGATTTCAAACCAACTCCTCTGGATAGTCCCTAGCACCCACAACCTAGAACCATCAAGATCCACTCTTCTTCTCTTCAAAGTTTTCAAGTTTCAGCTTCTGTAAGTTTGGACCAAATTTGTCAAAATTGGTGAAATTCATATCTCCTCTTCTCCAAACATTCCACCAAAATTCAGGCAGCCCCCAGATGCAGTTAGAGGCCACCTCACCAAAAATCAGCTCAAAGAAAAATACCCACATGCCAAAATCATTCTATCGAACACCTGGCCTGCACTGTCACTTTGCACTTTCAGAGAGATTCAGAGTTTCGTAAAGTTCAGCGTCGCCGAGTCCGGTCACTGTCAGCACGCCTGGCGCTGCTACGGCGCACCCTCCTCCCTGGCCGAGCGCCAGACGCCTCTTGACGGATGCAAAGCGTCGGTGGCTGCGCCACCCGTGGCGGCCAGCGAGGGCCTCGAGCCTGCTCGCCACGCCACCCGGCGCCGCCCATCGCTCCTCGGCCTCCGCTGTTTCATGCATGCCAACAGACTTACAGACCGCTGTCGTGGCCCGGCAAGCATGTGGCACGACTCTGCCGCCGACGGCCCGCGCCGCCTGCTTTGGTCGAACCCACCCCAAAGCTTCTAATCCAAGCTCGTTTAGTGCCTAAATGGAGCAGTGGACCTCCACGATGACGCCCACCACTAAACCACCCCGACCAAGCCTGCGCCACAGAACCTTCGCCGGAGAACTTCGCTCACGGCCATCACCTCGGATCGCTTATAAAAAGAGGCCCCGAGCTCGCCTCGAGCACGCACCTCCTCTCGCACCTCTCCAACACTCCGCCAGCCACTAGGAGGACCTCGAGGAGGTCTCTCCCAACTCCAGCCGCCTGCCCGCCCGGCCTCCACCTCGATTCACTCCGTGAGGCCGCCCCTGCACCCAAACCTCACAAGAATCCCTCGAGCACCTGTGAGTCTAACCCCACTTCAATTTGCCCTTCGCAGCACTCTCTGGCGAGATCCAACTCCACCCGAACCGCCGTCCGCCGGAGCAAGGGCCGCCGTCGACGTAGTGCTCGCCGACGACCACCACCACCACCCACTGAAGCAGAAGGATGCACTGAGCACGGAGGTACCACCCGATCCCTCTGCCTCGCCGTGGATCGCCGGCGGCGACCACCACAGCTCTCGGGCGCCGACAAGCTCCGTCTCCCCCTTTTAAATTTTCAAACCTGACGGGTGGGACCCGCCTGTCAGTCTCTCAATTGTTTTAAACAAACCGCTTTTCAAAGCGATTCGCAAAATGCGCTTCCACCTGAATCGCTTTTTGGACTTTTCGCTTAACCCTCGGAAGTTTCGTTTATTACGTAAAAGTCCTTTGACCAAAACACTTATAACTTTTAAACAGGAAAGGATTTTTGAGTGATTCTTTTTCTGCCCTCTTCAAAATTTTGTCTAGTTTTTTATCAGATTTATTTGAAAAATATTTGGTATATTTCTATACGCCTCACGGTATTTACGATAGCGCGTGTATATTTTGTATACTGTAGATACCGAAGGAGGTGACGGAACCGCAAACTTCACCGAGCTAGGCCCCGACGACTCCGAACCAGGCAAGCATGTTTGAACTTTTGATGTGATGAGTGTCTTGGCATGTTTGCATTAAGTAGTTCCATGGCATGTTTTTGGAGCATTTCGATGAAGGTTATATTACATGCAAAGTTGAGGCAAGTGAATTTTGATAATCCATAAATTGTTGGATATGAGTTGCATGGCCATGAGATGGCATGAGAATGGGTAAGATGGCAGTGTTGTAGCATGCCAGTCTTACGCCAGACCGTTTGACCTAGTGTCAACATGAATCAGTCATGTTCCCGTCCATCTTCCCTTCCGTACTACCACATGTTTTCCGCAAGGGATACGGCTTAGTAAGTTGCAAACCGCTTTCTGGTACACACCAAATCGAGAGGCCGGGATGAGGGTTCCATGGCCTGGATTAAAGCCTATCATCCGTCAGGGGCATGGGTGTTTCGGTTGGGACCGAGAGGGGGCACCCTTAGAGCACGCAGATATAAATTTGATCCCATGCTATTCGAGATTATGATCTCCCCGTCTCAAAGTTTTTCTTGCATGCTGTTTAGGGTGATTCGTGGCATCATGAGGTGGGATGGTGTGTCTTCGTTAGATGTGTTTCCTCCAAATACAGAACGGAACTAGTCCTTCGTGACTACGGAAATCCGTTGGCTGTGGATAATTTAGTACAAACTCTGTAGAGTCAATAATCCTTGAAATCATCTTATCAACGTCCAAGTGCTGTGTTCATCTTATCTTGTCAAGTGTCAGTCTCGGTGACAGAAACTCCTGAGAACCACATGAGTGTTAAGTCCGATTAAATGTTTATTTCCTGTGGATGAACTAACCCATTTATTATCATGTGTTGAATATTTTCCTATGAGCACTATTTCTTACAAGTTAACATATATGAAAAGTGAATTTCAAGCCCTTTCTGCGATGTCGCTCAGACGTCCGACTACGGCATTGCTATTATTTACTTTTGATATAAGCCCTTTCTGCGATGTCGCTCCGATGTCCGATCGCAGAATTGTTATTATTTACTTTGATATAAGCCCTTTCGCGATGTCGCCGACGTCCGATGCGGCATTGTTATCATTTACTTTCAATATAAGCCCTTTTTCGCGATGTCGCCCGACGTCCGATCATGCATTGTTGTCATTTACTTTCAATATAAGCCCTTTCTGTGATGTCGCCCCGATGTCCGACTGTGGCACGCATGTCTTTTATTTACAATATAAGCCCTTTATGTGGTGTCTCTCAGACGCCCGACTGTGGCATGATTTATTTATTTGTTCACCCTTCGTGGCGTCGCTTCAGACACCCAATTGGTTTTCAGTTATTTTTACTACCACTTGACTTCCTTCTTACTAATTAATGTCGTGTTACTTCCTCATTTGGATGTACCATATTAATTGTTCATGACGCATTCATGCATGCATTTGCTATATCTTTTGTCCGAACTGTCTTGCGAGTACTTTCAAAGTACTCACTTGGCTTGTTGATTTGGCCAGATGCTGACGAAGGCGATCTCATGGATGAAGAGTTCGATAGCGAGTCCGACGCCTAGAGGAATCCCAGTCAGTCTCGTGCGACCCTGGATTGGTCACTATGTTACTTCCGCTTCCGCTACCCAAATAAATTCATCGAGCCTCACCTCGACGCTCGATGAACCGCCAATGTAGGAGTCATGTTATCCACTCCATTGTGTTATTCCACCACCACCGCTTCACATCGAGTCAGTAGTATGCCACCCCACTCCATTGTGTCATATCCGCCTTTATGTATAATTATTGGCGTGCTTGTAATAAATGGTTGAGCACCCCAGCTCGACCCTGTAATATATTCTAATGCTACTGGCTTATTGTATCAAGATTTTGTCTACCACCAGAGGATATTTCCTCGATCGACTCAAAAGGTCGGTTTCTCAATAAACATTTTATTGGAAAACTGGTCGTGACAAGCTTGGTACCGAGCCAGCTGATCAGAGGAAGCCACTAGGTGCGATCGCTAATCGGTTATTAGCATAATAGAGCTAATTCACATTTTTACAAATGCAGTCAATTTCTAACAGTCAGCATAAATTTATGATCTGACCACTCAGAATTTTTGCCTACTTTTGTAGATGGCTGGCAATGACTGCGAGTAACAGATGTTCGCCAACATGCCTGATGGGTTCGTTAAGCTTCTCTCCTTCATCGTCCAAGCCGCGATGGGGCCATCTGTGCGCCCAGTCTTCACACTCTCTCAGCACAAGGTCAACGACAGTCTAACCACGGTGCAATTCAAGGGAGGGCGTGTTGAGTTACGCCGTTTCCGGTTCCTGGGGAGAGCCATGCCTACGGAGAAGCATGCGATGCAGATGGCAGCCCGTGAGGCGATAGCTCGCCCTGTGGATGTTCTTCCTTCGATGAAGACTCGCTGCTACCGCTACCTTCCATGTCACGTGCCATACACCTATCACTACGCTGCTCTCTTGCCCCCGAGGAGAACGAGACGAGGCTTTGAGATGCTTATCGAGTATCTCCGGCTCGAGGCAGCCTTCGACAACCTGGTGGATGACCTTGTGGTTGCCCGCATGGACTCAGCCCATGGCTGTGCCGCCAACAGGAGGGAGCTCCTGACACCGCACCGCCACCGACTTTCGCCTCACATCGGCATCTTTTGCACCTACTACTCTTGCCACTACTCGTCGCCGCCTACCACCGAGGAGTTCAACCAAGTCATTGCGCCTACTCCAGTTCTGCTCGCACCACCCTTCCGCCCACTCATGTTCGTGTTGTCCCAAGATAGGGCGCCCGCTCCACCAACTCAGCGCAGCACTTCATGTCTGAGCCTATTAGCGAGGAGGAGGTTGAGTCCCCAGCCTCAAGCGCCTCACCTCGGCAGGCCAAGGGAAATCCTTACCATCTCCGACTGACACGCTTAGCCGCCATGTGATGTACCGACTGCACGATATGTTTATATGTACATAGGCTGTGAGAAGTAGCCTGTTTGCGCATCATGCAGGAACTGGGAGAAGTGCACTAGCCTAAATAACATGTCAGGAATATGTACGCATATCCTGAGTGATGTATTGTATAATTACTGCTTGCGTGTAAGATATGTAATGAGCAGTCCTTCTCCGTGTGCAAATGTTTATTCTCTTGAAAAATCTTGGAGCATTTAAGTCTTTTTCCGTCTTCATGAATTTATTGACTTTTGCGACTCAATTTCTTTTCTTATGAGTTTTACAAAATATATCCCCATAGTGAACAATGTCTCGTCCTTGGACGCGCTCCATGCCAACTCCGCCAGAGCAAAATTATGGCACACCACCAAGCAACAATTTCACACAGGGGCAGTCAAGTCAACAGGACAGTGAAACATCACTTTCCCAAATGTGCCGTCTTTATGAGCAAAGTCAGCAACAACATCAGGAAATGATGAACCAAGTAATCAATATGGGAAATCACCGTGGAGAGTATCAGCAGCAATCAAAGTTATCTGAGCTACAAAAGACGCGTCCCCAAACATTTTCTCATACTGACAAACCTCTTGAGGCCGAGGACTGGCTTCGAGACATGGAAAGAAAATTAATTATTGCCCAGTGTTCAGATCTTGAGAAAGTGCTATATGCACCACTATCTCACTGGAGCAGCCGCATCGTGGTGGGAAAAATTCCTACACATGCACCCCAACGAAAATAATATAACCTGGGAGGAGTTCAAAGAAGGTTTTCGTGGGGCACATATTCCTAAAAGTCTTATGAAGATCAAAAAGAGAGAATTTGATGACCTCAAGCAAAGGACAATGACGGTGTCAGAATACAACAGTCAGTTTACTCTGTTGTCTCGCTACGCCAACGAGGAGCGTATGTCTGAAAGCAAGAAGATGGAAAAATTCCTAGACGGTCTGGCGCCCGCGCTTAAATGCCACCTGGTTGTGCACACCTTCCTAGATTTTAAAACGCTGGTGGATAAGGCCATTACCTTGGAAAATGAGAGATGCAGCTTGGAAGATTTCCACAAGCGAAAAAGGGACCAGACTAATCATGCTCGCAACCACCGCAGCAAGACAGATTTTCACAAAGGTGGGACACCCAAACCCACGACAAACGTCTCACGCCCAATCAAGAATTTCCATGCAAGGGACAAGGAGTTCACATACCGCCCAAGCGTTACTTGCTACGCTTTTGGAGAAGAAGGGCACTATGCCAAGCAGTGCCCCAAACCAAGGAACTCGACCCCAAAGCCGAACAACGGAGGCAACAATTCGGCGCCAAAGCGCAACAATTTCAACCCAAATAACTACCACAGGAAGGGTCATCTGAACCACGTGACCAAAGAGGAAGCACAGAATGCCCCAGATATCGTGACTGCACGCGTTTCTTGTCAACACAATACCTGCCATGGTTTTTTTTATTCGAGCTTTCACTCATTCATTTCGAAAAGGTTTGCCTTGCAAAATAATTTTTTGATGCTTCCCTTGGAAAAATCTATGATCGTCAAGTCCCCTGGGATTAAGCAAGTTACCCAGAGTTATTGCCAAGGTGTGGTTATTGAGTTTGAAGGGTTGAAGTTTCACGCCAACCTTATTGTGTTGGAAAATAAAGGACTGGATGCCATCTTAGGGATGGATTGGTTAACCACCAACAAAGGTTTTATTGATTGCTTCAACTGGACCGTGATTCTCACCCACCACCACGGGAAGACAATAAAAGTTTCGGCCAAAGAAAGAAAAATATCCTGGCAACCGAGATTGAACAAGGTGGATATTTCTGAATTAAGCAAGGTTCCAGAGTGTGTGAATTTCCGCACGTATTTCCAAGAACTACCGTGCATGCCACCGCATCGAGAGATAGAATTCAGCATTGAGCTAGCAGCCGGAACCGCCCCCATATACAAGAAACCATACAGAATGGCACCATCTGAATTGGTAGAACTGAAGAAGCAAATAAAAGAATTACTGGACAAAGGATATATACGAGCCAGCTCCTCACCGTGGGGTTCACCAATTTTATTTGCCAAAAAGAAGGATGGAACACTGAGATTGTGCATAGACTATCGAGCGCTTAACATGGTCACTATCAAGAACAAATACCTGATGCCGCGGATAAATGACTTATTTGATCAGCTCGCTCAGGCCAAGGTATTCTCAAAAATTGACTTCAGGTCGGGATATCATTAGTTAAAAGTACGAACAGAAGATATTCCCAAGACGGCATTCACCTCCAGATACGGATTGTATGAGTTCACAGTAATGCCATTTGGACTAACGAACGCCCCCGCATATTTTGTTCACCTCATGAACAAAGTATTTATGAAGTTGATGGACAAGTTTGTTGTGGTATTTATCGATTTATATTCTGATATACCCAAGACACCGTAAGAGCACGCTGAACATCTCCGAATTGTACTAGGGAACTCAGAAAATCAATTGTACGCTAAATTCAGCAAGTGTGAAATTTGGCTAAGGCAAGTAGGTTTTCGGTCACGATCGACCCAAGAGGGTATTGCCATAGACCCGAAAGTCAAGGTCGATTTGGCTGGAAACCACCAGCCAGCAGAACGGACGTCTTAAGTTTCTTGGGAATGGCAGGATACTACCAAGATTTATTAAAGGATTCTCCACCATAGCAAAGCCAATGACGAACTACTCAAGAAAGACAAGAAGTTTGAATGGACGGAAGCTGCGAGAAAAGTTTCCAAGAATTAAAAGGAAATTAACGACAAGACCAAAGATTAATTGTGCCGATATACACAAGAATTTTGAGGTGGACAGACGCATCCCTAAGGGCCTCGGATGCGTGTTGATGCAAGAAGGCAAGGTAGTCGATATGTCTCCGTGACAACTTCGCAAACATGAGGAAAATTATCCTACTCATGACCTGGAGTTAGCAGCAGTTATTCATGCACTCAAGGAATGGAGACACTTTTACTTGAAATCGCTAGAAATATACACGGACCATAAGAGCCTCAAGTATATTTTCACACAACCGAACTGAATTTACTAAGAACGACGCTGGTTGGAATTAGTGAAGGATTATGACGTTGGAACCCACTATCATCCAGAAAAGCAAATGTAGTGGCAGACGCCTAAGTCGGAACCCTAGCCCAAATGACAACAACCTGCCAAACCTGAGACCTGAATTTCGGCAGGAGTTTGCTAAACTAAACTTGCTTGTAGTCACCAAGGCAGTGATCGAATTTAGAAATGCAGCCTACCTTGATAGAAAATATTAAAGAGGCTCAAGATGGACACCCCAAAGATTGAAGGCATTAAACGGAAAGTGAGTTTGGGCAAGGCCTCGTAATTCGTTATCGATTTAACAGGAATATTGTGGTACGGAAATAGACTTTATGCACCAAATGTCAAGGACCTTAAACAGCATATCTTAGCTGAAGGCCACACCACCCCGTATTCAATCCACCCAGAGGGACAAAACGCATAAGGATATTCAGGAAAATATTGGTGGCACGGTCTAAAAGGGGCATAGCCACGCTCATCGCATGTTGTGACTCTTGTCAACGATCAAGGCCGAAAGCACCGTAAACCGCCGGACTTTTTCAGCCAAATAAAATACCCGAGTGGAAATGGGACGAGATTGGAATGGATTTTATTGTTGGGCTACCTCGGTCACGGCACGGAAATGATGCCATATGGGTCATCACCGATAGATCGACTAAAGTAGCACACTTCATCCCCGTGAAGACAATCCACACCACTCGTAAGCTTGCTGTGCTTTATCTCTCCAGATCGCCCGCTTACATGGAGTCCCAAAGACAATAATATCGCATGAGGCACTCAATTTATCTCCTGATTTTGGGATCACTTACAACAAGCTCTGGGAACTCAACTGCCATTCAGTACCGCATACCACCCCCAGACTGATGGGCAAACTGAACACGTAAACCAAATTCTAAAAGACATGCTAAGAGCATGTGTCCTCACCGATGGGACCAGTTGGGAAGAAAGCTTACCATACGCAGAGTTTGCATACAACAACAATTACCAAGCCAGCCTGCAAATGGCACCATTTGAGGCTCAGACGGGCGGAGATGTCGTACTCGCTAAATTGGTCGAAACCGAGACAGCCATATCTTCGCCCGACATGCTCAAGGAGGCTGAAGATAAAGTTAAGGTGATTAGGATCGACTCAAGACAGCCCAAAGTCGATGTAAGAGTTATTACGATCAAAAACATCGGGGAGTCAGTTTTGAACCCGGTGAGTTTGTGTACCTACGAGTATCTCCTATGAGGGGCCTGCAGTGATTCAAGATTAAGGGGAAGCTAGCACCAAGATTCATCGGACCATTCTGCATAGTGGCACGGAGAGGCAAGGTAGCCTACCAGCTAAACTTACCCGAGGATTTATCCGACGTCCACGACGTGTTCCACGTCTCACAGTTGAGGAAGTGCGTAAGCAACCCAGAGAAGTAGGTATCCCATGAAAACATTGACGTGCAGCCAGACCTCTCATATCGGGAGCATCCTATAAAAATCTTGGAGGAGTCTGAAAGGAGGACCCGACAGAAAACAATCAAGTTTTTCAGAGTTTAGTGGAGCAATCACACCGAGAGTGAAGCCACATGGGAAAGGGAGGATTTTCTTCGGACAGAGCACCCACTTATTTGAGGATCAGCTGAAATCTCGGGGACGAGATTTTTCCTAAGGGGGTAGGTGTTGTGACAGTCAAAAAAATTTGTTTGGTTTTCAACAAAAACTTAGTTGGTTTTGAAGGAGGTCATTTAAACCCTTCCAAAAATCTCTCTCTCAAAATTTTTCCCTTTGGCAAAGGATTTTATTTTGGCATCTTTTTCAACTCGTGTTTGGTTATTAAAACCTTTCCTCTGATTCTCCCTTCTCAAATTTATTTTGGGATTTATTTTCTTTTAAAAGAAAACCCTAGGAGTTTTGGGTCTTCTCTTATATTGAAACCATCCATATTTTTTTACCATGTCTCTTGTGGTAAATCCTTTCAAAACCCCTCCTTACACTTTGGGGCAATCCAAATACTCTGTCCCAACAAGTCCAACTCATTTTTGGATTTTATTTCATTTATTTCTTTCCCCAAAACATTTATGTCCATTATTTTGAGCCTAGGTGATTTGCAAAGCAAGTACCTAATTGCCTTTGAACTTTGATCTCAAACCAACTCCTCTGGATAGTCCCTAGCACCCACAACCTAGAACCATCAAGATCCACTCTTCTTCTCTTCAAAGTTTTCAAGTTTCAGCTTCTGTAAGTTTGGACCAGATTTGTCAAATTTGGTGAAATTCATATCTCCTCTTCTCCAAAAATTCCACCAAAATTAAGGCAGCCCCCAGATGTAGTGAGAGGCCACCTCACTAAAAATCAGCTCAAGGAAAAATCCCCACATGCCAAAATCATTCTATCGAACACCTGGCCTGCACTGTTACTTTGCACTTTCAGAGAGATTCGGAGTTTCAGAAAGTTCAGCGTCGTCAGAGTCCGGTCACCTGTCAACAGTACGCCCTGGCGCGTTGCGCACGACCCCTCCTCCCTAGCCGGAGCGCCGCACGCCCCCTTGGACGGATGCAGGCATCGGTGGCGGCGAGCCTCGCCGGCGTTGGCGGTTTCTGCGGTGGCTGCGCCACCCGTGGCGGCCAGCGAGGGCCTGAGCCTGCTCGCCACGCCACCCGCGCCGCCCATCGCCTCCTCGGCCTCCCGTGGCTCATGCATGCCAGCAAGACTCGCTGCACTGCCGCGTGGGTCGGCAAGCACAGGCACGCCTCTGCCGCCGACGGGGCCGCGCCGCCTGCTTCGCCGAACCCACCCCAAAGCTTCTAATCCAAGCTCGCTTAGTGCCTAAATGGAGCCAGTGGACCTCCACGATGACGCCGACCACTAAACCACCCCGACCAAGCCCTGCGCTGCCAGAACCTTCACGGAGAACTCCGCTCACGGCCATCACCTCAGATCGCTTATAAAAGAGGCCCCGAGCTCGCTCTCGAGCACGCACCTCCTCTGCACCTCTCCAACACTCCGCCAGGCCACTAGGAGGACCTCGAGGAGGTCTCCTCCCCCAACTACGCCCGCCCTGTTCCGCCTCGGCCTCCACCTTGATTCACTTCGGTGACGCCGTCCCCGGCACCCAAACCTCGACAGCAATCCCCTCGAGCACCCAGGAGTCTAACCCCCACTTCAATTTGCCCTTCGCAGCACTCTCCGGCGAGATCCAACTCCACCCGAACAGCCGTCCGCCGGAGCAAGGGCCGCCATCGACATAGTGCTCGCCGCGACCACCACCACCACCCACCGACACGGAAGGACGCACTGAGCACGGAGGTACCACCCGATCCCCCTGCCTCACCGTGGATCGCCGCCGACGACCACCGCAGCTCTCGGGCGCCGACGAGCTCCGTCTCCCCCTTCTAAATTTTCAAACCTGACGGGTGGGACCCGCCTATCAGTCTCTCATCTGTTTTAAACGAACCGTTTTCTGAAAGCGTATTCTGGCAAAATACGCTTTCTAGTCTGAATCGTTTTTTGGACTTTTTTGCTTAACCCCCTGGGAAGTTTCTGTTTCATTACAGAAAAGTCCTTGGACCAAAACACTTATAACTTTTAAACAGGAAAGGATTTTTGAGTGATTCTTTTTCTGCCCTCTTCAAAATTTGGTCTAGTTTTTTATCAGATTTATTTGGAAAATATTTGGTATATTTCTGTACACCTCATGGTATTTACGATAGCGCGTGTATATTTTGTATACAGTAGATACCGAAGGAGGTGACGGAACCGCAAACTTCACCGAGCTAGGCCCCGACTACTCCGAACGAGGCAAGCATGTTTGAACTTTTGATATGATGAGTGTCTTGGCATGTTTGCATTAAGTAGTTCCATGGCATGTTTTTTGAGCATTTCGATGAAGGTTATATTACATGCAAAGTTGAGGCAAGTGAATTTCGATAATCCATAAATTGTTGGATATGAGTTGCATGGCCATGAGATGGCATGAGAATGGGTAAGATGGCAGTGTTGTAGCATGCCAGTCTTACGCCAGACCATTTGACCCAGTGTCAACATGAATCATTCCAGTTCCCGTCCGTCTTCCCTTCCGTACTACCACATGTTTTCCGCAAGGGATACGGCTTAGTAAGTTGCAAACCGCTTTCTGGTACACACCAAATCGAGAGGCCGAGATGAGGGTTCCATGGCCCTGGATTAAAGCCTATCATCCGATCAGGGGGCATGGGTGTTTCCGGTTGGGACCGAGAGGGGGGCACCCCTTAGAGCGCGCATATATAAATTTGATCCCATGCTATTCGAGATTATGATCTCCCCGTCTCAAAGTTTTTCTAGCATGCTGTTTAGGGTGATTCCTGGCATCGTGAGGTGGGATGGGTGTGTACTGGTTAGATGTGTTTCCTCCGAAATACCGTAAACGGAACTAGTCCTTCGTGACTACGGAAATCCGTTGGCTGTGGATAATTTAGTACAAACTCTGCAGAGTCAATAATCCTTGAAATCATCTTATCCATGTCCAAGTGTTGTGTTCATCTTATCTTGTCAAGTGTCAGTCTCGGTGACAGAAACTCCTGAGAACCACATGAGTGTTAAGTCCGATTAAATGTTTATTTCCTGTGGATGAACTAACCCATTTATTATCATGTGTTGAATATTTTCCTATGAGCACTATTTCTTACAAGTTAATGATACGAAAAGTGAATTTCAGGTTCTTTTCGCAATGTCGCCAGACGTCCGATCGCTGCATTGTTATTATTTACTTTTGATATAAGCCCTTTCTGCGATGTCGCCGACGTCCGACTACTTACATTGTTATTATTTACTTTTGATATAAGCCCTTTCGCGATGTCGCCAGACGTCCGATCGCTGCATTGTTATCATTTAATTTTGATATAAGCCCTTTCGCGATGTCGCCGATTCCGACTACGGCATTGTTATTATTTACTTTTGATATAAGCCCTTTCGTGATGTCGCCGACGTCCGATCGCATGCATTGTTATTATTTACTTTTGATATAAGCCCTTTCGCGATGTCGCCGACGTCCGACTATGGCATTGTTATTATTTACTTTTGATATAAGCCCTTTCGATGTCGCCGACGTCCGATCGCTGCATTGTTATTATTTACTTTTGATATAAGCCCTTTCGCGATGTCGCTCGACGTCCGATCATGAATTGTTATTATTTACTTTTGATATAAGCCCTTCGCAATGTCGCCAGACGTCCGATCATGCATTGTTATCATTTACTTTCAATATAAGCCCTTTCCGCGATGTCGCTCCGACGTCCGACTGCAGCATTGTTGTCATTTACTTTCGATATAAGCCCTTTCTGTGATGTCGCCCCGACGTCCGACTGTGGCACGCATGTCTTCTATTTACAATATAAGCCCTTTATGTGGTGTCTCTCAGACGCCCGACTGTGGCATGATTTATTTATTTGTTCACCCTTCGTGGCGTCGCTTCAGACACCCAATTGGTTTTCGTTATTTTTACTACCACCGACTTCCTTCTTACTAATTAATGTCGTGTTACTTCCTCATTTGATGTACCATATTAATTGTTCATGACGCATTCATGCATGCATTTGTTATATCTTTTGTCCGAACTGTCTTGCGTAGTACTTTCAAAGTACTCACCGGCTTGTTGATTTGGCCGAGATGTCGACGTTAAGGCGATCTCATGGATGAAGAGTTCGATAGCGAGTCCGACGCCTAGAGGAATCCTACCAGTCTCGTATGCGACCTGGATTGGTCACTATGTTACTTCCGCTCGCTACCCAAATAAATTCATCGAGCCTCACTCGACGCCGATGAACCGCCAATGTAGGAGTCATGTTATCCACTCCATCGTGTTATTCCACCACCACCGCTTCACATCGAGTCAAGAGTATGCCACCCCACCCATTGTGTCATATCCGCCTTTATGTATAATTATTGGTGTGTTTGTAATAAATGGTTGAGCACCCCAGCTCAACCTCGTAATATATTCTAATGCTATGGCTTATTGTATCAAGATTTTGTCTACCAGTCAGAGGATTTTTCCTCGATCGACTCAAAAGGTCGGTTTTCAATAAACATTTTATTGAAAACCGGTCGTGACATCGGATGAAACCGAGTCGGCACCCTCCGCATAAAACTGGCAATGCTGAAAGCAAACATTTGATATATCTGCGTGGACTAACTTTGTCTTTTTCATGATCATTTCTATGAACACTCGCCAAAAAACTCCGCCCAACTTTGCCAAGTTGCCCGGAGGCTTGGGGGCTACTGTCGGAGTAATTGGACACGGATACCCCGAAGACAGCGAAACAATAATTCAAGACATCGGGGCTAGCAAAGCCCTCATCCGACCGCCGGCTGTTCTCGCCGGCCCCGTCCGATCGCCTCGCCTGCCGGTTGCGCCAACCGGTCGGCTGCCGACTGCGCCAACTAGCCGGCTGCCGGCTGTAGCCCGACCCGACACCTACAAGACCCAGACGTGGCTGCCATACTGCGGACAAGACGGCCATACCGCGATGTCATCTACAGTGTACCGTGTCCCCTGGGTACTGATTTGTAAAGTACCCCAGGGGACAAGCATGACATGCACCATGCCTAGGCCATGCCATTGCATAGCTTGGTTTGTAAGCTACCCAAGGTAGCTTACAACCAACGCTACCACCAACCATGCCTACCACTATATAAGCTAGCCATCCATCCATCCATTGAGACATTGACTCACGCATGAGCTCACACACATCCATTCGGCCATAGGCCATGGGCATAGCCGGCCACTAGAGCATGCCCCATACAGCATATACAAAGTCGACACCCATGGTATCGATCCCAGATACAGCTCTAGGAGCGACTCAGTACTAGATATATCGATACACTGCACACGCAGCAAGAGGAGTATTATCTCCGAGAGCTCAAGCTGGGTAAACCACCGTGCTATTCGTGATACCCGCCCCGGCCTATCAACGCGCCTTACCCACACACTAAGCCCTTGTGGCATCTATCGACTCGCAAGCCCCCCGTGAGAATACCACGACACCTAGCCAGAGAGAGAGAGAGGCGATCGAGCTCACCCAAGTAGTTCATCGCACCAGCTCAAGAACACCTCTCGTGAGGCTGTTCGTCCTTTGTACTGTTCATCATCAGCCCCTGAGGCAATGCACCACACCACACACTGGAGTAGGGTATTACACCACAACGGTGGCCCAAACTAGTATAAATCTTGTGTCCCTTGTGTTGTTCATCATTTTCAACTTAGATCTCACGAGGCGATCGGACGTAGATCGATAGGGGAGAGATCTTCGTGCGCACCCCAGAGTTCGAACCTTAAGGGTCTGCCGGAACCCGACATCCGACACATGTGTCATGCGTGGGAGCTGCGTCTCCCGCAGGCTACAAAGCCGGCCACGTCTAGGTTGTTAGTAGCGTGCAAGTAGCTAGGTAGTTAGTGCATGGGTTAGTGGCCGATCTAGGCGGCTGGGCTGTGCGTGCCTACGCGTATTAAAGTGTTCGTCGTGCTAGTGTGTAGAGGAGCCAGAGAGATGATGTAGCCTCTGAGAGTGTATGTGTGCTCACCGTGGGGTCGTGTCAAGTTCATGCTCGGCGGAAAAAGATCGCCGTTGTTGCGGCGGGCGTATGTGTGCCGGCAAACTACCGTGTCCCTGTGTTTTTTCCCTTCCTTCTTCTTCCTTCTGTCGTTCGAGCGCAGCTAGTGTGAGGGAGAGAGCTAGGGTTCAAGGTTTCGGTTCCAATATTTGGTATTCAGAGCCTCAAGATTCGGGACCATGGCGCACGGAGAGTCTGCGGTGAGCACGACGGCATGGAGGGGCTGTGCAGCGGCGGAGGCTGTAGTGGCGCGGTGCGACGCCATGAAGCGGCGTCCACGAAGGCTCGCGTCTGACCACGAGGGCATCAATGGCGTATGCCGCCGGAACGCCAGGCGTGTGTCACCGGCGGAAAAAGAAGATCGGTGTTTGTTGGTGAGGGACGTCAGGCCTGTGTCGCCGGCGGAGGAGCTCAGCGTATGTCGCCTGGGTCGTGACGGACACGGTGCAACCGGCGTCAGTACGCCAGGTCGGGTCCGTGGCGGTGCGACCGGCGTCAGTGCCTCAGGTCAGGTCCGCGGGCTGGGTCCGGTCCGCGGGCTGGGTCATGACGACAATGGGAGCAGCAGCATCAAGTCCGATGACGGCGAGGTCGTGGCTTAGGGGGAGAATGTTATAGTGAGCCACACAACGATGATGATCAGCATGTGCGTGTGTTAGTCGAGTCCGGACGCCGGTCCGTGGCCGGTTCCGTGGCCGTGGCGAGTGGAGTCTCTGAGCCGGCCGAGTCTCTGTGCGGAAGTTCCTGCATGTGTCGTGCGTGGGAGCTGCGTCTCGCACAGGCTACAAAGCCGGCCACGTCCAGGTTCTTAGTAGCATGCATGTAGCTAGGTAGTTAGTTCATGGGTTAGTGGCCGATCTGAGTGGCTGGGTTGTGCGTGCCTCCGCGTATTAAAGTGTTCGCGATGCTAGTGTGTAGAGGAGCCAGAGAGAGATGATGTAGCCTCTGAGAGTGTATGTGTGCTCACCGTGCGGTGCTATCGAATTCGTGCTCGGCGGAAAAAGATCGTCGTTGTTGCCGTGGGCGTATGTGCGCCGGCAAACTACCGTGTCCATGAGGTTTTCCCTTCCTTCTTCTTCCTTCTGTCATTCGAGCGTAGCTAGCGTGAGGGAGAGAGCTAGGGTATAGGGTTTCGGTTCCAATACCTCTCCTCTGCCGAGCGCGCTTAGTAAGAGGCAGAGGAGGAGGAGCCTACCAACGAGCTGGACAACTGCAATACGGTGCATGCCGCTGCTGCAGTTTTAGCGACGCTCACCTCGAACGCCCTCTGCCGCTCCAGACGACCCCACTCAAAGTGGTGGTTCTCCTTATAGATCTCCTGATTCCTCGCCTCTGAGGCAGCATGTGTCACGGCCACAGCGGCGGTAAGGCTCTTTGCGTGCTCGACGAGCCGCTCCTCCTCCTCCCGCAGGAACTCGGTGTAGCGCGCAAGGTCGCTGACGCACGTGTGGGCATCCACCTCCGCCTCCCGCCTTCGGGCAGCGGTGGCGGAGCGGGTTATGACCCCGACGGTCGACCGTGGTCTGCGGCCATGGCGACCGACGATGGGACGGCGGCCACGACCACCACCTCCCGCCTTTGGGCCGCGGTGGCAGAGCGGGTGATGGCCATGGTGTCCAGCAATGGGGTGGCGGCCACGACGGCCACCTCCTGCCTTTGGGCCGCGACGGTGGAGCGGGTAATGGCCCTAGCTTTCGACGGTGGTGTGACGGCAACGACGGCCAGCAACAGCTGCCGACGGGCAGCGGCGGCGGAGCATGTGGTGGGTGTTCCGCGCACACCTAACAGGGATGCCACGCACACTACACTGCGCCGGGGACTGCGCCGCCGCCGGGGTGTAGCCTCCCAGTTGGAAATGTCCTCTCATGACGGCGGAGTGGCTGAGAGACGACAACGGACCAGTGCCATTGGCGATTGTGGGAGAAGAAGGCAAGATAAGCTACAGGGAGGGAGGGGAAAATGCGACGCAGGACTCACCGGCCGTCAGGGTTTATATAGAAGGCCGGTAATCATTGGAATTTTGGGGGATTTCACCGAGTCGGGCAGGAAGCTTGCGCGGGAACCTGCGAGGTTGCGCAGGAACGGGCTCACCGACGATTCATTGGCGTCACCGTTTGGCCAAAAGAACGCCCCCGCATGCTGCGCAAGCTTTCGCTGTAAGCCGTGTGCGACAGCGGGGTGACAAGACGTGCGAGAGGAGGACGAAAGGCCATGTACACATACGGTTAATAGAAAACGTTTGCGATTTAGTTACCTACTATACCCCCGTCATGGTTTATAAGTATGATTTAACTAACAAAATACGAATGCATGTCGCCAAAGATTATATAGTTGGATTCGTATTTGAACATAGTTTCCAATTATATAATTTTCATAAAATGCATTAACATTTTGTTGGTTAAATTTGAGGGCAAAGTATGGCACAGAATATAAAGGGGACTATAGACTAGACGGAGGTAGTAGCACAGGGCCGCTCTCTATGCAGCGACGCAACTGTCGGTCGGCTTGTAGGCGACCATTTCCTGCGTGTTCAACTGCTCTATGCGTGTGGTTGCTTGCGGTTCAGGGGGCCGCGACGCGCTTTGCTGGCGTCCCGCTGTGTGCGCTCTACTCTCGTGACGCGGGTGCTCTTCCCTCCTTCCTCCGCATAGCTGCCAATGTTTGGGGCCGGCGCACGATCACGCATGTCCGTGTGCATGAAGTTGCATCGGGCGCCGCGCGACAATGTAGTTACCCGCTGCAAAAACTGCCATGCGGACGCGTAGAGAATCTAGGCCGCCCGGCCCCCTTTTATTCCTACGGCCATTTACCTTCATATCTCGCGTCACACGACACAATAAGCACACCCACGACGACACATACAGATAGGACATCCAGTGGTTCCAATGGCGTTCCCCGTGGCTCCAATGGCGCTCCCAGCGGGCGACGACAACAACGGCGGGCAGTTCACCATGCATCACGTAGTGGACACCCACATGAGGGGGAAGGCCCTCCCGGTGGTGTACACGAACGATCCGGTCTCGGTGGAGAGATCCATCCAAACTATGGAGCAATTCCTTGCCGAGGACAAGTACCAAGTGGTCGTCTTCGACCTCAAGTACACCATCGGTCATGCCGGGCACGATCAGAAGGTTGATGTCGCCCAATTGTGCGTGCGACATGACGTCCTCGTCTACCACTACCACCTTTCCACAAGGACTTGCGAGTGTTTATCCATGTTTATCAATAGCTCCGACTGTAGTTTCCCTACTGTGGACACCACCAACGACCTAAAAGCGCTCAAGGTTTCGGGCTTGAAATGCCCGAATCTTGTCAACATCCAGCACCACTACAATGTCTGGGGAAGCAACGAAAACAAACTGAACTCCTTGGTTGACCTCGCCTCGGCCATCATCGACCCTTGCTATATGAAGATGAAGAATGAGAGAAAGAAGGAAAAGAACGCCTGGCACAGTGTGTGGCATGAGAAACTGGATCAACAACATGTCAAGTACGCTGCCAAGGACGCTTACACAAGCTATGAGATGTACAGGCGGATCGTTGACATGAGGAAGTGTCTTCTTCCTGCCCCAGACGAGGGATCGAGCCACAGAGCAGTGGCGGGAGCATCACAAGAAGTAGATGACTAGACGATCGTTTCTCCTACTTTAGAATGCATGCAATTATTTATTGAGGTGTGTGCGAATGATCTGTATACTCACTTATGTAATTGGATGTTTATTTTAGTTATATATATATATATACATGTTATTCTTCTGTAGACATAAGAAATCACACGGCTTATTACCAGCAATCGTCTATGTTATTATTGGTCTTCGCAAACATTTTTTATTATGGACCTGTTTGCCGTGTATTGATACGTCTCCGTCGTATCTACTTTTCCAAACACTTTTGCCCTTGTTTTGGACTCTAACTTGCATGATTTGAATGGAATTAAACCGGACTGACGCTGTTTTCAGCAGAATTGCCATGGTGTTATTTATGTGCAGAAACAAAAGTTCTCAGAATGACCTGAAACTCCACGGAGCTTATTTTTGGAAAATATTAAAAATATTGGCGAAAGAATCAAGGTTAGGGGGCCCACACCCTTGCCACGAGGGTGGGGGCGCGCCTGCCCCCCCTGGGCGCGCCCCCTGCCTCGTGGGCCCCTTGGAGCTCCACCGACCTCAACTCCAACTCCATATATCAAAATCAAGGAGAAAGATCCATCGCGTTTGACGATACGGAGCCGCTACCAAGCCCTAAACTCTCTCGGGAGGGCTGATCTGGAGTCCGTTTGGGGCTCCGGAGAGGGGAATCCGTCGCCTTTGTCATCATCAACCATCCTCCATCACCAATTTCATGATGCTCACCGCCGTGCGTGAGTAATTCCATCGTAGGCTTGCTGGACAGTGATGGGTTGGATGAGATTTATCATGTAATCGAGTTAGTTTTGTTACAGTTTGACACCTAGTATCCACTATGTTCTGAGATTGATGTTCCTATGACTTTGCTATGCTTAATGCTTGTCACTAGGGCCCAAGTGCCATGATTTCAGATCTGAACCTATTATGTTTTCATGAATATATGTGAGTTCTTGATCCTATCTTGTAAGTCTATAGTCACCTATGAGGTGTTATGATCCGGCAACCACGAAGTGACAATAATCGGGACCACTCCCGATGATGACCATAGTTTTAGGAGTTCATGTATTCACTATGTGTTAATGCTTTGGTCCGGTACTCTATTAAAAGGAGGCCTTAATATCCCTTAGTTTCCCCTAGGACCTCGCTTCCACGGGAGGGTAGGACAAAAGATGTCATGCAAGTTCTTTTCCATAAGCACGTATGACTATATTCGGAATACATGCCTACATTACATTAATGAATTGGAGCTAGTTCTGTGTCACCCTATGTTATGACTGTTACATGATGAACCGCATCCGGCATAATTATCTGTCACCGAACCAATGCCTATGATTTTTTTCACATATTGTTCTTCGCTTATTTACTTTTCCGTTGCTACTGTTACAATCACTACAAAACCCAAAAATATTACTTTTGCTACCGTTACCGTTACTTCCATATTACTTTGCTACTAAACACTTTGCTGCAGATATTAAGTTATCCAGGTGTGGTTGAATTGACAACTCAACTGCTAATACTTGAGAATATTCTTTGGCTCCCCTTGTGTCGAATCAATAAATTTGGGTTGAATACTCTACCCTCGAAAACTGTTGTGATCCCCTATACTTGTGGGTTATCAAGACTATTTTCCAAGCGCCGTTGTCGGGAGCATAGCTCTATTCTTTGAGTCACTTGGGATTTATATCTGCTGGTCACTATGAGGAACTTGAAAGACGAGAAAACAAAAATTTATCCCTCAACTACGAGGGGAGGTAAGGCACTGCCATCTAGCTCTGCACTTGATTCACCTTCTGTTTTTAGTAAGCTTGCGACGCCTAAACCTGCTTCTGCTATTAATTCTGATATGTCGCATGTTATTGATGATGCTACTTCTGCTATGCATGATACTTATGATGAAACTACTTCTATGCTTGATACTATTGTGCCACTTGGTGAATTTCTTGATGAACAACTTGCTAGGGCTAGAGAGAATGAAATTATTGAAACTGATAATACTGATGAAAGTGATGATGAAGGCTCTCCCAATAAATATGAATTTCCTTTTGTGCCTGAAGGCTATGTTATGGATGAAGAAACTGCTAGAGACTTTCTTGCTTGCAATGATAGAAGTGATCTTAAGAAATTATTAGCTAAGCTTAAACAAAAAACTCTGAATGCTAGAATGAAATATGATCCTTCTTATGCTACTTAACCTATCTTTGTTACTGATAAGGATTACAAATTCTCTATTGATCCTGATATAATTACTTTGGTTGAGTCTGATCCTTTTTATGGCTATGAATCTGAAACTGTTGTGGCACATCTTACTAAATTAAATGATATAGCCACCCTATTCACTAATGATGAGAGAACTCGCTACTTTTATATCCTTCAAATATTTCCGTTCTCATTAAAGGGTGATGCTAAGATATGGCTTAATTCTCTTGATCCTAGTTGTGTGCGTAGTCCCTAGGTTATGGTTTATTACTTCTCTGCTAAATATTTCCCCGCTCATAAGAAATAAGCTGCCTTAAGGGAAATATATAATTTTGTGCAAATTGAAGAAGAGAGTCTCCCACAAGCTTGGGGGAGGCTTCTCCAATTACTTAATGCTTTGCCTGATCATCCTCTCAAGAAAAATGAAATACTTGATATCTTTTATAATGGACTAACCGATGCTTCCAGAGACCACCTGGATAGTTGTGCTGGTTCTGTTTTCAGGGAAAGAATACCAGATGAAGCTGAAATTCTATTGAATAATATGTTGACAAATGAAAATAATTGGACACTTCCTGCGCCAATTCCTGAACCAACTCCTAAGCCAACTCCGAAGAAAAGAGGTGTTCTATTTCTCAGTCCTGAAGATATGCAAGAGGCAAAGAAATCTATGAAAGAAAAAGGTATTAAAGCAGAAGATGTTAGGAATTTACCTCCTATTGAAGAAATACATGGTCTTAATTTACCGCCTGTTGAAGAAATACATGATTTTAATCCATCACCTATTGAAGAAACACATGGTCTTGATAACCCGACACGTGTAGTAAAGGTAAATTCTCTCTATACATTTGATGAAGGTGATATTTCTCGTTATAAGTCTGCTAGCCAATGCTTAGATGAGTTTGATAATTTTATTGTCAAACAAGAAAACTTAAATGCTTATTTTGGTAGACAATTAAAACAAATGCTTATATGATTGAACACTAGGGTGATTATATGTCTAGAGTTAAAGGTGAACTTAAACTCATTAGTAAACATGCTTCTATGGTTACCACTCAAGTAGAACAAGTACTTAAAGCTCAGAATGATTTGCTCAATGAATTGAATAGTAAGAATAATGACTATGCTATTAGAATGGCTACTAGAACTGGTAGAATGACCCAGGAACCTTTGTATCCTGAAGGCCATCCTAAGAGAATTGAGCAGGACTCTCAGGGAAATAATATTGATGCACCGAGTCCTTCTAAAAGGAAGAAAAAGAAAAATGATAGGACTTTGCATGCTTCTAGTGAACCTATTGCTGAACCACCTGAGAATCCCAATGATATTTCTATTTCGATGTCAAACACAACTGTAATGAACATGAACCTAGTGATAATGTTAATGATGATGTTCATGTTGATGCTCAACCTAGTAATGATAATGATGTAAAAATTGAACCTGATGTTGATCTTGATAACCCACAATCAAAGAATCAACGTTAGGACAAGAGAGACTTTGTCCCTAGGAAGCATGGTAAAGAAAAAGAACCTTGGGTTCAGAAACCCATGCCTTTTCCTCCCAAACCATCCAAGAAAAAGGATGATGAGGATTTTGAGCGCTTTGCTGAAATGATTAGACCTATCTTTTTGCATATGCGTTTGACTGATATGCTCAAAATGAATCCTTATGCTAAGTATACGAAAGAAATTGTTACTAATAAAAGAAAGATACCAGAAGCTGAAATTTGCACCATGCTTGCTAATTATACTTTCAAGGGTGGAATACCAAAGAAACTTGGAGATCCAGGAGTACCCACTATACCATGCACCATTAAAACAAACTATGTTAAAACTGCTTTATGTGATCTTGGAGCCGGTTTTAGTGTTATGCCTCTCTATTTATATCGTAGACTTGATTTGAATAAGTTGACACCTACTGAAATATCTTTGCAAATGGGTGATAAATCAACTGCTATACCTGTCGGTATTTGTGAGGATGTGCCTGTTGTGGTTGCAAACGTTACTATTTTAACAGACTTTGTTATTCTTGATATTCCTGAGGACGATAGTATGTCTAGTATTCTTGGAAGACCCTTTTTGAATACTGCAGGGGCTGTTATTGATTGCAGCAAAGGCAATGCCACTTTGCATGTTAATGGTAATGAGCATACGGTACACTTTCCAAGGAAACAACCTCAAGTTCATAGTATAAATTCTATTGGAAAAATTCCATCGATTATTTTTGGAGGTTTTGAATTTCCTCTTCCTACCATCAAGAAGAAATATGATATTCTTATTATCGGGGATGTGCATATCCCCGTTGAGGTAACATAGTATTACTCGAAATTTCTCCGGTTCCATGTTAGTCGAAATGAGTTTGTTAACAAGACCTGATCAACCTTGTTAGTGGATTCCTTTTGATGAGCATGAGATTGATGAAGTTAGAAAGCACAACCTTTTGTACCCTCCTTTTAATTTCTGTTATTTAATTGAAATAAAGTAAAAATAGTATTTTCTGTCAGTTTTCTGAATTATCCGTGCAATATAAAAATACCCCGAAAATAAAAGTTCTCCAAATGCCCTGCCAATTTAATATGATTTTTTCTAGAATATTTGAGAATATCTGGCACTGAGAACACAACAGGGGGAGCAAGCACCTGGCCATGAGGGTCCAGGGCGCGCCCACCCCCCTGGGCGCGCCCCTGCCTTGTGGGCCCATGGTGGCTCCCCTCCACTTATTCCTGCACCCACACACTTCTTCTTCCTCCCAAAGAAATCACCATCCAGCCCAAGCACGAGTTCTAGCTCATTTTGCTGCGATTTTCGATCTCCTTGCTCAAAGCACCTCTCACAAAACTTCTTTGGGGGATTGTTCCTTGGTATGTGATTCCTCCATTGGTCCAATTAGTTTTTGTTCTAGTGCTTTATTCATTGCAAATTTGTGCTGCCTAGGTGACCATGTTCTTGAGCTTGCATGTCAAATTTATATGGTTCCAAGTAGTTTTAATGCATGATATAGGCTCTTGGAACTTGTAGGAGTAGTTGTTATTAATTTTGTTGAGCTTGATTCACTTTTATTTGAAGTTACTAAAATTTTCAGAAATTTTTAGAAAATAATGAAGAGATTTTTGAGGGGCTCATCGAGCCGAAGCACGAGGGAAAAGCAAGGTGAAGAAGCAGAGAGGCCCAAATATAATCCGCCTCGCACCGTGGAGGTTCGATCGTGTGAATGGCCTTCCGATGATTTCTTGAGAGAAGCCAGGATTTATGATGATTTTTATGAATTGGCGGAGAATGCGGGCCTCACCGACTTCCTCCACGACCAACGAAAAGTATCTCTTACTCACCAATACTTTTGTGCAAAACTTCTACTATTATCCTAAGGAATCAACTCCTTCAGTAGAGTTTCATTTATATGATGTGGTTAAGAAGATGTCACTATATGAATTTTGCAGGGTTTGCAAAATACCTTTCGAGGGTAGCTTAGAGGAACCACATCGTAAAGATGTGGACGGGTTTATTGATACTATTACTGTAGGGGAAACTAGGAAGGTTTCCGATGCAAGAATCACTAGCATATATTTTCCTGTTTTACGCTTCTTTGCAATATTTGCTAGTCGTTGCTTAATTGGTTGTGGAAACTGTGGAAACCTTAGTGTTCCTGATATTATTATTTTGTTCCATGGTTTATTCCGTGATGACTCTGTTAGTATGGGCGGTATTATTGCCAAACGGTTAAGTCTGAACCGTACAAGGGCCCCATCTTTGGAGGTGTCTATGCTTCACGCCTTGCTGCATACTATAACATACCAATTAGGCACTATGAAAAAGGAGAAAAATTGCTGCCTACTGTTTATTTAGATTATAAGAGTATGGTAGTGCATGATTTTATTGTTAAGAATAGGGAAAGGGCGCTTAAATACAAATTGCTCTTTGGTAAACATCACCCTGAGACTATTACCTTGCCTGCTCCTTCCTTGTTTGATTTATCTGCAGCCAAGATCTTGTTCACCAAGGCCATTCACGCCATCTTGGAACACTACATCAGCCACAGAGCCAGAGCCGGAACCACAATTTGATCCTCCACGACGTTCTAATTACCAGTGGGATCTGGAGATGATTGCCAACCAGTGCCAATCAGAGGCTTCTTCTTCTCAGTACGACCCCAACTACAACTTTGGATATCCGCCAGGCCATCCGTGGCAATAAACCAACTTAGGCCAAAAGCCTAAGCTTGAGGGAGTACGTATATCCCACTGACATTACATTTATGTTTACACACTCATTGCTACTTGTCGGTGCTCATACTCTTTCATTGTAATATCCATGCTAGTTTATTTTATTTTTTATGCTTTCTTCTTGTGTGTTTGATAAACCTTAAGAAAAACAAAAAAATAGTAATAGCTTTTAGCTAGTTTACTTTCTTGTTGTAGTAGTAATAATTAAAAATAAAACCCAAAAATATCTCATGTTCTTCTTTTGCTTGTTGGGAGCTTTCCCATGTAAATAGTTTTATTTCTTTTCTTTTCTTTGGGGGTCGATAGGAGAAGACCATAACTAAATAGTTAAAGTGGCTCTTATATGCATTATTGTTGATTTAACCAAGAGCCTGTATTGCCTTGTCTTCTCCTGTTTATTGAATACTCGCAGATTCCAGCTTAGTCCAATGCACGTGCACTATTATTATTATTCACATCATTTGGTCGTGCAAGTGAAAGGCAATAATGACGATATATGATGGACTGATTGAGATGGGAGAAGCTGGTATGAACTCGACCTCTCTTGTTTTTGTAAATATGATTAGTTCATCGTTCCTGATTTAGCCTATTATGAATAAACATGTTTGCAATGACAATTAGAGATTATAGTTGCTTATGCCATGCTTAATTAGCTAGGAGTTTATAATAGTTTACCTTGCATGCCAACATGCTATTAAAATGGTTGTGATGTGGTATGATGGCGTGGTATCCTCCTTTGAATGATTCAAGTGACTTGACTTGGCACATGTTCACACATGTAGTTGAAACAAATCAACATAGCCTTCACGATATTTATGTCCATGGTGGATTATATCCTACTCATGCTTGCACTCAATGTTTATTAATTTTAATGCATATTCATGACTGTTGTCGCTCTCTAGTTGGTCGCTTCCCAGTCTTTTGCTAGCCTTCACTTGTACTAAGCGGGAATACTGCTTGTGCATCCAATCCCTTAAACCCCAAAGGTATTCCATATGAGTCCACTATACCTTCCTATATGCGGTATCTACCTGCCGTTCCAAGTAAATTTGTATGTGCCAAACTCTAAACCTTCAAATGAAATTCTATTTTGTATGCTCGAATAGCTCATGTATCAACTAGGGATGTCTGTATCTTCCATGTTAGGCGGGTCATCCTCAAGAGGAGTGGACTCCGCTCCTCACTCACGAGAAAATGGTTGGTCACCGGGATGCCCAGTCCTATGCTTTATGCAAATCAAATCAAAATAATTGCAAACAAAACTCCCCCTGGGACTGTTGTAAGTTGGAGGCACTCATTGTTTCGAGCAAGCCAGGGATTGATGCTTGGTTGTGTAGGGGGAGTATAAACTTTACCATCCTGTTTGGGAACCGCCTATAATGTGTGTACCATGGAAGATATCGCCATCTCTTGGTTGTTATGTTGACAATGAAAGTATGCCGCTCAAAATATTATTTATCTCTGCTTTAAAACTGAGCTCTAGCACCTCTACAAATCCCTGCTTCCCTCTGCGAAGGGCCTATCTATTTACTTTCATGTTGATTCATCACCCTCTTATTAAAAAGCACTAGCTGGAGAGCACTGATGTCATTTGCATCCATTACTATTAATTTATATTGGGTATGACTATGACTAGATCTCTTTTACCATGAATTACAATGTCTAGTCAGTCCTTGATCTTTAAAGGTGCTCTGCATTTATGTTTTGCGGTCTGAGAAAGGGCTAGCGAGATACCATCCTGTTATATCATATCATGATTGTTTTGTAAAAGTATTGTCATCCGAGATTTATTATTATTGCTCGCTAGTTAATTATGCCATTGATATGAGTAAACATGAGACCTAAGAGTTATTGCGAATGTGGTTAGTGAAAGTGCAACTATCCCTAGGTGGTTTTGGTAATTCCTAACAACATATAGCTCATTGAGCTAACACTATTTCAAGACTAATATTTCAGGAAAGCTCAATGATTGGCGTGGCATGGATGAGACAAGTGGACCCCTGAAAATGCTAAGGACAAAGGGATTGGCTCAAGCTCAAAGCTCAAGACTCTACATTTTATATTTTAGTGATCCAAGATCACATTGAGTCTATAGGAAAAGCCAATACTATCAAGGAGGGATGAGGTGTTGCTTAATGGCTTGCTTGCTCAAAGTGCTTAGTGATATGCTCCAAAGCCCTCAACCACTTTCTCACTTCCACATATGACCTAAACCAAAAGTCAAACTCAGCACCACCGATTCTTTCCATCCGGCGCCACCGAGTTCAGATGTCATGGCCACTGCCACAAACCCTAGGCAAATCTGTCTCACCGATCGGGATCTCGGTCTCAACGAGATGGGATTGTAACCTCTCCGTTTCCCTTCGTAACGTTTCGGTCCTACGAGATGAGCGATCGGTCCCACCGAGATTGCAATGTAAACTCTCTGTTTCCCTTTTGTAACATTTCGGTCTCACCGAAATGAGCGAATCGGTCCCACCGAGTTTACCTGACCAACTCTCTGGTTAGCTTATTACCAAAATCAGTCTCACCGAGTTTGTGTAATCGGTCTCATCGAGATTATGTTATGCCCTAACCATAACCATATCGGTCCTACCGAGTTGCATGTCGTTCCCACCGAAAATCCTAACGGTCACTAGATTTGCTGAATCGGTCCGACCGAGTTTAACAATTCGGTCCCACCGAGTTTGGCAAGTTGTGTGTAACGGTTAGATTTTGTGTGGAGGCTATATATACCCCTCCACCTCCTCTTCATTCGTGGAGAGAGCCATCAGAATGAACCTACACTTCCAATACACATTTTCTGAGAGAGAACCACCTACACTTGTGTTGAGGTCAAGATATTCCATTCCTACCATATGAATCTTGATCTCTAGCCTTCCCCAAGTTGCTTTCCACTCAAATCTTCTTTCCACCAAATCCAAATCCTATGTGAGAGAGTTGAGTGTTGGGGAGACTATCATTTGAAGCACAAGAGCAAGGAGTTCATCATCAACACACCATTTTTTACTTCTTGGAGAGAGGTGTCTCCTAGATTGGCTAGGTGTCACTTGGGAGCCTCCGACACGATTGTGGAGTTGAACCAAGGAGTTTGTAAGGGTAAGGAGATCGCCTACTTCATGAAGATCTACCGCTAGTGAGGCAAGTCCTTCGTGGGCGACAGCCATGGTGGGATAGACAAGGTTGCTTTTTCATGGACCCTTCGTGGGTGGAGCCCTCCTTGGACTCGCACAACCGTTACCCTTCGTGGGTTGAAGTCTCCATCAACGTGGATGTACGATAGCACCACCTATCGGAACCATGACAAAAACATCTGTGTCTCCAATTGCGTTTGAATCCTCCAAACCCTTCCCTTTACATTCTTGCAAGTTGCATGCTTTACTTTCTGCTGCTCATATACTCTTTGCATGCTTGCTTGAATTGTATTAAGATTTCTTGACTTTCTCTAAAGTTGCTAAAATCTGCCAAGAACTAAAATTGGGAAAAGGCTAGATTTTTATTTGGTCAAGTAGTCTAATCACCCCCCTCTAGACATACTTTCGATCCTACAAGTGGTATCAGAGCCTTGGTCTCCATTTGCTTTGATTTCCATAGCTTTTGGTGGTCATAGCCTTGGTTTCACAACCTAGGAGAGTATGGCGTCTAGCGAGGGAAATTATCACCGTAGAGGTCCTTACTTTGATGGTACTAATTTTGCTAGTTGGAAGCATTAGATGAAAATGCATATTCTTGGACATAACCCCGCCGTTTGGGCTATTGTGTGTATTGGCTTGCAAGGTAAATTCTTTGATGGGAGAGAACCAAACCATGAAGCTACCGCGGAAGAGTTGAAGATGTTGCAATACAATGCTCAAGCTTGTGATATCCTCTTCAAAGGATTGTGCCCCGAAGAATTCAACAAAATCAGCCGTCTTGAGAATGCAAAGGAAAATTGGGATACTTTCATTGATATGCACGAAGGTACCGACTCCGTCAAGGAATCCAAATTGGATGTGCTTCAAAGTCAATTTGACAAGTTCAGAATGAAGGATGGTGAAGGTGTCGATGAAATGTACTCTAAGCTTGCTCTTATCACAAATGAGATCACCGGCTTAGGAAGTGAAGAGATAACCGACAGATTCATCATCAAGAAGATCCTAAGATCCTTGGATGGAAAATATGATACCGTGTGCACATTGATCCAAATGATGCCCAATTACAAAGATCTCAAGCCAACGAAAGTCATTGGAAGAATCGTTGCTCATGAGATGTCACTCAAGGATAAGGAGGAGCTCCATAACAAGTCTAGTGGTGCTTACAAAGCCTCATGTGAAGCTCCCACATCATCAAGTGAGAAACAAACCTTCAATGAAGAATTGAGCCTAATGGTGAAGAACTTTAACAAGTTCTACAAGAGTAGAAGCAAAGAGAGAAGTTCCAAGTCAAGGTCCTACAATGACAAAAGATCTTCTAGTCGAGAGCGTAATTGCTACAATTTTGGAAAACCCGGACACTACTCAAATGAGTGTATGGCCCCCTACAAAAGAAGAGAAGATTCTCCCAAAAGAAGAAGTAGAAGAGAAGAATCACCATCAAGAGAGAGAAGGAGTAGGGATGATCGTTATGAACGAAGACCCTCACGGAGAAGCAATGATTCGGAAAGGAAGGACAAGTCATCAAGGAGCTACACAAAACAAAGACATCAAGCTCATGTTGGTGAATGGGTATCCGGCGACTCCGACAATCACTCCGAGAGAAGCTATCACTCCGACTCCGAATATACTCAAGATGAAGGTGTTGCCGGTCTAGCACTTGTGTCAACCAACTCCTACGACATATTTGATTCACCAAATGAAGGAATTGGAAGGTGCTTCATGGCCAAAGGTCCAAAGGTATCACACCCCAAGTATGTTCATTTCAATAGTGATGAAGATGACTTGTTAGGTGATGATGATTTACTTGTTGACAACTCTAGTGATGAATACTATGATGAAACGTCAATTAATCATGCTAATCAAGATAAAACGAATGACAATGATAAGGAGAAGATTGAGTCTCTAACTAAAGAACTAAACACTCTTAAGTTAGCTCATGAAACTATCTTAGGAGATCATCAAGAACTTTTAAGGACTCATGAGAAATTACGTTTTGAAAAGCTCAACCTTGAGCAAGAGCATGAGTTCTTAAAGGTAATCAATGATGATCTTCGTAGGAAAAGTTCTTCTTACATTGCCAAGCGTTTACTCTTATCCACTCACATGCCTCAAGTCAAGTATAGTAACAAGAATAAGAAAGATTCTTCCTCTAGTAGTAACAATAATCATGCTAAATCCAATGTTGTTGCTTCTAGTAGTTCTCTTGATTCCACTAATGATTCTCTTAGCCAAGTTACACTTGGGCAAGAAAATAGCTTATTGAAGGGAATTATAGAGAAAGGTGTAAGCAATTCGAGGAAATTGTACGCAAGCAAGGAAGGCACCGGAAGAACCAAGGTGTTGGTTTTGAACGAAAGTTCAATGCCAATGGAGTTGAGTGGGAAGAAGATCAATACCCCAAGACGAAGTTTGTTCCTCAACAAGATAAGTATGATCCTACTTCTTTCAAAGGGACACAAGCTCAAGATGATCTTCCACCACAAGACCATAAGGAAAAAGGCAAGGACAAGCTTCAAGAAGAAATTGATGCATTTGAAGAAGCTCCTAAGGCCTTGGTCAAGTGGGTTCCCAAGACTACATCAAGTTACACTTCATCAAGTATGACTACAACTCCGAGGATTCCCATCAACATGGTGTGGATCCCAAAGAAGAAGAACTAGAGAGTTCTTGAGGGTGACTCCGCCAACATAATTCACTCTTATCATTTTGGCAAGAACAAGTGCAAAAAACCTCCACATCTTGCACTAGTTCAAGGAGTCACAAACCCTCTTGTTGGTAAGACAAGGGACAAGGCAACCAAATGCTTTCATAGACATCATCTTGTGTATGCATCACTCTATGTCTATGGATATTCCTTCTTTGTTCCTTGTGGGACTAACTCGTGTAGGTATTGAAAGTGCAACTCACTCCAAAGGATTACTCCAAATGATCTACATCAACATTGAGCATCTACATCTTCAACACCTACATGAAGTCATCATCGACAAAACCCAAGGTTAGTTCATCCCTCTTAGGGGGGATCTAACATCTAGGGGGAGCTTTACTCTAAGAATTGAGCAAAAGCAACTCTAATGGTGTGAACACAACAACACTTTATGTAAAAGTGGTAACCCCACTTGTGCTTAAACGATGAGTATGACCTATGACCAAATGTTTTCATTTGACTCCTAAGTCAATATACTCATATATAGATGACCTTGTCATCTCCAATTGCTTGATAGATGCTAGAATTGTTTGTGCATGTTTTGCCACATATTTCATTTGCCATTTTATTGTGTGAGCATGTTGGTTGCATAATTTACTCATTCGAGGACATCCACTTGTTGTTTTGATTGATTGGTTTATTTTTTCTCTTGCCAAGTGGATGGACAAGAATGCCTAAGAACCTTCTCTAGCTATCTATGCTCTTCTCGTCTCAAACTCTATTCATGCTGCATCACAAAGTTTGATCAAGTCAGATTCGAACCACTCTGTGTGAGGAGCACTCGGAGTCCCCGATTCGTCATAGACTTAAACTTCCAAAACTTCTTTGTGCGTTTTGGTCTGACCGATTCATCCATTTCGGTCATACCGAGATCACTAAGTCGATCTAGGTTTTCAATCTCGGTGCAACCGATTTGAACTTTTCGGTCACACCGAGTTTCAGTAACTGCTTGCTGTTATGAATCTCGGTGCCACCGAGTTGTTCCACTCGGTCACACCGACTGGGTCAGGCTATATATTCCCACGGACTAAAATTTGGAAAATTTTCCAAACCTCTTTGCCCGTGCTCAGCCTGTTCTGCCTCCATGGTCTCAGGATCGTCCTCCTCGTCGCCAGCCGCCTCCAGTCGCTGGTCTCCGCCACCGTCAACGGGATCGTCTCTGCCGTTGCCGCCATAGCAAGTCCATCGCCGCACTAGGGTATGGACTATTGGGATCTACGGTAGGGTGCGTTGACTGCAAATTAAAATTTTCCTACGCGCAGAACATCCAGGAACATGCTACGGGAGATGGATCACAGTTCGTTACCACTTGATGCGCAGTGCCGTGCAGTGGAAGAAGAGTTGGGGCAGCGCGTCCACGTGGATCGTCTCCTCTTCGTCCGATCTCCCTCGAATAGCCGGTCGTCCGATCCCACGTATGAGTTCGCCAGAGCGGTGCAAGTGCACCGCCTCTAACGGTATCCGTGCGTGCAGGAGGAACATCGTGCGGCGGACTGCTAGGTCCGATCACACAGTCGGCGGCGAGTGGAGGTGGCTATTCGCAACACATGCAAACCCTAGTCGCAGCGCCGAAGCGATCAACCTGATGAGTGTGCCGCACCTCCACTTTATATAGGCGTCCGTCGCGGGCTCAACACTTGGGCCTCGCACGGACCCTAAAGCCCAAAGTCTACTTGGTCACGTTCCTACTCCAGTTCGGATCACATCCGACCAGTGTCCTATGAACCGACCTCGTAGGTTCCTTCCCTTAAGCGCGCGACCCCTTAGGTTCAAGTCGGCTTGGTCACAGTTTGGATCACCTCCAACCTGCACGGTTGGTAGCGGCCTCTAGCAAGGCGTGCCGACCACCAAGGAGACTATGAAGCTGGTTAGGCGAACCTGTACAACCTGTCACACTTCTGTTCCCTTTGCCACATGATATATGTTGTCGGGCTCAAGGCGAGACTGTCATCCTTGTGCTAGCCCGACCTCTTTCTCGTTCAAGTGATACCGACCACAATCCGGATTATCTCATAATCCTTGTCGCATGGCCATGCTTATCCTGGTCGGATCACACGAGGGGCCAAGAGTATATCTCTCCTGATCGGAGGGGAAAATCCCATCTTGCTCGACCATGTCTCGCAGCATGAGTCTGGACAAGCCCGAAACCTACCTTTGTAACTACCCAGTCACGGAGTAGCGTTTGGTCGGCCCAAAGCAAGTCTGTCACCATCCCGAGTACATGCGTCAGCTCAGGTCTTAGGACATAGAACGTATGCTGTACTAGAGACTCACAGATGACATATCGCTGCATCTCATAGTTGGGTCTGTCCGACTCGGACCTTATCTCGACTCGGATCCGACTACGTCGAATCCGACCAGACCTTTCCAAGCCCATATTATCTGGTTAGCATCCAATGCTCCATGGCTAATGAGACCAAGCCATCGACCGTGTCATATGCTAGTCTAGTCGGCTGCGCGTCCACACAGCCCTTTCGACTAGGGACCTTTTAGGACAGTCATCATACAATGCATAGTCCCACAAACAAGTCACGTACTTGCTGATACACATCATTGATAATGTCCAAGGACTATCTTTATTCATAAACACATAGGAAATATCATCATACATGATTGCCTCTAGGGCATATCTCCAACATGGACTTGATCCTTGTGCTGTACTTTCTCTGATTCCCCAGCACATTTTTTTGCCATGTATCTTGCCACGATTGAGATCACTCTATACAACGAAAACACTCCATAGACTATGTCGGAGTAAATGACCACGGGTAGCCTAGCCGGCTCCCCCTGGCGCTTCTGAAAAAATCACGGGCCGATCGAGCCCTCGAGCATCCAAGCGACGGGGCCGACTTCCCTTGGCCGGATGTCCCTCAGGCCGGCTACCGGGAGGCGGCCCGGCCCTAATCCTTCGGGAAGAAAGCTACAAGTGGGCCGACTCCAAGAAGCCGGCCCCCAATAGGCGGCTGAGACCGCACCCTCAAACTTTGCACCCACATAACAGCGATGAGACGGGGCGTGGCTACAGTGAAGCCTGCCACCCCCGAATCCCGGAGCGCGCATGGCCACAGTGCGCCGTACGGGGCGGCCATCACCCGTCCGGCGCGGCACTGTTGCCATGTTGACCATGACGTCGTCCATTACAAGCTGTCAGAACGGCCCGCGGGCGGCGGGCCCCTCCTGTCAGAGAGACGCCCAAAGGCGGCCTGGCCTCCCCTAGTCGGCCCGAGATATGGCCGGCTCCCAACAGCCGGCTTGCCCCCTCCCTCGAAGGAGGCGCCTCATTAAGGAGACAAGACGAGGTAAGGCTACAGTGATCACCGCCAGGCGGCGACACTGTAGCCATGCTTATTTCGACAAAGCCCTCATCATCAGGAGTGAGGCAATAGTAACCCGCTCCCGACAAGGCCCCCGAACGGTGGGACCAGCTTGTCGACAAGAGAGCCGGCAGCCGGCGGGACCCACCAGTCGGCGGGCCCCAGTAGCCGGCGGAGAAGCCGATGAACATAGACACTGACGGCTAGGGCCCGCGCCCAACCGGATTACCATTGTACCCCTGGGGGGTAGGCTTATATAAACCCCCCAGGGTACCCATGCAAAGGGTTGATCTCTTAGAGTTTTGGAAACCACATAGAGGGAAGAGAAGAGCAAGCCTTGCCCTTCTTCTTCCTTTCGCCAAACAGCTCAAGGAGCCTCTTGTAGCTACTAGTTAACTTAGTGATCATGCGGAGACCCCGCAGAGCAGCAGTCGGGGTGTTATCTCCATGGAGAGCCCTGAAGCTGGGTAAGATTCGCCGGCTTGCATGTCTTCGCCTTATCCCGTTTCCAGGCACCGGCGACGTCTTATTGGCTCCCACAATGATAAGCCACCCGTTGGCATATGTCGCACCTACCATCCGACATTCGGCGCCCACCATGGGGCCAGGTGCACCATCGTTCGGAGACCTGTTCTGGACGGGAACCCTCTTCCTTCCGAACGAACGTAGCCAGCCTGGCACGCCCGATGGCGCTTGCCCCGACGCGCTGCAAGGCGTCGCTGACGCCTGCGCGGCGAGCTGCCTCGCCGATCTTCTTGGCGTAGCTCGCATCTCCGACGAGCCCGCATCCGACGCGGGCACAGGCTTCCTCGAGAGCCACCTCGTTAGCTTCCTCGACCAACTCCACGTCTCCAGTGAGCCTGCTGTGGATTTGGAGTCGGTTGGCTCCACCGACCCGATGCTTGTCGATTCCGACACGGCATCGCTCGACGCCTTCCCCACCAATGTTGTGATCTTCAATGACCCGCTCCCTCGAGCCGACAGCTGCGGCAGCGCCATCACCGAGGTGCTGGTCATCAGGCACGGCATCGCTTCGGGCGAGAACGCCCACGACGCCTTGCAAGCGGCGCTCCACGACTTGTCCGTCCCCCTTCCGGCCGACGCCGACGCCGCCTCGCCTTCATCGCAGAGGGCCAGAAGATAGCCTCCATGAGGCGCCTCACTGAGGCTCGCCAGCGCAAAGTCGACCGCGTCGCCTTTGGCACGCCGCCTCCTGACGGGCCGAGCCAAATCGGTGTCATCAAGAAGCGTGGCGCAGCTGAGGGAGTCCTGGATTAGGGGGTGTCCGGATAGCCGTACTATGACCTCTGGCCGGACTCCTGGACTATGAAGATACAAGATTGAAGACTTCGTCCCGTGTCCGGATGGGACTTTCCTTGGCATGGAAGGCAAGCTTGGCGATACGGATATGTAGATCTCCTCCCATTGTAACCGACTCTGTGTAACCCTAGTCCTCTCCGGTGTCTATATAAACCGGAGGGTTTTAGTCCGTAGGACGAACAACAATCATACCATAGGCTAGCTTCTAGGGTTTAGCCTCTCTGATCTCGTGGTAGATCTACTCTTGTACTACCCATATCATCAATATTAATCAAGAAGGAGTAGGGTATTACCTCCATCGAGAGGGCCTGAACCTGGGTAAAAACATCGTGTCCCTTGTCTCATGTTACCATCCGCCTAGACGCACAGTTCGGGACCCCTACCGAGATCCACCGGTTTTGACACGTACATTGGTGCTTTGAGAGTTCCTCTGTCGCCACCTATAGGCCCGATGGCTCCTTCGATCATCAAGATCGACGCAGTCCAGGTGAGACTTTTCTCCCGGACAGATCTTCAGATTCGGGCGGCTTTGCACTGCGGGCCAATTCGCTTGGCCACCTGGAGCAGATCGAAAGCTACGCCCCTGGCCATCAGGTCAGATTTGGAAGTTTAAACTACACGGCCGACATCCGCAGAGACTTGATCTTCGACGGATTCGAGCCGCAGCCAAGCGCGCCGCACTGTCTCGACGGGCACGATCTAGCTCTGCCGACGAACAGTGTCCTGGAGGCTGCACCAGTGCCCGCTCCGACCCTTAATCCGGAGCCGGATTCCCCAATCAAGGACGAGTGTTTGGACACCGCCTCGAGGGCTACGATCTCAGCGGCGATTGAGCCGAACTCTACCCATGTCCTTTGCGAAGACCGTGACTCCAAGGTGTCGGAATCCAAACCCTCCACGCCCCTACCAATCAAATCTGATTGGGCGCCGGTCATGGAATTCACTGCCGCAGACATCTTTCAGCACTCGCCCTTTGGCGACATCCTGAGTTTACTAAAGTCTCTCTCTTTATCCGGAGAGCCCTGGCCGGACTACGGTCGGGAAGGTTGGGATGCGGACGACGAAGAAATTCAACGCCCACCCACCACCCACTTTATAGCCACTGTCGATGAGTTAACCGACATGCTCGACTTCGACTCCGAAGACATCGACGGTATGGACGACGATGCTGGAGACGACCAAGACCCAGCGCCTATAGGGCACTGGAAGGCCACCTCGTCATACGACATATACATGGTGGACATCCCAAAAGATGGGAATGGCGATGGAACAACAGAGGATGACCCCTCCAAGAAACAACCCAAGCGCCGGCGTCAGCGGCGCCGCTCTAACTCCCGCCACAGTAAAAACGGTGATTCCGGCATGGGAGATAATAACACCCCGGACAGTGCCGAAGACAACCCCCTCCAGCAGGACTCAGCGCAGGAGGACGGAGAAGCAAGTCCGCACGACAGTGCGGCAGAAAGAGAGGTAGAGGACGATAATTATGCGCCTCCCTCCGAAGAAGAGGCAAGCCTCGACGACGATGAATTTGTCGTACCTGAGGATCCCACCAAACAGGAGCGTTTCAAACGTAGTCTTATGGCCACGGCAAGCAGCCTCAAGAAAAAGCAGCAACATCTTAGAGCTGACCAAGACCTGCTAGCTGACAGACGGACTGAAGTCCTTGCAGCCGAAGAGTATGAACTCGAACGCCCCTCCAAAAGCTACCCCAAACGCAGGTCGTTGCCTCGATCAGAGGAAGCACCCAAGTCACCAGTGTACGACATGGCAGACCGGCCACCCCGTGGCCGCGATAGAGAGGCCTCTAGACCCTCCGTTCAAGCCGTACCCCGACGCCGTTCAAAAAGTACCAGTGCACCGGAAAACACGCCGGACTTGCGAGATATATTGGAGGATAAGGAAAAACATACAAGATCGATCTACGGAGCGCGTGGGCGCCCCACGACACATGATGATAACCGTCACGTCGAATACAGAAACTCCGGCCGGGCCGAACACAACAGACAAAGCTCATTCGACTGCGTCGTGATATAGCCCAATACAGAGGCGCCGCACACCCACTATGCTTCACAGATGAAGTAATGGATCATCAAATCCCTGAGGGCTTCAAACCCGTAAACATCGAATCATACGATGGTGCCACAGATCCTGCGGTCTGGATCGAGGACTATCTCCTCCATATCCACATGGCCCGCGGTGATGATCTACACGCCATCAAATGCCTCCACCTCAAGCTTAAAGGACTAGCTCGGCATTGGCTTAACAGCTTGCCAGCAGAATTAATTGGTTGTTCGGAGGACCTGGAAGCCGCATTCCTTGATAACTTCCAGGGCACATATGTGCGACCACCGGACGCCGATGACCTTAGCCATATAATTCAGCAGCCAGAGGAATCGGCCAAACAATTCTGGACACGGTTCCTAACAAAGAAAAATCAAATCATTGACGTGCGGATGCAGAGGCCCCGCAGCCTTCAAACATAACATCCGCGACGAGTGGCTTGCCCGGCACCTAGGACAGGAAAAGCCGAAATCCATGGCAGCCCTCACAACACTCATGACCCGCTTTTGTGCGGGAGAGGACAGTTGGCTAGCTCGAAGCAACAACTTGGCCAAACACCATGATAGTTCGGATACCAAGGACAGCAATGGCAGGTCGCATCACAACAAGAACAAGCGCCACATTAACGGCGATAATGCTGAAGATACGGCCGTCAATGCCGGATTGAGAGGCTCTAAACCCGGTCAGCGGAAGAAGCCATTCAAAAGAAATACCCAGGGCTCGTCCAACTTGGACCGAATACTCGATCGCTTGTGCCAAATACATGGCACCCCCGAAAAACTAGCCAATCACACCAACAGGGATTGTTGGGTGTTCAAGCAAGCAGGCAAGCTAAGTGCCGAACTCAACGACAAGGGGCTGCATAGCGATGACGAGGAGGAGCTCCGGCCGCCGAACAATAGAGGACAGAAGGGTTTCCCCCCACAAGTGCAGACGGTGAACATGATATACGCAACCCATATACCCAAAAGGGAGTGGAAGCATGCGCTAAGGGACGTATACGTGATGGAGCCAGTCGCCCCGAAGTTCAACCCATGGTCTTCCTGCCCGATCATCTTTGATCGAAGGGACCACCCCACTAGCATCCGTCACGGCGGTTTCGCCGCATTGGTTCTTGACCCAATTATTGACGGATTTCACCTCACTAGAGTCCTGATGGATGGCGGCAGCAGCCTGAACCTGCTTTATCAAGATACAGTGCGCAAAATGGGCATAGACTCCTCAAGGATTAAACCAACAAAGACGACCTTTAAAGGCGTCATACCGGGTGTAGAAGCCAATTGTATGGGCTCAGTTACACTCGAAGTGGTCTTCGGATCCCCGGATAACTTCCGAAGCAAAGAGTTAATCTTCGACATAGTCCCGTTCCGCAGCGGCTATCATGCACTGCTCGGACGAACCGCATTCGCAAAGTTCAATGCGGTGCCGCACTACGCATACCTCAAGCTCAAGATTCCAGGCCCTCGAGGAGTAATCATGGTCAATGGAAACACCGAACACTCTCTCCGAACGGAGGAGCACACGGCGGCCCTCGCGGCGGAGGTGCAAAGCAGCCTCTCACAGCAATTCTCGAGTCCGGCCACTAAACGTCCGGACACAGTCAAGCGCGCCCGGAGTAACCTACAACAAGACCACCTGGCACGATTCAAGCACGCATAGCAATCCGGCCCCAACCCCAGCCCTCGCGAAATTGCGAAGCCAGTACTACGCGTACATAACTACACTCTGGGGATACCATGGGTATAAGGGGAGGGGCACGACCACGGCATGCCCGGAATGCGGCTCGACCGCACCAGGGGCTCCTGATTGTGTCATTCTTTTTCTTTTTTCCTTTTTCTTCCTTTTCTTACTTTCGGGACTCCGTTTTCGAAGTCCCGTCCTGCACTAGAATCGCCGAACTCACGCTGCAACAGCGAGGAAGCGTAAAGCTACGTCGAGTGTTCGGTGGTCTCTATTACGAGCATTATACCTGTTTTACATACCATCCCGCAGCTTACCTGGAGGGGACATGTTAGATAGTCCCATCCCTTGCTTATCGCACTATTTGTATCGCTCGCTTTCATTGCAGTACCTTTTGAATAAACAATACATATCTTTCGCTTATTATTGCACTCCTTTCTTTATCTATACATATGTTCATTTTATGACATGTTGCACCAGTACACTTTGGTACGGCTAATACACCAGGGCTTAAGTACCCCAAAATTATGGTGTGATAAGTCCGAACACTTTCACAAGTGCGGCACCCTGAACTTATAGCATTATATGAATCGGCTCAATCATGTCTTGGGTCAATAGTTGGGTTTGCCCGGCTCCGTGTTTTGGTACCTTACGTTCCGTTATATCGGCTAAGGTAGCACCGGAGAACCACTCACGATTGTGCCCAGCTTGAGCTGGGCTGAGCACCTCGGAGAAAGCTAAAACTGACCGTCATGATAGGGCGAGAGCCGATCGCTGTTCGAGAGGTTTTCCGGGTCCCTAAAGACTTATGCCGCTTAGAGCGAGGAACGGAATTGTCCGCCAAGGCGTGGATAGCGCCCGAACTCGGTCTTCGAATACTAGGGGCTTCACGAAATTTAAAATTATAGAATTCTATGGCTAAGTGAGAGTGTTCAAGCATTATAAGTCCGGTTACCTTGTTCGTTCGTTGGCGCCTCCTAGATGGACCCAATAATGGGAACAAGAGTGCTCAAGTTTATCCCGAACACCCCAAAGACTCGTGGCATGGGGGCTGAAGCCAAAGACTTGCCATCTCTCAAATTTGATAAACGGCCGCATGAAGGTAATATTTTAAATTAACAAGCGTTGCTTAGCGATATGAACAAATTTTCAGCGCACAGGATAACAAATGCGAGTCTATTCAAAATTACATCTTTGGAGCACTCATCCGCTATTCAAGTGGGCACCCTTCAGAGTCACTCATAGTACATTTGGGCGTGCGATGCTCCTTGCCCTTGGTGGCCCGTCCGTCACAAGCTTCTCCGCATCCAGCTTGCCCCAGTGCACTTTAGCACGGGCAAGGGCCCGACGGACAGCTTCAATGCAGACGGAGCACTTGATGACTTCAATCCGTGGACAGGCGTCCACCAGCCGCCGCACTAGCCCAAAGTAGCTCCCAGGCATGGCTTCCAATGACCACAGCCGAACTATGAGGCCCTTCATGGCCTGTTCGACGACCTTGTGGAGCTCGACCAACTGCTTCAGCTGGTCGCTTAGGGGCACCGGATGTCCGGCCTCAGCATACTGAGACCAGAACACCTTTTCCGTTGAGCTCCCCTCCTTGGCGCGGTAGAACGCGGCAGCATCAGACAAACTACGGGGCAGATCTGCGAATGCTCCTGGAGAGCTCCAAATCCGGGTAAGTAATAGGTAATTCACTTTTACATGCTTGCTTTGCATAAAGAATGCCTTACCCGCCGCTATCTTCTTTATTGACTCAATTTCTTGGAGGGCTTTTTGGGCCTCGGCCTTAGCAGCTTTGGCACTCTCAAGATCCGAGGCAAGCTCGGATTCTCGGGTCTTCGAGTCACGCTCCAAACTCTCGTGTTTTTTCACGAGAGCCTGGAGCTCTTGCCGCACCTCCGCCAGCTGCGCCTCCCCCTTCTCTCGCTCGGTGCACTCCACGACCGCTTTGTTTTCGGCCATGGACACCGCTTCCTTCAGGGTCGCCACCTCGTTCGTGGCCCCTGCAGTACCCATGTTATTCCTGTTATTTTTTTTTTGCAACCGAAACCTTTCTATAAGGTATTTTCTTTAATAAGGTATTACTTACCTTCCTTGTCCTCGAGCTGCTTCTTGGCTTGGCCGAGCTCGTTCTCGGACCACTCGAGGCTCTGCTTCAATGCATTGACCTCCGCAATCGGTCTGGCGGTGGTCGGCAGAGCCTGCATTCCCATATTGACATACTTATGTTAGACTCCTGCGTATATCTTTTTAGATCCTTAGTCGGCTTTTCTTTCCTAACACGAACTAAGCATCGGGAATACTGTCTATGCGGTAATATTTTTACATATTCTAAACTTACCTCAAAGCCTATTAGGAGGCTGGTACAAGCTTCAGTCAGCCCGCTCTTGGCGGACTGAAGCTGTCGGATCACCGCACTCATAACAAAGGCGGTGCTCCTCCTCGATGGAGGCGCTGTTAAGCGCCTCGATGCTATCCGGTGCCTCCGGTTGGACAGAGGGCACGGCGTCTTACCCTTCTTACGAAGGACCGCTTGCGGACTCGGAACGCTGAAGGTTCGGCATGGAGTCCGGACGAGGGTCGGGCTTAGAGCCCCTGGGGGTCTTGCCTCCCACGCGCCTGGAGTCCGGGAGGTCGCCTTGCGGCGCCTCCTGCGCCACCTCCTCCTGACCAGGCACCCCTTGGAGCCCCACCTCGGCGTCGTCCGCAGCATGAGGCGAGGAGGCGGTCGGAAGTGAAGTACTCTCCATTTCCGACGATCCTAGGAACCCGCTCGATGAAGCGGCGAACTCGCTCTTGGGCGGGCTGCATGATTGTTCGGCATTAGAGAACACTATGCGATAATAAAAAAGCCATGGGTATCCGGACACTTACGATCTCGCCAGGGGCTTGGCCCTTGTTGGCCAATCCTCCTCGTCGTTGTCGACGTTGGTGGAGAAGTACGGAGGAAGGGTTCTTCCCTTCTTGGACCCACCGGCCTCCCCAGTTGGGGCGGCCTTCCTTTTCCTCTCCTCCCCCGCTGGGGGAGACGCTTTTTCCTCCTCCTCGTCCTCGGAGAAGATTCGCTTCAGAATCGGCAAGACACTGGCGTCGGGAGCTCCTTGAGTTCCGTGGCCTCCTTCTTAGCCTTCTTCTCGGCACCACATGGGGTGGAGCCAGCCAGCCTTCCGTCAATCGGACGTCCGCTAGGTCTTCCGGCAAAGGAGCCGGACAGTTAATCTGTCCGGACGTCTTCAGCCAATCCTGTCAAAGATCAGGGAGTTTTAGATCCCACATAAATTCAATCTATGGAAAGAGAGTCCCGTAAAGGGTAAAATAATTTACCTCGCCGGCTTGACGCTGCGAGCTGTATCCGCGGTCTTCAGTAGCAGATGAGGGAGCCTCGGCGCCCTTGAACAGCACCTTCCAGGCATCTTCGTACGTAGTGTCGAAGAGCCTTTTTAGAGTCGAGTGTTGTTCCGGATCGAACTCCCACAATTTGAAGGCCCGTTGTTGGCACGGGAGAATCCGGCGGATGAGCATCACCTGGATTACGTTGACAAGCCTGAGATTCTTGTCCACCAGGTTTCGGACGCATGATTGGAGTCCGGATAGCTCGTCCGAATTCCCCCATGTCAGGCCCGTCTCTTTCCATGATGAGAGCCGTGTGGGCAAGCCAGATCTGAACTCGGGGGCCGCCGCCCATTTGGAGTCGCGCGGCTCGGTGATATAGAACCACCCCGATTGCCACCCCTTTATTGTCTCCACGAAGGAGCCCTCGAGCCATAGGACTTTGGCCATCTTTCCAACCATGGCGCCTCCGCACTCCGCTTGATGGCCTCCCACTACCTTCGGCCGGACGTTGAAAATCTTCAGCCATAAGCCGAAGTGAAGCTGGAGGCAGAGGAAGGCCTTGCACACGACGATGAACGCCGAGATGTTGAGGATGAAATTCGGGGCCAGGTCGTGGAAGTCCAGGCCGTAGTAGAACATGAGCCCCCGGACAAATGGGTGAAGTGGAAAACCTAGTCCGCGGAGGAAGTGGGGGAGAAACACCACCCTCTCATGGGGCCTGGGGGTTGGAATGAGCTGCCCCGTGTCGGGCAGCCTGTGCGCGATGTTGCTGGATAAGTATCCGGCCTCCCGCAGCTTTGTGATGTGCCCCTCCGTGACGGAGGAGGCCATCCACCTGCCTCCCGCTCCGGACATGGTTGGAGAAGGTTGAGGTGGGATGTGCGGACTTGGGCGTTGGGGCTCGAGTACGCAAAAATGGATGAGCAAAGGAGGAAGAAGGCGTAGGTGAAAAGGTGGATCCTTATCCCCTTATATGGACGGACGAAGCTATGCGTCCCCCACCAGCCTGGTAAAACTCGCTTATCTCCCAAGCGCTGTAATCAATGGCGCGGATGGGTTACCCACGTCCGTATTGATGAGAATCCCGGAATAAGGGGGCACGATCTATGCTTTGATAAGACGTGCCAAGGAAACCGCCTCGCTAAACGCGCTAAGGTGGAACGGTAAAAAATGATTCATATAAAAGGCATGGCCGTGGTGTGATGTCATGCCGCGGAATACGTCAGCAGATCTGTGCAAAAGTTATTCTCTCTACGGTAGTATGTGGAACTTGTTTTGCGAGCGGACACTATCTTTGGTGTTCAAAACCTTCTATGAAGTATTCGAAGGAGGAACCCGCCTTGCAATGCCAAAGACAATATGCGCCCGGACTCGTCGTCATTGAAGCCTGGTTAGGGGGCTCTTGAGGAGACTGGACTAGGGATGTCCGGATAGCGAACTATCATCACGGCGGACTCCAAGACTATGAAGATACAAGATTGAAGACTTCGTCCGTGTCCGGATGGGACTTTCCTTGGCGTGGAAGGCAAGCTTGGCGATACGGATATGTAGATCTCCTACCATTGTAACCGACTACTGTGTAACCCTAACCTATCCGGTGTCTATATAAACCGGAGGGTTTTAGTCCGTGGGACGAACAACAATCATACCATAGGCTAGCTTCTAGGGTTTAGCCTCCTTGATCTCGTGGTAGATCTACTCTTATACTACCCATATCATCAATATTAATCAAGCAGGAGTAGGGTATTACCTCCATCGAGAAGGCCCGAACCTGGGTAAAAACATCGTGTCCCTTGTCTCCTGTTACCATCCGCCTAGACGCACAGTTCGGGACCCCCTACCCGAGATCCGCCGGTTTTGACACCGACACCCTCCAAGAAACAGCCTAAGCGCCGGCGTCAGCGGCGCCGCTCTAAATCCCGCCACAGAAAAAATGGTGATTCCGGCACGGGAGATAATAACACCCCGGACAGTGCCGAAGATAACCCCCTCTAGCAGGATTCAACATAGGAGGATGGAGAAGCCAGCCCTCATGAGAGAGCGGCAGACAGAGAGGTAGAGGACGATAATTACATGCCTCCCTCCGAAGACGAGGCAAGCCTCGACGACGACAAATTTATCGTGCCTGAGGATACCGTCGAACAAGAGCGTTTCAAACGCAGGCTTATAGCCACGGCGAGCAGCCTCAAGAAAAAACAGCAACAGCTTAGAGCTAACCAAGACTTGCTAGCCGACAGATGGACTGATGTCCTTGCGGAAGAAAATCGAACTTGAGCGCCCTCCAAGAGCTACCCAAAGCGCAGGCTGCTACCCTGATTAGAGGAGGAAGCACCTAGACCTACATCACCAGCGCATGATCCGGACAACCGGCCACCCGTGGCGCGATAGAAGAGCCTCTCGCCCTCCGCTCAAGCCGCGCATTGTCGCTCCAAAAATACCAAACGCGGGAAACACACGGACCTGCGAGATATATTGGAGGACAAGGCAAGGAAAACAAGGTCGATCTATGGATCGCGTGGGCGCCCCACGACACGTGACGATAACCATCATGCCGGATATAGCAAATCCGGCCGGGCCAACTGATGAACAAAAGCTCATTCAAGCTACGTCGTGATATAGCCCAATCTGAGGCGCCGCACACCCACTATGCTTCACGGGATGAAGTAATGGATCATCAAATCGAGGGTTTCAAACCCGTAAACATCGAATCATACGATGGCACAACAGATCCGGCGGTATGAATCGAGGATTATCTCCTTCATATCCACATGGGCGTGGCGATGATCTACGCCATCAAATACCTCCACTCAAGCTTAAAGGACCAGCTCGGCATTGGCTTAACAGCTTGCCGGCCAGAATCAATTGGTTGTTGGGAGGACACGGAAGCCGCATTCTCGACAACTTCCGGGGCACCTATATGCGACCACCGACGCCGATGACCTAAGCCACATAATTCAGCAGCGGAGGAATCGGCTGACAATTCGGACACGGTTCCTAACCAAGAAAAATCAAATAGTCATTGTCCGGACACATAGGCCATTGCAGCCTTCAAGCATAACATCCGTGATGGTGGCTTGCCCGGCACCTAGGACAGGAAAAGCGAAATCCATGGCAGCCCTCACAACACTCATGACCCGCTTTTGCTGGAGAAGACAGCTAGCTAGCTCGTAGTAATAACATGACCAAGAGCCACTGGTAATTCGGATACCAAGGACAGCATTGGCGGTCGGCGTCGCAACAAGCAAAACCGCCGCGTGCTTGGCGACAATGCCGAGGATCGGCGAGTTAATGCGGATTGAGGCTCTAAACCGGTCAGCGGAAAAAGCCATTCAAAAGAAATACTCGGGCCCGTCCAATTTGGACCGAATACTCGATCGCTCGTGCGGATACGGCACCCTCGAAAACCAGCCAACCACACCAACAGGGATTGTTGGGTGTTCAAGCGAGCGAGCAAGTTAAGCGCTGAAAACAATGACAAGGGCTGCATAGCAATGGCGAGGAGGAGCCCGGCCCTTTGAACAATAGGGGACGAAGGGCTTCCCCCACAAGTGCGGACGAACATGATATCGCAACCCACATCCCCAAAAGGGGCGGAGCATGCACTCGAGGGGCGTATATCGTTGGATCGATCGCCCCAAAATTCAAACCATGGTCCTCCTGCCCGATCACTTTTGATTGAAGGACCACCCCACTAGCTTCCGCCACGGCGGATTCGCGCATTGGTTCTAGACCCAATCATTGTGATTCCACCTCACTAGAGTCCTTATGGATGGCGGCAGCACAAGCTGCTTTATCGGGACACAGTCACGAAAAATGGGCATAGATCCTCAAGGTTAAACCCACAAAGACGACCTTTAAAGGCGTCATACCAGGTGTAGAGGCCAACTGTACAGGCTCAGTTACACTTGAGGTGGTCTTCGGATCCCCGGATAATTTCCGAAGCGAGGAGTTAATCTTCGACATTGTCCCGTTCCGCAATGGCTATCACGCACTGCTTGGACGAACCGCATTTGCAAAGTTCAATGTGGTGCCCCATTACGCATACCTCAAGCTCAAGATGCCAGGCCCTCGAGGAGTCATTACGGTCAATGGAAACATCGAACGCTCTCTCCGAACGGAGGAGCATACGGCGGCCCTCGCGGCGGAAGTACAAAGCAAACTCTCAAGGAAATTCTCCATTCCGCCATTAAACGTCCGGACATCGTCAAGCGCACCCGGAGTAACCTACAACAAGACCGCCTGGCACGTTCCGAGCACGCGTAGCAATGCGGCCCCAACCCCAACCATCGTGAAATTGCGAAACCAGTACTACGCGTACATAACTACGCTCTGGAAATACCATGGGCATAGGGGGAGGGGCACGACCAAGGCATGCCCGCACCAGGGGCTCCCGATTTTGTCATTCTTTTTTCTTACTTTCAGGACTCCACTTTCCGGAAGGCCTGTCCGGCAGTATAATCGCCGAACACACGATGCAACGGCCAGGGACGCAGAAAGCTACGTCGAGTGTCCAGGTGGTCTCCATAACGAGCAGTATACTTGTTTCACATATCATCCTGCAGCTCGCCCCTAGAGGGGGACATGTAAAATAGTCCCATCTCTTGCTTATCGCACTATTTTATATCGTTCTGCTTTTACCGCCGAGTTTTTGAATAAACAATACATAGCTTTCGTCTATTATTGCATTCCTTTTTTTTATAAAAATATGTTCAGTTATGACATTATGCAACCGTACACTTTGGTACGGCCAATACACCAGGGGCTTACGTACCCCAGAATATGGTGTGAGAAGTCCAAACACTCTCATGAGTGCGGCACCCCGAGCTTATAGCATTATATGCATCGGCTCTGAATCATGTCTTGGGTCAATAGTTGGGTTTGCCCGGCTCCCATGTTTTGGTACCTTACGTTCCGTTACATCGGCTAAGGTAGCACTGGGAGAACCACTGCGCTTGTGCCCCGGTTGAGCTGGGCTAAGCACCTCAGTGGAGAAAGCTAAAATTGACTGTCATGATAGGGCGAGAGCTGGTCGCTGTTCGAGAGGTTTTCGAGTCCCTAAAGACTTATGCCGCTTAGAGCGAGGAGTCGGCTTTGTCCGGCCTAGGCGTGGATGGCGCCCCGAACTCGGTCTTCCAAATACTAGGGGCTTCGCCGAAATTTAAAATTATAGAATTCTATGGCTAAGTGAGATTGTTCAAGCATTATAGTCTGATTGCCTTGTTCGTTGTGTTGAACGCCTCCCTCGAAGGACCCAATAATGGGAAAAAGAGCGCTCAAGTTTATCCCGAACACCCCAGCACTCGCGGCATTGGGGTAGAAGCCGACGACTCGCCATCTCTCAATTTTGATAAATGGCCGCACAGAAGGTAATATTTTAAATGTAAAAGCATTGCTTAGCGCATATGAACAAGTTTTCAACGTACAGGATCACAAATGCGAGTTTACTAAAAAATTACATCTTTGGAGCACTCATCCGCTATAAGGTGGGCACCCTTCAGGACGCCCTCATAATACATCTCGGGCTTGCGATGCTCCTTGCCCGGCGGTGGTCCGTCCGTCACAAGCTTCTCAGCGTCCATCTTGCCCCAGTGCACTTTAGCACGGGCAAGGACCCTACGGGCACCTTCGATGCATACGGAACGCTTGATGACTTCAATCCATGGACAGGCATCCACCAGCCGCCTCACCCGCCCGAAGTAGCACCCAGGCATGGCTTCCCCAGGCCACAGCCGGACTACGAGACCCTTCATGGCCTGTTCGGCCACCTTATGGAGCTGTGTCGGCGTTCTGGGAACGGGGGACCCCAGACTTGCCTGCCTGCGGCCTGCGGCGTGGCTCAAAGGAGGCCCAGGACAGCCCATCCTCATCAACACAAGCTCAAGACCCTCATGGCGCCAAGCCTCATGAGGCGGGCGGCAAGGAGCTTCCTCAGGCACGGCCTCGTCAGGCTGGCTCATGAGGAGGCAGAGAGTTCAAGGCAGGGTACCTCGCGAGGTGCCCATGATGTAAGCCATGACGAGAGCATCAAGCAAAGGCACCCGTTCCGGTGCAACTAGACCAAGACCAGCCCCAACGACTGGAATGCAGTCATCATGGAGCCCAAGCAGGCGTCATCACCAGAGCCTTTGGCAGGCGAGGACCAACTTTAGTCAGGATAAGTGTACCCGCTGTTCCCCTTCAAAATGGCCAATTGTTGGCGCCCTTCCCGCTCAATATTTGGGAAGAGGCCCAGGGCCTTCATCTATATAAGTAGAGCTAGCCACCATAGTAGGCTCTCTCCCCTCCCGCGCGGCATTTTGGAATCCAGAGAGAGAGATAGAGACCCGATCCTCCAGCTAGAGCGTCGGGACACCACTTAGCAGTTCATCACACCCATCAAGAACAGACCCTCGCGAGGTTGTTCTTCCCTGTACTGTTCCTCATCAGCCCAAGAGGCAATCCACACACCACACACTGGAGTAGGGTATTACACCACGATGGTGGCCTGAACTAGTATAAATCTTGCGTCTCTTTTGTTGTCCTTGCTAGTAGTTTAGGTCCCCGCGATTCGGTAATCTGAGGCGGTGGAGGTTGGATCTCCGCGCACCCTGAGTTCGAACCTTAAGGGTGCGCGAAACCGAAATCCGACATTTGCGCGCGCGGTAGAGTGCGCGGAATCTGCCTTTCGTAGCCTCGTTCTTCCCCCACCACAGCAACCATGTCTGACGCCCGTCGAGCCCGCGCCGGGCACCGAGCCGCCCTCGCCTCCCATGTCGCCCAAACAGCTCCCGTCGGCGGGCGCCCTCATCGTTCCCCGTCACCTGCCGTCAACACCGCCATCGGCCCGGTGGGGGACGGGCAGCAAGCATCGTCCTGCGCTCCTCGGCGACCTCATGGGAGGTGCCGCGCGGCTCCCTGGTCGCCCGCCCCCTTGTGCCGGCTCCCCCGCTCGTCGCGGCCCTCCTCGGCGGCTCGCAGGCGCCGCCTTCCAGCCGCCATGTCAAGGCATTCGTCCGCTGGGTTGGCGCCGCCTCCACGCGGCAAGGGGCTCCCTCAGGCCGAACGGAGCCGTCGGCCGGGCTGACCTTCGACTCTCAAGACCACCCCGCCAACTCGGCTGGCTCGGGTGCGCTCCCCCTGCTCTGCACACCTACCATCTGCCAGGTCGCCGTCACCAGGACCCTCATCGATGGCGGCGTCGGCCTCATCGTACTCTCAGTAGAGGCCTTCAACCTCCTCTGCATACCCAGGGAGCGGCTGCTGCCCAGCCGGCCTTTTTTGGGCGAAGGAGGAGGGTCATCCACCTCCTTGGGGCAAATCCGGCTTCCAGTGACCTTCGACACCTACGACAACTTCCGCACGGAATTGGTCGACTTCGACATCGCCCCCATCGGCCTCCCCTACAACGCTATCCTCGGCTATCCGGCATTGGCCAAATTCATGGCCGCAACCCACCCGGGGTACAACCTCATGAAAATGCCTGGGAGCAGTGGCGTCCTCACCATACCCGGGGATACTGAAAGTGCACTGCAAGCGCTCAGGCTCTCCCTCAAGAGGGCGGCCGCAACACAGCCCGCCGATGCAGAAGCCCCCAAGACCAAGGGGGCTGCGCCGACCAAGAAGAAGCAGTTGTTCACTCAAGACAAGGCGGAGACCAAGCAGATACCCGTCGATGAGGACGGGTCCACAAACGCCACCTTCACCATAGGCGCCAACCTCGAGCCCGAACAAGAGGAAGCCCTTGTCAAGTTTCTGCGTGCGAACAACAAGGTGTTCGCCTGGGAGCCCGATCAGCTGGCGGGGATTCCACGGGGCGTGATCGAGCACCACCTCAACGTGTGCCCCAACGTGCGTCCAGTGAAGCAGAAAGCGAGGAGGCAGTCCACCGAAAAGCAGGCCTTCATCGTCCAAGAGATGTGGCGACTGATTCTCCGGGTGTTAATTCCAGAAAATGGCCCTTGTGCTTACCAGCCCCAGGATAACTGTTAGCTGATAAGGCACCAACTTGATACAGAAATTCCAAGCAAAAATACAATATCTGTAGTACAAGACCATTCTGGTCCGAGAGTACACCAAATGGTTTCTAAAGGTTGATGCCGGAAGCGGGTTATGAAATGTCCTCGACTATGGGACTCCATTTCCCACAGGAATAGCTGACCAGGTTAACTCCTATCTTCGCGAGACGGTTATCACCATTGCCTAGTTTCCGGGGCTGTCATCGCAACGCTCCTCTCCAAGCAAGAAATCTGGCCAAGACAATAGCCAGGGACAAGCCAGTGAGTACTTTGAATGTACTCGCAACATAATGAACACTGGCATAAATTAACGATGATGTGCTAAAAATATATTATGCTCATGACGTTAGTCACATAAGATAAGTAAAACTCTGATGCATGCAAGCATGTTATTTATGAATATGCAATAATATGGCAGTATAAAAATTATGAAATAAATAACATAAAGAACTTCAAAAGAATGGCCACGATCGAGCATCTGAGCGACACCGCAAAAAGGGCTTTAAAAGAAATGCCACGATCAAGGCGTCGGCGACACCACATAAAGGGCTTTAAGCGAAATGCCACGGTCAAGGCGTCGGCGACACCACATAAAGGGCTTTAAAAGAAATGCCACGATCGAGGCGTCGAGCGACACCACATAAAGGGCTTTAAAAGAAATGCCACGGTCGAGGCGTCGAGCGACACCACATAAAGGGCTTTGAAATAAATGCCACAGTTAGGCGTCGGCGACACCACAAACTGGGCTTTAAAATAAATGTTACGATCAGGCGTCTGAACGACACCACATAAAGGGCTTTAAGCGAAATGCTACGATCGAGGCGTCGGCGACACCACATAAAGGGCTTTAAAAGAAATGCCACGTCTTAAGGCGTCGGCGACACCACATAAAGGGTTTTAAAATAAATGCCACAGTCCGCGTCGGCGACACCACATAAAGGGCTTTAAGCGAAATGCCACGATCGAGGCGTCTGGCGAAACCACATAAAGGGCTTTAAAATAAATGCCACGATCGGGCATCGGCGACACCACATACGAGGCTTTAAGCGAAATGCCACGATCGAGGCGTCGGCGACACCACATAAAGGGCTTTAAAATCAATGCCACAGTGAATATCCAGGAGGTAGAACCATCCCAGGGATATTTGATAATAACAATAATATCACGGGTTAGTCGATAGTAATAATAATAATAATCATAATTATCACAATCCACAAGTTGTAATTTCAGTTAGCAGTTTAACAAATTCACCTACGAAGACCGACACTAAGACCGACACTAGACCCGTCCCCGACTGTAATCCTTAACCATGGACACGGCTATTCGAATAGGTTTAATCTCTGCAGAGGGTGTACTCTTTACCCACGAGTAACGGATTCCTTTAGTCCATCGGGACTAACTCCGTCTCACGGTCTTTTGTTGAAAACACACCTAACACACACCCGGCTTAACTCACATGTATGCGGAATCACCCTCGACACTGTTAAGCAAAACTCTAAGTGGGAGGCCACAACCTCGACGTAAGATGGGATCACAAAATTTATACCGCGCGCAAACCCGGGAGCTACCCCCTTTCGGCTACAACCGAAACACCCATGGTCCCGGACCCGGTGGCATGACTACCGGATGCCTCCAGTATCTTCCACCACGGCCTCTCTGTATGGTGTGTGCTAGGAAAGGGTTGACAACTTACTGAACCGTACCCTACTTGGTGTAGAGACGAGTGGTAGTACGAAGCAAGTAGGGGGGTTTACTGGCACAAGACTCGATCTATGGTCGACTTAGGAGGTTGCAATATTTCCAGCATGATTTGCATAACAATGCATATGTATCAAACAACAGATGGAAGCATCACGCGACATACCCCTCATGTCATACCGGACACGACCGTCTCGACGGAGGACTAGGGGCAAGCCCGTGTCTACCCAAGACAGAGGCCTTCCCGTCTTTCCTTCCGGTATGCATGAAAGACGTATGACGGTGATTTCTATCACAAATCATGTCAACTACATTAGCATAAACTCATTTATATGCACCCATAAATAGGATCACATCCTCACATAAAATGACGCATGTATATGTCGGGGTGGTGTTGCCACCGTGCTATGCAACACACACAAAAATTCACCAGGGTTCAGAATGCTTGCCTTTAGGTCATGGGAAAGAAGGCTGCATCCAAAATATCTTGAAATCTTCAAAAATCCTATTTAAAAGAATATATTTGAATTAACACACAAAATAAAAACAGCACAAAAAGTTGTTATGAATTTTTTTCAAATAAATCTTAAAATAAACTAGACAATATTTGGGGGAGGTAGCAAAAAGAAACAATTCATTTGGAGTTGTATTTAAAAAGTTATAGACAGTCAAAGTTCTGGTCAAATCTGATTTTAAAATAAAACAGAAAAACAGAAAAAAAACGGTTCGATTAATTACGTACACGTCGAAAGCGTAATCTGGAAATACGCTTCCACTTACTCCGCGTGGACCGTGCGTGGTCACTGACAGTGGGTCCTAGGTTGCCCACTAGTCGGGTTTGACTAATCGCCCTCCTTCTTCTCCCTCATCCGGCGGGCGGAACTCAGCGACCAACGCCGCGAAGCTGACTCCTCGCGGCCTCGAGGGCGGGATGGATCCATGGTCGAGGCCATCCTCTGGTAGTCGCTGGGTCGGCGGGGACGGCGTGAGCTGCCGGCGGCGAGCTTTGCGGCGTGGAAAAGCTTCGGGGGCGAAGTGGTTTTGGGGCTGCGGTGGTTCCCGATCGAAATGGAGTAGAGGGAAGGGTTCAGGGGAGGATGAGAGGGTTTCTGGTGAAGAGAATGGAGAGGAAGCTCTGGTTGCGTCGAGCAGGCGGGGCGGCGGTGGCGAACTGACCGGAGAGGTCGAAGATGACCTGTTCCCCTTCAATTGTGGCTAAGGGGGCACGAGTGGGGCGGTGTGAGGCTACTGCGTGCGGGTTTGAGCTCGGGGCCTCTTATATAGTGTGGCTAGGTTGGTCGAGGCGGCGGCGATAAAACGACGGTGAACCGGCGTTCTGTAGCAGCGGCGGCGTGGCGACGACGGAGCTAAGCCGACGGCGAGGATGAGCTTGCGCTGCTCACGAGGGGCAGGTGGCGAGCAGGGGTGGCTTTGGCGGCGCCGACACGGTCGGGCTTGCTAGCGGCGGCAGCTAGCTGCCACGGCCATCTGGCGGTGGCGCCGAGGTGCCAGGGTGGTCGAGGTGGCGTGGCGGTGCAAGGGACCTGGCGTGCTGGTGGGGCGGATTTTGAGTCTTGAGGTGTGTGCCGCGGCTCGGGCGCACGTGGGTGCCAAACGCACGCTCTGGGCGTGCCCAGAGCACGCCCGGGGTGTGCTCGACGAAATGCCAGGGCAGCCTAGAGAGTTCCAAACCACAAGGGAGTTAGCTGAAAGGGGTTATGGGCTAGGGCAAAACCTTAGGACATGCTGGGTAGGTCAGGAGCTCAAGCTCAAAATGTAAACTTGAAATCATGCCAAATCTGGTAATGCACTCAGGGTGTTTGACAAAATGCCAAAGGCACCAAGGTAGTTCTTGGAGTGGCCAAATTCTCCAGATCAGTGTCTCTATGGATGCAGGAGAGGGTAGTGAAGTTAGTTTGCAAGAAGGAGAAACTTGCCAGTGCAAGTTTTGCAAAACTACACTTCTGGACAGGGAGTAAATTGCATTATTACAAGGACCAAAAGTGTCCCAAATAGAGCAAGCTCCTGGACTTAGGGGTTTTGCAGGGTTGACTACAAACATGAGAAAACACAAGGTCACTAGAGCAAGAAATAACAGAGTTGTAGTAGAAAACACAAGTCTGGTCCAGAATGAAGAAGAGGCTAATGCACTTAAATCTTCCAAAGAACATCACTATGTTTTTGCAAAAAGTTGGGGGGCATGCTACAACTGATATCCCATAATTTTGGTGGAGGCTCTAGGGAAATATTTAATTGGGTTGCAGTGCAAAAATGTCCACTGGACCAGAGAAGAAAAACAGGAGTAACACTCAAAATAAGCAATGAAATAATTTTATTAGTGCACAAAAGTGATTTAGGGACATCACATGACATCTCCAAATTTTTGTTGGAATTTTAAGAGATTTTATCAAATGGTTTTAGTTCAAAAGGAGCTCCAAAAATTTAATGCAGTTCATTTTAATGAATAAATATCAGGGTGAAATAATTTAATAAACAATTCTACTTATTTAGAAATTGTTTTAATGAGATGGCCAAGAAGTCCAATATATTTTTGGAAAGCTTCACTTGGGAAAATGATGAAACTCCTTAACAATAAAAGAAGAGTTCTGAAAATCCACAGAAATAAAATTTAAAACTCCTGGCAAAAATTTTAATATTGAAAACTTGGATAAATTTTTGGGGTGTTACAGCTACTATCCCCCTTAGGAAAAATCTCGTCCTCGAGATTTGCTGAGAGTTAAAATTAAATGAATAAGAATCAAAACGAAAGCGGCCACTGTGAGAGCAATAAGTGATGCAAAAATACAGTGTGGGATACTGGCGCGGTGTGGGGGAAAAATCCACGGTTTTGGGGAAAACTGGTGATTTCTACGCTGGACATAAATTTTTGAATAAATTCTAAATCTTAAAATACGCTGGTCGCACCCGAGAGCACAGTGCTCTCTCTGGCTGACTGGTGGACCCGGGCCCACGGTCAGCCTCTTCTCCTTCCTCCGGCTCTCTCTTCATCTCTCCCGCGCGCTCTCCCGCGCTTTCTCCACCGGCGACGCCTAGCGCGTAGGGCACCTAGGCCGTACCGCGGTAGTGCGCGGCGCGCTAGCTGCTGGTGCAGCGTGCACTCACCTCGCGGGCCAGTGCGTTGTCGGCACTGCTCGTGGATTCGCCTCCCAACACCGGCGATCGGGCGACGAGCGGCGCTGGTGGACCTCGCCCACCATACAGCGAGCTCGGGCTTATAAAATGACCGTGGCATTCTCCTCTTCTTCCTCACACCTGGCCTCGCTCCTCCTTCTCTCTCCTTCTCCTCTGTTTCCGTTGGCCGGAGCTCGAGACGAGGCGCTAATGGCGGAGGTGGCGCCGGACTGATGCGTGATCCTGCTTTGTCTTTGAGGGCTGGCAGCGGTCTTTGAGGCTCTCGGTGCTCTGTCTTGCGATGATCCTCGACGATCGTCGCGATGCCGCTGCACGGTTGCTGGGTCTCCGCGGTGGCGGTGACCACGATGAGTAGGTGGGGTGTGCCGGGTGATAACTGTTGTTGGGAAGTGCTTAGTTAGGTGCCACACAGTTTGCAAAAAATTATTTGCAACCAGTGCAAGTGTTCGTGTAATCGTGGTGGTGAGTCTGCTGCCGTGGTGCTGCGCGAAATAAATTATCTACGCCATGAGGAAATATACGAAGCGGCAACTCAGGGAAAAGAAATCTCACTCCAGGATTCCTCGCGAGAGAAAACCGTATTACATTAGAGTCAAATCACGATAGAGCTGCTTACATTAATGATTTTACTCGCTGCGAAACTCGGGGTACTAAGAATAAGTTACAACACATAAATAAAAATTGCGAAAATAAATACAGCGGTGCATCTAAATTGAAAATGGTAACTGGACAGGGTCCTGAGAAAACGTTTCCGGCACTGCGATACACTCTTCTTCTATCGGAGGTAGTGGATTGACCAGTCGATGAATGTGTCTCTCCTGGTCGGGCCTCAGTGATCTGCCGATGGCGATCTGAGGGTTTAAATCCGCGAGGCTCTGTAGATAACCCATCACATGTTGGGTCAAACGTTCTTGAGCGATGACGTACTGGACAAGGTTGGCCAAGACTAGGTCTCTCTCAATACGTCCACCTGGAAAAGATGTTACTCCTCCGGGTGCTGCACGGCTTGGAAAATAATAATACCCTCGTTCGCTGGCATAGGGTACCGCGAATCGAAGGCGAGCAAGCGCTTCATCGCAGCAGCTTCTCTGACCATGTTGGGGTTGGCATAGATTTCCCCACGAAGGAGACTTTGTGGGGTCTTGGTTTGGGTTCTGGCGGGATGTGCACGGCTGCCCAATATCTCGAGGTGGAAGGGTGATCCTCGATTTGAACAGCTCGTCTTTGGGGTGGCTGGGTGGCGCCCATGGTATCTGGGTAAAATCCCACAATATCTTGACAAAACTACCTGGGGTAGCATCTGGAGTCCTTAGATAAATACTAGGGCTCGGCATGGCAAGAAATGGTTGTGGGAATGGTGCACAAGGTGAGGGGTTCTTGGTAAGGTCACTCGGTGGCCTTTTTATAGCACCAGGGCTGGGTCCTTTACCGTGGTAAAACATAAAGAATCTGCTGGCTCAGCTCGGGTCAACCACAAGTACACATATCTTACTAAATTGACGTATCACTGTGGGGGTTGTCGGGGCGGTTTTTGGTAGTTGTTCCAAGGATGGAGAAATCACACTGCATGCTAATACATCCATGCAAGACTACTATATACAACAGACGCATGATGCCAGGCTGCGTTAATTTAAGGGATCACAGGATTACAAAGCGAGTGTACACGTGGACTCTCCACTACGCGAGTGACTCAGTCTACGTCGTTTACATCCAAACGGGCGTCCCTTGTGGATGTCGAGGCTTCACCACGGTTCTCACCGTCGGAATTTGCTGGAGATGGCTGAGGGGCTGCAGGCTCGGGGTAGTGATGATGACCATCGCGGGGTTTGTTGATCACAACCCCGTTGGAGTGTGCTCCCAAAAGGCAGCGAAGCACTTCTGGGGTCAGCAAAGCACCTTGACTGACGGCTGGGGCTGACCTCAGGGTCTCGATCGGTTGTCCAAACAGCACGACTGGGTTGTCGGCGTTGGGCTCGATCTCCTCTCTCGCTGGGGCTCGACGAACCAGCTCTCCACGAGCTGCGATCAGATCAATGGTGATTTGATCGAATAGTTTCTCCAGTGCACTTACATAGCGCACTAGGTGCAGTAATGCAGGGTCCGTCTCGTGATCACCGTTGGCAACTTGGGGTGGTCTACCATACCCTTCACGCCTGGGGTAGTAGTGGAACGAGCGACAGTTAACTCTGGGCGATAGGTGCCTGAGATGAACTATAGCCTCTCGAGCAGCTAGTTGGATGGCTTGTGGCTCAAAGGAAGTAGTTCTTGGTGAACTCAGCAAGGCGCTCGGTGCAGACCCCTACCGTAGATATGTCAGTGGCCCGAATTGGCGGCTCTCACCACTAATGGGTCCTTGGTACACAACATATTCGGGTGGCTCTTCTAACGCATAGGCACGACGGGTAAGTTTTGCAGTATGGTCACAAAACCTCCAAGGTTGGTTCTGTAGTCTCATGGTGCACTACAGGACCAGGCATTATAAGCTTGGTTTTGGGGTAGCGGTGTGCTCGGCTGGGTTGAGGCGGCGCGTCCTTTTATAGAAAAAGGGGCGGAGTCTTCTTCCATGCGCTATGAATGAGACACCTTTGGTGCTGATCACTTTGGTGAATGATAGATGGGCTAGGTTGGTAGGTTGGGCACCCATCGCAAAAAGCGTCGGGTCCTTTGTGTGGCTATCTTGCAGGAAGCTTGGCTGGGGTTTTGGTTATGGCTCGGTGGGCTGTTAGCCTAATTTTATTGACTGGCTAAGATAGGATTAGCCAATGGTCACTGACTCTGATACCAAGTCTGTGGCGGTGATTCTCGGTGTTAATTCAGAAAATGGCCCTTGTGCTTACCAGCCCGGGATAAGCTGTTGGCTGATAAGGCACCAACTTGATACAGAAATTCCAAGAAAAAATACAATATCTGTAGTACAAGACCATTCTGGTCTGAGAGTACAACAAATGGTTTCTAAAGGTTGATGGCGGAAGCGGGTTATGAAACATCCTCAACTATGGGACTCCATTTCCCACAGGAACAGCTGACCAGGTTAACTCCTATCTTCGCGAGACGGTTATCACCATTGCCTAGTTTCCGGGGCTATCATCGCAACGCTCCTCTCCAAGCAAGAAATGTGGCCAAGACAATAGCCAGGGACAAGCCAGTGAGTACTTTGAATGTACTCGCAACATAATGAACACTGGCATAAATTAATGATGATGTGCTAAAAATATATTATGCTCATGACGTTAGTCACATAAGATAAGTAAAACTCTGATGCGTGCAAGCATGTTATTTATGAATATGCAATAATATGGCAGTATAAAAATTATGAAATAAATAACATAAAGAACTTCAAAAGAATGGCCACGATCGACCATCTGAGCAACACCGCAAAAAGGGCTTTAAAAGAAATGCCACAGTCGGGCGTCTGAGCGACACCACATAAAGGGCTTTAAACGAAATGCCACAGTCGGGCGTCTAAGCGACACCACATAAAGGGCTTTAAAAGAAATGCCACGATCGGCGTCTGGCGACACCACATAAAGGGCTTTAAAAGAAATGCCACGATCTGGCGTCGGCGACACCACATAAAGGCCTTAAAATAAATGCCACGATCAGGCGTCGGCGACACCACATACAGGCTTTAAAATAAATGCCACGATCGAGGCGTCGGCGACACCACATAAAGGGCTTTAAGCGAAATGCCACGATCAGGCGTCGGTGACACCACATAAAGGGCTTTAAAAGAAATGCCACGATCAGGCGTCGGCGACACCACATAAAGGGCTTTAAAATAAATGCCACGGTCGGGCATCTGGCGACACCACATAAAGGGCTTTAAACGAAATGCCACAGTCGGGCGTCTGAGCGACACCACATAAAGGGCTTTAAAATAAATGCCACAGTCGAGTGTCTGAGCGACACCACATACAGGGCTTTAAACGAAATGCCACAGTCGGGCGTATGAGCGACACCACATAAAGGGCTTTAAAATCAATGCCACAGTGAATATCCAGGAGGTAGAACCATCCCAGGGATATTTGATAATAACAATAATATCACGGGTTAGTCGATAATAATAATAATAATCATCATAATTATCACAATCCACAAGTTGTAATTTCAGTTAGCAGTTTAACAAATTCACCTCCGAAGACCGACACTAAGACCGACACTAGACCCGTCCCCGACTGTAATCCTTAACCATGGACACGGCTATTCGAATAGGTTTAATCTCTGCAGAGGGTGTACTCTTTACCCACGAGTAACGGATTCCTTTAGTCCATCGGGACTAATTCCGTCTACGGTCTTTTGTTGAAAACACACCTAACACACACCAGCTTAACTCACATGTATGCGGAATCACCCTCGACACTGTTAAGCAAAACTCTAAGTGGGAAGGCCACAACCTCGACGTAACATGGGATCACAAAATTTATACCGCGCGCAAACCGGGGAGCTACCCCCTTTCGGCTACAACCAAAACACCCATGCTCCCGGACCCGGTGGCATGACTACCGGATGCCTCCAGTATCTTCCACCACGGCCTCTACATGCGGTGTGTGCTAGGAAAGGGTTGACAACTTCTTGAACCGTACCCTACTTGGTGTAGAGACGAGTGGTAGTACGAAGCAAGTAGGGGGGTTTACTGGCACAAGACTCGTTCTATGGTCAACTTAGGAGGTTGCAATATTTCCTGCATGATTTGCATAACAATGCATATATATCAAACAACAGATGGAAGCATCCGCGACATACCCTCATGTCATCTTGGACACGACCGTCTCGACGGAGGACTAGAGGCAAGCCGTGTCTACCCAAGACAGAGGCCTTCCGTCTTTCCTTCGGTATGCATGAAAGGCGTGGGGCGGTGATTTCTATCACAAATCATATCAACTACATTAGCATAAACTCATTTATATGCACCCATAAATAGGATCACATCCTCACATAAAATGACGCATGTATATGTCGGGGTGGTGTTGCCACCGTGCTATACAACACACACAAAAATTCACGGGGTTCAGAATGCTTGCCTTTAGGTCATGGGAAAGAAGGTGCATCAAAATATCTTGAAATCTTCAAAATCGTATTTAAAAGAATATATTTGAATTAACACACAAAATAAAAACAGCACAAAAAGTTGTTATGAAAAATTTTCAAATAAATCTTAAAATAAACTAGACAATATTTGGGGAGGTAGCAAAAAGAATCAATTCATTTGGAGTTGTATTTAAAAAGTTATAGGCAGTCAAAGTTCGGTCAAATCTGATTTTAAAATAAAAGCAGAAAAACAGAAAAGCAGTTCGATTAATTACATTACCGTCGGCGTAATCTGGAAATACGCTTCCACTTACTCGCGTGGACCGTGCGTGGTCATTGGCAGTGGGTCCTAGGTGGCCCACTAGTCAGGTTTGACTAGTCCGCCCTCCTTCTTCTCCCTCTGTCCCGAGCGGAGGCGAACTCCGGCGACCAGCAGGCGGAGCGGCTCCTCGCGACCTCTGGAGGCGGGATGGATCCATGAGGTTGAGGCGATCCTCTTGGTAGTCGCTGGGTGGGGGACGGCGTGAGCTGCGGCGGGGAAAAGCTTGGGCGAAGTGGTTTTGGGGCCATGGTGGTTCCGATTGAAATGGAGTAGGGGAAGGGTTCGGGGAGGATTAGAGGTTTCGGTGAAGAGAATGGAGAGGGGAAGCTCTGGTTGCATCGAGCAGTCGGGAGGCAGCGGTGGCGAACCGGCCGGAGGCTCGAAGATGACCTGCTCCCCTTCAATTGGTGGCTAAGGGGCACGAGTGGGGCGGTGTGAGGCTACCTACGTGCGGGTTTGAGCTCGGGGCCTCTTATAAAGTGTGGCTAGGTTGGTCGAGGCGGCGGTGATAAAACGACGGTGAACCGGCGTTACAGCAGCAGCGAGGGGCGTGGCGGCAGCGGAGCTAGCCGGCGAGCGAGGATGAGCTTGCGCTGCTCACGAGGGCAGGTGGCGAGCCGGGGTGGCTTTGGCGGCGCCGACACGGTCGGGGCCTACTAGCGGCCGGTAGCTAGCCGCCACGGCCATCCTAGCATGATGTTGCTGTAGGCGGCGAGGGGTGGTCGGGTGGCGTGGCGGTGCAAGGGACACAGCGTCTTGGTGGGGCGGATTTTGAGTCTTGAGGTGTGTGTGGCGGCTCGGCGCGCGTGGGTGTAAACGCGCGCTCTGGCGCACCGAGCACGCCGGGTGTGCTCGGACGAAATGCCGGGGCAGCCTAGAGTTCCAAACCACAAGGGAGTTAGCGAAAGGGGTTATGGGCTAGGGCAAAACCTTAGGACATGCTGGGTAGGTCAGGAGCTCAAGCTCAAAATGTAAACTTGAAATCATGCCAAATCTGGTCATGCACTCAGGGTGTTTGACAAAATGCCAAAGGCACCAAGGTAGTTCTTGGAGTGGCCAAATTCTCCAGATCAGTGTCTCTATGGATGCAGGAGAGGGTGGTGAAGTTAGTTTGCAAGAAGGAGAAACTTGCCAGTGCAAGTTTTGCAAAACTACACTTCTGGACAGGGAGTAAATTGCATTATTACAAGGACCAAAAGTGTCCAAAATAGAGCAAGCTCCTGGACTTAGGGGTTTTGCAGGGTTGACTACAAGCATGAGAAAACACAAGGTCACTAGAACAAGAAATAACTGTAGGGGAACGTAGCAGAAATTCAAAATTTTCCTACGTGTCACCAAGATCTATCTATGGAGAAACCAGCAACGAGGGGAAGGAGAGTGCATATACATACCCTTGTAGATCTCTAAGCGGAAGCGTTCAAGAGAACGGGGTTGAAGGAGGCGTACTCGTCGTGATCCAAATCACCGGAGATCCTAGTGCCGAACGGACGGCACCTCCGCGTTCAACACACGTACAGCCCGGTGACGTCTCCCATGCCTTGATCCAGCAAGGAGAGAGGGAGAGGTTGAGGAAGACTCCATCCAGCAGCAGCACAACTGTGTGGTGGTGATGGAGGAGCGTGGCAATCCAGCAGGGCTTCGCCAAGCACCGCAAGAGAGGAGAAGGGAGAGAGGTAGGGCTGCTCCAAGAGGGGAAGAAACTCATGTTTGTTGGGCAGCCCAAACCTCAAGTATATATAGGGGGAAAGGGGGCTGCGCCCCTTTAAATTCCACCCCAAGGGTGCGGCCAGCCCTAGATCCCATCTAAGGGGCGGCCAAGGGGAGAGTGCCTCCCAAGTCAAGTGGAGGCCTCCCCTTTAGGGTTTTCCCTTCCCATGCGCATGGGCCTTTGGGGGCTGGTGCCCCTGGCCCATTAAGGCTAGGGCGCCCCCTACAGCCCATGCTACTGTATTGGACGTGGTGGAACAATTTCCGGACCTCCGGACCCCTCCTGAATCCTCCGGAACCTTCCGAAGCTTCCGGTACAATCTGAAAAAACCGAACTTTTTCGGAACCGAACAACAACTTTCCATATATAAATCTTTACCTCCGGACCATTCCGGAACTCCTCGTGACGTCGGGATCTCATCAGGGACTCGAACAACATTCGGTAACCACATACAAACTTCCTTTATAACCCTAAGCGTCATCAGAACCTTAAGTGTGTAGACCCTACGGGTTCGGAGACATGTAGACATGACCGAGGCGTTCTCGGTCAATAACCAACAGCGGGATCTGGATACCCATGTTGGCTCCCACATGTTCCACGATGATCTCATCGGATGAACCACGATGTCAAGGACTCAATCAATCCGTATACAATTCCCTTTGTCTAGCGGTATTATACTTGCCGAGATTTGACCGTCGGTATCCGGATACCTTGTTCAATCTCGTTACGGCAAGTCTCTTTACTCGTTCGTAACACATCATCCCCTGATCAAATCTTTGATCACATTGTGCACATTATGATGATGTCCTACCGAGTGGGCCAGAGATACCTCTCCATCACGGAGTGACAAATCCATCTCGATTCGTGCCAACCAGCAGACACTTTCGGAGATACCGTAGTGCACCTTTATAGCCACCCGATTCGTTGTGACGTTTGGTACACCCAAAGCATTCCTACGGTATCCGGGAGTTGCACAATCTCATGGTCTAAGGAGATGATACTTAACATTTTAGAAAAGCTTTAGCATACAAACTACACGATCTTTGTGCTAGGCTTAGGATTGGGTCTTGTCCATCACATCATTCTGCTAATGATGTGATCCCGTTATCAATGACATCCAATGTCCATGGTCAGGAAACTGTAACCATCTATTGATCAACGAGCTAGTCAACTAGAGGCTTACTAGGGACATGGTGTTGTTTATGTATCCACACATGTATCTGAGTTTCCTGTCAATACAATTATAACATGGATAATAAACGATCATCATGAACAAGGAAATATAATAATAACTAATTTATTATTGCCTCTAGGGCATATTTCCAACAGTCTCCCACCTGCACTAGAGTCAATAATCTAGTTCACATCGTCATGTGATTAACACTGATAGGTCACATCGCCATGTGACCAACATCCAAAGAGTTCACTAGTGTCTGTAAACTAGTTCACATCATCATGTGATTAAGACTCAATGAGTTCTGGGGTTTGATCATGTTTTGCTTGTGAGAGAGGTTTTAGTCAACGGGTCTGTAACATTCAGATCTGTATGTACTTCGCAAATCTTTAAGTCATATTGTAAATGCTACTCCTCGCTCCACTTGAAGCTATTCCAAATGGTTGCTCCACTATCGTATCCGGTTTGCTACTCGAGTCATTCGGATAGGTGTTAAAGCTTGCATCGGCGTAACCCTTTACGCCGAACTCTTTATCACCTCCATAATCGAGAAACATGTCCTTATTTACTGCAAGGACAATTTTGACCGCTGTCCAATGATCCATTCCTGGATCATTCTTGTACCCCTTGACTGACTCATGGCAAGGCACACTTCCGGTGCGGCACACAGCATAGCATACTATAGAGCCTACGTCTGAAGCATAGGGGACGACCTTCGTCCTTTCTCTCTCTTCTGCCGTGGTCGAGCTTTAACTCTTAACTTCATACCTTACTACTCAGGCAAGAACTCCTTCTTTGACTGATCCTTCTTGAACACCTTCAAGATCATGCCAAGGTATGTGCTCATTTGAAAGTACTATTGAGCGGTTTTTGATCTATCCTCATAGATCTTGATGCTCAATGTTCAAGTAGCTTAATCTAGGTTTTCTATTGAAAAACACTTTCCAAATAACCCCATATGCTTTCCAGAAATTCTACATCATTTCTGATCTACAATATGTCAACAACATATACTCATCAGAAATTCTATAGTGCTCCCACTCACTTCTTTGGAAACACAAGTTTCTCACAAACTTTGTATAAACCCAAAATCTTTGATCATCTCATCAAAGCGCACATTCCAATTCCGAGATGCTTATTCCAGTCCTTAGAAAGGATCGCTAGAGCCAGCATACCTTTTAGCATCCTTAGGATCGACAAAACTTTCTGATTGTATCACATACAACCTTTCCTTACGAAAACTGGTAAGGAAACTCATTTTGACATCCATCTGCCAGATTTCATAAATGCAGCTTATGCTAACATGATTCCGACGGACTTAAGCATCACTACGAATGAGAGAATCTCATCGTAGTCAACTCCTTGAACTTGTGAAAAAATCTTTGCCACAAGTCGAGCTTCATAGACGATGATATTACCGTCCACGTCCGTCTTCTTCTTAAAGATCCATTCATCTCAATGGCTTGCCGATCATCGGGCAAGTCCACCAAAGTCATGGATCCTTTCTCGGATTTTATGGCCTCGAGCCATTCGTCGGAATCCGGGCCCACCATCGCTTCTCCATAACTCGTAGGTTCATTGTTGTCTAGCAACATGACCTTCAAGACAGGATTGCGTACCACTCTGAAGTAGTACGCATCCTTGTCACCCTACGAGGTACGTTAGTGACTTGATCCGAAACTTCATGATCACTATCATAAGCTTCTACTTCAATTGGTGTAGGTGCCACGGGAACAACTTCCTGTGCCCTGCTACACACAAGTTGAAGTGACGGTTCAATAACCTCATCAAGTCTCCACCATCCTCCCACTCAACTTTTCGAGACAAACTTTTTCTCGAGAAAGGACCCGATTCAAGAAACAATCCTTATTGCTTTCGGATCTGAATTAGGAGGTATAGCCAACTGTTTTGGGTGTCCTATGAAGATGCATTTTATCCGCTTTGGGTTCGAGCTTATCAACCTGAAACTTTTCACATAAGCGTCGCAGCCCCAAACTTTTAAGAAACGACAGCTTAGGTTTCTCTAAACCATAGTTCATACGGTGTCGTCTCAACGGAGTAATGTGGTGCCCTATTAAAGTGAGTGCGGTTGTCTCTAATGCCTAACCCATGAACGATAGTGGTAATTCGATAAGAGACATCATGGTACGCACCATATCCAATAGGGTGCAACTATGATGTTCGGACACACCATCACACTATGGTGTTCCATGCGGTATTAATTGTGAAACAATTTCCACAATGTATTAATTGCGTGCCAAAGCTTGTAGCTCAGATACTCATCTCTATGATCATATCATAGACATTTTATCCTCTTGTCACAATGATCTTCAACTTCACTCTGAAATTACTTGAACCATTCAATAATTCAGACTGGTGTTTCATCAAGTAAATATACTCAACATCTACTCGAATCATCGTGAAGTAAGAACATAACGATATTCCTTTGCATGCCTCGGCACTCATTGGACTGCACACATCAAAATGTGTTACTTCCTACAAGTTGCTTTCTTGTTTCATTTTACTGAAAGCGAGGCTTTCGGTCATCTTGCCCATGTGGTATGATTTGCATGTCTCAAGTGATTCAAAATCAAGTGAGTCCAAGCGGTCCATCTGCATGGAGTTTCTTCATGCGTATACACCAATAGACATGGTTAGCATGTCTCAAACTTTCAAAAGCGAGTGAGTCAAAGATCCATCAACATGGAACTTCTTCATGCGTTTATACCAATATGACTCACATGGCAGTGCCACAAGTAAGTGGTACTATCATTACTATCTTATATCTTTTGGCATGAAAATGTGTATCACTACGATCGAGATTCAATAAACCATTCCTTTAGGTGCAAGACCATTGAAGGTATTATTCAAATAAGCAGAGTAACCATTATTCTCCTTAAATGAATAACCGTATTGCGATAGACATAATCCAATCATGTCTATGCTCAGCATAAACACCAAATGCAATTATTTAGGTTTAACACCAATCTCGTTGGTAGAGGGCGTCGCGATGCTTGATCACATCAAGCTTGGAAAACTTCAACACATATCGTCACTCACATTTAGCTAGTCTCCGTTTATTCCGTAGCTTTTATTTGAGTTACTAACACTTAGCAACCGAACGGTATCTAATACCCTGGTGCTACTAGGAGTACTAGTAAAGTGCACATTAACATAATGTATATCAATATACTTCTATCGACCTTGCCAGCCTTCTCATCTACCAAGTATCTAGGGTGGTTCCGCTTGATGTCCGTTCCTCTCATTCTGAAGCACTTAGTCTGGGTTTGGGTTTAACCTTGGGTTTCTTCACTAGAGCAGCAACTGTTTTGCCATTTCATGAAGTATCCCTTGTTGCCCTTGCCCTTCTTGAAACTAGTGGTTTTACCAACCATCAACAATTGATGCTCCTTCTTGATTTCTACTTTCGCGGTGTCAAACATCGCGATACCTCAAGGATCATCATATCTATCCCTGATATGTTATAGTTCATCACGAAGCTCTAACAGCTTGGTGAAATGACTTTGGAGAAACATCACTATCTCATCTGGAAGATCAACTCCCACTCGATTCAAGTGATTGTTGCACTCAGAGAATCTGAGCACAAGCTCAACGATTGAGCTTTCTCCTTAGTTTGCAGGCTAAGAAAATCGTCGGAGGTCTCATACCTCTTGACGTGGGCACGAGCCTGAAATCCCAATTTCAGCCCTCGAAACATCTCATATGTTCATGACGTTTGAAAACGTCTTTGGTGCCTCAACTCTAAACCGTTTAAGCGAACTATCACGTAGTTATCAAAAGCGTGTATGTCCGATGTTCGCAACATCCACAAGCGGCGTTTGGGGTTCAACACATGGCGGTGCATTAAGGACATAAGCTTTCTTCTGTCCGCATAATCGCTCTGTCAACTTTCAACTATATTTTCTCTAGGAACATATCTAAACAGTGGAACTAAAATGCGAGCTTCGACATAATTTGCAAAAGGTCTTTTGACTATGTTCAGGATAATTAAGTTCATCTTATGAACTCCCACTCAGATAGACATCCTCTAGTCATCTAAGTGATTACATGATCCAAGTCAACTAGGCCGTGTCCGATCATCACGTGAGACGGACTAGTCATCATCGGTGAACATCTTCATGTTGATCGTATCTACTATCGACTCATGCTCGACCTTTCGGTCTCTGTGTTCCGAGGCCATATGCATACATGCTAGGCTCGTCAAGTTAACCCTAAGTGTTTTGCATGTGTAAATCTGTCTTACACCTGTTGTATGTGAACATAAGAATCCATCACACCCGATCATCACGTGGTGCTTAGAAGCGACGAACTTTAGCAGCGGTGCACGTTAGGGAGAACACTTCTTGAAATTGTTGTAAGGATCATCTTATTTACTACCGTCATTCTAAGTAAACAAGATGCATAAACATAATAAACATCACATGCAATTATATAGTAGTGACATGATATGGCCAATATCATATAGCTCCATTGATCTCCATCTTCGGGGCTCCATGATCATCATCGTCACCGGCATGACACCATGATCTCCATCATCATGATCTCCATCATCGTGTCTTCATGAAGTTGTCTCGCCAACTATTACTTCTACTACTATGGCTACCGGATAGCAATAAAGTAAAGTAATTACATGGAGTTGTTTAATGACACGCAGGTCATACAATAAATAAAGACAACTCCTATGGCTCCTGCTGGTTGTCATACTCATCGACATGCAAGTCGTGATTCCTATTACAAGAACATGATCAATCTCATACATCACATATCATTCATCACATTCTTCTTGTCCATATCACATCACATAGCATACCCTGCAAAAACAAGTTAGACGTCCTCTAATTGTTGTTTGCATGTTTCGTGGCTGCTATGGGTTTCTAGCAAACGTTTCTTACCTCGCAAAACCACAGCGTGATATGTCAATTGCTATTTACCCTTCATAAGGACCCTTTTCATCGAATCCGTTCCGACTAAAGTGGGAGGCGGCACCGCTAGCCACCTTATGCACCAAGTGCATGTCGATCGGTGGAACCTGTCTCACGAAGAAATGCGTGTAAGGTCGGTCCGGGCGCTTCATCCCACAATACCGTCGAAACAAGATTGGACTTGTAACGGTAAGCATATTGAACAACATCAACGCCCACAACTACTTTGTGTTCTACTCGTGCAAAGAATCTACGCAATAGACCTAGCTCATGATGCCCTTTGTAGGGGAGCGAGCAGAAATTCAAAATTTTCCTACGTGTCACCAAGATCTATCTATGGAGAAACCAACAACGAGGGGAAGGAGAGTGCATCTACATACCCTTGTAGATCGCTAAGCGGAAGCGTTCAAGAGAACGGGGTTGAAGGAGTCGTACTCGTCGTGATCCAAATCACGGAGATCCTAGTGCGAGCAGACGGCACCTCGCGTTCAACACACGTACAGCCGGTGGCGTCTCCCATGCCTTGATCCAGCAAGGAGAGAGGAGAGGTTGAGGAAGACTCCATCCAGCAGCAGCACAACGGCGTGGTGGTGATGGAGGAGCGTGGCAATCCAGCAGGGCTTCGCCAAGCACCACAAGAGAGGAGAAGGGAGAGAGGTAGGGCTGCTCCAAGAGGGGAAGAAACTCATGTTTGTTGGGCAGCCCAAACCTCAAGTATATATAGGGAAGGGGCTGCGCCCCTTTAATTCCACCCCAAGGGGTGCGGCCAGCCTAGATCCCATCTAAGAGGCGGCCAAGGGGAGGAGTGCCTCCCAAGTCAAGTGGAGGCCTCCCCTTTGGGTTTTCCCCTTCCCATGCGCATGGGCCTTGGGGGCTGGTGCCCCTGGCCCATTAAGGCTAGGGCGCCCCCTACAGCCAGGCTACTGTATTGGACGTGGTGGAACAATTTCCGGACCTCCGGAATCCTCCGGAACCTTCCAGAAGCTTCCGGTACAATACGAAAAACCCGAACTTTTAGGAACCCGAACAACAACTTTCCATATATAAATCTTTACCTCCGGACCATTCCGAACTCCTCGTGACGTCAGGATCTCATCCGGGACTCCGAACAACATTCGGTAACCACATAAAAACTTCCTTTATAACCCTAGCGTCATCGAACCTTAAGTGTGTAGACCCTACGGGTTCGGAGACATGTAGACATGACCGAGGCGTTCTCGGTCAATAACCAACAGCGGGATCTGGATACCCATGTTGGCTCCCACATGTTCCACGATGATCTCATCGGATGAACCACGATGTCAAGGACTCAATCAATCCCGTATACAATTCCCTTTGTCTAGCGCTATTATACTTGCCCGAGATTCGACCGTCGGTATCCGGATACCTTGTTTAATCTCGTTACCGGCAAGTCTCTTTACTCGTTCCGTAACACATCATCCCGCGATCAACTCTTTGATCACATTGTGCACATTATGATGATGTCCTACCGAGTGGGCCCAGAGATACCTCTCCGTCACACGGAGTGACAAATCCAGTCTCGATTCGTGCCAACCGCAGACACTTTCGGAGATACATGTAGTGCACCTTTATAGCCACCCGATTCACGTTGTGACGTTTGGTACACCAAAGCATTCCTACGGTATCCGGAGTTGCACAATCTCATGGTCTAAGGAAATGATACTTGAAATTTTAGAAAAGCTTTAGCATCTGAACTACGATCTTTGTGCGAGGCTTAGGATTTGGTCTTGTCCATCACATCATTCTCTAATGATGTGATCCGTTATCAATGACATCCAATGTCCATGGTCGAAACTGTAACCATCTATTGATCAACGAGCTAGTCAACTAGAGGCTTACTAGGGACATGGTGTTGTTTATGTATCCACACATGTATCTGAGTTTCCTGTCAATACAATTATAGCATGGATAATAAACGATCATCATGAACAAGGAAATATAATAATAACTAATTTATTATTGCCTCTAGGGCATATTTCCAACAATAACAGAGTTGTAGTAGAAAACACAAGTCTGGTCCAGAATGAAGAAGAGGCTAATGCACTCAAATCTTCCAAAGAACATCACTATGTTTTTGCAAAAAGTTGGGGGGCATGCTACTACTGATATCCCATAATTTTGGTGGAGGCTCTAGGGAAATATTTAATTGGGTTGCAGTGCAAAAATGTCCACTGGACCAGAGAAGAAAAACAGGAGTAACACTCAAAATAAGCAATGAAATAATTTTATTAATGCACAAAAGTGATTTAGAGACATCACATGACATCTCCAAATTTTGGTTGGAATTTTAAGAGATTTTATCAAATGGTTATAGTTCAAAAGGAGCTCCAAAAATTTAATGCAGTTCATTTTAATGAATAAAGCTCAGGGTGAAATAATTTAATAAACAATTCTACTTATTTAGAAATTGTTTTAATGAGATGGCCAAGAAGTCCAATATATTTTTGGAAAGCTTCACTTTGGGAAAAAGATGAAACTCCTTAACAATAAAAGAAGAGTTCTGAAAATCCACAGAAATAAAATTTAAAACTCCTGGCAAAAATTTTAATATTGAAAACTTGGCTAAATTTTTGGGGTGTTACAAGAGACCCGCAAGCTAGAAGCCTTGAGGGGTTATCCATGGTCCGATACCCAGATTGGTTAGCCAACCCGTGGTGGTGCCGAAGAAGGGAGGAAAGGGCGCATGTGTGTCGACTTCACCAACCTCAACAAAGCATGCCCGAGGATCCGTTTCCGCTCCCTCGCATCGACCAGATCGTCGATTCCACCTTGATGTGACCTGTTGTGCTTCTTGGGCGCCTTTTGGGGTATCACCAAATGAAGATGGCGGTGGAAGGCGTGGATAAAGCGGCCTTCCTAACCCGTGTGGAGTATCTTGCTATACTGCATGCCATTCGGGTTGCGCCAGCGAGGGCAACCTTCAGTGACTCATGCACATCACCTTGTGCCCACAGCTCGGGAAGAATGTGGAGGCATACATCGGCGACATCGTGGTGAAGTCTCGCGAGGCCAAGACCTTGATACAAGACACGGAAGAAATCTTGCGAGCCTCAGCGCGGTGAGCCTGCGACTCAACCGGAGAAGTGTGTGTTTGAGTTCCCTCAAGCAAGCTCCTGGGTTTCCTCGTGTCCCACCGAGGCATCGAGGCCAACCCGAAAAGGTCAGCGGTGGAAGACATGAGCCCACCAAGACCCTCGGGGAGATCTGAAGCTCACGAGCGCGTGCACGGTCTTGTGCCGTTTCATCTCCCGATTGGGGGGAGGCGCTGCCTTTCTTTCGGTGATGAAGAAAAGGGCCCTTGAGTGGGTGAAGAGGCCGACAAAGCATTTCAAGACCTCAAGAGGTACCTGACCAGCCCTCCGATGATGGTAGCCCAGCGCCTCGGGAGCCCTTGGTACTCTACCACGCAGCCACTCCCTACTCGCTTAGCGCTGCTCTGGTGGCAGTTAGGGAGGAGCGTCAGGCCAAGGCCACGGCGGCCACCCGAGCTAAGGTAAGACCGAGCCAGAAGGAACAAGCAGAAGCCATCGCCGCAATGGAGGAAGATCAGCCGTCACAGCAGGGCGCACCAAGGGCGCGGGAGGCCTCCCATCCAAGCACTCAACCTCCGGAGGCGCCGTCACCTCGGGAGGCACCACAGCTTCCGGAAGACGCCACCAGCACCGACGCCCCCAACCTCGTCGAGCACTCGGTGTGCCATCGGCACCGTGTTACAGGATCGAGGGCACGCGATGCGCCATGCATGCAGCTCCTCCTCGCCTTTGTTGGTGGCCCGCGCAAACTGCGGCACTACTTCGAGGTCATCAATCAAGGTTGTCTCGGCATACCCCACGGAGAGGTGCTCAGAGAGCTAACTTGGCTGGAAGGGTCGCCGAGTGGAACATTGAGCTGCAAGCATTCCATCTCGAGTTTAATCGACCCGAGTCATCAAGGGGGCAGCGCTGGCAGATTTCGTGGCGAATGGGCCGAAACACCAGACCTCGGGGCGGCGAGATCGGTCCCTCTCCCGAGGGAAGCGCCGAAGGTTGGGTCATGTACTTTGACGGAGCGTTCTCCAGACAGGGCGCTGGGGCTGGGGCGGTACTCATATCTCCCGCTCAGGACAAGCTCTACTATGCCGTGCAGCTCTGTTTCCAGCATGGCGAGAAGGTCTCCAACAACATAGCAGAATACGAGGGGCTGATAGCGGGTCTGAAGGCTGCCATAGCCCTGGGGGTGAAGCGCCTTACCATCAAGGGCGATTCACAGCTCCTTGTCAATTTCTCCAACAAGGTATATGAGCCAAGAGATGAACACATGGAAGCCTACCTTGCGGAGGTCCGCAGGATGGAGAAACAGTTCTGGGGGTTGGAGCTGCAGCACGTGCCCCGCGGCACCAATCAGGAGGCCGACGACATCGCCAAAGCGAGCCTCCAGGAGGTTACCCCAGAGCCGGGCGTCTTTGAGGAACGGCTCTTCAAGCCCTCAGCCCTGCCGCCGTTATCAAGCACAGCACAGCCTCAGGAGGAGCTCCCTCAGCCACCAGCCTTGGGAGCCCCAGCCTATGGCCCGGCCTCAGGAGCACGCCTGCTCCTGACAATGGAACCTCAAGAGGAGTGCTGGATCACGGAGCTCAAGAGCTACTTAACACATGGGGCTTTGTCGGAGAAGGAGGAGGAGGCAGAGCGCGTGGTGCGGCAAGCCACGGCATACAGCATCATGGATGGAGAGCTCTACCGGAGATGACCAAACGACGTATCCTTACGCTGCATCACCAGGAAACAGGGGAAGGAATTGCTGGCAGATATACATGGCGGAGATTGTGGGCACCATTCATCGTCACGGACCCTTGTCGGGAAGGCGTTCCGTAGCGGTTTCTATTGGCCCACCGCGCTAAATGACGCCATCGACCACGTGAAGGCTTGCGAGGCTTGCCAATTCCATGCCAAGCAGATCCACCAGCCAGCAGGAGGACTGCAAACCATTCCCCTCACTTGGCCATTAGCGTGCAGGGCTGGACATTCTGGGCCCTTTCCCTCGGGCGCCGAGGCTATCGCTACCTCTCGTCGCCGTGGACAAATTCACCAAGTGGGCGAAGTCGAGGCCGTCCATGGCATCCCGCTGGTTCTGCGGTCAAGTTCATCAAGGGCATCGTGAGCGGTTGGTGCGAACGCATCATCACCGACAACGGTTCGCAGTTCACGATAACCTTTTAAAACATCTGCGCTAACCTCGGGGCGCAGATCTGCTACGCCCGGTGGCGCACCCCGCAGCAGCGGACAGGCGAAGCGGGCCAATGCAGAGAGGTCTTGAGAGGCCTCAAGACCAGGGCGTTCAAGAAAAAGCTGGAAGCTGCGGCGAGAGGCTGGTGCAGACGAGCTTCGTCTATGTTGTGAGTCCATCCGCACAACCGCAACCAAGCCAAAGGGAGAACCCCTTTTCCTAGTCTCTGAGGCAAGCGGTCCTCCCTCACGAGGTCAGCGTCGATCCACCTTGGTCTGGCGTTCGATGAAAGCAGCTGCGGGGCGCCATGCGAGGGCAGCCCTTGTCTTTGGGGAGGCGCCGTCAGCTACTGCTGCAGCGGCGAGAGTACCAGCCGAGCACTCGGCGATACCACCGCCGCAACATCCGCCCAGAACTCTCGGTAGGGGACCTCGTGCTCGATGGGTCCTCTCCGGGGAGGGACTGCATAAGCTCTCTCCCTTGTGGGAGGGCCCCTTCAAGGTTTTTTCATGTTTCCGGGCTGGCTCAAGTGCGCTTGGAGACTCAAGAGGGAGTACCTACTCTGAGCGCGTGGAACATCCGGCACCTCGAGGTTCTACCCTAAAAGGCCCGAGCACATGAATAAAGGCGAATGCTGTGAAGATCATCTTTTGGAAAAGGCCCAGAGCACGTGAAGAAAGGCGAATGCTGTGAAGGTCATCTTTTGGAAAAGGCCGGTGCACGTGAAGAAGGCGAATACTGTGAAGGTCATCTTTTGGAAAAGGCCCGAGCACGTGAAGAAGGCGAATGCTGTGAAGATCATCTTTTTGGAAAAGGCCAGAGCACTGTGAAGAAGGAAAATGCTGTGAAGATCATCTTTTGGAAAAGTCCACAGGCACGTGAAGGCATGGCATTTTGGAAAAGGCCTAGAGCACGTGTGAAGAGGCGGCGCCGTGAAGCTTGCCTCCAGGAAGAAAGGCCACAGGCACATGAAGAAGGCAAGCGCTGTGAAAGTATGCGCATTTTGGAAAAGGCCCAGAGCACGTGAAGAGGCGAACACTCGTGAAGCTTGCCTCCCGGAAGAAAGGCCGGAGCACATGAAGAAGGCGAGCACTGTGAAGCTCGCCGCCCGTGACACTCTCACATAATAATGAGTTGGGGTTGTACACGCCCGAGTCTCGGGAGTGCGGCCTCGGGCCACAGGGCTCCCTCCCACGCCAGATGGCAGCACTTAGCTCATGTTGGTGAGAAGGCGTCGAAGACTAGACTAGGTGCCGGGGCGGCTTTTTCATTGCTTTCTGCGGTTGTTGGTTATTCCCATTTGAAGTTTTTATCGAACTGTCGCCCTTTTGGTCCGTGGTTCTTGATCTTTTCACCCCGCCTCGATTTCTCTTGCGGGGACTCATGGCGGAAGCCTGGGGAGCCCATGGCTGCTCTTACCCCTATCGCCCAAGTTTTCACGGCCTGGTCGCATGGTGGAGCACCCTCTCGACCATGCCTCACGGGCAGCACAACTTGAACAGGGGCGGGGTCGGTCGCCTCTGCGGCCACGGCCGGGTTCACTTACGAATGGGCGCATGGCGAAGGGAACAGTATCCGGATAACAAAAGCAATACAATAGTGCGGCGTTGCCTTGCGCGCCCCCACGGGCCACACATTGTTCCTTTTATGCAGGAGAAAAGGAAGGAAAAGGACAAAGCAGGAGAAGCACGCCCCGCCGCTCTCTTGGAAGACCGAGCCGCCTCGAGCTCGGTCGGACTCCATCTCGCGCTTCACCGGGCGTGGCGGGAAGCGGACCGCTGCCACCCCCAGCGGCGTGGTGGCGTGGGGGCAGCCACGCAGCAGGAAGAATCGCCACCAAGAAGAGAGCAGGTGGGCGTGAGGTCGCCAGGCATCGCCCGGCCGCGCGCTCCCCTCCGCCCACGCCGGGCTGAGTCTCGGCCGCGTCGTGAATCTCGAGGGCAGCACCCCATGCGGGCCGTCTTCCCCAAACACCCTCACGTAGAGGCTGGCGTCGCCATCATACTTGAAGTGCAGGGAGCACGGCGGCGGAGACCCTTGGCAGCGAACGTCACTTACACCACGGGCCGTGAACAGGTTCCCTGCAAAGCGGTGACCTCCAAAGAAGCCCACGAAGCCCGGCTGCAGCTGCCATCTGCCTGGAGCCCGAGGCCACTCAGGGAGCCATCTGGGAGCTCACCCAGGAGGAAGCACGGGAGCTGAAGCCGGACGCCGGATGGCTCCTCCGCCCTCACCATGAACTCCGGCAGCGCTTCAGCGGCATGAAGGCGCGGCCTCGGAGGACGAGCGCCGGGCACGCCCCGACAATGGTGGCCGCTCGTCGCCACGCTGAGAGCCTCCCCCACGACCGCGGGGGACCGCCGAGGAGGCCACGGGGTGCTTGCGAGGGCGACCTCGACCACGCTTAGGCGCAGGAGAGGAGGATTCGACCTGGCGGCCTTTCCCCATCTCCGCAGCCGAGAACTTCCTTGGTGCTGCCATGGAGAAGAAGGAGAGACAAGAAGGATAGACTGGAAGGGCGCACGCCGTTCCATACTTATAGCCGGTGAAGGCCAACCGCCGGCCCCCACGATCACCAGTCATCATGACTGGCCATGCATGCAAGTACTCGTCGAATCCGGGCAGTTACCAAGGCGTCGTGGGGAAGCAGGCTCCCACGTCCAATCAACCGCCACGCTGGCGCCTTGAGAACCCGCGAGGCTGTTAGGGCCCATGACGCCAGCTTGCCCCCTTCGCCTCTGCTGCAGCCAAGTTCGGCGCCCGTGGGCCAGGGGCTACTGTCGGCGTTGGGGCAGGGGTCCCAGACTTGCTTGCTGCGGCCTTCGGCATGGCTCAAAGGAGGCCTAGGGCGACCCATCCTCATCAACACAAGCTCAAGACCCTCGCGAGGCCAAGCCTCAGAGGCGGACGGCAAGGGCTTCCTCGAGCACGACCTCGTCCAGTTGGCTCATGAGGAGGCGGAGAGTTCAAGGCAGGGTACCTCGCGAGGTGCCCATGGCGAAGCCATGACAACCAAAGGCGTCGATCGGGCACCAACAGCAGCAGGCTCCTCCTTCCTCTTTGGTGCAAAGGGAGCAAGCGCAGGCGAGAGCATCAAGCAAAGGCACCCGTTTCGGTGCAACAAGACCAAGACCAGCCCCAACGGCTGGAATGCAGTCATCGTGGATCCCAAGCAGGCGTCATCACCAGAGCCTTTGGCAGGCGAGGACCAACTTTAGTCAAGATAAGTGTACCCGATGTTCCCCTTCAAAATGGCCAATTGTTGGCACCCTTCCCGCTCAATATTTGGGAAGAGGCCCAGGGCCTTCGTCTATATAAGTAGAGCTAGCCACCGTAGTAGGCTCTCTCCTCTCCCGCGCGGCATTTTGGAATCCAGAGAGAGAGATAGAGACCCGATCCTCCAGCTAGAGCATCGGGACACCACTTAGCAGTTCATCACACCCATCAAGAACAGACCCTCGCGAGGCTGTTCTTCCCTGTACTTATTCCTCATCAATAGCAGCAATCCACACACCACACACTGGCGTGGGTATTACACCACGATGGTGGCCTGAACCAGTATAAATCTTGCGTCTCTTGTGTTGTCCTTGCTAGTAGTTTAGGTCCCCGCGATTCGGTGAAGTACGAGACGGTGGAGGTTGGATCTCCGCGCACACCCTGATTCGAACCTTAAGGGTTTGCGAGGAACCCGAAATCAGACAAGCTCGACCAGCTGCTTGAGCTGGGTCGCTCAAAACACCGGGTGTCCGCCTCGACATCTTGAGACGAACACCTTCTCCGTTGAGCTCCCTCTTCAGCTCGGTAGAATCGCGGTGGCGGACACCTCCGGGAAGATCTGCGAATGCTCTGGAGAGCTCCGGACTCGGGTAAGTAACAAGTAATTCACTTTTCACGTGCTTGCTTTGTATTAAGAATGCCTTACCCGCCGCTATCTTCTTCATCGCCTCAATTTCCTGGAGGGCTTTTTGGGCTTCAGCCCTGGCAGATTTGGCGCTCTCAAGCGCGAGGCGAATCAGACTCTCGAGTCTTTGAGTCAAGCCCAAACTATCGTGTTTTTCACGAGGCCTGGAGCTCTGCTGCTGCCTCCGCCACCGCGCCTCCTGCTTCTCTCATTGGAGTGCGCTCCACGGCCGCATTTTCTTGACCTTGGACAGCGCTTCCTTCAGGGTTGCCACAGGTTGTGGCCCTGTAAATACCACGTTAGTCCTGTCATTTTTGCAACCACATCTTTTTATATACTTACATAAGGTATTACTTACCTTCCTTGTCCTCGAGCTGCTTCTTGGCAAGGCCGAGCTCGTTCTCGGACGCTCGAGGCTCAACTTCAATGCATCGACCTCCATGATCGGGGCAGAGGTCGATGCACAGCCTGCATTCCCATATTGACATACTTATGTTAGACTCATGCGTATATCTTTTTGATCCTCAGTTCGGCTACTGTCTATGCGGTAATTTTTTTACATATTTTAAATACATACCTCAAAGCCTGTTAGAAGGCTGGCACAGGCTTCGGTCAGCCCGCTCTTGGCGGACTGAACCTTCTGGATCACCACACTCATAGTAGTGTGGTGCTCCTCGTCGATGGAGGCTTCGTTAAGCACCTCCAGCAAATTATCTAGTGCCTCCGGTTGGACGGAGGTCACCGGCGTCGTAGGCTTGCCCTTCTTACATGGGGGCGCCTGCGGACTCGGAACCAGAAGGTTCGGTCACGGAGTCGGCCGGGGCGGACTTAAAGCCCTTTGGGTTTTATCCTTCTTTGGAGTCCGGGAGGTCGCCTTGCGGCGCCTCCAGGACCACCCCCTCCTGGCTTGGCACCTTTTGGGACACCACCTCGGCATCATCCGCAGCGTGAGGAGAGGAGGCGGTCGAAAGTGAAGTGTTGTTCACATCTGACGAACCTAGGGAACTGCTCGACGAAGCGTCGAGCCCGGCCTTGGGCGGACTTCATGATTATATTCGGCGTCAGAAGGTTCTGTGCAATGAAGGAGCACCATGAGTTATTCTGGTATCCGGATACTTACAATTTCGACAGGGGCTTGGCCCTGGGTGGCCACTCTTCTTCCCCGTCGTCGGCGTTGGTGGAGTAGTCTGGAGGGAAGGTCCTTCCCTTCTTGGACCCTCCGGCCCCCCAGTTGGGGCGGCCTTCCTTTTCGTTCCTCCCCCCGCTGGAGGGGGAGAGGCCTCTTCTTCCTCCTCCTCGTCTTTGTGGGAGGAGTCTGCCTTGGAGTCATCGGACGATGAGTCCGGCACCACCAGGCGCCGGGAACTCGAAAAGTTCCCGTGGCCTTCTTCTTGGCCTTTTTCTCGGCACCACGTAAGGTGCGGAACCAGCAACCCCGTCAGCGGGCGTCCGCTGAGTCTTCGGGTAAAGGCAGCCGGTCGAAGCTGTCGGTCTTCTTCGCCATTCTGTCAAAGGCACGGGAGCTTAGATCCCGCATAGAGTTAAACTATGAGAAACAAGTATCACGTAAAGGGTAAAATAAGCATACTACGCTGGCTTGGCGCTTCGCGCGGAATCCGCGATCCTCGGTGATGGGAGGGGGAACCTCGGCGCCCTTGAATAGCACCTTCCAAGCATCCTCGTGCGAGGTGTCAAAGAGCCTGGTCGAGTTTGATCTTTGGGCGGGTTGAACTCCCACAAGTTAAAGCCCATCGTTGACACGGGAGGATCCGGCGGATGAGCATGACCTGGACTACGTTGACGAGTTTAACCTCTTTGTCCACCAGGTCTTGGGCGAGGTTTGAGTCGGTCCACTCTTCGAATTACCCCATGACAGGCCCTTCTCTTTCCGGGAGGTGAGCCGTGTGGGGATGCAGATCGAATTCATGGGCCTCTGCCCATTCGAGTCCTGTGCTCGGTGATGTAGAACCACCCCCATTTCCACCCCTTTATAGCCTCCACAAAGGAGCCCTCGAGCCATGTAACGTTGGGCATCTTGCCCACCATGGCGCCTCCGCACTCCGCTTGCTGGCCGCCCACTACCTTCGGCTTGACATTGAAGGTCTTCAGCCATAATCCGAAGTGGGGCTTGATGCGGAGGAAGGCCTCACACTGACGATAAACGCCGAGATGTTGAGGATGAAGTTCGGGGCGGATCGTGGAAATCCGGGGCGTAGTAGAACATGAGCCCCGGACAAATGGGTGAAGTGGGAAACCTAGTCCCATGGAGGAAATGGGTGAGAACACCACCCTCTCATGGGGCACAGGGGTGGGGATGAGCTGCCTTATCTCGGGAGCAGTCTTGCGATGTCGTTAGACAAGTATCCGGCCTCCCTCAGCTTTGATGTGTCCCTCTCGTGACGGAGGAGACCGTCCACTTGCCTCCCGCCCGGACATGGCTGGAGAAGGTTGAGGTGGGATGTGCGGACTTAGGCGCTGGAGCTCGAAGTCTTAAAAATGGATAGCGAAGGAGGAAGAAGGTGTAGATGGAAAAGGTGGATCCTTATCCCTTATATAGGCGGACGAAAACTATGCCCCCACCAACTGGTAAAACTCGCTTATCTCCCAAGTGTCAGTAAATTAATGGCGCGGTTGGGTTACCACCCCGTATTGATGAGAATCCGGAATAAAGCGACAAGATCTATGCTTCAACAAGGCGTGCCAAGGAAACCGCCTCGCTAAGTGCTTGAGGTGGGACAGTAAAAGCGATTGAATAAAAGGCTTGGCGTGGTGTGATGTCACGCTGCGAAATAAGTCGTGATTGGATTTGTGTAAATATTATTCTCTCTACGATGGTATGTGGAAATTATTTTGCAGAACCGGACACTATCCTTGTGTTCAAAATCTTCTATGAAGTATTCGGAGGAGGAACCCGCCTTGCAATGCCGAAGACAATCTGCGCGCCGGACTCGTCGTCATTGAAGCCTGGTTCGAGGACTCTTGAGGAGTCTGGATTAGGGGTGTCCGGATGGCGGACTATGACCTTTGGCGGACTCTGGACTATGAAGATACAAGATTGAAGACTTCGTCCGTGTCCGGATGGGACTTTGCTTGGCGTGGAAGGCAAGCTTGGCGATCTGATTTGTAGATCTCCTCCCATTGTAACCGACTCTGTGTAACCCTAGCCCTGTCCGGTGTCTATATAAACCGGAGGGTTTTAGTCCGTGGGGCGAACAACAATCATACCATAGGCTAGCTTCTAGGGTTTAGCCTCTCACGATCTCGTGGTAGATCTACTCTTGTACTACCCATATCATCAATATTAATCAAGCGGGAGTAGGGTTTTACCTCCATCGAGAGGCCGAACACTGGGTAAAAACATCGTGTCCCTTGTCTCCTGTTACCATCCGCCTAGACGGACAGTTCGAGACCCCTTACCCGAGATCCGCTGGTTTTGACAGCAGCCATCGCCGACATGCTGGGAGCAGACCGCCCAGTCTATGCCACGCCCCTCGAGAACCTCACGCGCGCCCAAAGCGGCCGTAGACCAAGCTGAATGGACTAAGGGCCTGAGCTCCCCTACATGACCCAGGCGTATCCAGCAGGTGATCGGCGCGCGGCAGAACGGCACCTTGGCCGGCGTCGCGCCTGAAAGTCCTCCCCACACGAGACCACGGCGCGACATCATAGGCGCCCATTGCGGCAACTCCAGCGCAAGGCAAGAAAGAGCGGCTGCGGCCGCTGGCGGACTCGAATCTCCATCGAGCACGACCACGAAGGCCGCCCTCGAGCCGTGGGCGACGAGGCAACTTCGCCTCCTCCTCCGCCTCGTGGGAGAGATATCCCACCCGCCGCCTGTCACGCATCCGACTCTCGCTGCCGACTAGGCGCTTGAAAAGTCGGTGAGAAACGGCGCCCGCCATCGGATCGACCGCCTAAGCGCGATCCTTGGCTCTAGAAGAAGAAAGCGATGTCGGCCGCCTTGCTTCAGCCCCGCTCTGCGTGAGCCCTTCCCAAAGGGTTCTCGCTCCCAAAGACACGCCAAGTACAAGCAGTTCCGTGAAGCGGAAGATTGGCTGATCGACTACTCCACTGCGTTTAGCATAGCAAGCAACGACAGCACGTTGCCGTGATATCCCCTCATGCTCCAAAGGCAGCGGCTTGAACCTGGCTCAACAGCCTCAAGCCTTACAGCTTCCAGCTGGCTAGACTTCAGAGAAGCCTTCATCCGCAACTTCACCAGCACCTACAAGCGGGCTCCCAAGCCCCGACAGCACTCCTTCTGTGTTCAAGGGCCCACTGAATCAACTCGCGACTACCTCACGCGTTGGGCCGAGCTCCGCAATTCCTGCGAGGGGGTGCACGAGGTTCAAGCCATAGAGTACTTCACCGTCGGGTGCCGAGAAGGCACCCTCCTCAAGCACAAACTCCTCTGCGACGAGCCAACTACCCTCGACGAGCTGATGGTCATAGCGAACAAGTACGCCACGGCCGACTCTTCAATGAAGACCGAGCTTGGTGAGCGCCTCAGGAAGGTGCTCAATCCGGCTCCCAAGGCGCGGTGGGGACTCCGGCCGACATCCGTGCTCGAAGCGACAACAAGCGCAAGGGCCCTATGCGCCTTCAACAGATCGGCGGTAGCCAGATCAAAGATGAACAACCCGAAGAGGCGGACCGCGCCAAGAAGGAAGAAGCGGTAGGCGGCTTGGCAGCCGACTTTCTCCCTGAGCAAGCCCTTGATGCCCTTGCAAGTTCCACGGCTGACGCAAGCCGTCCAACCACACACGACCGGAATGCCAGCTGGCTCACGCGAATCTCCAAAGAAGGGCTAGTGCTGCCTCCGCCTGTTGGTCAGCCACCTCCGGCTCCTCAACAGCCGGCCGCTCGACCAGCAGTCGGAGCCGTTCAAGACGAGTTCCCCGACGAGCATGTCGCCTATGTCGTCTTTACAAGCCAGCCCGATGACCGGCGCAACCGGCGCTGACAGCACCAAGAAGTCAACGCGGTCGCCTCCAACAAACCCGAGTTCATGCATTGGTCAGAAAGGCCTATCAGCTGGAGCCGGGCCGACCACCCAGAGGTGATGCCGTCTCCCGGTTCCTATGCATTTGTTTTGGACGCCACCCTAGCAACAGACAGACGTGCTGCCCGTTTCTCCCGCGTACTGATAGACGGCGGGAGCAGCATCAACATACTGTACCGTGATACCATGGACAAGCTGAACATCAAGACGAAGCAACTTATGCCTAGTCGGACCGTGTTCCATGGCATCGTACCCGGCCTGTCCTGCTCACCCATCGGCAAGATCAAGATAGATGTTCTCTTTGGAGACAAGGATCACTTCCGCCGAGAGGCAGTTTGGTTTGAGGTAGTGGATTCGGAGAGCCCTTACCACGCATTGCTTGGCCGACCTGCTCTGGCCAAGTTCATGGCTGTACCCCACTACGCCTACCTCAAAATGAAGATACCGAGTTCCAAGGGCATCATCACCATAGCCGGAGACTACAAGAAATCCTCCGAGTGCGCAGCAGCGAGTAGCCGGCTGGCTGAGTCCCTCGTGATCGCCGAAGAGAAGAAGATGCTAGATCGAGTCGTGGCAATGGCCGGCAAGCAGCCGGCCCTGTCCCCCGACCCCAAGGAATTTGATGCCCAAGGCTCTTTCCAGCCGGCCAAAGAAACGAAGAAGATACCTCTGGACCCGGAGCACCCAGAAAGGTTTGTCGTCATTGGGGCAAACCTGGACAGCAAATAGGAAGGCGAGCTCGTCGATTTCCTCCATGAGAATCGGGACATCTTCGCATGGTCCCCCAAAGACATGTCGGGTGTCCCGAAGGAATTCGCCGAGCACAAGCTACACGTCCGAGCAGATGCAAAGCCAGTCAAGCAGCCCCTTCGCCGACTGTCGAAAGAGAAGAGAAGGATTGTAGGAGAAGAGATAGCCCGGCTTTTGGCAACCGGCTTCATAATGAAGGTGTTCTTTTCGGAATGGCTTGCCAACCCTGTCCTCGTGCTGAAGAAGAATAACAAGTGGCGCATGTGTATAGACTACACTAGCCTCAACAAAGCCTGCCCCAAAGATCCTTTCGCCCTGCCAAGGATTGATCAAGTGATAGACTCCACGGCGGATCACGAGCTGTTGAGTTTCTTGGATGCTTACTCGAGGCTACCACCAGATAAAGTTGGATCCAGCTGACCGCTGAAGACCGCCTTCATCACACCATTGGGGCTTTACGCTGCGACTATGACATTCGGCGAAATGCGATTACCACTTTTCAGCGTTGCATGCGAGAAATGCCTCCTCAAGCAACTTCGGCAGAAATGCCCACGTCTATGTAGACGATATTGTGGTGAAGACATAGAAGCGCGGCACCTTGCTGGAAGACCTCAAAAGGCGTTTGAAAACTTGCGCGGTTTCAGATCAAGCTCAACCCGAGTAATGCGTGTTGGAGTACCATCCGCCAACTTCTGGAGGCTTCTGGTCTCCGAGCACGCGGCATCGAATGCAACCCAGTGAAGATCAAGGCTATAGAGAATGGAGATTCCCACCAAGCTACGAGGCGTCCAAAAGTTCACGGATGCTGGCCTCCCGTGTGAACCGCTATCACGCCCAATATCGACCCTATCCAAAAGGAACTCGGCGGTCCCCTGAGGATAGACCCGCATATTGAAAGCGCTTTGCAAGGTGGATATCATTACATCAACATTACATAATAGATGGGGATACATACATAAGGCACAAATGCCACAAGAATACATCAATATCATATACAAGATCAACATCCGACTACGGATGAAACATAAACAGAAAATCAAACAATATCCACCCTGCTAGCCCAAGCTGCCGACACTGGAACCTATCCCGATCGAAGAAGAAAGAAGAAGAACTCCAACACAAGCAAACATCGCTCTCACGTCATGATCATCGCAAACCTGTACCGCAACTGTTGGTGTAGTGTCTGTGAGCCACGAGGACTCAACAATCCCATTACCATGGGTATCAAGACTAGCAACTTAACGGGTAAGGAAGAGGTAAAGTGGTGAGGTCAAAAGAAGCTGCTAAGCATATATGGTGGCTAACATACGAAATGAGGCGAGAAGAGAAACAAAGGAACGGTCGACAACTAGTAATGATCAAGAAGTGATCCTAAACTCCTACTTACGTCCGACATAACCCGAAACCGTGTTCTCCTCTCGATCAACCCGAAAGAGACACTCACGAGTTACGCACACAGTTGGTGTATTTTAGAAGAGTTTGCTTCAAGTTTACTACAACGGGATATTAACAAATTCCCATCTGCCAGATAACCGCTTGGCACGGCTCTCGAAAGTTTATACCCTGCGGGGGTGTCCCAACAGCCCATGATAAGCTCTCGCAATCAACGAAGGATATTCCTTCTCCCGGAAGACCGATCAGTCTCGGAATCCGGCTACAAGACATTCGACGACAATAAAACAAGACCAGCAAGACCGCCCGATCGCCGACAATCCCGATAGGAGCTGCACATATCTCGTTCTCGAGGCAACCGGATGAGACTAGCTCTGAGTAAAACCAGCCTCGAGGTTGCCTCAAGGTATTCCCTGCATCAAGCGGATTCGAACCAACACTTAGACAAGCACGGCGGGGGGCTAAATAAAGATGACCCTCAAGAAGCGACTCCCAAGGGAAAAGTAGGTGGTGGTGAGGCAAATGGTAAAACCAATGTTGGGCCTTCTTTGGAAAAGCCTTATTCAAAGCGAACTGTCAAGGGGTCCCATAAATCACCCGACCGCGTTAGGGGCGCAAAATCCGGGAACATAATACCGATATGACGGAAACTAGGCGGCAAGAGTGGAACAAAACACAGGCATAAGGCCGAGCCTTCCACCCTTTACCAAGTATATAGATGCATTAATAATATAAGAGATATTGTGATATCCCAACCATGATCCTGTCCACCATGGAGCAATCTTCAACTTCACTGCAACTAACAGCGCTATAAGAGGGCTGAGCAAAGCGGTAACATAGCCAAACAACGGTTTGCTAGGAAGGTGCAAAGGTTAGAGGCTGACATGGCAAATTGGGAGGCTTGAAGAGCAAATGATAGGTAGCGCAAGCAAAGCGATAGAACGAAGCAACTAGCATAGCAATGATAGTAATGAGATCCAGGTGGCGGTCATCTTGCCTGAAATCCCGCAAGGAAGAAGAACGAGTCCATGAAGAAGACGAGCGGATGAAGCGAACCAAGCGTGACGAACGAGTCCTCACGATTACAACGCAACAGAACTATCGAGAAGAAGCACACAACAAGGTAAACACACCACACATGAACAAGACATGATGCACAACAAGCATGATGCATGACAAAGCTACATGAAGCTACTCATGGCAAGAGATGATGCATACAAGAGCAACACATCAAAGCAAGTTTAAATGAGGCCGGGAACAACATATAACAATTCCGGTAAGTCCTCATATGCAAATTTCGAAATTGGTCCAGATCTGAATAAAACTTATGTTCAAGTTGTTAAACAGCAAGTTAAGATGCACCACGATGATCTACACGAAATTCTAGTCAAGTAACATATAAAGTTCATTTAATTCGGAGCTACGGCCTAGAAGATATGAGCAAAACAAGTTAAACATGGCATTGATGCAAAATGCATACCAACATCAAGCAAACACCTCAAAACAAGGATGCAACATGATAATATGAAGCTACATGCAAAATCAAGCAAGTTTCATATAGAGCACACTCAAAAGCGAGCAACGGTTCAACACATACACCCTATACAAGTTTAAAGGACAAAGCTGTCCAAAATAGCAACTAGGCATATTGCAAGCATCAAAACAACTTGCTACAGGACATCAACAAGAAAACAAAAGGCATGGGCATGAAGTACAGGTAAAGCATGACAAAACATGAACACTGAGCTATCTCAGAAATCACTAGAACATGCTCAAAAGCACATGGCAAGATTGCAAATAATAATGAGCCAGACTTAATGGAAATAACATCGGTTGCAATGTTTAGAGCTATCAAATAACATGTTACAGGAACTTATCATGGCAAAAAAAGACATGGCATGAATCTACTAAATGCATAGAACAAAAGTTCGTTAGTGACCATAAGCCAAAAGGATCAGAAAATATGAGTTGCAAGCATGTGAATATAGCAAAAACATAAACAGATTCAGACTTGGTGCAAAAGCTGGAGCATGGCATAACAGATAACAAGTAGGCATGTTGGTGAGCTCGATGCACTCACTACAGAGCAATCCAT